>JAGIQG010000007.1:68350171-68950171 GCA_024679065.1 Sphyrna mokarran | reverse complement strand
TACGAAAAGGTTGAAGGGATCCAGGTGTCAATGTTGGGTGCAGTTTTGTTCTGGTTTTTATAGATTGTTTGGATTAGAGCACAATCTTAAATCTTACTGAATATATGACAGTAGGAAATTTGACAAACGTTGAGAACTATAAAGGACTCCAAGAAAATATAAACATATCAATAGAGTGGACAGACAAGCAGTAAGTGCAAGTTTGTGGGAGAAAAAACATAGGAATGAGAGTATACGTTTAATGGAAATATGCACAAAGATATGAATGCTACTGAAAGAACATATTATAGATTCAGCAGGATGATGCCACAGATAGAAAAATACAACTAGAAGCTGAGACATGTGAAACTGGAACTATTTCCATTGGTGCAGCAATTGCTAAGAACATGTTTAAAATTATGAAGAATGTTACTAGTGAGGTGCTAAAGTAACCTAAACTGCCATGGCGACATTAAAAAAAATCATCTTCAGGAGAAGGAAGGAGTAAAGAAAACAATCAGAAAAACCAAAGGATAAAATTAAACAAAGTGAAATGAAACATTTGGAGAATGTTGACAATCTGCGTTGAGGCCAATGACAGACATTATCATAATGCACCCCTAGAGGAGAAGGATAATTACAGATATCCTGCTCAATAACTACTTCTCAGATAATACAATGGGACATTTTAAGGCAGCATATAATATAAACTAACTTATGCTCAACATTTTGAACTTGAATCTGCACCTGGCATTTTTCAGATCTGTCCTAGTAACAGATCTTAACATCAGATGTTGAAATGTTTACAAGATGTAATTAAATACATCACTTTACTGTTGGAATTTTGCCACTCTTGGACTGATTAGCTCACAGTTCTCAAATCAATTGATCATGTTTTCACTTATTTGTACTTGGATTTTTTGAGGCACATTTTTCTGAGTCATCTCCCCAGCTGTATGTCACTATGTTAATTATCTATTGCTTTTAATCTAACATATCCTCATGACTCAGTCTTGGTAATGGAATCTGTCTGTGAAATAGTCAATTTTCATTCTCAACCTGCGATTATTTGTTAGCACGGTGCCTGTGTCGCTGAACATTTCTATCATTTTCAATGTAGCAAATCTTTTCGCAGTAAAAACAAAAAGAATTGCCGAGAGGAGTGATGGGACAGTTAAATCAATCAGGCCGAATCCAAAAGCACAAATCTCAGAATGGAGTTCCTAATAATATTTACTGAAAATGGATCAGGATTTGCAATTGCGAGCAGATTTGTTAAAGTATTATCAAATTCCAGCAGTGAAGTGACTCCTTTCATTGCACAGTATAAACATTTCAAAATCTGAAGTTTAAGTCTACTACTTAAACAGACCTGTAAACTGCCAACTGAAGTTTCAACATAAACAAGTTGAACATAGTTTATATCATGTGTTACCTTAACATCCTACATTGTATTGTCTGAGAAGCAGCCATGGGGTCAAACATATCTGTTTTTATTGAGCAGGATACGTCTGCATTAAATGTGATAGAAATATCAAACTTCTCATGAAGTCAAATAATATTAGACATCCATGTTAAGACATGTTTATTGAGCTATTATTCAACTTTGAATCACAGTGATATTTCATTAATACAAACATGCTATAGTCAGGCAATTTTCAGTCTTGCTATAATTAAGATTGCCTCTGTCAAAGTATAATTGCAGACAAGCATTGTCACAGAATTGTTGGATAATTGATTATTACGGCATTTTCCACAGTTATGCTAAAGAAATCAGCAATTTAACTCTTCAATTATTTTGTTGTGAATTTATTTAGTCAGTACCAAAGTGAAATTTTCAATATCAACATAAGTTTGATTTTTTTAATGTTCCTGCTGTTTGAGAATTTACAAAGAATAATTTAATGATTGCCAACACACTTTGACAGAAAACTTTGTCGTAAGAAACAGGAAAAAATGCAACTTCAAGTAGTTATCTTGAAAGTCTTATTAGAATTATGTAGGTAATGTTATAATTGAGGACAAGAAGCATAACAATTTTTAAAGCGAACAACCAATCTCTGAAACATTTAACTGTTACTTTATTAGTGCATCCAAAAATACCAAAGTCCTAAAGCCTTGATGGATCAAGAAAAGCCTTTTCTTTATTGATAATGTTCTGTATTGAAAATAGCAACTAGGGATGAAAAACTAGCATCTTTTCTTTCGTACAATTCCATTTCCCCAGATAAAACATTTCCAGTAAATTATCCATAGGAAGGAAGGTAGCATGCTGATGCAGCATGTTGGGATTCTAACGTAAGACTAACAGAGGTGGGTTGTATCAATGATATCCACATACTTTATTTATCCCTTTATGAGAACGAAGAGTCAAATTAAGACTGGCAGCTTCCACCTGAAAAGGAAGACCAATCTGAGGGCATGTTTACATGAGAACAGCAGTGTGGTCACAAAAGTGCTCTATTTTTTCAAGTTACTATAATTATAGTGTGAATGCAGTGGCCAGAATTCAGGTTCCAAGCAAAGCACAGTGAGAATCTCACTTCATTTTGCTTTGGACTCAGTTTGGACATTAACACATGATGTACACTGTATTGGCTTAACGTTGGCATGACAAAATTACATTGAGTCCATAGGACAGAAACAAGTCATTCAACTGATTCATATAGTGTTAATGCTCCACAAAAATGTCTTGCCACTCCTCCTCATCAAACCCTATCAGCATTTTCTTCTACTCCATTTTCCCTCACGTACTGATCTAACTTCTCATTATGTGCATCTGCACTCATCACCTCACTATTCCTTGTGATAGGAGTTCCATTTTCATACTATATGATTAAAAAAAACTTTTGAATTCCCCACTGTATAATACCTCTAGCTTTGGACTACCCAAAGTGGAGATATTTTCTTGATGGCTAGATTATAAAGTCCTTTCATAATTTAAAAGACCTTTATCAGATCATCTCTCAGTGTTTTATCTTTCAAAGAAAAGGCCTCCAGCCTGTTCAGACTTTCACAATAAAAATATCATCTTAGTTCTGTATCATCCTTTTGCACCTTTTCCAGTCCCTTTATATTATTGTTATAATATGGAAACCAGAGCTCTGCACAATAATGTGTGCTGTAATTAATGTTCTATACAAGATTAACATAACTTCTGTTGTTCAATTCTATCCCTCTAAAAATGAACTACATTGTTTTTTATGACCTTATAAGCCTACATTATAACTTTTAGTGATTTGTGTATCTGCACACGTAGATTTTTTATCTCCCCTTCCCCATTTAGACTCTTATTATCCAAGCAGTAAGTGACCTTCTTCTTCCAGCAAAACATATCACCTGACATATATCTACAAACAAAATTTGTTTGTCAATCATGTTGCCAATCTGCATATTTATTAGTGTCTTGTATTGTGGCGCATTAATCTTTAGTATTAACTATTTCCCTAATTTGTATCATCTGAGAAATGTCAAACTGTTCTTATGATTTCTGAGTCCAAACTGATAAAGTAAGTGGAAAACACTAATGTTCTTAGCACTGATATTTGTGGAATATCACTTCCTTCCTTTTGCTTGCCTGAGCAACTACCCTTACCCCATAAACTTCGATTTCTGTCTTGTAGCCAGCTTATTATGAATTGTATTTGCTACTCTACATATTCTGGCAATAATCCTGTGTTTACTCTGCAGTACTTTATCAAAGGCCATTTTGGAAATCTAAATACATGACTTTACTACATTAACCTACTGCATTTACTACTATGCTTTCTATCACTTCTGTAAAGAATTCAATAAAGCTGGTCAAGCATGATGTTTTTGCTGACCAGTTATACTTCCAGTCTAGGGATGGAGCTTTCATGGATAGGTAGAGAATAGACAAATAAAAAAAGAGTTTCTAAGGAAAGAACAAAACCTGGAATTAGCCATCATTCTACACAATGCTATCGATGTGTTTTCCCAATAATCAGTTTTTGCCCGATTGACAGGCTTGATTTTTTGGATATGTTCTATATTTATTAAAATTAATGAACAGATTAGTGACTCATACCCATGTGAGATATTTTCCAAATTATCTGAATCTCATGAGCAACACTGATTATAAAATACTGCATTTTTGTCCAAGAAAACACTTTTTCATCCAGAGAAGTTCTTTAGGACTTTATTCCACCACTCACTCATTAAATTTTGGGATTGCCTTATATACCACATTAAAATAGTTTCTCACCCTCGCAAGTGCAAATTGAAATGAAAAATGGTCATCAGGGTTTAAGCTCACCAATAGAATCTGAGTAATGCAGTTAAGTTATGGAGAAAATTAAATCAGTGCAACTTCAGCAATTAGATCATTCATCAACATGCTACTTGCAAATTTTCCAAGTTTCTCTATAATGTTTTAGCAAATGTGGAAAGAGAAGTATTTGGCAAGAATTTGAAAGGCAGCAGTTATTAGCTATTGGATACTTAAACCCTGAATCTTTGCAATGAAATAAATATTCTGTACTGGGCTGTTAAATGACCAGGCAGCCTTGGTGATGAAAAAATAGATTTCCAATCCAGAGATGTAGAAATACATTCACATCTTGTCTAATTGTTTCAAGGCTGTGAAAAAAAAATCTGATAGTACCAATCAAAACCTATGATATAGAGTTTCAGTTAGTCAATTGTAGGGCAACATTGAAATCAGCGATAATAAAAGGATCAACCCAGAAATTCTTGGGTGGATAACAGTGGAGGAACTTTATTTACTCCAAGTTTGGTGTAAAAATGATGCGGTAATATTAGAATGTACTGGTTATAATTATTTAAACCAGCCGAGAGTACGAGAAACTACTTTGTGTCTTTAAAATACCATATCTGAAAAATATTCCTCCTACCCAGTAAAGAAAAAATCGTGTACTGAATCAAATTCCAAAGGTGGCGAAGTACGATCATCAAACCCAAAACTGAAATGAAGAGCGCTAGACCCTGTGAGAAAATAAGATACACTGGGTCTGCACTTTTGTTCATAACTTATCCTTTAAATACTTTAGTTAATGCACAACTGTGCAGAGTGGTGAGAAGGCAATTACATGGAATAATGCAAAAACTGTTATCCTTAGTAAAGCATTTTGTGTAAGTACATGAAAGTAGCACAAAGTAGTAGGCTGCAACTATTCATTCAGAGATAGAATATCTTTTCTCTTTATTGATGTGTTTCAGTTGACATCCTTGGAGTGATAACAAGAGCAGAATAACAGTGAGTTTTCCCACTCTCCCTTGGTGCCCAGTGTTCCCAAAGGAAGTGATTCATGAAGATTGGTGAGCACCTACAGCCCTCCACTTCCTTGCCCACATGTTCTTTTACCTTTGTGAGCAAAGACAGCAAAGTCTAGATCTACTGCTCAGCACTATTTAAACATCTATGTGGACCCATTTATTTCTGTTTGACAATTAGAAAACTTAGACTTAAATAGAGATTAATAAATTTCTGATTAACAATAACAAAGTGTCATGGGGATAGCATAGGTAAAAAACATTGAAATGTCAGTTCAGCCATGATCATACTGAATAATGGAATATGTTTGACGGGCCTTCTGTTCCCATGTTCCTATAACTTATCAGTAGCCTATTTAACCATGTGGCTTATCACAGCCCAAACTGATCTTATGTCAATGTGTCCTTTTCAACTGGAGCCAATAGCTAGTTATAAGAACATAATAGAAGCAGAAACCACGTGGCCCATCAAGCCAGCTCTACCAAACAGTACAATCATGGCTGATCTTGGGCTTTGACCGCATTGTTCTGCCCACTCCCATTATCCGTTAATTCACTGAGAGACTAAAAATCTGTCTATCGTAGTTGTTAATGTTTTCAACAATGGAGCATCCACAGTGCACAATAATACAGAATTCCAAAGATTCACAATCCTTTAAGAGAAGAAATTTCTCTTTATCTCAGTCCTATATGATCAGTCCCTTATCCAAGGCTGTACCCTGTGTTTTACACTTCCTGATATTCTCTCAGCTTCTACGCCATCAAATCCCTTCAAAAATTTGTAGGTTGTAATGAAATCACCTCTCATTCTTCTGAACTCCAGAGAATATAAACCCAATTGACTTAACTCTCATCATTGGACAGCTCTTTCATTTCAGAGGCAAATTTGGTGAATCTTAGGGATACTGTCTCCAGTGTAGTAAATGTGAAGGTCAAAACTGCACACTGTATTCCAAATGTAGTTTCACTTTGTACAACTGTAGGAATGCCTCTTTACTCTTGTACTCCAACTCCCTTGCAATAAAAGCCAACATGCCATTTTCCTTCCAAATTGCTTGCTGCATCTCCATGCTGACTCTCTATGTTCCTTGTACAAGTACAACCAAATTTCTGTGAATATCAATACTTGTAACTTTGACATCTTTTAAAAAAATAATCATTTTTTCTATTCTTACAATCAAAGTGAATAACCTCACACCTATCTACATTATACTTCACCTGACATCTTGTTGCCACTTACCTAACCTGTCCATATCTCTTTGCAGTCTCTCTCTGTATCCTCCCCCCAGCTTACCTTGCTACCTAGTTTAGTATTATCAGCTAACTTAGAGACATTATTACTGAATCTTCATTTAAGTCATTAATTTAGATTGTAAAATTTATTATTAAAATTTAAGATTTATTAAAAGCGGAACACCAGTTGATTTGTACCCTTCCCAGTCCTGCTGTCCTAAGTTAAATCAACTAATTTAGAACAAACCATGGAATAAATCTGTGGTCTTCTTAATTTGCTTGGCTCAGTTCCACACCATATGATCCTCTGAGCCATCAGGAAACACATCCAACTGCCAATAAATTCCTAATTAGTAACGAGCAGAAAATGCAGCCTACTGTCACCATGCACAAAACTCATTCAGATGCATGATTGAGCATGACAATGAGGTGCATGACATTATGGTCAAGCTGGTCTATCATAAGCGTAGAATTCTTTTGCAAACATTTAAATCTCCACTGACCTGTGACAAAGGTGCAGCTGAACCAGCTTCAATACCATCCACTTCCAATGCAGTGGAACTGTAGCCTGCTGCTGGTTTCTTCACATCTTTGTCCACGGAAACTGCTGATCCAATCTGACTGTTACTATTGCCTGAACTGTTGCTCATTAGGTTCGAATTGAGGTTGCTCTTGTCCAATGTTTGAGCTTTGTGACAAACTGGGTGAGACAGGGCATCTGCAGCTGTTGTTGTTGATAGCAACTGAGTCTCTGTCTTCAGAGCATCATAAGCCTCACTCAACTCGGCCGCAGCCTTTATAAAGATATGCAGAACAAAATAGAGAATAGACAATATTCTTTATCCACGTGTGGTAATGATTTGTAAATAAGATTTATTATGGATTATTTACAATCATATTATTTTTTATGGATTATTTACAATCGTATTATTTTTAAAAGGGTAAATATTTACTCCTTGTTTAGTTCTGTTTTACCAAGAAGATCTTTTTGGAAAATGTTTGAGTCTTACGTTTATACATCAAATCATGAGTTGCCTTTTTTCTCAGTTCCTACTATGTACCAACTAAGTCTGTAAATTCCCAATGAGCAAAAATGTCTAAGATCTTCAAAATGTAATCCATTAGAATAGTGAACATATTATGGTCAAGATCATAACTATACCAATGTCATTGTTGACATTGCAATCACGCAAAGAAGTCTGCAAATGCAGTATTAACAACTGAATTGTTAAATAAAAGTATTTAGAATCCAATTAATTAATTATTATTTATTTATTAAATTGTGCCTCAAGGAAATATATTTTGAAAATAACTGGGAGTAAAAGGTCTATCGTGTAGAAGAACAGGTGAGAGACTGGGAATTTGCAGCAAGTAACTCACTTCCTGACTCCCAAAAGCCTATCCACCATTTATAAAGCAGGAATATGATAGAACATTTCCCACTAGCTTGGTTGGGTACAATTCCAACATACTAAAACATTGACACGATCCAGGATAAAATAGTTCACTTGACTGGCATTTCATCTACCACATTCAACATTCTCTCGCTGGCACCGATGTATCATCTACAAGAGGCATGACAGGAACTCATCAAGGCTCCTTAGACAGCACCTTCCAAATGCATGACCGTTATGAATTTGGACAAGGGCAGCAGATGTATGGGAACACTACTGTCTAGAAGTTTCTCTTCAAGCCATACACTATCCTGACTTGGAAGTATATTCTTCCACTGCTGTTGGGTCAAAATCCTGGAACTCCATCCTAACAACACTGTGGATATCCCTGCCCCTCAGGGGCTACAGCAGTCAAGATGCAATTCAAAACCATGTGTTGAAGGGCAATTAGGAATGGATAATCAGTGTTGGCCTAGCATCATCTCCCCTCAGAACCCTCACTCAGCTCCCTTACAGATCAAGCACTTGGGTAGTGCCCTCAGTGCACTATCCCCTGGCATTTTGGCACCGACATCCTAGTGTGGTCTCAAGGAGAGTCAAGGAGGTAGGTCCAGTGGTCATTTACACCTCTGCTGCTGCCAAACCGCAGAGGAAGGGTCCCTCAGGAGTCCTGGGTATTGGGTGGGCTCTGGCTAGGGGTAAGGGGTTAACTTTTACCACTTTCTCAGGGTGGGGGTGTCATGGTGTCATGCACTGCCCCCTCTAGCTCTTTCAGACCTGAAGAACATCTGAGCATGGCGATTTCAGCATGTCTTTGCTCAACATCTACATTCCTGCCTGTTATCTGTACAAGTTATGAAATGGCTGAATAGTTTAAACTTTATTGCCTCTTCCCTCTCCTCCATAGTCACCTGGCAGGATTTTAAATTTTTAAATCATTGTAGCACTTCATCCTGCGGCAGAAAATTCTCTTTCTCCCTGGTAGATGGTGCAGGTGTAAGCAGACCCCTTTGAAATCCTGTAAAAGAGAAGAGATGTCATTGCACTTGGGGGTGGGTGGGGGGAATGAGGAGGGGCGAGGTGGGACATTCCAGTCTTTGATCTCTAACAAATTCAAGTGCAGTGCCTCAGAAAGGCTTCCTTTGGCAGCTCAGTGGATTGCTATCATTCTCCAGCCACCTGTGTTTATTTTAATTTCCTTTTATGCTTGAATGAATCTCAAGTATTCAAGCATTGACTGCAATGTTGACAGAGTCTAAGCCTGATTGACAATCTGTGATATCTTTAAAAGGATTGTGGTTTGTAAAAGAGGAACTAAAACCATAGGTTGTCAATCAGGCTTAGAGGACTTCAAAGGGGTCTGCTCACACTTGCAGCTTTAGATAGGGAAAAAGGAAATTTGTGCTGCAGAATGGAATGCTTCAGTCTAGCCATGCCACCCCAATTCCAGCTGAGAATGGTGAGGTCAACCCTTGTCTTCAGCCCAGAGCCTAACCAATCCCGAGAATATTTGAGAATCCTTTCTTGTGAAGCATGGCAACAGCAGTGGGCAAATGGCCATTGGATCTATTTCCTCAAGTCCTTTTGAGGCCCAAGGTGCCTGAACAGGTTATCAGAGCCAAAGTACCGGGGGCAGTGCACTGTTGTCACTGCCAAAGTGCGTGACCTAAAGGGAAATTGAACGAGGGACTGAATTCGGGGGGCTGGGTCGGTTAAATTTTAGGGATGTATAGTGTGGGTCAGAGAGTGCCTCTCATTGCTGAGGGATTGATGGTGTTTCCTCAACTCTCAGTGTCTAACATGCCAGGACCTCTGCCAAAGCATGTCCGCTGTGGATCTGGCTGGAAAGCAGGTAAATACAGGATCTATTGGAATCAGGCTTCAAGCCTGTTAATTGTATTTAAAGCAGTGAATTTGAATATATATCAGGTTCCTGCCTG
Source organism: Sphyrna mokarran (assembly GCA_024679065.1). Taxonomy (NCBI): domain Eukaryota; kingdom Metazoa; phylum Chordata; class Chondrichthyes; order Carcharhiniformes; family Carcharhinidae; genus Sphyrna; species Sphyrna mokarran. The sequence continues at coordinate 68,940,372 of JAGIQG010000007.1, read as the reverse complement.
CTCTGGTTCATTGAAGGAATTAAAACCAATAAAGTTCGCCTACTGCTGCAACATGTCCATAGCAGATACCATCTCCCGGGCCCTGCACTCAGCCTTGGAGTCTTTGCTCTATGTCAGATTTCTATTTATTGACTACATCTCCTCCTTTAACACCATTATTCCAACAAATCTCAACTCCAAACTACGTGGTCTGGGCCTTAGCACCTCGCTCTGTGACTGGATCCTGAACTTCCTAACTCACAGACCACAATCTGTAAGGATAGGCAACAACACCTCCTCCACGATCATCCTCAACACCAGTGCCCCACAAAGCTATGTTCTCAACCCCTTATTATACTCCTTATACACTATGACTGTGGGGCCATATTCCCCTCCAACTCGATTTTCAAGTTTGCTGACAACACCATCGTAATGAGTCGGATTTCCAACAATAATGAGACAAAGTACAGGAATGAGATAGAGATTCTGGTGAACTGATGTGGCAACAATAATCTCTCCCTCAATCTCAACAAAATGAAGGAGATTGTCATCGACTTCAGGAAGCATAAACGAGAACATGCTCCTGTCTACATCAATGGGGTATCGAAGTAGAAAGGGTCAAGAGCTTCAAGTCTTTAGGTGTCCAGATCACCAACAACCAGTTCTGGTCCTGCCTTGCCAATACTATAGTTACCTTCTCAGAAGGCTAAGGAAATTTGGCATATCAGCTACAACTCTCACCAATCTTTACAGATGCATCATAGAAAGCATTCTTTCTTGTTGTATCACAACTTGGTATGATTCCTGCTCTGCTCAAGACTGCAAGAAACTACAAAAGATTGTGAATGTAGCCCAATCCATCAAGCAAACCAGCATCCCATCCATTGATCCTTTCTACACTTTCCACTGCCTTGGCAAAGCAGCCAGCATAATTAAGGATGCCATGCATTGCGGACATACTCTTTTCTACCTTTTTCCTTTGGGAAAAAGATACAAAAGCCTGAGCTCATGTATCAAATGACTCAAGAACAGATTCTTCTGTTATCAAGAGACTTTTGAATGGACCTGGGGTTGATTCCCAACTTGGGTCATTGTCTGTGTGGAGTTTGCACATTCTCCTCATGTCTGTGTGGGTTTCCTCTGTGTGCTCCGGTTTCCTCCCACAGTCCAAAGATGTGTGGGTTAGATTGATTGGCCGTGCTAAATTGACCATAGATGCAGAGGTTAAAGGATTAGTGGGTAAAATATGTATGGATATGGGGTTAGGGCCTGGGTGGGTTTGTGATCGGTGAAGACTCGATGGGCTGAATGACTCTTTCTGTACTTATAGGGTTTCTATGATTCTATGAAGTATGTCAAACCTGTTTGACTATACAGGACAATACTATAAAGGAGCTGGGGCTCTTTTATTGTGACCTTCTGGTTCCCCAGATCTTCCCATCCAACTCTTCTGTGCATGACCACATACTAAATCTGAAGAACCTGACCTAAAAATTGTGACTGCATTCTGGAACAAAATTTTCAGCTAACTCTTCTCCATCTCAGTGTCTAAAGTTTGGACTCCAGATAGTGGAAGATCAAGACTCAGCTATTATAAAAACGTCAATTATAGACATTTATATTAGCATGATATCCCTTCATATCACTTCATCAAACGTTTGTCAAAAATAACTCGAATGTAACCATAACTTCAACCAAAACAAATATTGTTTTCTCCTTTATGGTATTTATGATATATTACCTTCTAAATTTAGCTTAGTGCTTTGGTTGTTTACTACCCAAGCATCTGATGTGAATGGCTGCTGAATTTCAGAAGGGATTTCCTGGGATTGAGGTTGCACTTGCTGGGTGATAACAGAATTTAGTGATGGGTACCAAGCTGAATCTCCTTTGTTATTCTGAGGGCAGATGGCATCTAACTTCCCCTTTTTCAACTCTTATGCCTGTCTATTTTTGGAAGATGTAAAGTACTCCATAAGCTAATGGTGAGCTTTGCAACACAGTAAGTGGAAGATGGTTCTAAAATGCAGATGGTACATTTTGAAAAATGTTGCTGACTTGCCTTGCCTGACACCATAGAACCATAGAAAATTACAGCTCAGAAACAGGCCTTTTGGCCCTTCTTGTCTGTGCCAAACCATTTTTTGCCTAGTCCCACTGACCTGCACTTGAACCATATCCTCTCATCCATGAGCCTGTCCAAGTTTTTCTTAAATGTTAAAAGTGACCCCACATTTACCACTTTATCCGGTAGCTCATTCTACACTCCCACCGCTCTCTGTGTGAAGAAGCCCCCACTAATATTCCTTTTAAACTTCTTTCCTTTCACCCTTAACCTATGCCCTCTGATATTTATTTCCCCTAGCTACAGTGGAGAAAGCCTGCTTGCATTCACTCTATCTATACCCATCAAAATCTTATACGCCTCTATCAAATCTCCCCTCATTCTTCTACAGTCCAGGGAAAAAAGTCCTAGCCTGCTCAATCTCTCTCTGTAACTCAGCATCTCAATTCTTGGCAACATCCTTGTGAGCCTTCTCTGCACTCTTTCAACATTATTTACATCCTTCCTGTGACTAGGTGACCAAAACTAAACACAATACTCTAAATTTGGCAACACCACTGCCTTATGCAACCTTATCATAACACTCCAACTTTTATACTCGATACTTCGATTTATAAAGGCCAATGTACCAAAAGCACTCTTTACGATTCTATCTGTTAAATGTTAAATGTTAGTAAATGCCATGTTGCTTGGTGTAAAGTACATGGGATAATGTAAGTTGGTACTTACTGTCTTGGGTATCTCCTTCCACTTTACACAGATTTCTCCTTTCAATCCCAAAATAGGTCTCTTTCCCCAGGTTTATTGGTCCCAAAAGCATTTTCCCACTAATGAGTCTAAAATGTTGGGAGCTCAGTGTCCTGCATCAACCCTCTGCAACATCAATCCTTCTTACTCAAAAATGTACACCTTTAAGCTGCTGTTAGCATTTAAATCCCACAGCAACTTACTAACTCCATCATTGTGATCCCATCAGGGGATCATTGTAAGAAGTTAGACTATTTTGCAGAGAAAATCTACAATGTTTGAGCCCAAATCTCATCCAACACTAATTCCTGTGTGTTTTCCACCAAGATCTCTGCAGTTAGGAAGGTAGATTCTACCTAACTTTCCCTTCCTTGGTCAAGGGACACTGAAGGCCAACTGTATTCCCCAAAATCTGTCCCATTCGAGATCAGCCAGCGCAGCATTGATATGGGATCACTCTTGGATCATTCTGGTTAATATTTAGTGGGTTTACCACTAAAATTATAAGATTTTTTTCTTTGCTAGAATAAAAATGGTGAAAATAGCAGGTAGAAATTAATTGTCACTTGCTCTGAATTATCTTACAGTTATTTTATAAAAATAACTGTATATATAATTAAAACTAAGTTTTATAATTATATTACAAAATTTGACTAATTATTAGCAGACCAGCCAAAGAACCAAGACAAGTAATTGAAATACAAGCATATAACTTGGGCTTATATGAAATTATACTGAGTTTCACACTCCTGATCAAATAGCTCGCAGAGAAGGGAAATTGGGAGCATGATTTTAAGCTCTGTAAATGTACAGTTAATCCAATCCAGTGATGGTGGAGCAGAGGCTTGAGCTGCTCCAGAGCAATGAACTTTTTAAAAGGAATAAATTGACAGGTTTTGAGTTTGAACTTTCTAGTACCACATTTCCCATCAGCTGTTGCTAATTGTATAACATCATTGCTGTCCACCTGTATTTAGAATAAAGCCTTACATTTTACATCTGTTTTTGACTTGTGCATTCATTCTGAATTTCCACCTTTTGCCACACTGGGCTTGCTCCATAACTGAGGCTGAATCTGCATTGTAGCTATGAACAGTTATTCAAATGAAGTTAGAAAACTAAAGAAACATCTTTTACTGGTTGGCTATGCTTCAGCTTGGGAACAAAACACCTTGATTGTACCATTAGCAGAATTCTAGGCCGTATATGCCAAGTTCATACAAGGCTTTTCCTAGAAATGTTAGTCCTTTACTTGGCATCCCATTAGGTTGAAATTGTAAGGTTGCTGTTGGAGTCGCAGTATTACTGAGCTTTGTAAATCCCCAAAGAAAGGAGAAATTTACAGTCAAGTGTTTCCATTTTATTGTATCTCTGAAATGCTTACCAAAATACAAAACACTGGGGCAGCATGGTGACACACTGATTTGTACTGCTGCTCCACAGTGCTAAGGACTCAGATTTGATTCTGGCTTGGGAATCTGCACACTCTCCCCCTGTCTGTGTGGATATTCTCTGGGTGCTCTGGTTTCGTCCCACAGTTCAAAAGATGTTCTGGTTATCTGCATTGATTATACTAGATTTTCCCTCAGTGTACCCGAACTGGTGCCGGAGTGTGGCGATTAGAAGATTTTCACAGTAACCTCATTACAGTGTTAATGTAAGCCTACTTGTGACACTAATAAATAAACTCAAACTTAAAAGAATTAGGGATTAACAGGGTTTAGGTGACTGCATTTTGTCTTTGGTTATAGCCTATTCCTTTTTCCTCTGAGTAATCTAGATGTAAAGGAAAACTCATTTCACTGAAAACATTAAAACATTTATCAGTTAAAGTATACAGCCATCTGCCTAAGAAAATATTCTAGTAAAAGTACACTGCAATTTCTGGAAAGTTTTAACGTTTGTCACTAGTTGTTAACATCAACACTTGAATAAGTATTACCTGCTGGATAGTTTCAGTTGGCAATGGAGCATTTCCCTCTTCTGCTGCCAATGCAGCTGTGTTTGTGGGCACTAGATCTGCTGGGTTTATGGATGGGGACATAGCTCTGGCATTATCTCCTTGTTGTTGAGACTGTTCCCCTTCAGCGTGAATCTCTTCAGTTGTTTCTGCTTCCACTTCTTCCTCTTCTTCTTCTAGTTCAGTTGTCTCCTCTTCAGCTGTGGATTTAAAGAGTACAAGTTCTCATGTAGACCTGTCTGATACTGCAGTGCCACTGTGTGAATATCAATCAGCTGGCAGTAACGTCAATACAAAATTGCTGGCTCTTCCTGGCAGTGACCGCAGCGAATCCTGTAATAGTGTTGCCACCATCTGCACAAAACCTCGATGCCAGGAGCAGGTGGCACTAACATAACATTCAGCATAATATAAAAGCAGCTTGGAGCCTGAGTAAACAATCAGCAATTTTGAGATTATGTGGATGATTTTCATTCAGTGCTATGCCCAGCAAAATCATGAACATGTTCTTTATAAGGGATTTATAATTTTGTATCTCACATCAGGAACAGAGGAATATTTTCCCTATAAGGGCCCAAATTTCCTAGGGCTGGTGAGGGCAGATTATCAGTGTAAATCTGAAATGCCAACAATGGATTGCAATCTGAATTGGAACAAGATACCAGGTTTCCATCTCTCACAACACCCTCCCAGAAATGCATTTCAGCCATAAGCTGGGGCAGAGAGGGTGCATCCATTAAGTCAATGGAGGATTTTGGGAGGATTCAGCCCAGTTCACCATTTGCTTGGGTTCAGTGAGATCTATAACTGCTGAGAGCAAGGGAACATCAAGCCCATTGTCCTCTCTTTAAGTGTTTTTTCATTCTTGCATCAGTCCAGTGATCCATCTTAAGGAGAATGATAAAATTACTGGTGGAAGGTTTCTTCAAAATTTTAAACAAACATTCAGCTTCAAGTGATGATTGACATCTGATGCATTTGAAGCATTTCCAGTTTTTATTTTTATTTTCCAGATTTGCCCTTATTGTTTTCATTTCTTGTGCTTTATCTTGACGTATATTGGACAGCACGGTGGCATAGTGGGTTAGCACTGGGCTGAATGGCCTCCTTCTGCACAGTAGAATTCTATTTCTGAACTTGACTCACTTTGTTCAATATTAATCCCTAATATTTTACAGAAAAACTCAACATTTTCATTTCCTTGTCAGCCAGAGGAAAATAGTTGGCCTCATACATGAAACACAAAAAAAATTAACATTTAGATACAGCAAATAATTAGGGAGTCAAATAGAATGTTGAACTTTATTGCAAATGGGATAGAATATAGAAGTAGGGAAGTCTTGCTATAATTGCACAAGGTATTGGGTAGACGATATCTAGAGTGATGCATACAGTTTTGGTCTCCTGATCTAAGAAGAAATCTACTTGCATTTGACACAGTTCAGAGCAAGCTCACTAGACTGACTCCTGTGATGAAGGGGCTGAATGATGAAGGGAAGAACAACTGTGTGGGTTAGCCTTATAATCATTGGAATTTAAAACAATAAGAGGTAATCATATTGAAAAATGTAAGGTTCTGAGGGGGCTTGATAAGTAAATGCTGAAATGTTTTCTCTTGAGTTGGAATCTACAACTAGAGTGGCATGATTTTAGAATAAAGGATCATCCATTTAAGATGGAAGTGGAGAGATATTTCTTCTCCTAGAAGGCCATGAATCTTTGGAATTCCTTATCGCAGAGATCAGGGGAGCTGGATCATTGAATATATTCAAAGCTGAGATAAACAGGTCTTTGAACTAATTAGATTCAGGACTACAGAGAACTGGTAAAAAATAGATTTTCTAGGTCAGATCAGCATTATCTTACTAAGTGGCAGAACAGGCTTAAGGGGGCTAAGGGCCTACTCCTGTTCCTATTCTTAATGTTCTTATCAATGACATATAAAATGCCCATCCTTTCTTGTGCAGATCAGATAATCAAACAAGGAAGAGTTGGTCGGTGTAGTTATAACGAGTATTTTAAGTAGAATTTTATTCTTGGGATTATTGGATCTTCATTTGTGTAATGCATTGCATATTCTAAGGCAAATCAAATGGATTGTTTCAATAACAATCTATTAACTAACTGAAAAATGTTCAATAACATAGCAGGATGAGGGCACAGTTGTTAGCACTGCTACCTCACAGCTCCAGAATCCTGGATTCAATTCCTGCCTTCAGTCATTATCTGTGTGAAGTTTGCATATTCTCCCGTGTCTGTTGGGTTTCCTCTGGGCACTTCAGTTTCCTCCTACAGTCCAATGATGTGCAGATTAGATGCATTGTCACTTACTGTCAGGGGGCTTAGGATAGAGAGATTTGCAGCGTAAATATGTAGGGTTACGGTGATAGGGCCGAGGTGGGATTGTTGTTGGTGCAGGTTCGATGGACTAAAGGCCTCTTTCTACATTGCAGCAATTCTATTCTATTCTATTCTAACAAGAGAGATAATGGTCAACTTTTATAGATGCAATGTAAGAAACAATAATTTTCTTCATCCACTATTTCAGCACCAAGGTCTGGGCTGCAATTGAGAATTACCTGACAAGATCTTGAAGATTGTAAGAGTCAAATGTGAAATATTTTAAAATTTCTGCCTCACTTAGAAAGTTTACAAAGATACTCAGGGAAATGGAAACTCAAATTGAGTTATGATGTCTTGTTGAGCTAGTGCCAAAGGAACTCTCACCTGCCCTGCATGTAACTTAAAACTTTAATATTACCACTCCCTAAAAATAATGTAAATATTTTTTCCCTCACATTGACATCCCTGAGAAAATTCTCCACAGCCAAAAAGAAACCCCAATGAGAAAAGCTATGACATAAAAAGAGGCAAATGCACGTAACTGTAAATTTCACACCAAGCAGAGAATTCAACATGATGGGAATGCAAGAGGAAATATATTGCAGTTTTGAAGCACTATCACCAATTCACCTTCCCTTCAAGTTTTGCTCACCTGTATTGAAAACTGATAATGGAAACATTGGTGAGAGTTTTATGTTCACCAGGCTGAGGGGTAGATTGGGGGCACAGATTGAAATTGGAGGAAAGAAATACCCACCGGGTCCCTACCCATCCCAACCACAACGCAGCTTTATGCTATCCCATCCCCATTTGAAAGCTCTTAACTGGCCAATTATTGATTTTTTATGAGCCTGCTCCTGCCCAGTCTCAATTTTTAGGCTGGTTAGACAATTGAATTTGTGTGGGGGCAAGTTCAAAACCAACAGTTAGATCTCGGATAGGAAGAGGCCCATCAGAAACCCCGTCTCTGAAGTCAGGTGCCCCAGCTGGCCTCAGGATCTCTTTCCCAACCTCGCAAGCCTTTACTCCAAGTGTCCAATATTCTGATTGCTCCATTTGCAGCACTCGAAGCGATTCCATCTGGGGCCCCTTCAACTTCTTGCTGGTGCCGATCCCTGATCACCTCCTCCATGTCTTCTTCTGCAGTGCTGTCGCTGCAGGGACTGCAGAACTGCCAGTCAAATAATCATCAACTCTCTAAGGTTGGATGTCCTCCCAAGTCAAGGATGGGAACGTTGCCTGCAGTCACTTAACAGTCTCTCAAGCATGAAATGGATGCGGGGCATTCAGAGTCAACGGAGATGTGCTCCCTACCAACTCTTCAGATGGCAGGAAGCAAGGACCCACCATCTGAAAAATTCATGTCATAAACTGTACTCATCAATCACCATCTGAAGGAACAAAATAAGTTTTTATTTTCCCCTTTAGGCCTGTAACCTGGTGGAGCAGATTACCTAGTCTTTAAGAACCCATCTGCTATCATTCCATTCTTTTCAAGGGATTGAAATGGAAGGGGTGGGATGGCAGGGTGCCATTGTTGGTGTGGATTCTACAACAGAGGATCTACTCTGCCAGAATGCTCACCATGCGGTGAAGATGAAATATACCCTACAGAATTTCGTTGTAGGACTAGATGCTGATGAATAAACTGTGGCCTGTCTCAAACAGTATTTTCTAGTTTCATGTCAGAGCAGTTACATTGATTAACCAACTTAAATTAACTAACATAAATCAACCAAAAAATCAATATTGCTACCAACATTTTAAGAAGCACACAGAAGCTTATCATTCAGCATGAAGAGTACATGATTTAACTTTGCTATGGAACATGTTCTCACATTTCTGGAAATCAATTTCCCTGAGAAGCTTTTCTTCCTTCTTCAATTCGACTGAAAAGTGATTCATATCCTCAAAGCCATGTTCTATTTTTTCCATGTGTGATATTTTTGATGCTTCAGAAATCCTAAAAGAAGTCATTAGGTTAATGCACATCTGCATTGAAAGTAGCTTTAAAGATAATTGTCCTTATTTTATAAGAAAAATATTTTATAAAAAGACATGCTGTGTCACTGGGTACTTACTTTTTGATCAGAGATTTTGTGTTCTGTAAAATAAAATACACTTTTTATTAAATATTCAAAATACTCTTCAAAACAAACATTTAATTCATCAGGTAGGATGGAATTTCAACAAATCTGTGGAATATTAGAGGGGGGTTGGGTAACATTTGTCAAAAATTCCTTGCCTGCTGTTCTGATGGTGGCATTAAACCTCTGCCAAAATAATGAAATCTAAATTAATCCACATTTTGGCTTCTGGTACTCTGTACCTCACAAGGAGCAGATTCACCATGCTAACCCCATACTACAATGGCTGGAGCATCAGGAGGCATCTCCCAGAGTCATGTCAACTTAACAGAGAATTATTGCAAGCAAGATGGAGGAGAGCAGAACTGAAGAAAAGAGAATTTCTATTTTTATATAACATTTTTCGAGCAAAATATAAACATAATTGACTGAAAAGTCATCTTCTATTGGGAAAATTTTCAACAGGCAACTCACTTTCATTTGTGTTCTTTACAGCCAACAAGGACAAGAACAGCAGAACCATAGTAACACCAACATATTTAAGTTCTCTACATTCAGCACTAACTTGGATATATACCTTCCTCTTCACTCCCACAGAATCAAAATCTTGGCCTTCATTACAAAACATCATCATGGAACCACACTCAGCATTGGAGGCCCACCATTTTCTTAGATAATGAGGGCTGGGCAGCAAATGTGCGTCATGGAATCCCTACGATACAGAAGGCCATTCGGCCCACTGAGTGTGTACTGATCACAATTCCACCCAAGCTCTATTCCCATTATCAATTTATTTTGATAATCCCCCTGACACTAGGATGGCCTAACCCGCACATCTTTCAACTATAGAAGGAAACTGGAGCACCTGGAGGAAACCCATGCAGAAACTGGGAGAACATGCAAACTCAACATAGGTAGTGACCCAAGACTGGAATTAAACCTGGGTCTCTGGCACTGTGAGGCAGCAATGTTAACCACCGTGCCACTGTGCTGCCCCAAATTCAACAAAGAAGAAAAAGATAAAATCAGCAGACGAGAGGAAAGATTATTAATGTTAAGATTATGTATTTCTTTGATGGGGCATTACTATAGAATAGGGAGTGACCTTTGGCTTGGTGGTGGGATTGCCATCTGCGATGCTACTGTGCCTTTAAGAAATGTATTTTAATCACCTTTCATTAGAACATTAGAACATTACAGCACAGAACAGGCCCTTCGGCCTTCGATGTTGTACCGACCAAAATAAAAAGCAATGCCCCTCCAAACTAAACCATTCCCTTCTCTTCCATATACTTATCAATTAACCTCTTAAACGCCACCAAACTTGGCGCATCTACAACAGCTGCAGGCAGGGCATTCCACTCCCTAATCACTCTTTGAGTAAAGAACCTACCTCTGATATCCGTCCTATAACTCATACCCCTTAATTTAAAGCTGTGTCCCCTCGTGCTAGCTTTCTCCATCCTAGGAAAAAGGCTATCACTGTCCACCCTTTCTCTGCAGTTTTTTTAAGCACGTTTGGCCTTTCTGGTTTTGATGCCATGTTGTCTGTATTGAGGTCTTTCATTGTTGCTGAAGCCACTTTTTGTTTTCATTTCAGAATTCCAGCATCAGCAGTCTTTAGCTTTTATTATTATGAAGCTTGTAAGAATATTTATGAAGCTTGTGACCTGCCTGCATCAGTATCAATAGGCTTGGCTTAATCGATCTCCACACCCATTTGCATGCCATATTGAATATTATAGCCACGAGGTATTATTTTCAGCATATGTAGTAGTTTCTGTGAGGAAATGTTATAGTAGGTGTATGGGTTAACATTGTTTTTGCTGGAATATTATTAGTCATTTTTATGAAATGATGTGGCAGCGACAGTTGCTGACGTTGGTCTTGGCAACTGCATTGATTGAAGTTCTGGAATACTAATGGGTGGCAGAAAAGGTAATTTGATGCTGCAGTCAAATTGATTGTTGGCTTTCTTACAATACTCCTCAGGTAACATTGACATGTCATAATTGCCTTTTCATATTACAAAGTTAAAACTAAGATATTCCTTTTTTCAGGTTCAACTGTTAACATCTAATAAGATTGAGTACTATTGAGGATAGATATGGAAGAATTGATTAGATGTGTGTGTGGCTGAAGAGATAGTGGACGAGGAAGGCTTTAGATTCTTGGGATATTGGAAGCTGTTTTTGGGAAGAGGGATCTGTACAGGCCAAATGGTTTTCACCTCAACAGACCCAGAACCAATGCCTACTCAGGGTGATTTGCTCTTGCTATTGAATAGGGGTTTAAGATAGGCAGGGGTTGGGAACCAGAGTGTGACATTTGCAGGGTGAATAAGGAATTGAGAGAGATAAATAACACTTAACTAAGAAATAATAAGATATCAGATGGGGTTAAAGTAAGAAAAAATGCACTAAGATGTGAATGAGGTTTAAAGTGCATGTATATAAACACACAGAGTATTAGGTAGGGTTAGTGAGCTTCAGACAGATAGTCACATATGAACATGATGTTCTGGCAACAAAGGAGACCAAACATAAGAAAGGGTAGGACTGGGTACAAAACATTTTTAGATGCAACGTGCTCAAGAAAGAGGGGAGGGGAAAAAGTAGGATTGGTAGCTGATTAAAGAGAATATTACAGTGTTTTAGTGCTTTAAAGAGTATGGACTAGATTTTACTCTCACACCCATCCCAAAACTGTAAAATCCCGCCCAAGGTCAATAGTCCATGGTCCACTCTCATCGATTCCTGAGGCAGGCAGGACTGTAAATTTGCTCCAAGATGTCTTGGAGTAGTCAAGGAGATAATCTATTTGGTTAAAGTTAAGAAATTAGAAGTACCTTGACATTACTGAGTGTATCCCACAAGCCACCAACTATCCAGAAAAATCTAGAGTAAGAAATTTATAGAGAAATTCCTGAAAGATGCAAAAACTACAGAGTAATGATATTAAGGAACTTTAGTTTCCTGAAACAATAATAAAGTAAAGCGCAAAGAGAGGAAGAGTTTCTGAAGTTCATTCGGGAGATTTCTTGATTAATGTGTTCCTAGATCATTGACAAAGAGACATGCTGGGTGTGGTTCTGCAGAATGAGGTATGTTAACTGGAATATCAGTAGTGGAACATTTAGAGAATAGTGATCATAGTATCATAATTTTAGGTTAACTATGATAAAGAAGAAGGAACAATCTTAAACAAAAATACTCAATTTAGAAAGTCCAATTTCAGTGGGTTAACAATTGATCTAGCCCAGGTGAATTGGCATCAAAAATCAGTAAGTAAAACTGTAATGTAACAATGTCTACCTTTAAAAGTTCAGGTAAAGCTTTATTTTCTCAAAGGGGCAGGTAGAAAAAACAAAGCCAGAGCTCTCTAGGTAATGAAAGAGATTGAGAATAAGATGAAGCATAGAAAGGGAACAAATGGCAGATGTTAGATTGATGATTCAAGTGAGAAGCAGGGTGAGAATAGAAAGTTCAGAGAGGAAGTAGGAAAGAGAATAAGAAGGGCAAATAGAGAGTATAAGAAAAGGCTGACAGCTAGCATAAAATGGAATCTCTAAGACTTCCGTTAGCATATAAATAGTAAAAGGAAAGTAAGTCAAGGGGTGGACTGATTAAGGAGCTATTAAATGAATACATTGGGGGTGATCTTACCAAAAACAAATTCAAAGTACCAAATGAGTGTGAAAACGAGAGAGAATCGCATTATTCGTTGGGTGAGTTAAAAATGGAATCTTACTTCATCTTGTCAAAAAAATGAAGCCAAATCAGTCTTCCACCAGCAGGAAGAGGGGGCAGGGCTTAAACTCACCAAAAACTAGCATATAACAGCAGAGAGTGCCATTGTGCAGGCTCAGATCACTGTACCCTGGGAACACAGAGATCTGTCAGTGATTTCTTCCCCCAATTATCGCCTGCCTTCATGGCTGATTGCCTACCCCACACCAATGCCCCCTCAGTACTGTGGGCTTCTGTGGCCAATTCCTCTCCCCGGACTGATTGCCTCCCCCTCCCCTACCTGCATGAGCCATCTGTATCCTCACCCCCGCATGTCTCATCCCACTATCGCAGGGTTCTGCAGCTGATATCCCCTCCTGCACCAATCCAACCCCTGCTATAAAAGGCCTCTTCAACTGATCCCTCTGTGGACCGATCACCCCCCACCCCACACAACCGCCTGATCCCCTATCCCAACAAGCGCTTCCTCCCCCTCACGGTCGTGGGACTCCACGGCCAAGCCCTTCCCTCACATCGACTGTCTGATCATGAGTTGCAGAGCATGCAGCATATCACCTCTGGGTCAGTCCCATCCTCTCAGGACCCACACCTTTGGCACTGACTGGTGTCCAGCGGGCAGTGCCAAGGTGCCACTTTTGCTCTCCACCTTCTGGGAGGCCTCAATGGTCTCCAGTCCTGGTTCCCTTTGATGGGAACCATACATGGTCCTTTCCAATGAGAATCTTCATCAGCTAGGCCACAGAGGCATGTGAGGATAGATGATGGTGTCCCAGACTCACTTGTCATACTTAAATTTGATTTTGAATTAAATTTAAATATTACAATAGCCTCACAACCTTTTTGGGGATGAGGCTGGCCTCAATGGATATCCAGTGCCGATAAGAACATGAGAAGTGAGAAATTGATTCCTTGGCTCTCTCGCAATCTTACTGGCTCACCCTGCCCATCAACTGGGCTTCAAATTTCATGCCAAACCTATTACGTGGCATTAATGGTCAGATCATGGCCATTGTATCTGTTTTTCCCAAGGAAGAAGATGATGCAGAAGTCATAATGAAAGATAAGCTAATTGAGATATTGGATGGGCTAGAATTGATAAATAAAGGTTGGCTGTACTTAAAGTTGTTAAGTCACCAGGATCAAATAGAATGTACCCAATGAAATAGAGGGAAATAAAGGTGAAAATGACTTAAGCACTGGCTATAATCTTTCAGGTTATGCATGACTAGAGATATGCAAATGTTATACCAATATTCAAAACAGGTTGTAAACCCAGCAACCAATCAGTTTAAGTTCAGTGGTGGGAAAGCTTTAAGAGCCAATAATATGGAACAGAACTGTAAATTAATTAAAGAAAGGGAGCACAGATTTCTTAAAGGTCAGTCATATTTAACTAACTTAATTGACTTTCCAATAAGGGAACAGAGTGGACTGATGAGAGTAATGAGGCTGATGTGATATATATGAAATTACAATAGATGTTTGATAAAATGCCACATCATAGGCATGGCATGAAATTTGAAGTCCATCGAATAAAACGGCAGGAACAAAGAACAGTACAGCTCAGGAACAGGCCCTTCAGCCCATCAAGTAAGTGCCAAAGTAACAAGTAGCAACATGAATACAATGTTGACTGAAAAGCAAGGAATATTAGTGTTGTTTGGACTGGAAGAGGGAATACAATGGGATTTCCCAGGGATCAGTATTTAGTACCACTGTTTTTGTTGATGTTTTAATGATCTAAACTTATGTGTACAGGGCACAATTTCAAAATTTATAAATGACCTGTGAGGAGGATAGTGATAGACTTCAGGAGGACAGAGGCTGATAGATGAGAGAAGATTCAACAGAGACATTCAAAATCATGAAAAATCTAGACAGGGGAGAAAGGAAGAAACTGCTTCTGTTGAGGTGGAGGACAAAAGGCCATTTCAGGTGGTTGACAAAAGAAGCAAAAACAACACGAGGAAGAACTTTTATACATAGCACGTGTTTAGGATCCAGAATGAGTTACCTGAGAACGTGATGGAGAGAGATCAAATTGCAACTTTCAAAAAAGTAGGATGAGCACCCGAGATTGTTAAAAAAGAACAGAAGTATGAGACTAGCTGAATTGCTCTTGCAGAGAGTCAGCATGGATACATCAGGCTGAATGGTCTCGACTATCGTATAACCGTTCTATGTTGATGTGATTGTAACTCCATAGCAATATTAAGTCAACATTTATATCCAGCTATATTTGAAATTCCATATGCACCAATGCACACTTTGCTATACATGAACAATATGTGCCCTTGCTGATCTTTCTTAGATCAGAACCTATCTTTTACATTTCATAACATTACTGTGCATTTCCAAGGTTGCCTTCAGGACTAACAGACAAACACTTAAAATGCCAAATTATTTTATGTAACAACCTCAAATCTGACAAAATATTACACCAGAATATATTAACTAATAATAACTAGAGGCACAGTACTAAGCATTTTGAACAAAAACAACATTTGGTGATCTTACATCTGAGATATGCCGACATTCTGTTGCCTAAGTCAAATTGATGAAACCAGTACCTGTAAGAAGACTGCTATTTCAGGCTCCTCCATGCATTGCAATCCAGACTCGATGATCTTGGATACCCCCTCAAGATGTTCCCCATATTTCCTAATTAATGAGCGAATATGCTGTGTCTTTTCTTCTTGTTCGATGGTGATAAGTTGCATCATGTCCTTTTTCTTTTCCTCCAACATTGAGTAGAGACCATCAAACTTTTCACACATCAGTTCCTTTTGCCGGCGACTATTATCCTGGAACATTGAGATACCAATCACTTTTCACAAGGTTCATGTCTCCAAATTCTAACTGGCTTCATCCACAAACAAAAATCTAAGGAGTAAAAGACTCACGGCTTTCGGCATCTTGGAATTATGTTATGTTAACATTTTTTCATTACAAAATAATTTGATTGCCCACTTAACAAATTTTACACAGAGGCTTAAGAAGAGTTTGCTTGCTAATATTTGCAAGGAATATCCTTATTTTCCAACCCTCTCCGCTGGTGGGATCTTCCATTCCAATTGACGTTAAACCCCCTCCATGGGCTCCCAACAGCTGGATGGACAAGGCAAGCAAATTACAGGATCGGAAGATCCTGCTAAGGACCAACTGTGAGCCATCTCTCCCCCAGGAAAACCCAAGGTGGGGAGGAGGTTGTACTAAAAAATTCTGGTCTAAATCTTCTATTTTCTATTGTTTCAATGTATTACATCTATCAGTATGAAAATATTCAGGAGTAGAAAATTATTTTTTATGGCCCATGCAGAAAATCTGGGGATTTGGAAAATTGGGGAAGCAGCACACACGTCATTGTGTGATAGGTGCAGGTTTGATTGGTCACACACTGAGCTCTTCAGCTCATGTTGTAAGGAGATATTGAGCCAAGATAGAATTGTTCATGCCCTCAAGATGGGAAGAGGATTATTGACATAACTTCTGCATGTTCTAATAGTCCAGTGCAGCATTTCAGAGGGCTTGGTAATAGGTCTCTAATGAATAGCTGAACTGTGCCCCAAGAGAACAGGTAAATACAAGTTTCACTTCTCAGATTATTTGGTGAGCATGCAAATAATGTTTCTTTGAAATAACTCTAGGATACTTGCATTTTATTTGTTTGTATTTGTGATGCAACTTTACAAAAATCAGAAATACCTCAATATTTTTACATGTCTCTTCCATCTGAGTGATTATTGACTGAATCTGGTCATTGCTTGCTACTAGCATTGCGATTCCATCACTGAACTCAGACTAAACCAAAAAAAAAAGAAAATGCTTATTAGCTAAGCAAGAATTAGAAGGCCTATGCTATGGATTTCATCTTTCCCAACAATATTTTCATTCCAATGTTGACTATATGGGATTTCTGGCATCCTTTAACAATGATCTCATCAAGAAGACTAGGTAACCAATCACATTGAAGAATTCTCACAGGCAGCAAACCAGAAAGTAAAAAGCACAGATTATTTTTCAGTTTGTAATCATTTTATAGAGAGTTACATCAAGATTGGGGCATACACATGGGATTATCATAGAATCATATCATAGAATCCCTACAGTGCAGAAGGATGCCATTTGGACCATTGGGTTTGCACCAACAACAATCCCATCCACACCCTATCTCCACATATTTAACATACTAATCATCCTGACACTAAAGGGCAATTTAGCATGGCCGATCCAACTAACCTGCACACCTTTGGACTATGGAGGAAATCGAATCAATGGGAAGAAATCTACACAGACAAAGGGATAGTGTGCAAGCTCTACAGAACTAGTGACCTGAGGCCAGAATTGAACATGGGTCCTTGGTGCTGTGAGGCAGCGATGCTAACCATTGTGCCACTGTGAGTAGAGTAGGTTTACTACAGAAGATAAATTATCATAGAAAAACTTTTAAAATAAATAAACTATCTTTTAATATTTTAATAATCTCTGATTTTTTAAAATCATAATGGAGAAATTTTACATTGCACAAATGTAAAATTAGGGTTTCAGGACCAGAGAGGTTTTTCAGCAATAATTGTAACTTTTTCAAGGATTTTTAAGCATGAAAAGTGGAAATTCAAATCAAATCAAGTGATTTCTAAAACATAACTTCATTTGCGCACCTTATAAAGATGTAAAAATCATTGAAACCAACTCCTGGATCTGTGTTTAACTGCACAAATGGACACCAGAAGTCGCTGTCACTTTCACAGTTGTATCAATATTGAGATAGGTAGCTTTTCCAATATTACAACTGCAAAAATCTTCTTGGTACATGAAGGAGTGCAGCAGTAATTAACTGATTCTTTTAAAAAATGCAATAATTGCATATAATCAATGTGAGGGCTTGTGAGCCATATATGCTCATGTCTGTTTCAGATTATAAATTCTTCAGGAGACCATTTATGTTAAAATATTACTAATATCTTGAAACTTTGCAGCTACAGTGGGTCTAATTACAAGCTATTAGTTACTTGTAGATGAAAGGTTTCCTTCCTGTGAGTGAACTTAAATTGATTTAACTCTGACTAATGACTCTATGGTGACCATTGCAAAAACAAAATCAGAAACCTCTTGTAAGATTGTTGTTAGTTACTTTGAGCAAATAATCACTTAACTAAGGCATTAGCAAAATATTTTCAAAGTTGACTCATAACTCATAAAGCAAGGCTTTGGATATTTGTTGTCTCCAGTATTAGGTAATATATTATAATGGATCTGTACTTCATCAACGAATTGGCAGTACTGTGGAAATGGACAATCACAATCCCACAATTATGTTCCGGCTCTTTGCCAAAGGAGGGACTAGGTAATATCTGATATTTCACTTAGAAACTGTAGCTCCAAACAGAACCTGTTCAAACATTTGTGTTCATGTTGCTTATTCCTTTAAAAATAACCAGCAACCAACAAATGAAAGCATGGCATCATCATCATCTTAAGAAGGACAAGCATTAAGGTGAAAATTGGATAAAGGCAAGTAGCAAAAATTGTACCGAAATAATCCTGGGAACTGGTTATTTTTCTGTCCCTTTTCTATCCCTATTCAAAATCACTAAGAAGAAGAAAGCTTTCTAAAAAGGAAAATCTGTGGAGAAGAGAAAATAAGGCCTACCTTTTGTCTTTTATAAACATTATTGAGTGGAGCCACCTCACAGTCTTTATGAGCACCAAACACTTTACACATGGAGCATGTTGGGATTTCACATGTCAGACAATAAATGTTGATTCGTTCATCATCGTGTTCTTCGCACATAGGTTGTTCAGCCTTCTTCTCAGGTCTGCAAGCAAAACTGAATGAATTTGTGTCTCTTGATTTGTCACAATAAAATAGAACCCACAATGCTGACTGGACATTTTATTGACCTTTTTTTCCCTAGTTACTAGAGGGATATCCCAACATGACGCAATCTGTCATGAAGTCTCATTTCCTCTTGGACTCTCTGTGACACATTTCCTGACTGAACTAGGGGAATTGCTTCACTTTTCCAATGTACAGAAGGATAGGGAAAACTTGTACAGATAACGTTGTAAAAATTAGGTTAAATTACTTCAAATCATTTCTGTGTTATTCCTTCTGATTAGATTAAGAGTAGTACAGCGTGAGTCCAG
Source organism: Sphyrna mokarran (assembly GCA_024679065.1). NCBI lineage: Eukaryota > Metazoa > Chordata > Chondrichthyes > Carcharhiniformes > Carcharhinidae > Sphyrna > Sphyrna mokarran. Next base: position 68,921,292 of record JAGIQG010000007.1, on the reverse strand, counting down.
GATTATATTCCACATCTAGGAACACTACATATGAGTCCCGGATGAAAAATATTGAGTGTATTCCATATCTGAGAACACTACCTAACACATGGAGAATGGATGGGGCAGAAATTTAAAAATGCAATGGGGAACTTTTATCAATGGATGATTTTCAAAATCCACACTCACTGCCAAGAATCTCTGGTTATATGTTAAAATAAATGAATTGAATGATGACACACAGTCCACCTGTGACTTGATAATGTAAATTTCGTGGAGGCTCCATTCAGAAAATCGGCTTTAACAAACAATGTGAATCCATTGTTAAGTGTATACAAATGTTAAGTATGTTTAAAATAAAAATTTTACATATTAATTCTTATTCCATATAAAAAGTATGACAAGGGTATTTTTCTACTGTAAAAGCAAAGTAATGCTGGACATGTGAAATAAAACAGAAAATGTTGGAAATACTCAGCAGGTCAAGTAGAATGGAGCAGGTTATAAACTTGACTGATTATCTTAAATTGGTTATTAGTAGCGCTTTCAGCATAACCATTGTTTGTAAAACCAAAAACACAACACCTCATATTAAATGTGATTCCACGATTGAGCAGCACTTACTGAACAATCTTGAATAATTCAAGCCTCTTCTCACCTTACGCCATTTACTCTTATCAACATAGCTTTAAGTTTATTTCTCTCGTATGCCTATCTAGTTCCCCTTAAGTGAATCTGTGCTACTTGCCTTAACCATTCCTTGTGATAGTGAGTTCCACATTCTCATTGTTCTTTATTAAAAAATCATTACTTTCTATTGCTGTTTCTTAGCTTTATGAGCACATTTGTTATTAAAAGTGAAATTTAAGAACATTAAGCACCCGTATCTATTGACACTTCCTGTGATATGACTAAATATGTCTAACCTCATGGCAAAAAAATGTCATGGATTTGGGTTAAGAAAGTACAATAACTTATCTCACATATGCTCACACAACTAATGATTTAATTTGCTTTATATTTGAAGATGCTGATCTTCAAACAAACTTTCAATTTGCTGAAACATTGACCTAACCTTTCAAATTATAATTGTAGTACCTTTGCAGCATTTTCTGTTTTGATTGCAAATTTCTAGTATGTGGAGACTTTGTCTCTTATTCTTCAGAAAAGATCTAATTCTATTTGCCGCAGTTTTGTCACAAGTAGAGAAAAAGGCTTTGACGCCTCACTGTGAGACATTCTGAAAATCTAGATGATGAGATGGGAGTGATAGCAAGAAACAAATGTCATGGGAGAGCTCACATGTGCACTCAGGATTGCTCACCCACTTCAGCAAGGTACGTTCTTAGAGGCAGTGGCTGTCCTCAGACCTCAACCCTAAATTGCTGCCATGACTGTTACACATATTGAGGCTTGAAGGTATGTTATAACAAGCTTAAGAGCTGACTATTTGCACTCAGAAAATATTCTGCAGGCACTATTAGTAAGAGCATACAACTGCAGTTGTACATTTACATGACAAGTGCAGCAGGGAAATCTGAATACTGGGGCAGCTTGGGAACTCAAAGCTGGCTGTCACTAAGTGGGAAAGCATCATTATCCTGAGAATCCAACAGACTGCTTTTGACCAATTTGCCACTTAGAAAACAGTGATTCTGAAATAATTGTGAACTGGTTCAGAAAAGGAAATGCAAGCGAGCTTAAGCAACATGACAGATGCCCAAATTAGCACCTTGTCTGGTTTACTTTAGCACGTCATACACATTGTGCTGACGAGGGATGCTAACAGCAACATATAAAAATAGATCCTCAATAAAACTGGTAGCAAACTGGTTATTTTTAGTAAATTTATCACACATTTGAAATGTCAGTAACATAAGCTGAGCTCATGCCAACCTGCAGCACACGTTTCTGAAGTAAGCTGGTCTGTAATAAACTGCCCCTGTTTGGGGTTGTGGTACCCACTACAACAGGGGATTTGCTCAGGTTGGACTGGCCTGGGCTAATTGGTGTCAGTGGGAAGGGAATCATGTGGCTGATTTTACAGCTCCTCAAGCCATTCAGCACAAGAATTTCAAATGAGCGGATCGCCCTCATGAATGTACCCTTTGTAGGATAATATTTAAATCAATTAAAAAGATTTTTATTAACCCAGTACCATCATGGAGATTGTCGTATTCGGTGGTTCTATCTGTGTTTGATTATGCTGGCCTGTTAACTGATCATTGCTTGATTCTTTAACTCTCTACCTCCACCCAGGGGCTGAAACAAGACAGGGTATGTTCCAGAAAGGAGACCATGGGTGGAGTTTTCCTGTGCCACCTGCCCCAGGAATCATAGCAGGCAGGCCATGCAAGGGTCTGTTGACCTCAGGCAGGAATTGCCAGCCTTGAGGTGAGTGCAGCCAGAAAATCCCACCCGATGTGTTTTTGTTGCACAGAATGATTTAATTCAACAAAAGGTCTATAATTAAAGATTAACGGTCAATGGTTTCAAATGTGTTTCATATCAGCCTGGTACCTGATCCATGTAAATTTGCTTGACTGTTTAAAGCTGTGGGTGGAGGTTGAACATTAAATATTGATACTGGACTGGGAATGTTCTGGAAAGGATCTAGGATCCAGCAAAGACCACAGCCGGAATTCTCCCATAAAACTTCTAAGTGTTGAATTTGTGTGAAAACTGGAATAATTCATGCTTGTTTTTTTTCAGTGCAAGTTTAGAGAAGAATCTCCCATGCTCTGTGCATTGCAGAGGCCGCCAGCATGAATACCATTAAATTTCAGGGGCTGGGACCTATTCCTGGCTGGAGAGGCTGAAATCAGTGCACTGAGTGGGCCACTGCGCATGTGCCCATTTGTCAGTGCCGAGATCAGTGCATGCACAGTGATCCCAGGCCCGCCCAATTGCTGGCCAACCCCACGACCTCTGTGACACCAGCTCTCCGAATCCTCGCTCCCAGGCCTGATCGTAGCACCCAACCATTCCTAGGTCAGCCCCTCCTCTCCCCTTCCCTCCCGAATCCAATGTCCAACACCCCACTCAATTCCTACTCCACAGATCTGATCAAACCCTCACACCTGACCCCCCCTTCCCCCTCAGTACTGACCTCCCCAGCAGACTGACCACATTCCCGACTGACCCAGCCTGTCCCAACCACTGGCCTCCCTCCTTCCCCCACTGATCCTGACTGCAGAGTGGCAGTGGGACCTCCGTCCCCTCCCCACACCCACCGATTGCCCCCTTAGGTCCTGCCTCCATCAATCCCTGCCCTGTTCCTTAGCACTGCCCAATCCCCACTGGAGTGAAATACTCTGGCGGGTTGAGAGACTAGCTAGCGCAGGAACTTCAGTCCTGGCCACAATAATTACATTTAAATTAAAATACATATCCTGTCGATTTCTGGCATGGAGCAGATGCTGCTGGAAATACAGCACCGGGAGACACTATCGTGGCAGGAATAGCTGTGCAAATCCTGTGCAATGCCTACCATGGGATTCTCCCAGCCCGCAGCACTCTCTTCCTGTTTTCTCACCCGTTCAAGGCTTAGAATTTTCCTGAAAAAATTCTGCCATATGTACTTCACTGCCATTGTACTTAATTTAAAAATCACATTGTTATGAAGAAATGTGATGATTGCTAATATTTTGGGGGCTATTTTTGTCATTTAAAAATATTTTTGCTCACAACTTTTAAAAACTTTATTAATGTAAAGAGGGGAATATGACCCAGAAAATATAGCTGTCCAACCTTGTGAAGGGACAGAACCACCATCAACATATTTTGTCATTAACATAAAGAATTCTTGTTATCTTTCTCATTCAAACTGCGCACATTAATTAAGGTCCCTTAGCAGTCAACAGCAACAGAAACCATTGAACGTAGTTCATGTGTGTTTCACAGAGAGTTTAGTTGATACATAACTTACAAATAGAAATGAAAAATCTAATTTTAAAAATACATTACTTTTTTTTAATCCAACTTCAAGTATCAGGTTTTGGTGATGATTTATGGGAGGAGTTTGTGTAACTTTTTACCTGATTGACTCCTGCTTGTATAAGTCAATGATGTTTTCAACGAGTAGGTTTCTTTGGAGTCCATAGATGCCATGTCTGTCTAGAATCACCTCATGTCGACAGGAAGGACAATGGAAACGACCCCCTGATCCTACTGTGGAACAGCCACGGGTTGACCAGTATGGGTTAGATGCCTAATTAAAATAGAAAAAAAAAACAAATATTTCAATAAAATTCCTATTTATACTTTAATGTAGGTTTTCATATTTGCTGCAATTTGACACTTTATTGGTGGTATGGTCCTCAGGTATTTTAGAAAAACAGGTTAACAATTCTTTCCAGCACATTTTTAAAATTTCAATTTATTAATCTTTGTGTAGGTGTTAACAGAATAGTTTTTTCATTTGTACAGTAAAATATGATTTGAGAGTTTTCTGTTAAAGTTAAAAACTCTGTGCTGGTATTGTAAGAATCTCCAGTTAAATTCCTGTTCAAGTAAGTTGAAAAGATTTGTAAATAATTTGATGGAAGTAACAATGAAGGTATTTTGAGGATTAATTACTCCTAGATTGGAGTAGACAATATCCGACTGAGGAACAATACTGGCCAGAATTTTACCATCTCACTCGTTCTGGAATTGGCTCGGGCAAGCTCGCAGAACAGAAACCTCTATTGGTTTAGCTAGGATTTTATGGTCTTGCCCGAATGAGGTCACAAAACCCTGCCTACTGTTCTACTAATAATATTGGCTAGAAATTGCCTCAATTAATGTTCATTCAATCTAACTTTACTGCAATATCATAGAACTGTAAAATCCCTACAGTGCAGAGGAGGCCATTTGGCCCCTTGAGCTAATCCATCCAACCTACTCATCTTTGGACACTAAGAGCAATTTAGATGACCAATCCATCTAACCTGCATATCTTTGCCATGTGGGGGGAAAGCGAAGCACCAGGATGAAAGCCCACACAGACACGGGGAGCATATGCAAACTTCACACAGACAGTCACCCAAGGCCGTAATTGAACTCAGGACCCTGGATCTATGAGACAGCTGTGCTATAATCACTGTACCACCATGCCGCCCAAGATGAGGGTCGTGAGTGAAATGGGTTGAGTGTGCCACTGTAGGTTATGACACAACCAACAAAATAACAACAACTTAATTTAATGTTATGATAGGACAGCTTTGCTTCTGCATTATGGAAGAATAAGAAAAAAAAATGAGTTTGTTAGTGCCCATTACTTTGGACATTGAAACTACCCTGAGGGTTCAGTTACATTAATGAGGTAACTCATGACACGCAATGAACTGCAAGTATGCTGTAATTTTTTTCTTTATTCTTTAATGGGATATAAGCACCACTGACAAGGCCAACATTTTCTCCCCATACTTAACTGTTCTTGAACTGAGCATCTTGCTGCACCATTTCAGAAGATATTTAGGAGCCAACCACATTCTGTGGGTCTGGAGTCAGGATGGCAGATTTCCTTCCCAAAAGTGAACCAGATGTGTTTTTATGACTGTTGGCAATGGTTATATGACTAACTTTTTAATTCTTGATTATTAGTTTAATATAAATTATGTCAGCTGCCGTGGTGAGATTTGAACCCATATCCCCAGAGATGTAGCTTGGGCTTCTGTCACTGGTACACTGACAGTACCATCTTCCCCCAAGTCATAACAATAATCAGTCTGCAATACTGATTGACATCAGTGGAACTCAACACTATAGTTAACATGCTACCTTGTGCAGCTGAACAGTAATAGGAAGATCTAAGTGCTGCTTAAAGGAAGTATGCAATGACATACAGGTTAGTTGTTAGTTGACTTCTTCTGGCTGTTGCTATGATATTACAAAAGCTTGGTACTTTCTACCATTTTTTTCAAGTTGCATAATATTACAGGGAGTGGTGTGACAGGTGTTGAATGGGTTTTTGCTGACTTCACACTTTCTACACAAACTTGTTCTCTAAGATGTGGGTGTACTTATGGGCATTTCCTTGGAATATAGCATGACTTGGAGACCAAACAGAAATCACTCAGAGTAGGAAAAGCTGCTCAAGGACAGAAGGAGGGGAGAGGGCTTTGAGCAGGAAGGCATATCTGCCAAGAGTGTTCAGAAAGCAATTCAACTAGTTTGAGTCTGAGCTTGCATTACAACAGCCGGAGATCCCAGTGCAGCATCCATACATTGGGTACTTTCCATTTGAACTGTGTTGGAAGCAGCAATATTTATTATCAGAGGTTATATCATGTGTGTGAAATGTCGGCAAGGGGAGGCAGTGGAGTAGTGGTATCGTCACTGGACTAGTAATCCAGAGATGCTGATGGTGAAACTTGAATTCACTAAAAAAATCTGGAATTAAGAAAATTTAATGATGACCATGAAACAATTATGGCAAAATCTCATTTTGTTCACTCATGTCCTTTAGGATGGAAATCGGTAATCTCTGATAATAAATATTGCTGCTTCCAACACAGTTCAAGTGGAAAGTACCCAATGTATGGATGCTGCACTGGGATCTCCGGCTGTTGTAATGCAAACTCAGACTCAAACTAGTTGAATTAAGGATCGGTAATCCTTAGCTACATGTGACTCCAGGTCCAGAGCAATGTCAGAGAGAAACAGGTGGACAAGCATGTGGCTTCCCTATGGTGCTATAGATTACACTTTGCAGCAACATATGTCAACTTTGCCCTTCACCAGAACTGAAAGGAATTTCACTCTCTCCACATCCAGCTGGTGAATGGTTCTAGGCAGTAAATCCTGCGGGTCATTGCTGGTATCAAGCCAACCAAGTTGTGTTGGCTTCTTTCTGCAGTAGCTGCATCTGAGTGACTCTGCACCCCAAAGGCTGATTATTGGGCAAGAAGGGCTCCCTGCTAACAGTACGGCCTTTGACTCTGGTGTGTAACCTATGCACACGTGTATAGCATGAATATAATGAAAGCCATGTCGGCATACAAATAGAGCAGATTATTAACATGTTGAAATAATTTTTTCAGCCCGGAATATTCTGCAGAAGTATAAACAACATTTTTTGTTCATCAGACAACCACGCTTTGATGAAAGGACATCATGCAGGCTTGCAGCCTGCCAGCCTCTTTTGAAATTGTTATGAAGTTAGCAATTTAAGTAAGTGTGTCAATAGTCTGGAATTCCTCTACAGCATCCAGCTGCTGAATGGTTTCTGCTTGTACTCCATTGGAAGCTGCATCACGGGATCCACAACTGTGTGAATGAATGGCCAATACTTCCATGCTAGAACAGATGGATCCAGCTTGACAAAAAGTTAGCATCCTAGCTTTTTCATGCAACTTGACATTGACTGTTGACTTTCTAACTGCCTGCCAATTCTCCAAGCATTTTGTTGCAAACATCCATCAACGTTTTTATATAACCCTGCGTGCTTTGACAATTTTTATATAATGCTGACAAATCATCAGTAGTACATTCCCAATGGTTTTGAATTTAAGCTATATGTTGTTTCTATATATCTATGAAATATTATTGTTGAATCCAATTCCAATCTATGGTTGCTGTTTCTGAATTTCATATGAAGTTTCACTATATGCAGGTCTAAGTTATTTTTACTTTAACATGCATCCCGCATTATCATGTTTGAAGATAAACAATAATTTGTTTTGGTTGTGAATGAAATGTATTTATCCACTTGATGAATGTGCAGCATAAACAATGCAACTCATTAGTTTATTCTTCGCAGGATGTAATTTTGAAATGCTAACATCATAGCTGCATTTAGCAGTGAATTCAGTCAAGTATTTGATGGTATAGGCAAACTGAATGGTATCAAGTCAAAGCACATGCTCCTCTGTTGTTCCTATTGCTCAGTGTCACTGCACAATGTTCTACAGAGGTATTCTACCTTGGAGAGTTGAGGCAAGCTAAAAATGCTGAATGATAGCAGTATGTGGAGTCAGGGGACAAGTGGTGGAATGGATTACTTGCTAGGTTCAAGACAGAAAGCAGAGAGTGGGAATAAAAAGTAGAATGAAAAAAGATGAGAAGTGCAGTTCCATAGGATCAGTACTGGGAAGACTGTTGCTCACAATTTACATTAACAATTTGGAGTGGATAACTTGGAGAGAGCTTCAATAAATTACAATTTACAGAATGGGCAAATAATTGGCAAATAAAGTTTAATGCAGCATGCAGGAGCATTTAATTTATTGTCTGAATCTCCAGTCCACACTCTGTCACTTCCCCATTTATATAACATGTCCATGTTAATGTGTAGGCCAAAGTCTTCTGGTATAGTTATTTAATGCTTCCGTTTCATTGCCTTCTCGTTTACAATTACAGAGCTTTTGTGAGATCTAACAGCTAACAGTAGCATCTTTAAATGAGAATACAAAGATTATCATACCCAAACCTCAGATCAAGTAATTCATATCTTATCATAACATGATCTGTAGTGGAGTAAAGCCAAACATTGCAGTTATTGAAGAATTCACAAACCCTTTGCTGTCAAGATAAATCACCCAAATGAGCAGTCTGGTCTGTCTACTTAGTAGGTTTGGTGAAGCCTCAGAATTTGTTTTTGGTTGTTTTGATGTCACTCATCAGTGATGTCACAAGTTGAGAAGCATAGTATATTAGGTATCACTTCCAAACACAATGATATGATCATCAATAAGATCAGAATGCAAAGTCACAAATGAAGAAGGTTTTCTTATTTGCTCATGGGGTCTGACTTATTGTCCATCCTTAGGGTTTTTGAGAAGGAGGTGTTGAACCACCTTCTTAAATCACTGCAGTCCATATGGTGATTTGATTTGAATTGATTTGATTTATTGTTGTCACTTGTATTAACATACAGTGAAAAATATTGTTTCTTGTGCACTATATAGACAAAGCATACCATTCATAGAGAAGAAAGTGAGACAGTGCAGAATATAGTGTTACAGTCATAGCTAGGGTGTAGAGAAAGAGCAACTTAATGCTAGGTAGGTCCATTCAAAATTCTGACGGCAGCAGGGAAGAAGTTGTTCTTGACTCGGTTTCTATGTGACCTCAAACTTTTGTATCTTTTTCCTAATGGGAAAAGGCGGAAGAGAGAATGTCTGAGGTATGTGGGGTCCTTAATTATGCTGGCTGTTTTGCTGAGGCAGCAGGAAGTGTAGATAGAGTCAATGGATAGGAGGCTGATTTGCGCGATGGACTAGGCTACATTCACGACCTTTTGTATTTTCTTGCGGTCTTGTAGGAATATCCACAATGCTGTTAGGGAGGGAGTTCCAGGATTCTGAAACAGTGACAGTGACAGAATAGTGATTTGGTTCCAAGTCAGGATGGTGCGTATTTGGAGGGGAACATATAGGTGGTGTTTCCATGCTCCAACTGCCCTTCTTCTAGGCGGCAGAGTTGCATGTTTGGAAGCTTTGTATACAAAGAAATTTTTATCAGATGCTGCAGATGGTATTCACTGCAGTCATAGTGCACTAATGTGAAGAGAATGAAGGTTTAAGGTGGTGGAAGGGTTGTCAAAGGACTGGGCTATTTTGTCCTGGATGGTTTCTGGCTAGTTGGAAGTGAAGATTATCCCATTTCACTGCTGACTTGCGCCTTGTAGACAATAGGTAGGCTTTGGGGAGTCAGATGGTGCAGTGCTTGATAACTGATTAACCAGCTCCTGTTTATGAACTTCTTTTGGAGAGTCTAGTTATTATGTTTTGGAAAGTCTGCTTTATTAGGAATTAATATGCATTCAAACTAGGGGAGAGATGTAATGTATACATTTGGACACTAGGTGGGGAACAGAGTTTTGAGCAGAACAAACTGCTGATATTAAGAATCAAGACCTTTTCACATTGGCAGATTCTCTGTCTTTATAAAGGCAACTATGTGACGCATTGGGCAGGATTTTCCAACCATGCCCCCACCCGCTGCGGTGTGTTTTCCAAAGGTGGAGATGGCTCAACATTGTTTGCCAGCAGGTTTTTCTGGTGCTGCCAATATCTATGGCATTTTGCCTAGCTCACCCATCCCACAATTAGGGAACCCATTGTGTGTGTGTGTGTGTGTGTGTTGTGTGGGGGGGGGGTGATTGTGGTGGTGGGGTATGCCAGGAGGGGGAGTGGTGGGGGTACGCCGGGTGGGGGGTAGGGAAGATGGGGGGGGGCATTTTCCTTGAACAGGAAAAGAAGATCCCTAAAGTGGGAGGAACCGGATAATCTCGCCATTAGTGGACTACTCTTAGTATTGCTACTATTAGTGGCAAATGGAGTTTAATGTGGAAAAGTGTGAGGTAATGCACTTTGGCAGGAATAATAAATGTGTAGAGTATAGGGCTAATGGTAGGATTCTTAATAGTGTTGATGAACAGAGGGATCTTGGTGTATATGTGCATAGATCCCTGAAAGTAGGCAGTCAAGTCGATAAGGTTGTTAAGAAGGCATATGGAGTCTTAGCTTTTATTGGTAGGGGATTGAATTTCGGAGCCGCAACGTCATGTTGCAACTGTACAAAACTCTAGTGCGGCCGCACTTGGAGTATTGTGTGCAGTTCTGGTCCCCACATTATAAGAAAGGTGTGGAGGCATTGGAGAGGGTACAGAGGAGGTTTACCAGGATGTTGCCTGGTATGGAGGGCAGGTCTTATGAAGAGAGGCTGAGGGATTTGAGGTTGTTTTCGTTAGAAAGGAGGCGGCTAAGAGGGGACCTTATCGAAACATATAAGATGATTAGAGGTTTAGATAGGGTGGACAGTGATAGCCTTTTTCCTAGGATGGAGAAAGCTAGCACGAGGGGACACAGCTTTAAATTAAGGGGTGATAGTTATAGGACGGATATCAGAGGTAGGTTCTTTACCAAAAGGGTGGTTCGGGAGTGGAATGCCCTGCCTGCAGCAGTTGTAGATGCGCCAAGTTTGGTGGCGTTTAAGAGGTTAGTTGATAAGTATATGGAAGAGAAGGGAATGGTTTAGTTTGGAGGGGCATTGCTTTTTATATTGGTCGGCGCAACATCGAAGGCCGAAGGGCCTGTTCTGTGCTGTAATGTTCTATGTTCTATGTACTCTTGTCTTCATTATTATGCCTCTCCATTTGCTCCACTAGTCAGGGAATAAATATTACTGTGTTCATGCATAATGCCACTCAGATAGACCTGACTGCCCAATGGGGTGCAACTTGGAATTCTTTAAATAGTTTGCAGTATTGTGTAATCTATAACACATTCTGACTCAACAAGTGTAAAAAGTTTGCACAATTGAAAGAAATGTATTTTGGAATGAACAAATAAAACATACCAGCTGTCATTTTAATCTATAACACATCCTGGCAAAGTGTGACAGCTCTGCACAATTCAAAAAAATGTTTTCTTGATTGAGCAGATTAACCATGCCATCTGTCACATTTACTACTGAAGTTACTGTACTGGCCTTGGATTTCCTTGAGTGTCCCGCTGCCACACAGCTGCAGCTTTGCTTTATATATACAGCGCAGCGGCAACAGTCCACCACCGCTCCAAGTCATTGTGTTAAAAAAAAGTAACTAATGAAATATGATTTCATGTAATTTTTTTCCTGAATGTTGACGTAGACTGTGATTTGAAAAATAAGATGTAATGAAACTAATATAACCTCCAAGATAGGCAGCGGAAAGACAAGTTAAAATAACTTCAAAGGTTTGGAAGTTCCTTGGCCTTTTCTGGCGTTGTTGAAGGTGCAATGTGACTCTTGGTTACTTCTCGCTCCATTTCTGGCAAAGTTAAAGGCCTAAGGAAATTCAAGGCAATGTATGTCCAATGGGTTTATACCACTACAGCAGAACACTGCACACTGGGGAATGCATCAGCTGAAAGGCACCATCAAACCTCTCAACTACTGCATTCAAAACTAATGAACTGGTGGTTGAGGAAGTTCACTGTCAGGAAATGTTACAGTATTTTCAAACAAAAACAACCAGTTGTCCCCAAAAAAGCAGTGACTACATTTCATAAGTAATTCACTGATTGTAAAGCATGAGAGGATGTAAACTGTTACATAGCATTGTGATATTATCTTGCTGTCTTTCAGCATATGTTAAATAAAATGTAAAATAAAATCTATCATTAATCTTAATCATCAGAGGCAATTCCAATAAAGCATCGATGTCCTTGAAAATCTCAGCTCTTAGTTGGATGATTCACTTTGTTACAATCAGGTGAAGAGGGCTAGACCAATTTCTGACTTTCTCATCCATGTTTGACCATAACAGGGATTTTTAAATGGATTTTCTTGCCAATTCAGTGAGCAATTAACTGTTTTTTATTTATTCTTTCACAGGATGTGCACAATGCTAGTTAGATCAGCATTCCTTGCCCATACATAATTGACTTTGAGAAGGTGGTAGTGAACACCCTTCTCTATTACTGAGGCTAGCTTTTAATTTCAGGTTTTATAACTAAATTAATTTAAATTCCAGCAGTTGCCAAACTATGATTTGAACCTGTTTCTCCAGAACATTAGCCAAGATCTCTGGGAGAGTAGTGCAGTAACATTGCCGCTACACACATGCATGCACACAGACAGCAACTACTGAGTTGAATCTTAAAACACTGCTTATGACATATTGTTAGTGAAATATCAGGCAAGGCTCAAACCATCAGGATAGATGGCATGAGAGAAAGCCCCAGTTAAAATCTTATTCCTGGAGAAAAGGTGTTTCTGAAACTCAATGGAAGGCTCTTAGTTGGCTCTTTGCATGATCCCTTCTCACCAACAAACCAGTTACCCTGGTGCTAGGGTGGAAGAAAGAAAATCCTGGGCCAGTTGCCTACAGATATCCAAAATGAACACTGACAGGTAGTTCTGTGAGTATGGAAAAGTCAGAAATTACAACATCAAATCTTTCAAACAGAGCAAGTCAACACAATCCTTGCTTAGATAACCTTCATAGATAAGGCATTAGGACCAGTCCCCTGCTACTTGCCTGTGTGAGAGAATGAACTGTGCACCACATCACAGGCTCAGCGGAAGCCTATCCATACTCAGTACAGTGGGATCAGGAGAAACTGGTTGGCTTAGGAACTTCACATGTATTAACTATAAGAACTATATATTATACAAAGAGTGCAAAATAGGAGCTGTCCCTGTTCTTGCTTATGCACAGAGCTCTGTCCAATACTAGATCAGGGGTTCCTAGTGGGTCATGTATTGTTTTACTTTGTGGCCTTTAATATACTCAGGCATATGTTAACCCTATATCTGGCGGATTCTTATACTACAATTTCCAACAAGTCTTTATCCAATGAATTGCAAGTTAGTTTAGCTTACTCCAGGCATTGACATCATTATTACTACCACATCTGTCACCTTCAAGTCTCCGGGTTCATACATTCAGGCAGTCAGGAAGCCTCATAAACTCTTCTTTGATCAGAATTTAATACTCCCTCACTGGTGAGTTTTCGGACAGTGAGTATGAAATTGAAGGGACAAGACTCTCTCCGGATTCCCATTTGCACTGACAATGCACTTATTTTACTCTGGGTGGGCAAGACCTCAGATGGGAAGCCTGTCCTTTCCTCAACTGATGCTCTGAAATGAATAATTGATGGCCATTTGAGAGCCATTTCCCATCCAGCCCCAATTCTTAGGCTTGTGGGAGAATGGACTTTGCGTGGAGCAGGCCAAAAGCCATTGGAATTAAATCACAGTTGGGATATAGGGGGCTGCCTCCATCAAAAGCCCCCTTCTGAAGTTGCACCCTTAAAGCTTAGTGGCTTTGGGACCTTCGTCCCCAGTCTGGCCTCTCCCCCAAGACCCCAATCAATCCCTTCTGTTCCCCAGGCCTCCCTTACTCTCCTCGTTCTAGAACCCATTCAACTTTCTACCCATTCGATATCTGGACATAGTCTTAGGTGTCCTCCTGCATTTCCTCTTCTTATTCACTGCAGTACTGTTGCTGTGCAGACTGGAGCGCTGACAGCTAATCTGATTGGTCAGCAGCTCTCTAAGGCTGACTTCCGCCAAAATGAGGGTCAGAAATTACACCTACAATCTTCAAACCTCATTCGAGCATGAAATATCCACGTTTAGGCTGACAAGCAGCAAGTTACATTCACGTCACATAAGTGCCAGGCAATGACCATCTCCAACAAGAGAATATCAACCATCTCCCCTTGACATTCAATGGCATTATCGTCACTGATTCCTTCCACAAATATTCACTCCCTCCACCATTGAGGCACAGTGACAGCCACATGTACCATCTATAGGATGCAGTGCAGGAACTCACCAAAGCTCCTTAGGTAACACCTTCCAAATCCTTGGTTACCACCATCCAGAAGGACAAGAGCAGGAGACGCATGGGAACACCACCACCATCATTCTGTTGCTCATTCAAAATCCTGGAATTTTCTCCCTGTTCGTGTACCTGCACTTCAGGGATTGCAGTAGTTCAAGAGGGCAGCTCACCACTACCTTCTCCAGGGCAATAGCGATGGGCAACAAAAATGCTGGTCTAGCCATTGATGCCCACATCCTATAAATGAATTGTATAAAAATGGCTGCAGGGGACTCTGATAGTGGGAGGGGATATATTCCCTTCAAATAGTGGGAAGCAAATCCCTGCATTCAAAGAAATTCAGGTCCATATCTTATTCGCACTACTGTCAGAAGATTGGTGGGCTCTGTCATTGTCGATGTGGAGTTGTTCTAGAACATCAGCAACTTTTAATCTTCTTTTTCCATTCCTTGGCATTGAACCTCTCTGTTTCAAACTGGCCATTGTGGTGATAATTGGTTGTTGTTTGGTCCAATTTCTTGTTTGGTGGATGAACTTTGTGTCCATATTGATTTTTCTCATGAGGCTCACCACAATGTGATTTGAGGCAGATGTTGACCGTTCCTGGAATGAGAATATAGTTGTTTAGTCAGCTTGCTTTTGTGTTTGGCAGCATGGTGTGCTGTCGGCAATGGATGTCCAGATGTCAGACTGGCTGGGAGTTGCAGTATTGGCTTTGTGTTTGCAATGTGGTTAACAGTTGTTCGGAGCCAGAGATTGAGGCTCTTCTGATTGTTGGCTATTCTCTTGTCAAGCCTTCACTGGAGGAATCCTGGTAACCAGATGAGACCATTAAGGGTCTGATCTGATACATATTCTGGTACATATAACAAAAATAGATAAATCTGCTCTGCAAAGAGAGAACTGCAGTCTCAGTCAGGATATTCTTTCTTGTTTGACTTCCTGGAACTTGCAGTTCTATATAATTTACAACAGTGATTGTTTTGACATTTTCTGCCATTTTGAGGATCTTCAGAGCTACACAGGTATCTTTGCTCAAGAATGATGCTTATGGATGAAGTACATCAGCTCGAAGATTTGTTTGCTGCCATGCCTTCAGAAACATGCCTATGACCAGAAATCAGGTTCCTCTATGTCCATAGAATGATGTATATGTCATTTGAAGCCAAAGGTGCCTCAGCCAGAGTTCTTTGTCCAATTAGATTGTAATACTGGCTCCATCTCCAATGTAACCTTTGTGAGATGGCTCTTAACTGAAATGTCTTTATACCAATGCAAACATCCAGGACCTTTCACAATGTTCAAGAAACATGGCTGTATATCCTTCTGGTGTGTAGCTGCATCATCATGAATCATCTTTGGGTCTTCTGTGTGTTTAGATGTTTTGGCCTTGCACAGTTTGCCAAAATGTCCAATCCTGTTACATTGAAAGCATTGAGCTAAACTTTCAGGAGATTTTTTTTGCCTTTAGTGGTGCTTTGCCCCACAGCACTGTCTCACTATTGGTCAGTCAGAGCATTGCCTCCCTTGGTCTGGATAGTTCCTGTTTTTATGCTATTTAATTACCTGGAAGGGGTTTCTTTTGTACATGATTTACTTTTCTCTCTTAAAATGAACTTATGCTGCATATGGAGTTCAGAGTGCCAACAACCTGGAAAGCTTCATTAAGGATTAGGTCTTTCTTTACTTGCTGCAGATCTGAGACTGCATTATCTGCCACTCCTACAACTATTCAATCCTTGATAAACTCTGATTTTAGCTCTTTGCATTCACAGTTTTCAGCCAACTTGCGCAGATTATTAACGAATGAGTCAACAGGTTCTTCTCACTGCTGGACTTACTTATTAAATTTAGCTCCTTCCAGGATTTTGTTGCTTCTTGGGTTAAAGTAAACACTGAATGATTTTAATGCACCTTCAAATTTAGCAGATGATTAGTTGTTTCCTTGTCTACAAATAATGTCATCCGTTATCAGACCGGATAAAGCAGAGTGTTAACTTCTTCAGTTTCTGTCTTTTTATTCAGACCTGAAACAATGTTGTATCTTAGGGATTTTTTTTTTCAAAGTCCCCAGTTATGTAATTGATCTGGACTTTGGATAAGTCCAGATTGATATAGAAGATTGAATTTCTGACCTATGGTTAAAAATTGTTGAAATGTAAGTTCAGCTTTAAGAAGTTGCTGACATTCAAGATGGTGCAGCATTTTGTTTGAAGCCAAAATGTTTACCCACATACGCTGCCTTTGATGGGCATTTGCTGCAATGGTGCTCATGCTCAGCCTTGAAATAATTTAAATAATGGCTGCTGCTCTATTTTAGCTTGTGGAATAACATTTTAAAAATGTTTTAGTCTAATGAGTACTCATGGCATGTAAATGTAATGCAAAGGAGAAGTCTCAAAACACACTATTGACTTATTCTCTGCATCTCAACTCACCATCGGAAAATCTAAATTTCAGCTTCCACCTCATTCAATCCATCTGTATGGTACGTTTTCCACTCCAGCAGGGCTCGAGAAAATATCCTTCTTAAAGTGCAATCCTTCTGCCCAATCCATAGGCAAGGAATAGAAAATTGATCAGCATGCTCTTCAACTTCAAATGTAGGTGGTAGGTTGTAGAGAAAGATACTGGGTGGGATTTTACAGCCCCTCTGTGGCATGTTTTCCAGTGCTGGAGGCAGCTTGCCATCACCCATTGGCAGGATCTTCCGGTCCCACAGGTCTACAGCACTTGAATGGCTTTCCTGTTCTCGGGGAACCTGTCATGGAGCAGGAGGAGGGGGAGTGGTGGGGGCGCTGACGGGACCAGAAAACCACACCGGTGGGAAGGACTGAAAAATCCTACTCTCTGAGTTTGATAGGCATGTTATTATATGGGTGGCAAGGTGGCACAGTGGCTGGCACAGCTGCCCAATTCCGGCCTTGGGTCACAGACTGCCTGGGTTTCCTCCAGGTGATCTGGTTTTCTCTCACAGTCCAAAGATGTCTGAGGGAGGTTGATTGGCCATTTTGGATTGACCCTTGTGTCAAGGGGACAAACAAGGTAACTATGTGGGATTGTGGAAATAGGCCTGGGTGGGATTGTGGTCAGTGCAGACACAATGGGCTGAATGTATTTCTTTCAAAGTATAGCCATTGCAGGCAACTTCAACAGTCCAGTTGTATACAGCAAGATCCCATAATAGATGAATGAGCAGTTGATCAATTTTGGTGATGTTGTTTGAGGCAGGAATGTTGACCAGCAGAACTTTCTGCTCTTCAAATAGCAACCTGAAACATCTTACAGCTACCCGAACTGAAAGGCAGCTGGTGGCTTTATCATCTGGTGTTAAAGATGACCCTATCTGATAATGCAGCACTCTGTCAATTGTGAGCTGCATGTCAGGTTATTTAGGTTATACGCTCAATCCATGAAATTCCAGCTCAGTAATAAGGATGAAAATGGGATAATATAGATAGGAAAACCATTGCGGTCCCTTTACTAAAAACTACACTCTGGTGTTTTGAATGTCAGATTATTTTTTTCAAGCATATGGGAAGATTGTGCATTTTGTGACATACCTACTAAATATTGTTAATTTATATTGGAATTAAGTTGAGCAAATTAACTAATAAATCATTTCTATAGTTTCAGATAAAGATTAGCATAAAGTAAAGTACGTTACTTTTCAGAAAGATATAAAGTTAGTTCTCTCGGAGACACTCCAGAAAACATATCCATCCATTTCTGCTGATGTTGCTGTTTGTACAGTAATCAGACATGGTAATACACAGGCTGGTGTAGGTTTGGCAATTCTCCCGACACTATGAACCGTCAGGGAAATTCAGGTCAGTGAGTAGAAATGTAGCTGTGGTTACCTGAATTGGTTCATATTCAAGGGCTTGTGCAGGTTTTGAAAAACTTCAGCATTTTCGAGATCCTCTTTTAATTTTGAAAGAAAAGAAGTAATTATGAAATTATAAATACTAAAAGGAGGCTGGATATGTTTCTGTCAGTACCGCTAATAACTCCCTCTCAGTCGATTAGTTCATATGAATGTTATATGGAACAATTAAAAAGCTATTATGCACATTTAACATAAAGGCATTATGAATAAACCTAACCTTTGGCAAGGCAATTGTATGAGAACTAACTGCTTGTTTTCCCAGTTAATTTGATGATGTTAAAAGCATTTATTTGAAATATTTTAATACCTCCAGTAAAATAGTGGAACCAGAAATCTGATGCGAGTATTTGAAGCATTTGTTGCTAACACTGCCAACATTAATAATATGATAAGGAGGGGATAATGTATTAATCCTACATACACCAAAGACAGGTTTACATGACTGACTATCAAGACTACTTAGTATGAAACTTTATGATGTGACCCTATCAGTTATTCATTTTTTGACTGGCTTGTGCTGGATTTTGGAAAATGACACTACTTGCAAAGTTACTTCCACTTTCAAATGGAGAGTTGGAGCAGGAATATTAAAAAAGTAAGTTTAGAACAAGAGTGATAGCACATCTTATTTACACAACAGTAAAACTAAATAAAAGACTGTAACAAAGCTGGTATTAGCAGGTGTGGGCTGTAACTAAGCTGGAATTACTACAGGTGTGAGCTGTAATGAAGCTAGTATTACCAAGGGTGTGGGCTGTAACAAAGCTGGTATTACTAGATATGGGCTGTATCCAAGCTGGTATTACTAGGTGGTGTGGACTGTAAAAAGCTGGTATTACCAGGTATGTGGGCTGTAATCAAGCTGGTATTACTAAATGTGGGCCATATCCAAGCTGGAATTACTAGGTTTTTTGGCTGTAACAAAGCTGGTATTACCAGGCGTGTGACCTGTAATAAAGCTGTATTACTAGGGTTGTGGGCTGTAGCCAAGCTGGTATTACTAGGGTTGTGAGCTCTCAGTGAACTGGTATTATCGGGTGTATGAGTTGTCAAGGAGTTGGTATTACAAGGATGTGAGTGATAGAGTCATAGAGATTTATAGCATGGAAACATGCCCTTCGGCCCAACTTATCCATGCTGTCCTTTTTTTTTAAAACCCCTAAGCCAGTCCCAATTGCCCACATTTGGCCCATATCCCTCTATACCCATCATACCCATGTAATTATCTAAATGCTTTTTAAAAGACAAAATTATACCTGTCTCTACTTCTGGCAGCTTGTTCCAGACACTCACCATCCTTTGTGTGAAAAAATTGCCCTTCTGGACACTTTTGGACACTATGCCCTCTAGTTTTAGACTCCCCTATCTTTGGCAGAAAATGTTGACTATCTAGCTGATCTGTCCCCCTCATTATTTTAATGACCTCTATAATATCACCCTCAGCCTCCTACGCTTCAGAAAAAAAAGTCCCAGTCTATCCAGCTTCTCCTTATAACTCAATCTATCAAGTCCAGATAGCATCCTACTAAATCTTTTCTGCACTCTTCTAGTTTAATAATAATCTTTCTATAATAGCGTGACCAAAATTGCATGCAGTATTCCACATCTTGTTGATGTACAACTTCAACAAGATGTTCCCACTCCTGGATTCAGTGTTCTGACTGATGAAACCAACTATGCCAGATGCCTTCTTCACCACTCTGTCCACCTGTGACTCCACTTTCAAAGAGCTCTGAACATGTACCCCTAGATCTTTTTCTTCTCCCCAGTGCCCTACCATTAACTGAGTAAGTCTTACTCTGATTCAATCTACCTTACATTTGTCTAAATTAAATTCCATCTGCCATCTGCCCAATTGGCCCAATTGATCCTGTTGCAATTGGAGATAACCAAGTTGATAAGTTGATAAGTATATGGAAGAGAAGGGAATGGTTTAGTTTGGAGGGGCATTGCTTTTTATATTGGTCGGCGCAACATCGAAGGCCGAAGGGCCTGTTCTGTGCTGTAGTGTTCTATGTTCTATGTTCTATAACTTTCTTCACTGTCCACTATGCCACCAATTTTGGTATCATCTGCAAACTTACTAACCATGCTTCTGATATTCTCATCCAAATCATTACTATAAATGACAAATAACAGTGGACCGAGCACTGCTGAGGCATGCTGTTGGTCACAGGCCTCCAGTTTGAAAATTAACTCTCTATAACCATGCTTTGAGTTGTCAGGGAACTTGTATTCCTAGGGGTGTGAGTTGTCAGGGATAACAAAAGAACAAAGATCAATACAGCACAGGAACAGGCCCTTCATTCCTCCAAGTCTGCGCTGTTCATGCGCCCAACTAGACCATCCGTTTGTTTCCTCTATTCCCAGCCTGTTCATGTGACTATCTAGAGGAGTCTTAAATGATCCCAGCGTGTCTGCCTCAATTACCTTGCTTGGCAGTGCATTCCAGGCCCCCACCGCCCTTTGTATAAAATACATCCCCCTAGCATCTGTATTGAACGTAGTCCTCCTCACCTCGAATTTGTGATCCCTTGTGTTCGTCACTTCTGACCTGGGAAAAAGCTTCCCACTGTTCACCCTATCTATGCCCTTATTTTATACACCTCTATTAGGTCGCCCCTCTTCTTCCATCTTTCCAGGAAGAACAACCCCAGTTCACCCAATCTCTCCTCATAGCTAAGACCCTCCATACCAGGTAACATCCTGGTAAACCTTTTCTACTCTCTCCAAAGCTTCCACGTCCTTCTGGTAGTGTGGTGACCAGAACTGGATGCAGTATTCCAAATGTGGCCTAACCAACTTCTATATAGCTGCAACATCATATACCAAATTTTATACTCTATTCCCCGTCCAAAAAGGCAAGCATACCATATGCCGTCTTCACCATCTCTCCACCCGTGTTGCCATCGTTAAGGACCTGTTGACTTGCATACCCAGGTCCTTCTGTGTGTCTATACTCCTGATGGTTCTGCCATTTGTTGTATAGCTTCCTCTTACATTAGATCTACCGAAATGCATCACTTTGCATTTATCTGGATTAAATTCCATCTGCCATTTCTCCACCCAATTTTCCAGCCTATCTATATCCTGCTGCATTCTCTGAAAACATTCATCACTATTTGCAACTCCAGCAATCTTTGTGTCATCCACAAACTTACTGATCACACCAACTACATCTTCTTCCAAATCATTTATATATATCACAAACAGCAGAGGTCCCAGTACAGAGCCCTGCGGAACATCACTAGTCACAGACCTCCAACGGGAAAAAGACCCCTCCACTGCTACCTTCTGTCATCTACGGCCAAGCCAGTTCTCCACCCATCTAGCTCGCTCGCCTTTTATCCCATGAGATTTAACCTTTAACATCAGTCTGCCATGAGGGACCTTGTCAAACACTTTATTAAAATCCATATAGATGACACCCACAGCCCTTCCCTCATCAATCGTTTTTATCACCGCCTCAAAAAACTCAACCAAACTTGTGAGGCATGACTTCTCTCGTACAAAATCATGCTGTCTACCACTAATGAGATTATTCCGTTTTAAATGTGCATATATCCTATCTCTAAGAATCTTCTCCAACAATTTCCCTACCATAGATGTCAAGCTCACCAATCTATAATTACCCGGGTTATCCTTGCTCCCCTTCTTAAATAACGGGAACACATTTGTTATTCTCCAATCTTCTGGGACCTCACCCGTATCCAGTGTTTCTGTTACAGGCCCAGCAATTTCATCTCTTGTCTCCCTGAGCAGTCTGGGATAGATGCCATCAGGCCCTGGGGATTTGTCTGTCCTAACGTTTCCTAAAAAAACCTAACACTTCTTCCCTTGTAATTGAGATTTTTTTCTAATGTCAACACGTCCCTCTGAGACACTATCAGTCAACATGTCCCTCTCCTTTGTGAATACTGATGCAAAGTATTCGTTTGGAATCTCACCTACTTCCTTTGGTTCTAAACATAATCCTCTCCTTTGTCCCTGAGACGTCCGATTTGTTTTCCCTGACAATCCTGTTGTTCTGAACGTACGTATAAAATGCCTTAGGATTCTCCTTAATCCTGTCTGCCAGGGACATTTCATGACCTCTTTTTGCCCTTCTAACTGCCTGTTTGAGTTCTTTTCTACTTTCTCTGTATTCCTCCAGTGCTCCATCTGTTTTTAGCTGCCTGGACCTTATGTATACCTCTTTTTTAGAACATAGAACATAGAACAATACAGCACAAACAGGCCCTTCGGCCCACAAGTTGTGCTGAACACATCAAAACCTACCCAGCCATAGACCTATCTATAACCCCCAATCCCATTGGATCCCATATACTCATCCAGAAGTCTTTTAAAAGACCCCAGCGAGTTCGCCTCGACCACCACCGACGGCAGCCGATTCCATTCACTCACCACCCTCTGAGTGAAAAACTTTCCCCTAGCATCCCCTCTGTACTTGCTTCCCTGCACCTTAAATCTGTGCCCTCTCGTCGCGACCATTTCAGCCCTGGGAAATAGTCTCTGAGAGTCCACCCTATCTATTCCTCTCAACATCTTGTAAACCTCTATCAGGTCGCCTCTCAACCTTCGTCTCTCCAGGGAGAACAGTCCCAGCTCCCTCAACCTGTCTTCATAAGGCATGCCTCCCAATCCAGGCAACATCCTTGTAAATCTCCTCTGCACCCTTTCAATAGCTTCCACGTCCTTCCTATAGTGAGGCGACCAGAACTGCGCACAGTACTCCAAGTGTGGTCTGACAAGGGTCCTATAAAGCTGCAGCATTACCTCCTGACTCCTGAACTCAATCCCTCGATGAATGAAGGCCAGTACACCGTAAGCTTTCTTAACCACATCCTCCACCTGGGAGGCCGATTTGAGAGTCTTATGGACCCGGACCCCAAGATCCCTCTGCTCTTCCACACAGCTAAGACTCCTACCTTTGATAGTGTACTCATTCATCCCGTTGGATCTGCCAAAATGGACCACAACACATTTATCCGCGTTGAAGTCCATCTGCCACTTCTCCGCCCAGTCTTGCATCCTGTCGATGTCATGCTGCAACTTTTGACATCCCTCCAGACCATCCACAACACCACCGACCTTCGTGTCATCGGCGAACTTACTCACCCATCCCTCCACTTCCTCATTCAGGTCATTTATGAAAATGACAAACAGCAAGGGTCCTAGAACAGATCCCTGGGGCACTCCACTGGTGACCGACCTCCATGCAGAAAAAGAGCAATCCACAACCACCCTCTGCCTTCTGCAGGCAAGCCAGTTCTAGATCCACAAGGCCAAAGCCCCTTGGATCCCATGGCCTCTCACCTTCTCAAGAAGTCTTGCATGTGGGACCTCGTCAAGTGCCTTGCTGAAGTCCATGTACACCATGTCCACAGCTCTTCCTTCGTCAATGTGTTCAGTCACATTTTCGAAGAACTCAATTAAGCTCGTAAGGCACGACCTGCCTTTTACAAAACCTGTTGACTATTTCTAATCAACCTAAACTTCTCCAAATGCTCGTAAATCTTGTCCCTCAGAAGCCTCTCCATTAGCTTACCAACCACTGAGGTCAGACTCACCAGTTGGTAATTTCCAGGACTATCCCTGTTCCCTTTCTTGAAAATAGGGATCACATCCGCAATCCTCCAATCCTCTGGAACCTCTCCCATCTCCATCGACGATGCAAAGATCATCGCCAGGGGATCTGCAATGACATCCCTCACCTCCCACAATAACCTGGGGTACATCCCATCTGGTCCCGGAGACTTGTCTATCTTGATAGCATTTAAAAGTTCTAACACATCTGCTTCCTTAATATCTACATACTCAATCTTTTCAGTCTACCGCAAACTTGTAGTGCATCCTCCCAGGTCACTTTCCACTGTGAATACTGAGGCAAAGTACTTATTAAGCACCTCTGCCATTTCTTCTGGTTCCATACAGACTTTTCCCCCTTCACCTTTTATAGGTCCTATCCCTTCTCTTCTCATCCTTTTACTTTTCACATATTTGTAGAAGGCCTTGGGATTCTCCTTAATCCTACCAGCCAAGGCCTTCTCATGACCCCTTCTGGCTCTCCTAATTTCCTTTTTAAGCTCTCTTTTATAAGTCTTTTACTTCTCTAGATCCCCAACATCTCCTAGCTCTTTGAACCTTTTATACACCTTTCTTTTCTTCCTGACTATGTTCACCACAGCCTTCGTGCACCACGGTTCCCGTGTCCTACCAAAACCTCCTTGTCTCACCGGAACGTTGTCGTGCAAAGCTCCAGACAAGCATTCCTTGAACATCTGCCACCTTCCTTCTGTGCTTTTCCCCAAGAACACCTCCTTCCAGTTTATTCGCCCCAACATCTGCCTGATGTCTTCATATTTCCCCTTATTCCAGACAAACACCTTCCTAGCCTGCCTGATCCTATCCTTTTCCAATGCAAGGGTGAAGGAGATAGAATTATGATCTCCATCCCCAAGATGCTCTCCTACCGAGAGATCCATCACCTGTCCTGGTTCATTAGCTAGTACCAGGTCCAGTACAGCCTCTCCTCTTGTAGGCTTGTCCACGTGCTGTGTCAGGAAACCCTCCTGAACACACCTAACAAACTCCTCCCCATCCAAACCCCTTACCCTTGGGATATTCCAGTCGATGTTTGGGAAATTGAAGTCTCCCATCACAACAACTCTGTTATTTCTACATCTCTCCAGTATCTGTTTCCCTATCTGCACCTCAAAATTTTCTTATTGATCTGACCAACAATTTCACTGCTCATCCACAGCTCTCGAATCCTACCTTTCCTATCCTTCCTTTTTATACGCACATGCCTGTCCTGCAGCCCTATCAACTGCTCCTTAAAAGATTCCCACGTGCCAGATGTAGATTTACCTTCGAACAGCTTTTCCCAACAGATTCTGCCTAATTGGCGGTAGTTAGCCTTCCCCCAATTCAGCATCTTACCACAGGGCAACATTCATCTTTTTCTATTACTGTCCTAAAGTTTACAGAATTGTGGTCAGTATTCGCCACGTGTTCCCCTACTGAAACTTTGATGATCTGACCAGGCTCATTCCCCAGTACGAGGTCCAGTATAGCTCCCTCTCTAGTTGGACTATCAATGTATTGTTCCAAAGAACCTTCCTGTCCACATTTTATAAATTCCTTTCCGTCCAGACCTCCAGCCCTAAGCGATTTCCAGACTATACAAGGGAATTAAAGTCTCCCACTACCACAACCCTATTTTTTCTGCATCTATCCAGAACCTCCTTACATACCCATTCTCCAACTTCCTGTGGGCTGTTGGGAGGCCTATAGTCTACCCCTATAGTCAGCCTATAGTGACTGCGCCCTTCCTGTTTCTGAGCTCCACCTACAGTGACTCGTTACATTACCCTTCTAAATTATCACCCTCTGTAGTGCTGTAACATGCTCCCTAACCAGTATTGCTACTCCCCCACCTCTTCTAGCCCATCTGTCTTGGCTAAAACACTTACATCCTGGAATATTCAGCTGCCAGTCCTGTCCTTCTTTTAACCAAGTCTCTATCACTGCAACCACATCCAAGTTCCATGCAAACATTAAGGCTCTAAGTTTGTCTCTCTTGCCCGTTACACTCCTTGCATTGAAGCAGATGCACTCCAGACCTCCAGGCCCACTGAGGTCATCCTCTTCCAGCATGATCTTATAGCCTTGTCCTGCCTCAAGCTCATCCCCAGCCTCTATGCTTATTGACCTATTGTTTTGATCCCCAAACCCCTGCCACATTAGTTTAAACCCACCCGAACCACACAAGCAAAACTCCCAGCCAGGATATTCGTGCCTCTGGTATAGGTGTACCTCGTCCTTCTTGTACAGGTGCCATCCTCTCTTGAAGACTTCCCAGTGATCCACGATTTGAAACCCTCCCTCTTGCACCAGTCCTATAGCCACACGTTCAGTTGTACAACCTCCCTGTTTCTAGCTGCTTTTTAGCCTACTACCTAACTCCCTGAATTGTTCTCGCAGGACCTTCCTGCCCTTTCTGCCTATGTCATTTGCAACAATGTGGACAATGACGTCAGTCTGATTACCCACTCCTTTTAGGATGTTTCCGACCCGCTCAGAGACATCCAGGACCCCGACATCCTGGAGTCTTGTTCGTGCCCACAGAACCGCCTATCTGTGCCTCTAACTATTGCATCCTCCACCACTATTGCTCTCCTAGCCCCCCTCTTTCCCTTCTGAGCCACAGAACCTGACTCTGTGTCAATGACCTGATCACCGTGGTTTACTCCTGGAGGGTCATCCCCCCACAGTATATTTATTTTGAGGGGGACAACCACAGGGGACCCATTCATTGACTGCTCACTCCCCTGCTCTCTCCTGTCTTTCACCTAGCTCTTACTATTAATGGGGGCAGGCACCGGGTTACTCTCTGGTACATGACCTTTACCCTTCCTAACTGAGACCCACGTGGCTTCTTCCCATGGTCCCAGTGTGACTACCTGCCTGTAACTTCTCTCTATTAATTCCTCATTCTCCCTGACTAGACTAAGGTCACCGAGCCATAACTCCAGTTCCCTAACATGATCCCTCAGGAGCTGTAGTTCGATGCACCTGGCGCAGACATAGACTTCCAGTAGGGTAGGCAATTCCATCAATTCTCACATCCGACACCAAAAACAACAAACTGGCCTCTCACTCATAATTACCCCTTTCTTTAAATTACTGGAAGAACAAAGAACAGAACCTACCCTGCCTCTGCCTGTTTACACCAAAGCCCGTTGAGCCAAAGCCCTTCAGCCTTCACACTGCTCCCTCTCACTCAGCGCCCTCTCTCAATGCTGTCTGCTGTATAGTGTGGCCTGCTCTTTATAGCTCACATTCACCACTGGCTGGCATCAGGCAACTGCGTAGTTTTCACAATAAAAAAAAACTTTAGCAAAGGAAAAAAGTCCGCTAAGAAACTTAACGGATAAATAAATAACCAAACACTAGCTGCCTTATCCTCCGCACGAATCTTTCTCTCTCAATCGTGCTCTGGTTGCACAATGAGGAGCTGGTAAAACCGAGGGTGTGAGTTGTCAGTGAGCTGGTATTACCAGGGATGTGAGTTGTCAGTGAGCTGGTATTACCGGGGATGTGAGTTGTCAGTGAGCTGACATTCCAGGGATAACAGATTTTTTAGTCCTGCAGAAACCTAATGGTAGAAATGGGTTTAACGGAAAAGGAGAACATGGTGTGGGCTGCATGAAAAACCTATTTAAGATCTTGTGGTGACAAAATTGTTCAGAGATCAGTGTTACAGTGGCAGTTAGTGACAGTTAGTTACAGAAGCAGACCAACAGAGTCTCCCAGAAAATGGTGGAAAACAAACTGTGCCAGACTTCCACAGTTTGTGAAGATTTTATAAAGGATGGAAGATCCATCCATTGCTTTCAAGACAAATATTTAATCATAGATCATAGAATACTGCAGTACGGAAGGAGACCATTGGCCCATTGAATCTGCACCAACCACAATCCCACTAAGACCCTATCCCCCCAACTTCATTCATTTACCCTAGCTAGTCCCCCTTATTCCAAGGGGCAATTTATTATGGCCATGCACCAAACCCACACATCCTTGGATTGTGGCAGGAAACCAGAGAACCTGGAGAAAATCCACGCAGACACGGGGACAACATGCAAACTCCACACAGACAAAGACACTAGCCGGGAATCAAACTTGGATCCCTGGTGCTGTAAGGCAGCAGTGCTAACTACTGTGTCACCGTGCCGCCTTTATTATTGGGAAGAAGGGACAGTGGCAGGGAAGAATCATGCCAAGAGTTCCTATTCCATCTTGTGATTCAGTATCATTAGAGACCTGTAATCATAGTAGGAGGGCTGTACTGGCCTAATGGGCTCCAAGTGAAAGAAGTGACTTGGATTACCTCCCCATCTTCCTTCTACTTCTGCCAAGGAAATAAAATTAAAGTTTATTTATTATTAGTCATAAGTAAAACTGCAGTGAAGTTACTGTGCAATTTCCCTAGTTGCCACATTCCAGCACCTGTTCAGGTCAATGCACCTAACCAGGATGTCTTTCAGAACATGGGAGGAAACCGGTGAATCTGGAGGAAACCCACTTAGACACAAGGAGAACGTGCAAACTCCACACAAATAGTGATCCAAGCCAAGAATTGAATCCAGGTTTCTGGCGCTGTGAAACAGCAGTGCTAACCACTGAACTACCATGCTATCCAATATTGGAAATGGAACAGGAAATAGATTAGTCCTCTCATACATGGAGTTGGGAAGAATAAGACAGAGCCAGATCAAAGCCTGGAGGTGGACAGTAGCGTTTCCGTTGATATGAGTTGATAGCACCAGAGATTTATTTATAATGCAGTTTGTGCTTTCCACTGATCCTGTAAATCTGGCATGGTAGGCACTAGAATGCATTAAGAGGTAGAATCCAATTCTAAATGTTGGGGTCAAGTCCTGAGGCTTTTGTAGATCAGTGTTAGGGATGTGGTGTCCAGCATTATGGTCAAGGTGGAATAATGCACATTTTATTAACTGACAAAAAGTTAATGAAGATTTGCAAAGAAGTGAATAACAAAACTTGAATTAGATGAAGCTTTTAACATACTAAACATTCTAAGGTGTTTCATAGGTGCATTATAAAATAAAATTTGATACCGAGCCACATTAGGGAGTATTCTGTTTTAGGAAGCATCTTAAAGGATGAAAGCAAGGTAGAATGGCAGAGAAGTGGAGAGAGGGTATTGCAGAGCCTGGGCCTAGGTGAGTGGCAGAGAGGTGGAGAGAGGGTATTGCAGAGCCTGGGCCTAGATGAGTGGGAGAGAGGTGGAGAGAGAGTATTGCAGAGCCTGGGCCTAGGTGAGTGGCAGAGAGATGGAGAGAGAGTATTGCAGAGCCTGGGCCTAGGTGAGTGGCAGAGAGATGGAGAGAGAGTATTGCAGAGCCTGGGCCTAGGTGAGTGGCAGAGAGGTGGAGAGAGGGGGTTCCAGGGCTTGGGCCTAGATGAAGCAAAACCGCCAATGGCGAAGTGATTAAAATCAAGAATGCATAAAAGTTGTGACGTGGAATGCTGCAGATATATTGGAGAATGGTGGGATATGAGGAGAGGACAGAGACAGGGAGGGGCAAAGCAATGGAGGGATTAGAAAACGAGGATGACAATTTGAAAATTGAGATATTGCTTAACCAGATGCTGGAATAGGTCAGAGAAAAGGGTGAATGTGACTTGGCAAGATGTAGGACATAGGCAGCGGCTGTTTGGACCACCTCAAGGTATGAAGATGAGGGTCGGATCAGAAGCATATTGAATTGTCAAATCAATAACTAAAGTAACTAAAGTATGGATCTTTAAGAAAGACCTGAATCACTTGATTTCATTGCTCCATTTCCATGAAAAGACTTCTTCAAGCTATATCCACATGAAAGCTACTTTCCCACTGAATTTGTTTGAAAAAGATAAAGATCTTGCATAGAACATAGGATAAATGTTGTTCCACTCCAGCCTTCACTGGGATAAATGTTCCCCTAGTCCATCGTTTGATATGGGAGGCTATTCTCCTCCTGATATCAACTATAGAAAACAGCTCTACAAATTAGTGAATTTAGTCCTTTCTCATGCAAGTGATATAGATACACAGTCCCGACAGCCCATTAAGTTAACTTACCTGGAACATGTCGTTTGCACACTTCCGGCACAGGTTATGCTGACATGGGAGAATAACGACGGGTTTGGAAAACATTTCTAAACAGATCGGACAAATCAGTTGCTTTTCCAAGTTGTCCATTGTTTGTCGATCATTAGACAAAAGGTTGTAGTCCATGGAAGTGGTCATATCAGAAAGTTTCCGAGATTCAGGCTAAGTGCTAAATTTAATTTCAGAAGTTAAACGGTGTCCGGCTTCTCTTTTCTCTTTGTTCCTGACTTGTACTGAGGTTGTGACCTGATTGACTGGAATTCTTACTGTTTCTCCAAGGGTCACAGTGCGCTACATTGGATTGGCGGCTTCAAAGTTGTTTTTAGCAACAGTGCGTCAGCTGTTGCTGTGTTTGCCGTGCGCTGCTATGTCCTTATATGAAACTGGCACTGGGAATGAGACTGACTGCCAGAGCTGCTGTCTATCTTCTTTATTTCTCCCCATACTTACACCTGTCAGCACTCGCGTCCAAAACAGCTGCTTCTCTGGACACTGACATTTAGAAAGAAATGTTCTTTCACCCAAATTGAAACAAATGTCAAATCAAACTATACAGAATAACTTTTGCCAAATTCACAGCCTCACAAGACAACACTGTTGTGATACGCAAATAGATTGTGTTGTATTAAAATATCTTGGTATCATGACAATGACTGCTGACACCTTGACAGTTCTGCACTGGCTCACTCAAACTTATGGCCAAGCTGAAGTTTTAAATAGCAAAGAGATACTGTATGCAGTATGCATTTATCACAAGGATTAAGAGAGCGCACTATCACATTTTGATTAAATATAGAAAGATGGAATGTCTCCTAGCAATATTAAAATATTTAATGCATATTGTTATAAAACGCAAAATGAGTAAATATTTCAATTTTAAAGTGGTTGAAAGGATATTCTAAATGTGAGGATTCATTTTGTGCAAATTCAAATCATTACTAGGTTGTGTTATGATCTATTTATGAAACATAGCTTTTGTATGCATTATGGAACATATCAGGAATTGTACTGAGGGTGAATGAGAATGAGATATCAATTTAGTGAAGCTACAACACACAATTGACCACCTGCCAAACAGCGGAAGCAGTATGAATCTTTTTTAATTGTTTCACAGTATGTAGGTATTGCTGACTAGACTAGCATTTATTACCCATCCATAATTGCCTTTGAAAAATTGATGCTGAGCTTTTCTCTTGAACTTCTGCTGTCCATCTGGCATAGATGCACTCACAGTGCTGTTAGGGAGGGAGTTAAGATTTTGACCTTGGGACAATGAAGAATGACAATATATTTCCAAGTCAGGATGGTTTGTGGCTTAGAGGGAAATACAGCTGATGGTGTTCCCACATGCCTGTTGCCCTTGTTCTTCTAGATGGTAGAAATTGCGGCTTTGGACAGTGTCTTTGTGAATTGCTGTGATGCATGCCATTGGTGGTACGTACTGTTACCACTGTGAATCAGTGCAAGAGTGAGTGATGTTTAAGGATGGTGCATGAGATACCAATCAAATGGGCAGCTTTGTCCTAGATGGTGTCAAATCCTGACTTTTGCCTTATAAATAAAGAACAAAGATCAAAGAACAACACAGCGCAGGAAATAGGTCCTTTGGCCCAACAAGCCCGTGCTGCTATTTTAACATTGTGAGTACCCTCTTCTACCTATGACCTTTGTCTATGCCTATTGAACTCCACAATAAAGGTGTGTAAATTTAGATAATTATAACCAGATTGAGGGACGCCTAATTTAGGGACAATTTGTTAATACCAATCAGTTTAAGAGGGTGACCTAAATAGTGAACAAGCTTTAGTAATTCAGGGGTGAGTTACTCATCTAAGCATTCCCAGCCTCTGACCTGCTCTTGTAGCCACAGTATTTATATGACTGGTCCAATTCAATTTCCAGTAAATGGTAGCCCTCAGAGTGTTTAATTCTGGTCTCCTTCTGAGATCCCCAGCATCACAGATATCAGTCTTCAGGCAATTTGATTGATTCCACACAATATTAAAAAGTAGCTGAAGACACAGGATACACCAAAGGCTATAGCCCCAATATATCCCAATTGTAGTACTGAAGCCATGCCCCTAGCCAAGCTGTTCCACTGTGACTACAATATTGGCATCTGTCCAACAATGTGGAAAATCACCCAGGCTTGTCTTGTCACATAAAGCAGGACAAATCCAATCCAGCCAATATTGCTCCATCATCAGCAACGTGATAGAAGGTGTCATCAGTGGTGCTTGCTCAGAAATTACCTGCTCAAAGATGTTCAGTTTGGATTCCAACAAGCCACTTGGTTTCAGACTTCATGATCCAAACATGGATAAAAGAGTTATATCTAGCACAAAGGAAGATGGTTGTGATTGTTGGAAGACAATAATCTCAGCTCCAAGACTTCGCTGCAAGGTGTCCTCTGGTCATTGTCTTCCAAACCCAAATATCTTCAGCTGCTTCGTCAATGACCTTCCCTCCAAAACCAGGTCAGTGAATGAGCTATGGAGTCCATATCTGTTTGAATATTATCTGTTTGCCTGCTTCACCAAAGATGTGAAGATACAGAATCCTTCCAATCCTCTGTGTTCAGTAATAATAGCAGAAGATGCTAGTTTGTCACTAGCGCTACCCCATGGTGTGACATTTTCTGGAGTAACCATGCATTTGCTCTCAGACGCTTTGGAATTTGAGGTTTAATCTCTAGTTATCTACCTATCTCCCATCCAAGCCCTCGAACCATATATATCCTCCTTACTATCATTTATTTTAGTGTTCTAAAGGCCTCTGTCCTTTCATTTCTGCTATCCTCAGATATCCTTGCCAAATCAAGTCAGGGGTTAATATTGACTCATTGAGCCCTATTTTGATTCTAAGTGCTGGGCAAACTTGAATCTGTAAATGCTTCAGATCTGATTTTTAGGCCCGTTCTCTAATGCTCCCATACACAAGCTGCCTGAAAAAATATCAGCAATTCTGAATTGCAGTGCATAAGCCTGTTAGTGGGGCTTAATGCACCTGAAATCCAACAGCTCCAATCAATGTCTCCAACTGCACACGCGCAGAGAAAAAAGATAGAATGGTCTCCCCTTCCACTTTGTTCCCGGGCCGGGTAATGTCTCCCCTAGCTCTCATCGATATTGCCCCATGCGCAGAACATTAGTGACATGCTTATCCCCCCACCCACCCTCCTCCACACTTCCCACCACTGATCTTAGGCAGAGTGACAATGGACCCCCATCTTTCCCCCAGTGATTTCAGGCAGAGTGGCAGCAGAACCTCCTTCCTCCCCAATGATCTCAGACGCAGTGAGATCTCCCTTTCCCTTCAATGATCTCAGACAGGGAGATTCATTCTCCCCTCTCTATACTACAGATATCAAGCAGGGTGGTCCCCCTCACCCCCGTCCTGGACCGTCTCACACAAGGCCCCCATCTCCTCCAGACACCGATGGCTATGTGACACTTCCCTCTCTCTCCCCTTGAGGCACTCATCCACCACCAACTCCCCCTCCCGCCCCACACTGGTATGGAGGGTATGGGTGAAGGGACCTCCGAAGGTGGCACTGTTTTGGCATCAGCTTCCACCTCACAACTCACCATCCCAGATATTGATACATTGATGAGTCCAGTTAGTGGTGAGGCTTCTGTGTCGCTTTCTGGTGAGCACAACACATCTGATAATATATATAGGGTGGAACAGGAAACTTCCGAAGCCTCTGGCATGCAGGGGCCTGACGGAGGCAAGGACTAGGCTGGTCCCAGAGAGGATCAAAAACTTGCAGGAGACGCAGTGGGCCAGCACTGAGACACAGCAGACCACGGCAGCAGCCTTTTAAAACATGGCCCACTCAGAGATTGTCATGGCTGAAAGCTTACAGAGTACGGGCCAGTCTCAGAAGGCACTTGCTGTGACCGTTGAGAGGTGGCCCCCGACTCAAGTGGTCATGGCAGAGGGCTCGACGACCATGGGTAGGACGCAGGTGGTCCTTCAGGATTAGCAGTGCCAGGTGAGGCTGGAGCTTCTGGAGTTCATTGTAGAAGCACCGCGTTCCATGGAGTGACCCAGAGTAACTTCAAAGGAGGAGGAAGGCCTACGCTGGGGCCTTCCAGCCAGGAGACTGTGGCTATGTCTACACCTTCTAACTCCTCCCTTTCTGACACTGGGGCATCTCGGACAGAGGGATGAAGAGGGTATAATGGGAACATCCCAGATACCTCAAAGCAAGCCAGGGTCCTCAAGGTCCAGAGCCTTCAGAGGGCATCCTTTCAAAGGCCCAGGACCTTGATGACTCTGGACATCATAGGTGTCATGGTAGGCAGCTGGCCCCCTCCGTCTCCGATTCTGCAGAATCATCATAGTTGTAGGCCATGTAAGGTTAAGAAGTTGTAACTGCATTGAGATGGCACAGGTGAAGGGCTGCACTAGTTAGAAAAGTATTTAAGCGCCTTAGCATTTCCTGTTCGCAAGTATATATGTTAGGATATCTTATTTAAACATCTTTATTACAATTAAATATATTTGCACCTTCCATCTAATTTGTCTCAGATTTGTCTCGAATTGGAATCCTCTTCCATTGTTGATCACTGGTGCAACGCTTCATGTTGATATCAGTTGGGGAGGTCCCTCAATGCTGTGACACTGAGAAAAGGAAATCATTGGTTCCCCAGAACGCACAAGTGATTTATTCCAGTCCCACGGCCCTCTATGGGGGTTTCAGATCCCTTACCCACTGTACAGACATGGGTCCAGTTGCCAGTGTGCATGTACAGCTCAGGTAGGAGTCAGACTAGTTTGCACTAGGGCATCATCACAATGATGCTTAGTGAGTCGTAATCATCTTCCTGTTTGCCAAAAAACTCACTAAACTATTGATTGGACTTAGACCTGGTGTTGTCAGACTTCTTACAGTGTTTACTTCCGTCCAAAGCTGGCATCTCCACATTAAAAAAGTACAGTAACACAAAGTACCCAGGCCCACTGCTCTTGTGTAACAATGTCACAGGAATAGAAGGAATTTCTTTTGCGGGGGGATCCTGCAGATACAAACCTCTAGTGACTAAACTGCCTGGTGATCAGTGCCTCCCTTACCAACTTCGCATGCCTCATTTGAGCTGCCAGCCCTCCAGCGCCTGGGTGGTGTTCCTCAGTATGCTCTTCTTCTTCTTCCTCTTCCTGCTGTTCAATCTCCTCAGCAACAGGTGGTTGGTTAGCCTCCATATCCCTGTCTTCTTGCTGGAAAATGTCATCTCTCTCTACACAGCCAGAGCTGTGTAAGGCACAGCACACGACAACAATGCAGGAAAAGATCACAGGGCAGTATTGGAGGAACCCGTCAGATTGGTCCAGGCACTGGAATCGCATTTTGAAGAGCCCAATGCACCTCTCCATTTTCACACAGATGGCTACAAAGGCCTCGTAATCGGAGGTCTCTGTCTCAGGCACAGCACAGGCATCATCAGCCATGTCCAAAGTGGATAACTCATACCATCCAGGAGCCACCTCACTTCCTGGGCTCTGCCTTAGATGCCTCTGGGATGTCCAAGCTCCGGACAATGAAGCTGTTATGCACACTCCCTGGCATGACATGCATAATGTTTGTGTTATGGCTATACATGAGTTGTACATTCAGTGAATGGAACCACTTCCTGTTGATGAATTTTCGCAGATTCTGTAGGAGGGGCCTTGAAAGTGACGTGAGTATATTTGATGGCACTCTGTACGTTAGGCCTGCTGCCTGGGCTTCCTGATGGGTCTGGTCTAGGTTAAACTTGATGTAGTGCCCAGCCCAGGCATACAGGGCTTCTATAACATGCTTGACACAGATGTGTACAGTTGACTGGGCGATGCCACAGTCTGCTAGGAATCTGGAAGGAGCCAGTCGCTTAAAAGTTCAAAGGACTGTCAATTTGACAGCCACTGAGAGTGGATGCCCCTTTGTCCCCATCTCTAGGTGCCAAGTCCTACAGCAGGTTGCACAAGTGTTGCACAGTTTCCTTTCAGAGTTGGAGACGCCAATGGCACACGGTACCCAACATCCATTCAAATGACACTTGTGTACACAACTTTTGGGGCCTCTGCTCCTTCCTCCTCTTGTGCCCCCCCCTTCCAACTCTAGGTGAATGGTGGCCACCTCCTGTCTCTGGTGGTCAGCTCCCTCTATTGCTACAAGTGATAAGGCCCGTGTGTCTTGTGCCTGCAATTCTTCCTCCAGCTCCTCCTCCTCAACTCTAGCAGCAATCAAAACAACAACAAGATTGATTGGCTGCATCACCAATTCCGGAGGTGGGGGGATGATGGGTTTGGAGGGGGCAGGTGGAGATGGGGAGATGGAAAGGAACACACCTTCAGGTTAAGGAACAGGTTAAGCTTGCCCCTAGCTCATCAACAGTCACAGCTACCTCCATTCCCTCAGCCACATTCTCTTCACAATCACTGTCCCCCCAATTCC
This sequence comes from Sphyrna mokarran, assembly GCA_024679065.1. Taxonomy (NCBI): domain Eukaryota; kingdom Metazoa; phylum Chordata; class Chondrichthyes; order Carcharhiniformes; family Carcharhinidae; genus Sphyrna; species Sphyrna mokarran. The sequence goes on along the minus strand of JAGIQG010000007.1, from coordinate 68,885,039 downwards.
CCAGTCGCATGTTCTCCACAATCACTGGCCTCCAATTCCCCCAGCCACATGTTCTTTACAAGCACCTGGCAAAGTTTGCAGCAGTGCAATTTGGAGGGATTTTGTGTAAATCCTGCAGCTGAAAGAGTGCTGAGTGAGCTAGGGCCCAGCAACACTGCAAGACCCGAGCTCAGTTCTGAGACTGGGTCTGTGCTGTAAGTGGGCCCTCAGAGACCTTGCTGAGCAACAGCATCCCACCTCCACACACACAATCGCAGAGCTGCCACCAGCCTGAGACTGAAAATGGCTGCAACAAAAGGACATCCATGAGCAGCAGAGAACTGTCGGACGCTTTACGCTTACCTCCTCACTAACCCTCAATGGTGGAGTGTCTGAATTCCACTTTATGGAATGTGTCTGTTTTGTGCCAATTCCAGATTGGTAAATACAGTGGTAAAGGGGAAGTGCCGGTAAAGTTGAGTATGCAGCCCATTGATTCAATTTAAATGCATTCAAATGCATTTAAATGGCTAATATGCCCCTTTTAGGCATGGTGTCAATCATGGTCATTTTCAGACCTTGGTAAAGAGAGAATCAGCATGGAGTGCTCTATTTACCTCACACCCGACTTTCCCAAGTTTTCACCCCCAAAAACAGGCAAAATGCGGTGGTAAAATCGGGCCTTCTATCACATCTCTCTGCCAGTTCCTCTGGCTGATCACCAGCCCCATACTCCACCTCCCTCGATGGCTAGCAGAACCACCCCCTCAATGGCCAGTCCTGATTATCACCACCGCTTCGACTCCCATCCATGGCCAGTCCCAATTGCGCCCCACCCTCCCCCACGAATCGTAGTGGGCTTGGAGTCTCAAGCAGAGGTTGTTTTGCAGGCTCCCTGTAGGGCACCATGGCCCCCGCAAGTCTCCAGCGGCCAGATTTCTGGTGCCGTCAGCTCCGAGCCAGAAATCGGCACAGAGCTGCAATATTTATTTAAAATAGCATTTGCATGTAATTAGCGAGTGTGGACCTTAAAGTCTCTGGGTGTTTCACTCCAGTGGGATTTACAATTGCTCTCCACTTACAGAAGGCTGGTGGCCCAACCTCACTGAACTGAAGTGGGGCCATTGAGGCTCCCCAAAGGATTGGGATAAGGGGGTGCTCTCTGACTCACGGAAGGGGGTTTGACCTAATGGAAGTGGAGCATATAGGGGCAACGCCTCTGAGGGGGAGATCAGTGGGGATGGGGGTCCCACTGCATTTGATGGTGACAGAGGGAGGAAAGCTAGTAATCAGGGATATTGGGGTGTACTGCCATGGGATGGGGGAGTTGGGGCTGGGAGGTTTGGGGGGTGCGGATCGAGGTTGTCCTGGATTTGTCCAGGGGTGGGGGGGATCAGCAATTAAGCCATGGGAGGAGCTAATCCAGGGTTGCAGTAATGGCAAACAATTGAGCAGGCTGGCAGTATGAGCTACTGTGCATGCACCAATCTCACCCAGTGCTATGCTGTCAGCTTGTCCACAGTAAGAAGTCTGACAACATCAGTTTTAAATCCAACCGATTTATCAAATAAATTGGTTGGATTTAAAACTGATGTTGTCAGACTTCTTACTGTGTTTACCCCAGTCCAACTCTACATCACGTCAGCCTGTCCAGCAGGAAGAGGCCCTGCCCACTGATTTTTTGCAATGAGTGAATCTCCCACACTCTGCAGTGCATAGAAGATTCATTTTGAAAGTCCAATTGAAAAAAACTAATGGGATTAACTCCAGTTTTTATGTAAATTCAACACTTAGAATTTTTTTGGGAGAATCCCACCCAATTTGTTTATCCCAATCTTAAGAATCTTCCTGATGCAACGTTGATCCTTAGAAGCCTCTTAATGTAATGAGTTGTACATTTACAGTGGAAAGTATGCAACTTGACTGGTTCAAATGCTTTAGGAAAGTATTCCTTAATATGCAAGTCTCCTAAAAAAAAGCTTGTATCAACTCTCTGCCTGACAGGTATTGAAGAATCCAGTGCAGATTGAAAATCTGAAGTCCTATTCCATCACCATTAGTACATCATATTTTTAGTGCAGAGAAGTCAGAGTTTATGTAAAATGTACAATTTCTACGTCCGTACCTACCCTCCCCCTTCCCTGATGTCTCCCCCGTCCCCATCCCTCCCTATTCTGTCCCTCCCTTTCTATCCCTCCTCATATGCCTCCCTCTCTTACCTCCTTGTTTGGAGACAACAGAACTGTTGTGTTCTTGTATAAATTTTATTGATCGTTGTGTTAAATGGAAAAATATATTTTGTAAAAAATTTGAAAAGATAAGGCAATTAAACAAAATGTCAAAGTGCAGCCGCTGAAGTAAAATGTTTAGTTACATGTTAACATGGTATCAGAGTTTTGTATTTACAACATTATACTTCTCAATAAATTTTTCCATTAAACTTTATAAAATTCTTCAATGAAATATTAAAAGAAAACATGAAAGTTTTCTTGACAAGCATGACAAATGCTTTATTGAAACATCAAAATAGAGCAGTTAAATACCAGATAAATATATATGAAGTAAGCAAGGCAGAAGAATGCTCACGTTGAACACATTTAGATTTTCCACGGGCCAAAATATGAACCCTCTTTTGCTCAACCTCTTGCAATAAGGTATCCAAATCATGGTCTGAAAAGTTCTGATGTCTTTTTCTCAATTACATTTTAGTTTCCATATTCTAAATTGAAATATACAAACACTCATAAGCGTGCCATATGTAAAGTTATATAGTATATAATGCAGATTCAAAACAAATAACAAAGCCTTTGTTAATTTATATATATCAAATAACACCCACCTTCAATCATAAAATTAAAAATTACACTTTAAAAGAACCAATGACATAGGATTAACTACTTAAAAGATATAGCAAATAAAAATGTTAAAAAAGCTTCAACATACCTGAAAGGTAATCTTTTCAGTGCAAATTGCCATTTCCAAACTGGACCTCAATGGGCATTCCCAGCCTGGGCATGTCATAGGGGGCATGGCTTATCTTCTGCATCGCTCTGGGAGTTGTAGAGATGGTTCTGCTGAAGGCTGAAGCTCTCACTGGAGGTTTGGGTGCAATTTTTCAACTCATAAGTGCACAAAAATGTTTTTTATTTCTGATGGCTCCCCTGACTTTCTACCACTGATCGGAAGTTATGGCCAATATTCTTCTTTTATTTGTCTTGCTAAAATGGACAACTTCTCATTTTCCCACATGATACTGCATTTGCCAGATATTTGCCCATTCACTTAACTTGCCTTCAGGAAATCTAAGTCCAGCACATCCACCAGTTCCACTTTATCCACAGCACATGTCACAGCAGTGCCACCATGGGGGCAATACAATGGTTACTACTACTGCCTTACAGCGTCACCGACCCTGGTTTAATTTCCTGTTTGGGTCACTGTTTGTCCAAAGTCTGCAGGTTCTTCTCATGTCTGCGTGGGTTCTGGCTTTTTTTACACAGTTTAAAAGGCATGCTAGTTAGATGCATTGGACATGTTTAATTCTCCCTCAGTGTACCTGAACAGGTGTTGGAGTGTGGTGGCTAGGGGATTTTCATAGTAACTTAATTGCAATGTTAATGTAAGCCTACTTATGCATTAATAAATGAACTTTAAACTTCTTCAAAGAACTCCAATAAGTTGGTTAAACAATGATTTTTCTCCCGTAAAACCTGATTGATTCTGCTTGATTACCTTGAAATATCTAAGTCCTCTGCTACAACAGCTTCTACCATTTTTCTGTGACAGGCATTAAGCTACCAGGCCTGTAGCCTTCTGCTTTCTGTCTACTTCCTTTTTTCAATAAAGGAATTACACTTGTTATTTTCCAATCTAATGGAATTTTCCTCCAATTAAAACCCTGGAATGAAGTCCATCAGGACCCAGAGGTTTGTCAGCTTGCAGCCCTGACAATTTGTCAAACCTTTTACAAATCTGTCATTAAAGCGTCATCTAATTGGGGCCAAGTTGCTGAGAGCCTTACAATATTAAATTGGTAAAGCTATTAGCAGTTTAATGAGTGCCTTTCAATCTAATTGGCAGAATTCTTGCAGCAGCACTCCACATAGTGAGACCTCTCTGTGGATTTTAGTCACATAGTAGTAAACTGAAAAACCATGTGGGTAATTTTGCAAATTTTACTATCAAAGGAGAGCTTTGCCTGCCTCCAGATGTTAAAACAAAATTGAAAACTTCATAAGCAAATTCCTCATAGTGATGGAGAATAATCTGATAAAAGATTAATTCAGCATCAAAATCAGGATTCATGCAATAAGTAATGCTTGGAATGGTGTTCTTGATAAGATAATGAAGTTAAATCTGATATAGTTCAAGGCAGTAGATATTGTATGGTACAGTACCAATAGAACAATGAGCTAGATGCGCCAATTGCGAAAACTGGATAGTCATGTTGGCAAGGAGCCTGACAATTTTCTGGGAGTTTCTGCTGCCCTTCTATTGTGGTTAGTTGTACTCTATGAGGATTGATCATATGAGATTGCATGATGCTTGATCATGTGACATTTGCAAATGTTATTGCATGCTTTTCTGACTGGAGAAAACTATCCACAGACTATCTCATGATATGGTATTAGAACTATTTCTCTTATAAATGATCTGAATTTGAGTATAGGGAATATAATTTGCAGACAATACAAAATATTTATTATGATATAGTAGTAGACTTCAGGAGTTCATACAGACTGGTGGAATTGGCAGACATGGCAGATACTTTTAACTGCATTGGTGAAGTAACATATTATTGGGTAAAATAACATGGAGAAGTGTAAGGGGGTATGAGAAAACAGAGAACCTGAGGGTGCACATTCACAAATCTTTGAAGATGACAGGATAAATTGAGAAGGTGGCACTGCCTGATACCCATTGGGCAGTGCCAAGATGCCCCCTGGCCAATTAGGATAGCACAGTGACACAATTAGCACTGCTACCTCACTGTGTTAGGGTCCCAGATTCCACGTCAGCCTCTGGACACTATCTGCATGGAGTTTTCACATTCTCCTTGTGACTTCATGGGTTTCCTCTGGGTGCTCCAGTTTCCACCCACAGTCCAAAGGTGTGCAGGTTAGATTGATTGGCCATGCTAAATTGACCCTGGTCAACAGGGGAATTAGCAGGGTAAATGCGTGACGTTATGGGAATTGGGCCTAGGTGGGATTGCAGTCAGAATAGACTTGATGGGTTGAATGGCCTCCACCTGTACTGTAGGGATTCTATGATCTATGATGGTTAAGAAAATGTACAGGATATTTGGCACTATATACAGCTTCACAAATCTCTTTTTAGATATCACCTGGATTATGTTCAATTCTGGGCACTGAAGAAAAGAAATGTCAAGATACCAGAGAACATTTGGAAGAGGTTTATCAGGATGATGCTAGGCTTGAGGAAATTGAATTGCACGGCTAGATTGGAAATTGTTGACCAGGGAAGGTTATGAAGAGACTGGATAAAGACATTTAAAATCCCAAGGAGTTTTGATAGAGTAAATAGACAAAATTCATTTCAAAGGTTAGGGATTTAAAATAACTAAATTAAAAATTAGGAAAATGTTTTCACACAGCGGATTGTCAAGACCTTGAATATATTACCTGAAAAGTTGGAAGAATCTCGTTCCGTGGGAACTTTTAAAAGGCAGTTGGACATTTTGAATAGATCTGATTTGTAAGTTTAAAAGCTGGGTTTGGAATTAAATCCGATCGCTCTTTCAAAGAGCTGATGCAGCAGTGATGGGCAGAATAGCCTCCCTCTGTGCTGCAAAAACCTTGGTCCAAATTTCTCCCTTTCTCCTTGAGCTCCTGGAAGTCAGGTTCTAGGTGAAGGTAACAACTTTGAATTGGGAACCTCAGTCGGAGCTGACCCAAACTGTTGACACGTCAAAGATTTAGAGATGACGGGGCGGCTTACAGAGAAGCAACATTTCTAAACCGTTCCTTAGGCTTAGCTTCAATAAAGGAGAGTTTCAGTAAGATAAGCTATAGAACTTGTAAACATAGTGTGTACAGTCAATGTGCACATAGCCCCTACGTCAAACCCATATGTACAACTGATGTATACCTAATTCCTATGTTTAAATCCACACAGTAAGAAATCTTACAAAATCAGGTTAAAATCCAACAAGTTTATTTGGCAGCAAAAGCCACTAGCTTTCCGAGCGCTTGCTGCTCCTTCTTGAGGTGAGTGATTGTATTTACCCCAATCCAACGCCGGCATCTCCACATCATAACTTTAAATCCACACACACACACAACTCCACTATACAACTCCTGTGTTAAACCCATTCGTCCAAAGTCCTCGTGTGAGCTGCCCGTATGAACGGAGCTGCGAATTCAGTCATTGAAACGGTTTTACTGGTAAAATATCAGCCGGAAAGTATTTATGACGGTTCAAAATGTTCTTAAAACGACCGCGATTATTGGTGGAAAATTATCAGCCCAGAAGTGAAGTAAAAAAAAATGAAACGTCCTTCGAGCCGGAATCGAACCAGCGACCTAAGGATTTCCTGAGTTTCTCCTCTACAGTCCTCCGCTCTACCAGCTGAGCTATCGAAGGCGCTGAGAAAGAAAATCAGCCCGAGTCCTCAACAAGCCGCGTCCTACACACCACCAACCCAGACCCGGCACTGGGACTCATCGACTCGGGAACCCGGGCTCCGGCTGGGACTCGCTAACCCGGAACTCCGGCTGGGCCTGTGCAGACTGGGACGGAGCTGCCGCTCTCTGAGCAGTGAGGGAGCGACAGGAACTTCCCAACTGGACTGGGGAGAGAGAGACCCAGTGTCAGTCTGTACTTGCACTAACAAGAGCAGCTACTGACTTTCCTGTTCCTATGAGATCTCTCCATCCCAAACAATAAATAATCCCGATTCCCACTCACTGTGGAATCAGGATGTCTCATACACACAGTCTGTCACTCTGGGATCAGTCTGAATCTCCCTCACTCATGATATGGCAATGCAGTGTTGGATTGGGATAAACACAGTAAGAAGTCTCACAACGCCAGGTTAAAGCCCAACAGATTTATTTGATAATCAAGCTTTTGCATCACTATTCCTTCGTCAGGTGAGTGGAAAGTTCTGATCAGAAAGAGGGCATGTAGAGACCCACAGGGTTTACAGAATAATGATTAGAATGCGAGTCTTTACAGCTAATCTGCTATTCAGGTCTTAAAGGTGCAGACAATGTGAGTGGAGATAGCATAAAGCTGCTGGGATCAGTCTGAATCTCACACACAGCCCGTCACCCTGGGATCACAGCTGCAGCTACTGGCGAACACTTTGGTGAAGACACCAGAGGCACTCGGCCTCTGATCTTCCGGTAAAAGTTCTCCAAGGCAGCCTTCACGCCATGATAGCAGAGAGTTGCTGAGCAGAGACTGATAGCCAAATTCTGCACACATGAGGACAGCCTCAAGTGGGATCTTGGGTTCATGTCACACTATCTGTAACCCCCCTTGTCTTGCCTGGGCTTGCAACATCTCACTTATTGTCCCGTTTGGAAACAATACACATCTCTTTAACCTGTGCTTAATGCTATCTCCACTCACATTGTCTGCACCTTTAAGACTTGAATAGCAATTTAGCTGTAAAGACTCTCATTCCAATCAGTATTCTGTAAACTGTGTGCGCCTTTATATGGCCTGTTTCTGATCAGAACTTCACTCACCTAATGAAGTAACAGCGTTCTGAAAGCTTGTAGGATTTACTACCAAATAAATCTGTTGGACTTTAACCTAGTGTTGTGAGACTTCTTACTGTGTCTCTCTCACTCACACAGCCTGTCACTTGGGGATCAATCTGAATCTCCCTCTCTCTCTCACACATAGCCTGTCACTCTGGGATCAGTCTGAGTCTCTCTGTCACAATGTAGAGATGCCGGCATTAGATTGGGGTAAACTCAGTAAGAGTCTGGCAACACCAATTTTAAATCCAACCGATTTATTTGATAGTAAATCTGCAGCTTTCGGCATTTGTGCCTTCGTCAAGTGAATGAGGTGTTCTGGTCTCCAAAAGCACACATATCAGCACAGACAGTTTACAGGTTACAGTTTACAGATCAGCAATCTGTAAACTGTCTGTGCTGATATGTGTGCTTTTCACATTCACTTGACGAAGGCACAAATGCCGAAAGCTGCAGATTTACTATCAAATAAATCGGTTGGATTTAAAATTGGTGTTGCCAGACTCTTACTGAGTTCTCTCTGTCACACACAGAGCTTTTATTCTGCGATCAGTCTCTCTCACACACACAGCCTGACACTCTGGAATCAGTCTCAATCTCTCTCACATACACAACCTGTCACTCTGGGATCAGTCTGAGTCTCTCTGTCTCACATACACAACCAGTCATTCTGCAATCAGTCTGAGTCTCTCTCACTCACACAGCCTGTCACTCTGGGATCAGTCTGAGTCTTTCTCTCACACAGTAAGAATTTAGCAACACCAATTTTAAATCCAACTGATTTATTTGATAGTAAATTTGCGAGCTTTCGACACTCTGTGTCTTTGTCAGGCAAAAGACACAGAGTGTTGAAAGCTCGCAAATTTACTGTCAAATAAATCGGTTGGATTTAAAATTGGTGTTGCTAAATTCTTACTGAGTTCTTACTACCCCAGTCCAACGCCAGCATCTCTACATCTTTCTCTTACACGCAGCTTCCCACTCTAGGGATCAATCTGAGTCTGTCTCTCTCTCTCACACACACATACACAGCCTGTCACTTATGATCAGAGTCCCTCACACACGCAGCCTTGCAACCCTGGGATCAGTCTGAGTCTCTGTCACACATACCGCCTGTCACTCTGGGATCATGATGTGGAGATGCCGGGACTCGGGTTAACACAGTAAGAAGTCTCACAACACCAGGGTTAAGTCCAACAGGTTTATTTGATAGCAAAAGCCATTACTTTCGGATCAGTCTGAGTCTCTCAGAGACAGCTTCTTACTCTGGGATCAGTCTGAGTCTCTCTCTCTCTCTCACACACACACACACACACACAGCCTGTCACTTCTGCAGTGCAGAGCTGACTGTATTTTCCACTGCTGGAGTCTAGTCTGTAAAGCTGTTCTTCCCGAGTGAAGCGGCGCTGAACTGTGAACAGGGGCTGTGAGTGGGTGAGTACTATTTGGAGGGAATTCAAAGGACATCTCCAGCTCAGTCGATGGTCACTGTTCTGCTACTATAGTAACACGGAGAATGCATGCCTATCGGGTCAGTGGCGCAATGGATAACGCGTCTGACTACGGATCAGAAGATTGTAGGTTCGACTCCTACCTGACTCGTTTCTTTTTGCTTTTTTTTCAATTCCCTGCAGTACATTGCGCTAAAGAAAATACATCTTTTTGTTTTGCTGTTCCTTGGACTTTAAATGTCCGTCATTGAGTTAATTCTTCACTGCATGGAAATTCATTGTCTATTCAGGGTAATATCAGTAACTGTAACAAACACTACATGTTATGAATGAAAAGCACAAATTTGCATTTGCACAATATCTTAAAATAATAAAATGTTCCGAGGCGCATTATTAAAGGGTCGGAAACACAGGGCTCACATTTTAAAATTATACATTCACTAGCAGTTGCCAAGTGATGCGTAGCAAAATTTTGTAAGTCAGAAAAAGTATTGTTTCAAATATAGTACATCATAAATCATCAATTCGCATTTAAGGTAAATACACATCAGTGACAACAGACAACATGATTATATTGCTTTTACATTGCCTAAAGACTGGAACTTACTTCATAAGACAGAAGTATTTCCAGTTTCACGTTGTAGTTCTCCAATCTATTATGCTGCCAAGAGATTCACTTAGTCAACCAAAACATTCCTGGACAATTAATTCTGGAATGATGGAAGTGGACTTACAAGATTGCTTAAAGTTTCTGGAATATATTTTCTGCCATGCTATCTCTTCTGCAATTTCTGTCTTCCGTTGATCTTGGCACTTCCCCAGTGTCAAGACTCCAAATCCTAGTTTAACAAGCTTAGTGTTTTCGCAACATGATAAAAACTAAATGACAAAATTAGTTGTCTAAATATATGTAAAATATCTATTGCATAACCTTTCAGTCTTTAGCTATATAAGGTTTATTTACAAAAATCTACTTTTCCCTAGATTCATGACTCTCTATAGACATGCACTTCCAAGATCCAACAACTAGTTTCAGTCTGCTCCTTTGTATAAGAGCACAATTGAACCATTTAATACCCACAATCTGAACACAACCGAACATAACAAACATGCAGTTTATCAAACAGCAGCCAAAAAAATCTATTCTGAATGTGAGGATCAGGGGCCAGGAATGTTTCTTCCCTATTATTTACATGGTTATTGAAAAGATCGACTAGAAACTGAAGTTAGAAAGTAAAAGTGTCCTTCGAGCCGGATTTGAACCAGCGACCTAAGGATTAGCTGAACTTAACCTCTACAGTCCTCCGCTCTACCAGCTGAGCTATCGAAGGAACTGAGAATAAAATTTCCCCTGCTCAGTGATAATATTGGTCAAACGTAGTTACAAGTTGAGTACTGGATTGTTAAGAAATCCTAAAAATAGAAAACTAGTTGTCTTTAGTTTCCTTCTATACATGACCTTCCATTCAATCTATTCTTATGTTCAACCTGCCATTTTTTCACCCTAATTCATCCCTTGCAAGCCTTCTCCTCTCCAGTCCAAAGGTTTTCCTATTACTTTTTAACTTTGCATCTTCCCTTTCTCCCGCCTTTGTTTCTTGTCTCCCTCACTCTTTGTGTTCCCCTCAGTTCCCTGACATTCGAGTCAAACAAGTGGATCTACCTGTCATATATTACTCTTATGGTAATTCCCACTTTATGTTATGCATTTATAAAAGCAAAATATGGTGGGATCCTGGAATCTAGAAAAACAGAAAATGCTGGAAAATCTCAGCAGGTTTGACAGCAACTGTGGAGAGAGAACAGAGCCAAAGTTTCCAGTGTGGGTGACCACACAGTCCTCTGACTAAGGGTCATCCAGACTTGAAACGTTGGCTCTATTGTCACTCATGATGTGGAGATGCTGGCATTGGACTGGAGTAAACACAGTAAGAAGCTTCACAACACCAGGTTAAAGTCCAGGTTAACTCACCTGAGGAAAAAGCAGCAGTCTGAAAACTAGTGGTTTTTGCTACCAAATAAACCTGTTGGACTTTAACCTGGTGTTATGAGACTTCTTACTGTATTATCTCTCCACAGATGCTATCAAATCTGCTGAGATTTTTCCAGCATTTTCTATTTTTATGTTGCGCAGTGCCTGGAGTCACTCCAAATAGCAACAGATGACATGAAAATTGGAAAAATTGCATAGGGTGAGGAGGATAATAACTGAGATACATTTCAGGTAAGGGGCACAAAATTTAGAGGGGATTTGAAGAAAAAACTTTTAAGGAATCTAAAGCCTGAAAAGATGTTGGTGATATTAACTTTTACAACACTTAAGGAGCATTTAGATGAGCACTTAAAATGCCGTAACATACAAGACAGGAACATGATGGACTGAAGGCCTTCTTTCTGTACTGTGAAGCTTTATGACTATCTCTTCAAGAGGATAAAGACTGGTATGTGGATCAAGGTTGAAAACAGAGTTAAAAATCATTTGGAATTCTTGGTTTTATAAATAGAGGCATGGAGAACACAAGGTCATTGATAAAATAACTGGAGGTGGCATGTTGCACAATGAGTTGTTATGATCTGGAATGTGCTGGCTGAAAGAGTATTGGAAGTTTTTTTCAATAATAACCATCAAAAGAGAATTGGAGACATACTTGAAGGAGAGAAAAATTACAGGAATCTGGAGAACAGAGAAGTGAGATTATTAAGATGGCTCTTTCACTGAGCTGGTGCCAGCATGATGAGTTGAATGGCCACTTATCGTGATGCATCTTTCTTGCATCCTGTGACTCAGGAAGGTTTGATCTTGAGAAAATAGAGAGGTTGAAGGTTTGGGAAAGAGCTGATTGGGATCTGAGAGCACCCTGATTTCTACTTGGAAACCAAAACCAGACATCTAGAATGATAAACAGTTATAGGGCTATACAAGTGCACCATCAAGAAGAAACCTAAATAGTGAGGAATAAGCAGAAAACCATCTGCAGTGAACACTGGAGACATTGACAATAATAATGTCAGCCTCAATGCCAGCTTTGCAGCCATAGGAACATAACAGTACAGAAGGAAGTCATTTGTTCCATTGAGGCTGTACCAACCACAATCCCATCCAGGTCCCATTCCTGTAACCCCATACATTTACCCTACTAATCCCCCTGGCACTAGGGTCAATTTAGCGTGGTCAGTCCACATTCTTTGGACTGTGGGAGGAAACCCATGCAGACACATGGAGAGAACAAGCAAACTCCACATAGACAGTGACCAAGGCCAGAATCGAATTTAAATACCTAGTGCTGTTAGGCAGCAGTACTAACCGTTATGTAGCCCTGCTGCCAGAAAGAACAATATGTGAGACCCATTAAATTAATGAAGGCGAGCATAGGACTCCACTAACGGTAAATCCACCTCTATCCCTGGACCAAAATCTTTAAGTTCATGGGTGCCAAACTCTCTTAAGGGATTGCACCTGAAGAGAGAAAAAGAATATAACTATAAAAGAGTTATAAAGACTGAAATATCAGATATCAAATCAACATTCAACTAGGCCTTTGTTTAGAATAGTACGTTTTTAATAACATACAGATTCTTTCATATCGGCAAATGTATAATCATTTAAATATTTAAACAAATATTAAATCATTTTACTGATTGCAGACATCTTGCTAACATCTCTATTGTTTATTTTGTCTAGCTCCAGTGCAACCATACATTTTTAAGATGTGTTTTTGTTCAAACATTGTATTTCTTTTCTTTCCTCACAGTTTACGCTCAATGTCAAACAGAATAGAAAGAAAACAATGAAGTAAACGCAAAATACAAAACGTAAAAGGAATGCTTTGAACAAAGCTTCTTTCATGGAAGTTAGTAGTTTTCTACTTATTAATGTTACAGCAAGGCAAGAAGTGGAGCAGATGGTGACAACACACTAATAGCCACTAACAAATAAATATTTAGTTATGCAGCATGTTTCTGAGAGTTGTGCAATACATATTATATGTCAGAAAATTAATACTTTTTATATCCCCATTTGGTTTTCATTCGCATTTGCACCACCCGTACTTTATATCACAATGTGTTTGGTAAACACCAAAGAAGTGAGGCCAAGTAGTTCAGGTATCATTGTCTCAGAAGGGATGCTGTTAATTGTAGGGCACTTTATATCTGGTTAAGGATTGAGGATTTTAACAGGCTCTACAAATGGTGATGACTGAAACCTACATTGAACACAGTTATCTCCTGATCACTAGAACATTGAAAATATGCCAAGGAAAGTGGTCATGTTTTGTGCAAGATGTGAGCTTGCAAAACTATTCAAGAGTTTCACTTGATTGCACATTTGGGGAAGTAAGGAGAAATCAGATCATTTTGGAATCTGAATTCTATTTATGCTTGTTCTAGGCAAGTACAGTGGCCAAATGTAACAGCTTACAACTGAGAACACTTGAAACTTCATGGGATATCAACTGGACTGGTAGAAAATATGTAAAACCTGAAAATTACATTCTCTTCATAATTGATTTATCTGCAGTGAGCAGATGGTATTCCCACAATGGAATGAACAAAGGTTTTGTCTTTACAAGTAAAAGGTCAAGCAAAAGCATTATCATACATTGCTAGCTATTATGTTTTAATACATTAACTGCAGCAAATTACAAAACAAAACTACACAAATCAATGTTAATTTCTACACTGTTCATTTTTAAAATGTTGACAAAGACAAAATCATCTACCTTGATAAAACCTTCCTGAATTTTTTTTTAGAAATTGCAGTTGCTATTTACCAATTTTTACTGATATGAAAAGCGTGGAAGGTGTAAAGTCGAACATGTGTATTTTTTTTTAATAGGAACTAATGAAATTGTCCAACAATCCACAGTGTGCATATTTCATTAGAGAGAAATATGTATACAGATGGTTACTCTGCTTCAAATTTAGAGGCAAAGGGGATGAATAAGTGGGTAATCTTACCCTTATCACTACTATTTAATTGTTAGAAATTCCAGTATATGCTGATAGACAGCAAGGTTCTTGCTACTGGCAATAGAAGACAAATGCAAACTTTTGTGTAAAACTGCAACATAATTTCTGTTCAGTTGACAATATGAATGAAAAATTTCATTCAGAATCACTTCCTCAATGTGGAGCATGATGAGAAGGATTTTATTAGATCACAACATGGAACATTTTACATTAATGCCATTGACATGAAGATATACGATGACGAGATTATAATTCTGCAATGGGATACAGGTAGATTGGGCAACTGGGTGAAAACCTGGCAAATGGAGTTTAATGTAGGGACATGGAGGTCATGCACTTTGGTAGGAGGAATTAAAAGATAGACTATTATTTAAATATAGAGATATTGCAGGTGAGTGAAGTACAGAGAAATCTAGATGTTCTAGTGCGTGAATCACAAAAAGCTAGCAGGCAGGTCCAACAAGTAGTTAGGAAAGCAAACGGCATTATGGCCAAGGAGGTTGAAGTTTATGTGCATTGACTCGAACAAGTGCCAGAGTGTGGTGACTAGGGGAATTTCACTGTAATTTCATTGCAATATTAATGTAAGCCTTATTTGTGACTGATAAATAAACTTTACTTTTTAAAAATTGGAAGGTTTTGTCAAAATTACACATGGTGTTAGTGAGGCCTAACCTGGAATCCTGCATATAGTTTTGATCCCCTTACCTAGAAAGACTATAGTAACATTGGAAGCAGTTAAAGGAGATTCATCAGGCAAATTTCTGGGATGAAAATGTTGTCCTATTCAGAGAGACTAAATAGTCTGGGTCTGTATTCCTTGGGAATTTAGAAGAGTGAAGGGTGACCTAATTCAAATAAAAGATCCTGAGGGGGCTTGACAGAATAGATGATGAGATGTTTTCGTGAGTGGGACAGTCAAACAAGGGGACATAGCTACAATATAAAGGACCAGTCATTTAAAACTGAGATACACTGAAGTTCCTTCTCACAGAGGGTGGTGAATCTCTGGAATTCTCTGTCCAAAAGTGTGGTGGAAGATGGACATTAGAAATATTTAAAGTGGTAAAGAATAAATATTTGATAGATTAAGGTCCAGAGGGTTATGGGGAAATGGCACAATAAAGGAGTTGAGGTCAGCATAAATCAGCCATGATCATATTGAATAGTGGGTTGTCTGGAAGGACCTGGTGACCTATCCTGCTTCTATTTCTTGTGTTCTAATGGGAGTCATTTGACAACTTTGTGCTAAAGGTGTTTGTGAAATGTATGCTGGAATTTTTGATATGTGCTCTTGAGGTCAGTGTATGCTGGAATTTTTGATATGTGCTCTTGAGGTCAATGAGGTGAGAAGCAAGATGTAGAATTGCAATGATAATTCAACAGAATTTATAATATTTCCATTGAGCCGATGAAGGAGTGAAATGCAGATGATTTAAGATTTTGAACACTGAATGAACATCAAAACAAAATGACATCTTTTCTTCAGAAATGCAAGGATGACATTTCCTATGGTTTGAAAGATTTCACTAATCCTATTGTGCACTAAACTAGAAAAGTGTTCATTTATATGAAGGTTGTTTGAAAAATGTTATGAAAAGGCACCCAGTAATCAGAGAGCTGAAATGGAGTTGACTAAGTAGAGGTTATGATTCAGATGGGTTGGAAGTATATCACAGTCTTTACTCCAAAGGTACATCAAATAGGTCCTATGTGGTATCTATTCAAATCCTTTTTATGGTTTCCTTTGACCTAAGGAATCTTGCTAGAGTCTCTACCACAGTTGAACAAAAAGCTTCCAAAACTATAAATGATTAAAGTGCTGATCTTGCTCCTCCTTGCATTTGTCACCCAGTCAATTTATTACCGAGTCAGTCAGTCCATTACTCCGAGGTGCAATGACAATGTCCCAGTCATAAAGAATTCAGTAGCAAGTAGCAGAATTACTATAATATTTTGCAGTGAAAGATTTATTTCTAACTTTCTTGCTGTTGGGACAATGAATAGCTAGTCAAGTGGAAATGAGGGAACTAGTGTTCTTTCCCAGCCTCATAGCTAGTTGGAGTCTATTTAATGAAATACATCTGCTTATCCAAAAAACTGCAATTTGCTTACACAGTATACAAAACATGACAAATACTTGAGGAAGAAAGTCTATCAAATGCAGTCAGCATAAGTATTTAAAATAACAGAATGCTCAATTCCAGATGTTATAAAGTGAGAAAAACCAAGTATTTGCTTTTGAAGTGTTTAGAGCAACAAAGTTAAATTAAACTTTGCTCCTTGATAGGTCTTTTTCAAACTGATTTTACAGCCATGGGTACTATTGATGGTGGTTGTTTTAAGTAATATCAAGATTGATAGTTGATTATGTCATTTTCCAAATGAAAAATACAACCACATTCCATGGCATGTCCACATTTGTAACAGTTGCCTGGATTTTCAACTCAACTTGATGCTTTTTAAATTCTACCCATCTGTGTTGTAGCTGCGTCGACCGTCACCAATAAGCTGAGTTTTCTCATTTGCATTTGTAGGCTGCAGCACGATTGGGACCTCCCCATCTGCAACAATAAAGCAACAGGAAATATGAATCAGTGTATTGAAATACTATCTATATATGCCTCAACCTACAGCTCTGAAATTTAAAAACATACCATCTGATACTATGGGCTGGAATTTCTTGAAGGAAATGGAAAAAAGGATCTCCATTACAGAGATCACTGCCCACCATATTTTCATTCTGGAAAGGATGGACTGGGATTAAGGCCCATCTTCATTCACTGAGACACCAACCTACTTACAATCAAGAATGTTAGGCTCTCAACGTAACTGGATCCACAGTAGCAATTGGAATAAATTTGTTTTTTCCAAGTGGCCTCATTATGATTTTTTGGCTCAGTTCCAGAAATTACTTTGGTCTCAGTAAGGGTCTGCTTATATAGCTGCAGAAGAGAGTGATAGACTTTCTTGAATAATGCATTTACTATCTTGTAATAACCAAACCTTTGAAGAGTTCTTTTTCAATGCTGTGCATTTATTGACAAAGTATTATGAGGTGTGAAGTTTTTGTCATTGACCTTATGAATAGTTGTGGTTGATTGACAGTTTTATGAGAAAGTAAGAAGGCGATTTAATTCAAAGAAAATGTTGAATAGCTGTTTTTTTTCCTCAGTTCTTAACTAGGGTGGTCCCATTATGAGTCCTCTAAGGTTCCATTAACCACATTTACTAACTCCATCCAATTAGTGGGTGATGGGGTGAGATCGGGGCAGGATTGGGAGTGCTTCTTGAGTGTTTGCTACTGTTACCTGTACTCCTAGTAAAAAATAGGGAAAGGGGATGGAAATCCTGGAATTGGATTTAAGAGCCTCCCAACTTTGCTCAGCTCAATGGGAATGTGGGCTTATAGCTAACAAAGCTTTACAAAGAGCAAACAATGCAATGTTTTAAATTTATTTACTGCAAGTTTTGTTTATGCTGCAGAAAAATTAATGTCTTCTGATCAAAATGGTCATGCTTTATGGTATATAAATATTGAATTTATGTCCCTTTGTTCCCAAAAGAGCGGACATTGTTAATTAATTCATAATTAATTTCACCTCCTGTAAAATCAGACCAACTTCTAGAAATAGTTGTATTCTGTTCTTTACATGTACATAATAAATATGGGTTTACACTGCATCAGGAGAAAGTCCTTCTTTCACTGTGCACTATATAATGTACAGCATGGGCAGTACTGCAAGTATTCAAACGATCATCCACTTCTAAACCATTCATAGAACTTATTTTGGCAGAGAACAGCAGCTGAAGAAACATACCCTGGTATCAGCTGCTGAGTGAACTGTATGTGGTAGAATGGAATATTATTTCCTATTTTGGAAATGTGCGCATATTTCAGAGTGAAAGACAATTAATTGGAGCTTTATGTTGGATCAGTACTAGCTGATGTGTTATTTTTACAGGTTTTCTACACAAAATGAATCAAGAAAACAGAATTTAAATACAAATAGATTTTCAGGAGAGTGAAACATGACCAGTTAAACATGATGATACACGTGGAAGAAATATGATAAGCTCTACTCCAGAGTTGCTATATTTAGATGGTACCTCTTTAAAAATATATCACTTGGCTTCCTCGTATGGCTTGTCAAGTAAACTCACTGTCTGATTAAATGCAAACTACCAAATTCCCTGGTTCAAAATTTGGTATGTTCAGAGAAGAGATTTTTGTTCCTGATCACTGTGCTATGCCTTTGTGAACTGTGGCGGTTTACAGAATCTTAGAATCATACAGTGCAAAAGGAGGCCATTAGGCCCATCAAGTCTGCATTGGCCACAATCCACCTATGTCCTATCCCCAAACCTCATGCATTTATCCTAGCCAGTCCCCCTGTCACTAAGGGGCAATTTAGCATGGCCAATCCACCTAACCTGCACATCTTTGGACCATGGGAGGAAACCAGAGCACCAGGAGGAAAACCAAGGAAACCGGAGGAGTTGTTTGGTGAGAACATGATTAGGTTTTGCAGAATGTCCTCTGTTAGAAAAGCCTGCTGAAATACACTGTTTAGGTTCATACATGAAGAATAGATGCAGCTAGTGGTGGTAGGCAGCTCCTGTGAAATTGGACTTCACTTTCTGAGAATGGGGGTGAAGTGGAGCTGAGGAATGGGAAGGTGGAAAGAAAAACTGTACAACTCTCAAAAAAGTACACCTTTGACAGAGAAAATGCAGAGAAGATTCACCAGGATGTTGCCTGGGCTGGGAAACTAAACGAAGGAAACTGTTGTCATTCATGGCAGTTAGTCGTAGAGTCTTAGACCTTTGCAGCAAAGAGGTTCTTCAACCCATTATGTCCATGTCAACCATCAAACACCTATCTAATCTAATCCCATTTTTCAGCACTTGATCCTTGTATGCTGTGCCATTTCAAGAGCTCATTTAAATGCTTCTTTAATGTTGTGAGAGTTTCTGTCTCTTATCATCTTTTGGTCAGGGAGTTCCAGATTCCTCAAAAGTTTTTCCTCAAATCTCCTCTAAACCTGGTCCCCCTTACCTTAAATCTATGTCCCCTGGACACTACCAAGGGGAGAGTTTCTTGCTATCTATGCTACTTATACTTCTCATAACGTTGTATATCTCAGTCAGATCCTTCCTCAACTTTCACTGTTTTAAGGAGAACAACCCCAGCCTAACCAACCCCATAGCTAAAACTCTCCAGCCCAGGCAACATCCTGGTGAATCTTCTCTGCATTTTCTCTCATGCAATCATGTCCTTCCTATAATGTAGTGGCCTGGTCTGCACACAGTCCTCTAGCTGTGGCCTAACAAGAATTTTATCCAGCTCTATCATAACCTCCCTGCTCTTATATTCTGCACCTCGGGAAAGAAAGGCTAGTATTCAACATGCCTTCTACCTTATCTACCTGCCTGTGCATTGTGGACAGCAATAACAGGGATACCTATAAAAGCAGAGCAAGCAAATCAGTCATAATCACACCACAGTTTCTCATTACTGTTGAGTGATGGAGAGCAAAGTTCTGTGAATGCTAACTCAGGCTTTTAGGTGGAACTCCACCCAGCATCAACCTCTGAATGTGATTTAAATTTATGATGATTATAAGACGTTGAGTCTGGAATATTTTTCTAATAGTTAAACATAGAAAGTTAGTGTGGCAGGCTTCTGAGGAATTTCAAACCATTCATAAAGTTGTACATTCCTCACTATACAGATAGTGCCTTGGGTTTATAAATGTTGTGACAGTAATTTTTCCTACTAATCTATGCTGGGTGATTTAAATTTCTAGCAAAACCACAGTGAGAATTTTGTTCACTATTAGATATTGACATTGAGCATGTTTCAGTTGATCACTTAGTGTCCACTGATTGATTTTATTCTGTACAGTACTGTTAGAAATTTGTTTCCAAAATGAATTTTAAACTTATTTTTCCATCTGTCCTTTCCAATCAGTCTTTGATAGAAATCAAATCCTGTTATTCACATTCAGGCCGCAGCAGTTTTAGCTCTTAGAACAAACAGAAAACACTGCAGGTTAATTCAATAAACCAAGCTGTAAAAGGAAGCTAAATAAAGTATAATGGCTTAACTTCTAAAAATAAGCTGTCAGTCTTCCATTCAACAATAGATGTGACAATGAGTAATAGGCGAGTGAATTTATCATGAAGCATCCACTGGTGAAAAGATTCTAAAATGCTTTGAATTCCCACATAACAGACTGGATTTAATGCAGCCCATCTGGTGGGAACCATTGTGGCTGGGTCCATTTATTCATGTGAGAAGAGCCCCCTTCAGTCATTCTCTCGCAGCAAAGAACATTCCCAGGTTAAGTTGGAGGGTGAAAGGGGCTTACTCATGATTCCCACTCACCTGTGGTGAGATTCGACCAGAATCATTAATGAGCCAACGGACACCTTTTATCCCTGGGGACACTGCAATTTATCTCAGTGATTTAATGGGAGCCACAGGTTACCCATTCATTTAGCCGGCCACCAGGAAACTCTGTGGCTGCACAGTATTTGGAAAGATGGAGAAAGTGAGGGGTTGGGCTCTGAAAGCCATCCCCTTGCCCTTTCCTTTGATCCCACTGCCCTTCCTCGCTCAAGATCTCCTATGTGCATTCATTTGCCTTTGGTCTGGGGTTCCACAACGTTTCTGCCAACTGCAACCACCACTCTCACTGGTGCTGGCAGAATGAGTAGCTGCCAGCTTCTGATTGATCAGAATTTTCACTGATAAAGACATCAATTTAACAACACCAAGTTAAAGCCTAATGGATTATTTGGTATCATGAGCTTTTAGAGCACTACTCCTTCATCACATGAGCCACTTATCTGATGAAGGGACAACGCTCTGAAAGCTCGGGTACCAAATAAATCTGTTGGATTTTAACATAGGTGTTGTGCGACTTCTTACTGTGCCCACCTCAGTCCAATGCTGACATCTCCATGTTAAAGACATCAATCATGAGGGACGCTGGCCAGTGGCAATCTAAGTGCCTGAGGGGCTCAATTCAATCAGATGACCCCCAGGTAACTGACCTGGCTGCAGCTGATCATATTCACTGTGATCTTTCAACACCTCATCTTCCAGCTAGGCATGTTATAGCCTTCTAGTCTCAACATCGAATTAAACAACTTCAGATGATTAGCTCTACCCCATCTCGACCCCTTTGTTTTCATTTCATTTCATTTTTTATGTGCTCTACCGTCTACTTTCTTATTGTCTTTCTTCATTTTTCTTCCCCCACTCTTTCTCCCTACTTTACCTCTCTTTTCCTTACATTTTCTCCCCTCTCCCTTTTTTTCTAAATTTTACCTCTCTCACCCATTCCACCTCCCTCCTCCCCCACATCTTCTTCTGTCAAAATTTATTTCTTCAGCTTCTCATTTTCTCATTTCAGCTTCTCTCCCATTTAGTCATTCACACCCTTTATTCTTTCTATGGACTGCCATTAGCAGCTTTTTCCCTTGGTTTCTGTGGCTATGACTCATCTTTCATTCCCTCACCCTGCAGTATAAATATCCTCCATTTTCTATGCCTTTTGGCTTTGACAAAGTATCATCTGGACTTGAAACATCAACTCTTTTCTTTCTCTACAGATGCTGCCAGACCACTGAGATTTTCTAGCATTTTCTCTTTTGATTTGTGCAGTTTAAAGATAGTCTAAAAGAACAGATGAAGGTAGAGAGATGGAGAGTTTGGAAACAAAACTTCAGAGTGTAGGAACTGGGCACATCCACCAATGTAAGGGTGAAATAAGAATGCATGACAGACCAGAGTGAAAGGAAGGCAGTGCTTGGGGAGAGGAGAGAGATGGGAAGTCCAAGGTATTTAAGATATTTAAAAATGGGTATGATCATTTCAGATTGGAGGATTTGGAGTCTTTCTAAGCCAGCAAAAGCATATAGGGGAGAGGAACCGAATGCAGGAGAGGAGCCAGAAATATCAGGGCCAAGATTTTGCACATTTTTTTGTCAATTGAGGACTTATAGCAGAGCTTCTTGTCTGTGGAAAGTTCATCCTGAAGGAAAACAGGCATTTTAAAAGCCTTTGGCACTTACCATTCTCCATGTCTGTGCGGATTTGTTCTTCCAGGTCCTCTGGTGAGACGTAGTATTCATATTCTTCAGTCCCTGGGGACTTGGGTTTACATTTACCGAAGCAACAGTTACAGCAGCAGCAGAGGCAGCAGCAGAAGTAACAACCAGTAATCAACCCACAGAACACAAAAAGACCCTAAAATGCAAATCAGAAAACAAACAAATGCAACCGATCAAAAACGATACATAATTTATTTTGTCCCTCTGTGTTATTGAACTCTCCAATGTTGAGAGTTGTGCTGGATTTTCCATTGGTTGTGCTTTGGTAGGTGGGAGATTACACAACAAGCTCTTTGAGTGTCTGTATTGTGCATGATCCTACTTGTGTGAACTCCAGGTGTTCTGCTCCAATAAGTATTAAAGGCACTGGGTTCTTTTATAAAAAATAGGTTTTGCTTTACCTTTGTCTTCAAGGCTCAAGGATTTGCTACTACATTAAAAATAGGCCCCTCTTTTCCATGAGAATATCAAAATATTCTGTTCCTTTAAAGCCTGTCATTAAACACGTAAAACCCCGCTGAGCATATAGACAGAATGAACATTCTGTGATCATTTGTTTTCAGACCGATACCAAACTAGTGGGTGGTTGTTATTCCATTGTGATCAAGTTTGTAATCCATTTTAATAGAATACTGGACAATGACACGGTAATTGTGCTCTTTTCCCATTTCCCAAGTAACAAAATAACCCTTCATCTGGTTTAAAAAACAATATCTTTGGCATTCTAGGAGGTGTACAAAATTTGCATATCAATCTGTAAAAACATAGGAATTTTTAAAAAATTACTGGGCGTGGGTGTCACTGATCAGCATTTATTGCCCATCCCTAGTCACCTTGGAGAAGGTGGTGGTGAGCTGCTTTCTTGAACTGCTGCAGTCCCTGAGGTGTAAGTACATCAATAGTGCTGTTAGGGAGAGCGTTCCAGGATGTTGACCCAGCAACAGTGAAGGAATGGTAATATATTTCCAAGTCAGGATGGTGAGTGGCTTGGACGGAAACTTCCAGGTGGTGATGGTCTTAGCTACCTGCTGACCATGTCCTTTTAAAGGTAGCCATTTTGGATTTGGAAGGTGCTGCTAAGGAGGCTTAGTGAATTTCTGCACTCCAGCTTGTAGATGGTATATACTGCTGTCACTGTTCGTTGGCAATGGAGGGAGTGACTGTTTGTGGAAGAGGTACTAATCAAGCAAGCTGCTTTGCCCTGGATGGTGTTGAGCTTCAGGATTATTGGAGCTGCACTCATCCAGTCAAATGGAGAGAATTCTATCACACTCCTGACTTGTACCTTGTAGATAACAGGCAGACTTTTGGCAGTGAGGAGGTGAATTACTCGCTGAAGGATTCCTAGGCTCTGATCTACTCTTGTAGATGCATGGATATTCGAGTTCAGTTTCTAATCAATGCTAATCCCCAATTATTAAGAGTGGGTGATTCAGCAATGATAATGCCACTGAATGTCAAGGGACAATGGAAAGAATTATTAGGGACATGATTTATAGTTATTTAGAGAGAAATGAATTGATTGGGGATAGTCAGCATGGTTTTGTGAAGGGTAGGTCATGCCTTACTAAACTTATTGAGTTTTTTGAAAAGGTGACCAAAGAGGTGGATGGGGGTAAGGCAGTTGACGTGGTATATATGGACTTTAGTAAGGCATTTGATAAGGTTCCCCATGGAAGGCTTCTGCAGAAAATGCAGATGTATGGGATTGAGGGTGATTTAGCTAATTGGGATTAGGAATTGGCTAGCTGATAGAAGACAGAGGGTAGTGGTTGATGGAAATTATTCATCATGGAGTTTGGTTACAAGTGGTATACCTCAGAGATCTGTTTTGGGGTCTCTGCTGTTTGTAATTTTTATAAATGATCTGGATGAGGATATAGAAGGATGGATTACTAAATTTGCTGATGACACCAAAGTCGAAGGAGTGGTAGATAGTGAAGAGGGGTGTTATAGTTTGCAGAGAGACTTGGACAAGTTGCAGAGCTGGGCCGAGAGGTGGCAAATGGAGTTTAATGCGGAAAAGTGTGAGGTAATTCACTTTGGCAGGAATATCAAATGTGTAGAGTATAGGGCTAATGGTAGGACTCTTAATAGTGTTGACGAACAGAGGGATCTTGGTGTATATGTGCATAGATCCCTGAAAGTTGGCAATCAAGTCGATAAGGTTGTTAAGGAGGCATACGGAGTCTTAGCTTTTATTGGTAGGGGGATTGAATTTCGGAGCTGCAACATCATGTTGCAACTGTACAAAACTCTAGTGCGGCCGCACTTGGAGTATTGTGTGCAGTTCTGGTCCCCACATTATAAGAAAGATGTGGAGGCATTGGAGAGGGTACAGAGGAGGTTTACCAGGATGTTGCCTGGTATGGAGGGCAGGTCTTATGAGGAGAGGCTGAGGGATTTGAGGTTGTTTTCATTAGAAAGAAGGCGGCTAAGAGGAGACCTTATTGAAACATATAAGATGATTAGAGGTTTAGATAGGGTGGACAGTGATAGCCTTTTTCCTAGGATGGAGAAAGCTAGCACGAGGGGACATAGCTTTAAATTAAGGGGTGGTAGTTATAGGACGGATGTCAGAGGTAGGTTCTTTACCCAGAGGGTGGTAAGGGTATGGAATGCCCTGCCTGCTGCAGTTGTAGATGCGCCAAGTTTGGGGGCGTTTAAGAGGTCAGTGGATAGGTTTATGGATGAAAAGGGAATGGTTTAGGTTAGAGGGTCATTGCTTTTTCTTAATTGGTCGGCGCAACATCGAGGGCTGAACGGCCTGTTCTGCGCTGTAATGTTCTATGCTCTAATGGTTTGATTTTCTCTTGTTGGAGATGGTCACTTTCTGGCACTTGTGTGGGGCAAATATTACTTGCCACTTGTCAGCCCAAACCTAGATATTGTCCAGGTCTTGCTGCATTTGGATATGGACTGCTTCAGTATTTGAGGAGTTGTGAATGGTGTTGAACATTGATAATTGCACAATGAACATCCCCACATCTGACATTATGATGGAGGGAAGATCATTGCTAAAGCAACTGAAGAAGGTTTTGCTGAGGACATTACCCTGGAACCTAAATGATTGATCTCCAACAACCAAAATCATTTTCCTTTGTGTCAGATGTGACTCCAAACAGCAGAGACCTTTCCTCATGCTTCCCACTGATTCCAAATTTGTGAGGGCTCTTTGATGCCACATTTGGTCAAATGATGCTTTGTTGTCAAGGGCAGTCACTCTCGCCTCTCCTCTGGCATTCAGTTCTTTTGAACTGAGGCTATAATGAGGTCAGGGGCTGAGTGACCATGGTGGAATCCAAGCTGAACAGCAGTGAGCAGGTTATTGCTGAGCAGATGCTGCTTGATAGCACTGCTGATGACCCTTCCATCATTTTACTGATGATGGAGAGTAGATTGATTGGGCAGTAATTGGCCAGGTTGGATTTGTTCTGTTTCTTGTGTACAGGACATACCTGGGCAATGTCCCATATTGCTCGGTAGATGCCAGTGATATGGCTGTATACTCGGACAGCTAACGGTGCAACAAGTTCTGGAGCACATCTTCAGTACTATTGCTGGAATATTGTCAGGAGTAAAAGTCTTTGCTGTAACCAATGCCTTCAGCCATAGAGTCACAGAGCACAAAAAAAGACCCTTCGGCACATCATATCTGGGTGAGTTCTGACATGACATGGAATGAATCAAATTGTCTAAAGGCTGGCCTCTGTGATGCAGGAACCTCAGGAGGAGGCCAAGATGGGTCATGCACTCGACATTTCTGGCTGAAGATGACTGTGAATGCCTCAGCTTTATCTTTTACCCTAATGTACTGAGGTCCCCCTTCATTAAGGATGGGAATATTTGTGGAGCCTCCTCCTCCACTGAGTTGTTTAATTGTTCACTACCATTCATGACTGGATGTGGGTATGACTGCAGAGCTTAGATTTCATCTATTGGTTGCGGAATCTGTCCATCACTTGCTGCTTGCACTGTTTGGCATGCAAGTAGTCTTGTGTTGTAGCTTCACTAGGTTGACACCTCATTTCTTTTCGTAATGCCTGGTGCTCCTCGCATGCTTTTGCGCTCATGATCCCCTGGCTTAGTAAGAAGTCTCGCAACACCAGGTTAAAATCCAATAAGTTTATTTGGTATCACAAGCTTTCGGAGCACTGCTCCTTCATCAGGTGGTGATAGTGATAGAGTGGGGTTACAGATTATGGATGAGTGCAGTCCTGCTGCTGCTAAAGGTCCACAGTGCCTCATGAATGCCCACCTTTAAGTTGCGAGATCTGTTTGAAATCCATTGAGCACAAGCAATAGTGCACAACATGATGGAGGATATCCGCACTCTGAGGACAAGACTTGTCTCCTACTGTCAATACTGTCATCATGCAGCAGGCAGGTTCATAAGGATGAGGTCAAATATGTTTTTTGTTATTGTTGGTTTCCTCACCAACCTGCCAGCTGCAGACCTAGTCTGGTAGCTATGTTCTTTATGAGCCCACCAACTCAATCTGTGGTATTACTGAGCCACTCTTGGTGATAGGCATTGATATCCCCACACTCAGTATACATTCTGTGCCCTTGACATCCTCAGTGCTTCTTCCAAGTAGTGTTCAACGTGGAGGAGTCCTAATTCATCAGCTGAGGAAGGATGGTAAGGGTAATCAGCAAGAGGTTTCTTGCCCATGTTTGACTTGGTGCCACTTAACCTCATAGAATCCAGAGCTAATGTTGAGGACTACCAGGGCAAATCTGTCCTGGCTCTATACCATTGTGCCACCATCACCTCTGCTAGGACAGACCACACGCAGGATAGTGGCTTTTGGGATATTACCTATAAGGTATGATTCCACAAGTGTGAATATATCAGGCTACTGTTTGACTAACCTGTTTGACAGACCTCCTAGATATTTGTAAAAAAGACATTCCACGGTTGACAGAGCTGGGTTTGCCGCTGTCATTTCTGGTTCCTAGGTCAATGTCAGATGATCTGTTTGGTTTTCATTGTAGCAGTTGGGTACAACTGAGTGGCTTGCTCAGTCAGTTCAGAGAGCATTAAGAGTCAACCACATTGCTAATCTAGCCACAAAATATATACAGAAAGATAAGCCCAAAGGTCTGCTGTTTCCTGAGTTATAAAATTGCTAATATTGCTCACTATGTAGGATTTAGGGCAGCACTCACCCCAAAACCAGAAAATCCCACTTGAGGCCAAGAGACATTTGCATGGTTTCTCCCCCCCCCACCCCACCCCCCACTTTGATTCCCATGGCAGGCAGAACCTATAAATTTTCCCCACTGTTTAAATAAGTCAGGTTGGTTTCTATCTTGCAGTCTGTAGTAAAATTTGTACGTGAACATGAAGTTAAACATATGTTTATTGATAATTATCAGAGAGGGGCAACAAATAGGTGATGAAAGGAAAGGAATCCAATTTTGATGTTTGTGGTCTCCAGATATGACAGTGCAGGAAAAATAAGAATGGCTACTGCAAGTGACATGCTAACTGTCTCCGATGAATAAGGGTGCAAACATCCAAGAGCAGTTCCGCAGGTCTGGATAATAGAGGAAGGAATTGGCAGGAATGAAGAACAATTCACTCAACATGTTATATGCTGTGTAAGATCAAGAATAATAATGCACCAAAGTCACAGTCACAAAAAGAATAAGATTGTGGAACAAGTTACCACACAGTAGTTGAGGTGAATAGCATTGATGCATTTAAAGGGAAGTGAGATAAACACATGAGTGAAAATGGAATTGAAGATTATACTGATGAATAGAGATTAAAGAAGTTTCATATATAATATAAACACTGGCATAGCTGGGCAGAATGGCCTGTTTCTGTGCCTCAATGCAATGTGGCAGTGATGCAAGAGCAAGGAACTGAAAGATGCACAGCTTGTGTATGAGTTAGCAAAAGATAATCATTGTGTAATGTTAGTATAACTAATTCAGGTTGTACTTTTTGCTGCATCTTCACAAACCTTAGAGTAAAATAACAAATGCAGCACAGGGAGTAAAGGGAGAGACCACTTTTTGGGTGAACATTTTGAATCTCAATTTTTCATCCACCTGATTGGATGTGTAAAAAAAGACAAATATTCTTCAGAATCGTCTCTGTCATGCTCAATTTTGCTGCCACAAGTGTTCAGTTTTTGCAAGAAAGTTCAAAGCAGAGTTGTGTGCATTGTACCCAATAATAATCTTATCCCTTAGTAAGTGGGAAATTATAAAATAATTAAAATATGGCTCCAATGTTGAGGAATTTCAGATATGAAGATAGATTGGATGCATAAAGACTGTCTATTTTTTTAGAAAAGAAGGCTGAAAAGAGATTTGTTATTTGAAACCATGAGGGGTCAGGACAGAGCTAGTCTGGAATGCTGGAATGGAGAGTGTGATGGAGGCAGGTTCAACTGAAGTATTCAAAAGAGGAATTAGACAGTTATCTGAAAAGGAACAATGTGCAGGGTTACAGGGAGAAGGTGGGGGAATGGTGCAGGTGAGTCACTTATTTGGAGTGCTAATGCAGACATAATAGGCCGTTGTAACAATTCTGGGATGTTGGAGTTGCACCATGGCATAGGATTTTAGCATTCATACACAGTGCACTGCAGAATGATCAGATTCAACACCAGTATCATTACTATGATTATTACTGCAGTGATTTTCTGATTTCATCCCTGCCTTCCATGGGAAAAGGAGAGAAAAGATCAGGGAGTAAAATTTCTATGGGAATTTTCCAAATGACCCAATGTTATTTTGATGCAAACAACCCAGACAAACATGCCATTTACACTGGGAATGATTTACATTACATCCAGCAGGTGGAATGGGATGGGTGCCCCATGAAAAATAACAATGCTGAACTTATGCCTATTTCAGGATTGCAATCCTCGTGCTGCCACTTCCAATTGGACATGGAAACAAACAACCACTGCACACTGGTTTAAGGCAGGAGTTTCATTAAAATGTGATTCCCAATGCAATTTTCAGGGATTAAGAGGTGGTATGTGAGGTTCACAATCTGCCCAATGGGATGAGGCCTAATAGTCCTTAAAGAAGCTGCACAAAATACATAGTGAGTTTCTGTCTTTCTACTGATTTTTGTAGAATCAGGGCAGCAGGAACGATCTGCCTGATCCCACAAAAATCTTCCCAACCCACTTCCCATGATTGGAGTTTGGGAAGAGAAAGTCTGATTCATGCTTGCTGCACATTTGATGACATTTGTGCACTTGCCCAATGTGTATGTGATCCAACTATGTTAATAGCTGCAGCCTCTGGTGAGTTTATCAGGTCCAAGACTCAATCAGCTCACCACCCACCCAAGGCCAGTTTATAATGGAAAGTATCACCCTTGCCCACTCTCTCCAGGGGTTCTGGTGATCTTGTGACAAGAGGACAGGAGAGTCCTGTGAAAATTATTTTTGAAAAAAATCACCTTGAGTCATTTAAAGCTTTAACATAACATGGGATCATTTTATATAGGAAGGTTTTGGGCCAAGGATATATTATAGATAGGCAAGACACTATAGAGGCGATTCTCCCAGCCCGCTGCACTGCTCTGGCAGTGCAACAGACCAGGAGACATCAGTGGAGATTGTTTAGTGGCCTCCGTGTGTCTCTGCAGCCACTCTGCATTGGGATCGTGAGCTGGGGGAAGGGAGGGGAGGAACTGATTGAGGAGACCATCGGGGTGCAGGAGCTGCGGGGGAGTTGGGGAGGGGGGTGAGTAGAGGGAGATCAGAGCAGGCCAAGGGGCTGTCCTGGAAATGACCAAGAGGCCAGGGTGGATGGGGAGCTCTGTAAGCCAGAGATGGGGGAGGGATAGCTATGCTAGCCAGTGATTGAGCGGGACAGTGATTGGGAGGCTGGCAATGTGAGGCTATCGTGCCAATCTCCTCTATGACAGGTCTTCACATATGCGGTAGCCCGCTCAGCGCTATGCTGCCAGTCTTGCCAACAGAAGTAGGCCCTGCCCCAGATTTTCAGCATGAATCTCCTACACTGTGGATCACAGAGTGTCTCAGGGAGATTCATTTTGAAAATCCCACTAAAAAATCTAGTGGAGTTATTCCAGTTTTTATGCAAATTCAGCATTTCAAATTATTTTTGGGAGAATCCTGACCTTGTCTTTTTTTAGTGGACCCTCTAGCAGCAGTTGGCAAAGGTGGATGAGAGCGCCAAGCCAGGGGGCCAATTATCCCCTCGGAGTCCCTCCTTGCAGGGAGCAGATTCTTTGCCAAGCTGAGGGTCAGAGCTAGATATCATGAAGCAAGGGAGAAAGTAGCCAGAACAAAGCTAGGACCAGTAAGTGACAGTGTGACAGGAGCCTAGGGTAGCTTGAAGGTGGCTGAAGAACCAGGATAGAAAATTGCGGCCTAGCCAGATTGGCTGGCAGTCTGAGAAGCGTAATGGAGAGAGAGAGAGAGGGGAGGAGGGTGGCTACCAGAAGCTGGCAGCAAAACAAACCTGAATACAACTGGTGAGGAGCTGAGGCCCTTCCTAGGACAGAGATCTGGAGCATCTGTGGTCAATATTCTCAGTAAAAAGTTTGTTAGATTTATATTGCCCCTTGACATTTAAATATGGGGGTGATAATTTCAAATTGGAGGATTCCAGTTTTGATTCCAATGGAATAAAGGAACGTTTTAAAAAACCCTTTGTGCTGTTTGTGTGCTTAAACAATAAGTTGCATTTTGAAACTACATGTAAACTAGTGAACATGTTGCATTGATAGCACTTAAATTTTTATCATGAAAATTCTAATTTCCTTCTTTTTGAATTTCGACTTTTCAAACAGCACCTTTGATTTAATTTATAGCAGCACAAAATATTACTGTTTATTAAAACAAACTAAAAAGAAAAACAAGTTACCTTTGCCCACCAGCTAGACAGCATGAAGTACGTGTTCACATTCTCTTCACCAAACTGTTCAGCTACATAGAGCCCCAAGGAGCCATATTTGTCATAAATGTTTCGTTTGGTTATATCAGACAATATTGAATGAGCATTGTTGATCTCTTTGAATTTATCAGATGCATCTGGATTGTCAAGGTTTTTGTCTGGATGGTGTTTCAAAGCAAGTTTTCTGTGGAATGTTACAATCGCGAGATTTAAATATGTCCAAAAACTGGCTGAACAATGCATTTCTTAACTGTTTAAACCATTCAAAGATGTTCACAATTTTCATTGCAAGTTTGCACATTTCCACAGTGCCACACACTACTACAGACAATCCCTTCAGAGATTTTTGTCAATTTAGTTGCTCTTAGGCTAACTGCAAGTTAAAAATAGCTAATAAAGTGATGTTTCCTTCTCAGTCTCTGGAGAAAATTTTGACCTCAATTTGATCCCTTTGTAGGAACTTGACAATTGAAAAATCATAACAATGAACCTATTGCCAAGAATTTCCTCCTTTTGATTGCCAACCATGCCCTAGGGTAACCTCAAATCCACGGTTTAATCATTTTTCAAAGCTCTCCAGTTTCAAGAAGTTTGCCTTTGGATTGAAAAACTGAAAATGTCACTCCATTATTTAACAAAGGAGGTCTGGGGAATCAGGAAACTGTGGTTTCTGTTGTTTAATGCAATTTATGCATAAGTTACTGAATCTACTGACTGAGCATTTTAATAAGTATGAACGAATCAGAGAGTCAGCATCAATTTGGAAAGGATAGGTAATCTAAAAAAAATTTTGAAGCTGTCACAAAAACAGTTAACAAAGAAGTATCCATGGATATTATCTATATAAACTTCAAGGAGACATTGGACAGGAAATCACCTGAACTCTTCTGGCGGTTTCTGCTCACTTGGTACATACATTGGAGATGAAATGTGATTCACATTGGCACACTGACATGAATGGACAATCTAAAACCTGATAATAGAACATAGAACATAGAACAATACAGCACAGAACAGGCCCTTCGGCCTTCGATGTTGTGCCGACCAAAATAAAAAGCAATGCCCCTCCAAACTAAACCATTCCCTTCTCTTCCATATACTTATCAATTAACCTCTTAAACGCCACCAAACTTGGCGCATCTACAACAGCTGCAGGCAGGGCATTCCACTCCCTAATCACTCTTTGAGTAAAGAACCTACCTCTGATATCCGTCCTATAACTCATACCCCTTAATTTAAAGCTGTGTCCCCTCGTGCTAGCTTTCTCCATCCTAGGAAAAAGGCTATCACTGTCCACCCTATCTAAACCTCTAATCATCTTATATGCTTCAATAAGATCCCCTCTTAGCCGCCTCCTTTCTAACGAAAACAACCTCAAATCCTTCAACCTCTCTTCATAGGACCTGCCCTCCATACCAGGCAACATCCTGGTAAACCTCCTCTGTACCCTCTCCAATGCCTCCACATCTTTCTTATAATGTGGGGACCAGAACTGCACACAATACTCCAAGTGCGGCCGCACTAGAGTTTTGTACAGTTGCAACATGATGCTGCGGCTCCTAAATTCAATCCCCCTACCAATAAAAGCTAAGACTCCATATGCCTTCTTAACAACTTTATCCACTTGACTGCCTACTTTCAGGGATAATATTATATATATATTATATATATATAATATAATATATATATAATATATAATTTATAATATATATAATATTATATATATATTATATAATAATATTTAAATGTATTAAAATGGGGACCTCAACACTCAAAGTCAGGATTCCTGTTACACTATTGACAGGAACAATCGGAATAAGAAATTCCACTGGCGTAAATAGTGTTTTGGGATCCCCATAAGATTTCTCGCTCCTGCCACCAATCCTGCCCCCAACCTGAAAAGGAGGAGAAAATCCCCCCCTTACAATTTTATTTTATTTCATCCCACAATGGCTTCCAAGATCTACCACGATGATTTAGCATAGGGGGTGGTGAGGGCAAAGGGTGGTAGGTGGGGTCATGTAGTAACTTAAGTTAGTACCAAGCTGACATGGACAATTTAAAGAGTCAGTGGGTGAGCGGGAGGTGTTGGGTTAGCATGAGTTGGCACTAGGTCAGCAAAGAAGTTATAAGAAGCCATGGATGTGACTAGAGTGGCATGAATTGTCATGATGGGTATGAAGGGCCACGAGTTTGGGTAGATGGAAATAGGTTTTCATGGAGATATGAGAGGACATGGGGGTGGGTGAGGTGGCTTGAGCTGATATGTCTTGGATAGGGAAAGTTTGGAGTGAGCGGCTTTGAGGGACAAGGGCTGGTGGACTTCTTAGTTTCTTGTTTTATTAAGCTCATTAAAATCCCAGAACAAAGGTTCCAGCCTTTTAACCAGCTTGCCTCAACTCCTGGCAGTCCCTGTGGCTGTGGTGTAGGACAGCAAAAACAAATCTGTAAAAGCTAGTGCACAGGTACAAAAAGCAAAAAGGAAAGGCAAATCTAATATTGACATTTAGCTCAAGAGGCTGAGATTTAAAGCCAAGAAAATTATGCCCAATTGTACAGAGCTGCAGTCAAACTGGAGCTCTGAGTTTAGTTTAAACTTCAGGAAAGTTCCTTGGGCTTGGAAAGTGTGCAATGCAGGCTCAGCAGAATATTACAATGGCTTAAAGGATTAATGTTTGTAGACAGATTGCAAAAATATGGCTTATAATCCCATGAATTGAGATTGATGAGGGGTGATCTAGTTGAAAATTTTCCAAGAAGTTGACTGAATAAAGAGAGATGCTGGATCGGATTTTTGTCTATGAGGTGGGAATCAGGAGTTCAGGAATTTCCTGACATTGTGACCCCCCTCCATCTCCTGCCACTCCTCACTTCCTCATACTATTTTCACAATGGGGAGCTCGGGATGGGTTGGAGCTGGGGAGACAGCCAGTGCCAAAGTGGCCAATTTAAAGGGCCTGCTTCCATTTGCTGAGACATTGATCCAGTTCTGGAGATGAGTGTGAGGCCACCCTCCCCTCAGTCACATACCGCTCTTTATCTCCCAACTGTACCTACTCCCGAACCCACTTACCCAATATTTACTGTAAACAGAACTCACAAGTCCTATAATAGTGTTGGGAATTCTTTGTGAAGCTCATAAATCCGTTCAAGTGAACAAAAAAAGCGTTTGAAAATAACTTTATAAAGTTACTTAAGCTCATAAATTTGTCAAACAGCAGAATTCCAGACATGAAATGAGAATGACTGGCTTTGACATCAAGGCCCCATTTGATTTAAGTTTGGCATTAAGGAGTCCTAGCAAAACTGTAGTCTATGGGAATCAGAAGGAAAACATTCTGTTAGTTAGAATCATGTCCAGCACGAAGGAAGATGTTTATGGTTGTTGGAAACCAGACATCTTAGCTCCAGGACATAACTAAAGGAGTTCTTCAGGGTAGTGTCCTATGCCCAACTATCTTCAGCTGCTTTATCAATTTCATCATAAAGTCAGAAGTGGGAGAGTTCTCTTATGATTGTACAATGTTCAGCACTATTCAAGGCTCTTCTGATACTAAATTAGTTCATTTCCATATGCAACAAAGCCTGGACAATATTCAAGCTTGGGTTGACGCGAGGCAAATTTGACATTCAATGGTATTACCATCAATGAATCCCCCAACCTTCAGGAGGGAGTTACCATTCACCAGAATCTTAACTGATCTAGCCATATAAATACTGCAGCTACAAATCAGGTCAGAAGCTAGGAATCCTGCAGTGAGTAACTCATTTCCTAACTCCCCAAAACCTGTCCACAATCTGAAAGGCACAAGTCAGGAGAGTGATAGAATACCCTCATCTTATTTGGATGAGTGCAGCTCAACTACATTCAAGAAGTTGGATGTTGCCCAGACAAAGCAACACATTGATAAATATGTACTCCCTCCATCACCAATGCACAGCAGCAACAACGTGTGCCATGTTCAAGATGCATTGCAAGAACTCACCAAACCTCCTTAGACAGCATTATCCAAGCCCTTGATCACTACCATTCAGATGGACAAGGGTTGCCTGAGAACATCACCACCTGGAAGTTCCTGTCCAAGTCACTGAACAACCTGATTTGGAAGTGTATTGCTGTTCCTTCACTGTTGCTGGGTCAAAATCCTGGATCTCCCTCCCTAACATCAGTGTGGCCGTACCTACTCCACGTGGACAATAGCAGTTGAAAAAGGCAGCACACCATCACCTTTTTAAGAGCAACTGGGGATCAGCAATAAATGCTGACCCAGCCAATGAGGCACACATTCTCTAAGTTAATAAAGAAAATAGCTGCTTAGCAGAATCCAGTAGTATGTTTGGAACTCAACCAAGTATTCATAATGAGACTCATTTCAACCACTGCTCCAACAAAATCTCATGAGTTAAATATATTTAACCCTTTGAAGACAGTAAGATGCTCAGCCATCTGTCAAAGCTTTGAAACAGCCAAACAACCACCTGAGCTAGACATCAAGGAAAATATGAAGACAAAGGGAACAATTTATACAATCAAATCTGAATTTCATTTTTATACAATGCAGAAGAGCACTTTATCATTGGATAATGTACTTTAGTGCATCTGAAGACTTTAATACTTTCAAAATGCTGTTCAATTTAACGGTCACTTATCTACTCAAAATAAAGCAACATCCTAATTAACTTTAAAACAAAATTAATTAATGATACAGCATTTCATTATGGTATGTGAAATTTGCAAAACTTTTGAATTTAGCTATCATTTGGTTAGAAGCTTACAGTGCAGAAACAGGCCCTTCAGCCCATTGAGTCTGCACCGATCAAAATCCCACCCAGGCCCTATCCCCCTATCCCTACACATTTACCCACTAATCCCTCCAACCTACACATCCCAGGACACTAAGGCACAATTTTAGACTGGCTAATCAACCTAACTCAAACATCTTTGGACTGTGGGAGGAAACCAGAGCACCTGGAGGAAACCCATGCAGACATGAGGAGAATATGCAAAATCCACACAGACAGTGACCACAACTGGGAACTGAACCCTGGAGCTGTGAATCAGCAGTGGTAACCACTGTGCTACCGTGCCACCCAGAGTGGTTTAGAATGGTTCCTCATTCTAAATAGAACAGAGAAGCTCAAAGGGCCAATTTGACTTACTCCTGCTTCTAGTTTCTACGTAAACCATGGTTCCCCCATGGTTCATAACATCTGTCAGCTGGTTTACATTCCAAATGTGACCTGATGCCTAGAAAATTGCAAGTCTGAAATGACCATTCATGCCATGGAGCCAAGAATGTTGAGACAGCTAGGTGCAGGTGCATAATCTGCTCCCCTCTTCCTTGCTGATGAAAATTGCTGGAGTCAGGAATATGAATGGAATGCTCAAAATCAGGTCATGGCTGCCATTTTTAATGCTGTCAATCGCAATTCATCCGCATCAGGATGGCAGAACCTGGCTGTTTATGTCCCTGATGATGGAGTTCTGAACAAAAGGGATACAATTTCAAAGTTAGTGTTAGTGACAGGAGGACTCATTTTTCCCCCACACAATAGGTCATGAAAATCTGGTATTCACTTCCCCAAAAAGGCTATATGCTCGGCCATTTAACCTTTTTAAATAGGTGATTGATAGACTTTCATTGGACAAGGATATCAAGGAATATTGAACATTGGCGAGTAAACGGAATTTGCGGTACAGCTAGAGAACAGAGTGGAGAAGTTGCATGGCCTATTCTTGCTCCTAAGTATTATCTTCTCACATATGTGAATGCAGGTACAGAGAGCCTGTATATTACAAAATATGTTTTAAAGTTGTACAGCTAAGTCAGGTGAGCTTTGTCAGGTGTCTGAAATACTGAATGGAGCACTGTGCAAAAATGAGAAGTTCCATCCTGGTGAAGAAATACTGAAAATAACCAACAGTCCATCACTGAATATCTGTCCACCAATGTTGTGGTGGTGAGGCCAGTCATGGAGAATTTTGTGATCAAGGCCATCTCACCTCACTAATAAGGATAGTGAAGAATGAGAGGAAATTAAAGCAGATGTGCATTAGTGAAAAACAAAATTACATGAACAAATATAATTGCACAAAACCAATGTCAGGAGTTTCAGAATCAGTCTTGAAAGTATCTGGCAGTATCACCCTTACACAATATTTGCTGAAAATTATCTTATCTCTTATTCATTTTAGATCACAACTTGAGCTTATTTTTGGCTTTCCAATTTTTCCATTTCACAGGCACTGTAGGACAAAGTGACGCACAATCAGAGGTAGCTGTAGCTAACTGAAGTTGGACCAGAGCTAATCCCAGCCTCCATGGAAGATATCTTAGCTGATTGATATCAGCTAAGATATCAATAGCTGATATCTAAACAGCTATTGCTGAAGCATTGGCCACAGAGAGGTCTGAAATCAATAAGATGGCAGAAGGTTCATGGATTTCACAGACTTTAATCACTTATTAGGTTTCATTTACATAGGCACACATGTAATGTGCAACTTTTTTATATTCATTAACGGTAGGCATCGCTGGCTGGGCAACAGCTATTGCCCTTCCCTAATTGCCAGGACCTGAATGGCTAGGCCATTGCAGAGGGCATTCAAGATTTAACCACATCACTTTGGAGTAATATATGGCTCAGACTGGGTAAGGATGGCAGATTTCCTTCCATAAAGAACATTAGTGAAACAGTTGAGTTTTTATAGCAATGGTTTCATGGTCATCATTAGGTTTTTAATTCCATATTTTTATGGAATCTAAAATTCACCATCTACCATGGTGAGATTCAAACTCAGGTTGTTAGATTATTTGTCCAGTGACAATAGCCAGAAGCCTCATCAAAGTGTTTATAGACCTTGAATGATGAGGGGCTGGGGGACGTGGGGTTGGGTAATGAGGAGGAGTAGTGGAGGAAGATCCAATTGCAGAGGCATCTCTTAGAGACGGATACCTGGATCCAAAAGGCAAGCACGAAGGCACTTGCCTCATGAAGGCAATGTTGGCCTTTATATCTAGGGGGATATAATATAAAAGTAGGGAGGTTCTGTTGCAGCTGTATAGGGTGCTGGTGAGGCTGTAGCTGGAATACTGTGTGCAGTTTTGGTTGCTGCTTTTGAGGAAGGATATATTGGCCTTGGAGAGGGTCCAGAGAAGGTTTACTAGGCTGATACCGGAGATGAGGGCATTGGATTATGAGGAGAGACTGAATAGGCGAGGTTTGTACTCTGTGGAGTTTAAAAGGCTGAGGGGATCTTATAGAGACATATAAGATAATGAAGGGGATGGATAGGGTAGAGGTTGAGAGACTCTTCCCGCTTAGCAAAGATAGCAGGACTAGAGGGCACAGCCTCAACATTTGGGAGGGGGGGGGGGATGGTTCAGATGGGAGTTGCGGAGGGGTTTCTTCACACAAAGGGTTGTGAATCTTTGGAATTCTTTGCCTGATGAGGTGGTGGAGGCTTCCTCACTGAATATGTTCAAGTCAAGAGTGGATAGGTTTTTAAATCGACAAGGGAATTAAGGGTTACGGGGAGAAAGTGGGAAAGTGGTACTGAACCAATACAGATTAGTCATGATCTTATTGAATGGCGGGGCAGGCTCGAGGGGCTGGATGGCCTACTCCTGCTCCTATTTCTTATGTTATTATGAATCCACCAGGTCATCACTTCCAGGAAGCTGTCGTGTTATCTGATATTTAGAATCCTAAAGTTGAAAGTTCAAGTTGAAAAACTGAATGACAATGAACCTCACTCATATTTAAAGTTTCAAGCTGCCTCCTTGGATCATGGTTAGTTGGCTGCTCAGCTTTCAAATTCAGTTAAAGCTAATATTGGGCAGGTCAGAGTTAATATCACTTTGGCAAGAAGATTTTTCAAGACTCGAGCTCCCCACATGACTCAATCTTGCCTGTTTTTACAAAGTTAAAATTCAGCTCAACATTTCCTTACCTGACTCAGTGTCAAACGTTGTATCATAAAGCTCCCATGAAGTGTCCTGAGATATTCTACAACTGTGGGAAGCATCAAACACTGATAGATTTGGACCAATAGACAGAATATGTAATTCAGTAACTAATCTGTAAGGAATTGCTGTTCCTTTTATAGAACATCAGTGAAGGTCAACCTGACTTCATAATCATTGTCAGCTTCCTGGTTTGCAGCTGCAGGGCTCAGTAAGGCTAAAAAAGAGTACTGGCTGGAATGTTGAGCTTCAAAATGACAATGCTGCTATCAGATCAGCCTTTTGTGCATTCTTCTGGAGAATGTTCATCATCAGTTCTCTAATGCCAGCACCAATATAGCTCCATGTATTATTTGTTTCCAGTGTATGCCTGCATGCCACTTTGGAGCCGTAAGGGCATTAGGACTGCCCAAAATTTCTCATCCACTCTCTCCTCATACTCTGATTGAAGCAATGCTTCTTTCTCTCCCCATTAATTCAACCTGGCATCATTCTTCCCCTTCAAACACTTCATGAAGTCATCTAATTCAAGCTGTTACTTTATTCACTCCTCATCAGAACCTGTGCTATCATCACACCTTCTCCCAGTTCATTCTTAACAGTTTCCCTCTCTGTTAATATTGAAACCCTTCTTCCTCCCTGTGCCAAAAATGCTGCTCCAAGCTTCCCTCTCTTCCACCATCCTTAACCTTTCCCCTTTTCTTCATTAACATCTAATTTAGTCCCTCCTCAATTACTATCACTTCTCGCTTTTCTTGCCATTTACTTTTCCATCCTGACTCTCTACCATCCCACATTGCTCCTATCCAAATCTGGCCACGAAAGCACTCAGCTAGACATTCTATTCACTGCTGCATATATTACAGGCAAGAACTGCTGGATCAATGCACACTGTAGATGGAAACTAAAATTCTCGTCTACAAGAGATCAACACATGCAGCAATGAGAGACGTAAAGATCCAGATACGAGCATTAATTAGGAGAGTGACGAGGGAAGGGGGGAGAGGAAGTTTATGCTAATTTCTGACAATATACACTGACAAAAACTCCAAAATTCTGTCTGATATTTGGCATGCATGTAAAATACAACTGCTCCAAGCAGTTGCTTTGTGAAAATAATGCAATGCAACACATGCCGAAACATGACCTGTTGTTCTCTCCTCTATCTATCCTGATTGGCCTTCAGTCCATTGAAGGGCTTTTTGAGCTTGAGTGTAATAGTTCTGCTGAAGGGTACCAGAATTTAAAATTTACTTCCCAGAATATTGATCCTTATACAATACTTTGGTTGAACTAGGTAAACTGCTCAACATACCGATAGGATTTTTTAATCTCCTCGTGCGACGCTCCTTTCTCTAGGCCCAGAATTTGGTAAAGTGCCTCTCCAGATGTAGAAAGTGCTCGTTGTCTTTGTTCAGCCATTTTAATTTAGGTCTGTTTGTGCCAGCTTTCTGAAAAACAGAATTATATTCATCAAACCAATTTCATGGAACTGCACTGGGTAGGAAAGGATAGATTGAAATATTTAATTAACAATTAAGTATTAGACAAATCAACCAACAACATTGGTATTTGCCTGGGTGGAGTACGGTTGGTGGAAAGTTATTACATTCCAATACCTGACAGTATTTTCACTTTGAAACTTATAACAATATCCTGAATGTACAAAAAGGCACACTTGAGTAAAAGACTTTACAGCGGGACCAGAAATACATAGTTTGAAAACTTGCTCTATGCTTATGAAGAACTCTGCAAACATTTTGTCTTTCTGTCATGGGACAAGGAATAAACTGGAGATGGAATATTCTCAGTGACACAGGAAACACAAAAGATTCTTCGAAGCGCACAATCACATTAAATTACAATGTGCAGCCGCACGTCAGTGGGTTATGACAAAAAATTCACTGCACAGACTTTGCAGGCTGCAACTACACGGCTTTGCAGAGAAAGTTGGCAACAAGTTAGTGTGGTATTAACACTCTGATACACAGCAGCCCCGGTTCACACTCTGATACACAGCAGCCCCGGTTCACACTCTGATACACAGCAGCCCCGGTTCACACTCTGATACACAGCAGCCCCGGTTCACACTCTGATACACAGCAGCCCCGGTTCACACTCTGATACACAGCAGCCCCGGTTCACACACTGATACACAGCAGCCCCGGTTCACACACTGATACACAGCAGCCCCGGTTCACACTCTGATACGCAACAGCACATGTTCACACACTGATACACAGCAGCCCCGGTTCACACACTGATACACAGCAGCCCGGGTTCACTGTTTGATACACAGCAGCCTGGGTTCACACTCTGATACGCAACAGCACATGTTCACACTCTGATACACAGCAGCCCGGGTTCACATTCTGATGTAGAGATGCCGGCATTGGACTGGGGTAAACTCAGTAAAGTTTTGCAACACCAATTTTAAATCCAACCAATTTATTTGATAGTAAATCTGCGAGCTTTCGACACTATGTTGTGCCTTCGTCAGGCAAATGCAGTGTTCTGATCTGGAGAGGCACTCATATCCACACAGACAGTTACAGATTGCTGATTAGAATGCGAATCTTTACATCTAACCTGCTATTCAAGTGTTAAAGTGGCTAACAATGTGTGTGAAGGGAATCCTGAGCATTGGTTAGAGAATTGTGTATTTTCTCCAGACAGCACAGTAAGTGAGGTTTTTTGCTAATCCAGGCAAGTTACGGGGGTTACAGATAGTGTGACATGAAGCCAAGATCCCTGTTAAGACCGTCCTCATGTGTGCGGAACTTGGCTATCAGTCTCTGCTCAGCAACTCTGCGCTGTCGTGTGTCACAAAGGCCCCCTTGAAGAACATTTACCCGCAGGTCGGAGGCCGAATGCCCATGACTGCTGAAGTGTTCGCCCACAGGAAGGGAACTGTTTTGCCTGGTGATTGTTGAGCGATGCTCATTCATCCGCTGTCGTAGTGTCTGCATGGTCTCCCCAATGTACCATGCTTCGGGACATCCTTTCTTGCAACATATTAGGTAGACAACGTTGGCCAAGTTGCAAGAGTATGTACCGTGTACCTGGTGAATGGTATCCTCACGTTTGATGATGTTGTCCATGTCTATGATCTGGCATGTCTTACAGAGGTTGCTGTGGCAGGGTTGTGTGGTATTGTGGTCACCGTCCTCCTGGAGGTTGGGTAGTTTGCTGCGAACAACGATCTGTTTAAGGTTGTGCAGTTGCCTGAAAGCAAGAAGTGGGGGGGTGGGGATGGCCCTAGCGAGATGTTCATCGTCATCGATGACATGTTGAAGACTCTGGAGAAGATGTCGTAGCTTCTCCGCTCCAGG
The DNA here is from genome assembly GCA_024679065.1 of Sphyrna mokarran. Classification (NCBI taxonomy): domain Eukaryota; kingdom Metazoa; phylum Chordata; class Chondrichthyes; order Carcharhiniformes; family Carcharhinidae; genus Sphyrna; species Sphyrna mokarran. The sequence goes on along the minus strand of JAGIQG010000007.1, from coordinate 68,842,581 downwards.
GAAGTACTGGACAACAAAGGGTACTCTGTCCACCGTGTCCCGTGTTCGTCTTCTGAGGAGGTCAGTGCGGTTTATCGCTGTGGCACGTCGGAACTGTCGATCGATGAGTCGAGCACCATATCCTGTTCTCACGAGGGCATCCTTCAGCGTCTGGAGGTGTCTGTCACGATCCTCCTCATCTGAGCAAATTCTGTGTATACGGAGGGCTTGTCCATAGGGAATGGCTTCTTTAACGTGTCTAGGGTGGAAGCTGGAGAAGTGGAGCATTGTGAGGTTGTCTGTCGGTTTTCGGTTCTGTGAGGTGTGGATTCACACACTGATACACAGCAGCCCGGGTTCACACACTAATACACAGCAGCCCGGGTTCACACACTGATACACAGCAGCCCGGGTTCACACACTGATACACAGCAGCCCGGGTTCACACACTGATACACAGCAGCACATGTTCATGCATTGTCAAATCAGACAGATTTGTACAATCAGACAATGTGTTGGAATAAACAGGGATTTTCTGGCTCTCTCATTTTATTTGTAGTCATTTGGCATTTATTTATTCGTCTATTTATCTGGGTCAACTATCATTTTGTATCAATAAGAACACATCATTCTTTGTCATTAAAAATCTTGCAAGTGTTATGTGTGTTGTCACATGTTTAAATCTGATGGCTGACACTTCAATCTCCTTGAGGCATGAAAATTACATTACATTTTTGTGATTGGTTAAGTTATTAACTGAAATAGTGTTATGGCATCACAAAGACCTCCATCCATGTATCATTGTCCCTTTTCACTCTGTCCGATCTAATGCTGAAACACTTCATGGCCTCCAGACTTGACTCGTGCAACCCAGTCCTGCTTGGTCTTCCATATTCTACCCTCAGTAACCTGGAGGTCATTCAAAACTCTGTGTCTGTATTTTAACTCACACCAAGTCCTGTTCACCGACCACCCTGAGTTTGCTGACCTACATTGGCCCCTAGCCAAGCAGCATTTTGTTTTTAAAATTTGCATCCTTACTTAATTCTAATCCCTCCAAAGGCCTCTCCCGTTTCTGTCTCTGTCATCTCCTCCAGAACCTTCCCTGAAATCCATGCTCTAATTCTGCTCTCAAGCATTCCCAAAATTAAAGAAAATCCATCAATTCAATGCTCATATTTTTCCTAAAAATGTACCAATATGTATTGCTAGCTCTTTGTCCATTTAGTACATTGCACATTTTTCGTTCTAGAATATATCGCTACAGAAAGCTTTACATTAAAATTCTAATGTAGTCCACAATACAGGAAATCATAATGACCAAGTGCTCCATTCACAGAATAGATACATCTATGCATTCATTGAACAGGAACACCCAGTTTAGCTCATCACAGATATACACAGGAGTGGGTTTCAGGAATCTTGTCTCATTGCTCAGATATTTTCATGTCATTCCTCAAACTGTAATCTGTGTAGAGTTTTACAGCACAAAAAATGGCCCTTTGGCCCATCGTGTCTGCACCAGTCATGAAGCACCTATTTATTCTAATCCCATTTTCTAGCATTTGGTCCGTAGTCTTGTATGCCATGGCATCTCAAGTACTCACGTAAATGCTTCTTAAATGTTGTGAGGGTTCCAGTCTCTACCATTCTTTCAGACAGTGAGTTCCAGATTCCCACCACCTTCTGGATAAAAAAAATGTTCCTTTCTTCCAAGGAAGTCAATACTACTCCAAACATCCTCTCCCACAGCTGAAATGCTCTAGCCTAGGCAGCACCACTGCACCCTACACCCTCTCCAGTACAATCACAATCTTCCTATCGTGTGACAACCAGAATTGCACCTAATGAGCATTTTCTACAACTCCATCATAATCTCCATTTCTTATATTCGATGTCTCAGCTAATAAAGGCAAGTATCCCATATTTTTCTTAACCACCATGTTTACCTGAACTGCTGCCTTCAGGGATTTTTAGACACGTACTCCAATATCCCTCTGGTCCTCCGTAATTCCCAGCAATCTGCTGTTCATTGTGTATTTCCTTTGCATTGTTAAAGCTCTCAAAATGCAGCACCTTACATTTTTCAAGGTTAATTGCCTCTGTCCTGCCCATCTACATTGTCCTGTATTCTAAGGCTTTTCTCCTCATTATTTACCATACTACCAATTTTTGTTCATCTGCGAACTTACTGATCACACCTCCTACTTTCACATCTGGATCATTAAAGCACACTACAAAAGCAAAGGTACCAGCACCAATCCCTTCTTCTTGTTCTCACTCCAGTGTCGGAAGCTATGAGGGGGTTGATCATCAACTTTCTCTAAAACAGTTGAAAAGTTGATGGCCCTAATTTCTGGAATAGCCTTTCTGTCTTTCCTCTGCTCTTTATTCAACCACTTACCCCCCGAACGCAGCATTTGTGAGGCATCCATGCTCATTTGAACCACTACTCAATACATCTGGAGACTTTGTGCATCCCCTTCCAATAAGTGATGTGGTATCCATTTGACCCCCTTATTTGTGAGCTTTTCCCGCAGGTCTGTCAGGATTTAGCTTCCTCCCTCTGCTTTCCACTGTTCACCTTCTTCATCTACGCCTGTTCTCCTCTGCTGTCATTATGAGCCCTTTCCCTTCCCCCTCCACCCTTTGCACAGCCCTTCTTTCACATTGCTCCTTTTTGTCTTTATCAAATACACACTACACCCTATTCAACCTGCTCCTTAACAACCTCCCCCTCACCAACCACCCCCTACCCCCTCAGACCCCACCCACCCAACAACTAACTGATCTCACCTCACACTCCACTCCTGGTCAACCTTTGGACTTTTGGTTAGGTGATTACATGTGATCTATAGCACAATGCTGTCCAGATAGATACTGATGTGTGGCACACCAAGAAGACCCCAGTACTCTCATCCCCAGGCGCAGTACTGATTCAACTTGGTGACACAGATGGGTCCAAGCATCCATCATCATGGTGCTGTCTATGAAGACCAGCTTGGTGTTGAAATGGAGGGCAGGAACTGGTCTGCCCTGGCAGAATGGTGAACATGGCATTAGGAGCAGTGCAAAATTATGGCAGTGTTACCCAGAAGTCTGTTGCGAACTGAGGACTGCCTTGTGTATGTCACTTACTAGCAATTGGGTTTTAATTCAATGGATTTTCCCACTGATGTAACATAAGATTGGAAGACCTGACGGAACATGGGCAGGCAGCTCTTTCAATGAGCATTCATGTAGTGCTAATGAGGTTGACACCACCTGCCAGCGGATGGAATGAACAACCATCAATCCGCCATTAGGAGAATCGCTTTGCAATTTTTTTAACCGGTGAGTTTTTAACTTTTGGCTCCAGTTAAATTCTTCACAAGTGCCCATCACCAAACATGCTGCAGGTGGAATGGGAGAATTCTGCCCTGTATCTCTGCTTGAGAGGTAGTCTTATGGAAAGTCAAATGTGAATCTTAGTGCGACACTCTGTAAATCTTTGATATAAGAAATTCCAGAGAAGAATGTAATGCCATGTCTGAATTGTAAGCACATGGAAACTTTCCAGAAACTGGTCACCTTGCAATTGCAGATGTCAGATGACTTGTGGCAGCTATTTTAAAAAGTCAATATCCGAAACAGTTCAATATATGTCTAATGAAATTACAGATTGATGTCATCCATGTACAAATCACTTCTTCGTGACAATTCAAAGACAGAACATTTGTGCAGATAAAAATAAAAGCTACTAACATACCTCTGAAGTAAAACATACAAAAACATTGAATTGATCAACCCCTTTAGAGTTATAAACTGACTTAGATCGATTATTTTCTTTCTGCCAAAATGTATCATACCTGTCTGCATTAAATTTCATCGGTCATTTGTCTGTTGATGAGTCTTGATGCTTCATAATTTCCTATCACTTCAGATGAGAAAATCTCAAAAGTTGTGGGGTGGGATTTTCCACCATGCTTACCCCAAGGCCGGAAATTCCCACTTGAGATAAATGGGCATTTGCATTATCCTCTACCAAATGCTACAATTCCCATGGTAGGTGCGCCTCTTTTAGCAGTCAGTTCAAGAACTCCCTCCTGATTCTCTGCCTCTGTCCACTGGAGTCAATGGAACTTCAGCAGAAGTCTCAGCTAATCTTGGAATTATTTTGTAAAAAGAGATCAGGAATTCAGGGATATCTTCATAACATTAATTAAATGTGAGACTTTTGAAACCATGCAGTTGAAATTGATAGGCCAGCACAAATGGGAACTGAAAGCAATTCCTGTTCTGGAATGACAGGCCTCAAATCAACATTAAGCTTCAGACTCATTTTAATAATGCCAATGCTCTAAGGCTGTCTAATGCTTACCCAGTAAAGGGAACCAGTGGTGTAGTGGTATTGTCACTGGGCTAGTTGTCCAGAGATGCAGGTTCAAATCCCATCAGGGCAGTTGCTAAAATTTGAATTCAATTTTCTAAAAAAAAAAATCTGGAAATAAGACATCCGTAAAACCATTGTCAATTGTTGTAGAAACCATCTAGTTCACTAATATACTTTTTGGAAGAAAATCTGCTATCTTTACCTGGTCTGGCTTAAATGTGACTCCAGATCTACAGCAACGTGGTTGTCTCTCAACTACCCTCTGAAATAGATGCTGGTATGCAGTTTGTTTCTATCGAAAAATTTAAGCACCGCTAGTTGATCTCATGTGAATGACTTCTGAATCAAGTAATCCTGATCAGAGATAGTTGCTCTGCAGAAGGTAAATTTATGGAGTAAAGTCTAAAATGGGATATAACATTATTAACATATTTAAAAGACCATTGTTCTGTTTCTAATGCAGGGATGACTCCACAGCACCCAAATCTGTGGTGTTTGTGCCTTTTAATGGTTGAACTGCAGATAACCAATCAGGGACAGATTACTGAATAAGTTTGGACTTGCCTAGCCAGATTCAATCCTGGATTCCAGCACGGACTGGACTGGAGTTAATTAAAAAGTGTATGATCGCACTGGAACGGGGATTCTGGGCTCGAATCTGTTTTACGTCCAGATCCGGCCCTTAACCTCCAATTAGTAAAATCTGACTCAATATCTCTGCACCCCCCCCCCCCTCCCCTACTCTCTGTGGTAAGGAGTTCCAAAAACTAACAACAATCTGAAAGAAAAAGTTCCTCTTTATCTCAGTCGTAAATTGGCGCCCCTTTATTCTGAGACAATGCTCTTGGTCCTAGACTCTCCAGTAATGGAAGTATCCTTTCAATATCTACCCTGTCAAGCCCCTTAAAAATTCTAAATGTTTTAATGAGATCACCTCTAAACTCCAATGAGAAGAGTCTCAACCTGCAAAACCACTCTAAGTCCTTTTTAAAGACATTCCATCAGTTGAATCAGCAAAGATTTAGCTTTGGGTGTTTACTCAGTCTGCCTACAAAAATATATTCAAGCATAGGCCTGGAACACACACAGGATATGTGGTTGCACTTAGTCACCTACCTTTATCAGAGAGTACAGCACCTCCCCCAGTACCACAGGAAATTGTTTTGGTGTTGAATGCCTTGGACACATTGCCGATTTGGGTGCAGTTAATCAAGTATTATAGAACATAGAACATTACAACGCAGAACAGGCCCTTCAGCCTTCGATGTTGCGCCGACCAATTATGAAAAAAGCAATGACCATCCAAACTAAACCATTCCCTTCTCTTCCATAAACTTATCAACTAGCCTCTTAAACACCACCAAACTTGGCGCATCTACAACTGCCGCAGGCAGGGCATTCCACTCCCTAACCACCCTCTGGGTAAAGAACTACCTCTGATATCCATCCTATAACTATCACCCCTTAATTTAAAGCTGTGTCCCCTCGTGCTAGCTTTCTCCATCCTAGGAAAAGGCTATCACTGTCCACCCTATCTAAACCTCTAATCATCTTATATGTTTCGATAAGGTCCCCTCTTAGCTGCCTCCTTTCTAACGAAAACAACCTCAAATCCCTCAGCCTCTCCTCATAAGACCTGCCCTCCATACCAGGCAACATCCTGGTATGGGTCTCCCTTAGACCAGCAGGGATACACTGTTGTCCAAAAGGAGTCACAGGATACAAATAGCTTGGGCTGTGAAGTTTACAAGGCTGCACATTACAGTTGAGAATTTGAGTCAGTGTTTTTCAGCCCATGGAATACCTGAAGTTATAGTGTTGGATAATAGAACAGTCTTCATGAGTGCTGAATTCTAAAATGTCACCTCCTTAAATGGTACCAAGCACCTCAGGACTGTGCCTTGCCACCCTAAATCCAATGGACTGGGTGAACAAACAGTCCAAACCTTCAACACAGGCCTTAAGAGACAATCCCAGAGATCAGAATCTCACAATTCCTTCAGGGCTACAGAACAACTCCACACTCTACTCCAAGAATGCCACTTCAGAGTTATTGATGGGCTGGAGTGTTAGCACAGATGAGGCCCAGTGTTTCCGAATTTGCCGGGAATAGAGGTCAGTCAGTGCAATCACAAGAAAAATCATGATTCAGGCAAATCAACAGTTGTTTTCTGGAGTACAGGAATGAGATAGAGAATCTGGTGAACTGATGTGGTGACAATAATCTCTGCTTCAATGTCAACAAAACAAAGGAGATTGGCATCAACTTCAGAAAGCATAGTGGGAAACATGCCTCAGTCTAAATCAATGGGGATGAAATAGAAAGGGTCGAGAGCTTCAAGTTTTTAGGCATCCAGATCACCAACAAGCTGTCCTGGTCCCCCCCATGCCAACACTATAGTTAAAGAAAGCCCACCAACGCCTCTACTTTCTTTAGAAGACTAAGGAAATCTGGCATGTCAGCTATGACTCTCACCAACTTTTACAGATGCACCATAGAAAGCATTCTTTCTGGTTGTATCATAGCTTGGTACAGCTCCTGTTCTGCCTAAGACCTCAAGGGACTACAACGAGTCGTGAATGAAGCATAATTCTCACTTAAACCAGCTCCCACCTTTCGACTCCGTCTACATTTCCCACTGCCTCAAGAAAGCAGCCAGCATAATCAAGGACTTCATGCATTCCTGACGTATTCTTTTCCACCTTCTTCCATCAGGAAAAAGATACAAAAATTAGAGGTCACGTACCAACCAACTCAAGAAAAGCTTCTTCTCTGCTGCTATCAGATTTTTGACTGGACTTACCTTGCATTAGGGTGATTTTTCACTCAACCCTAGCTATGACTGTAACACTACATTCTGCATTCTCTCCTTTCTTTCTCTATGTAAGGTATGCTTTGTCTGTAAAGTATGCAAGAAACAATACTTTTCACAATGATAAATCAAATCAAATCAAAGGAAGCTATATATGTCAGAAATTTTGGAAGTGACTCAAGTTGGGCCTCAGGAGTTTTATAAAGCTGCAACATGTCATCCTTGTACACAATGCCCCGATCAGTAAAGGCAAGCATGCCATAAGCCTTCTTTACCACCCTATCTACTTATGTTGCCACTATCAGGGAGTAATGGATTTGAACCCCAAGTTCCCTCTGCATAACAATACAGTTCAAGGTCTTCCCATCAACTGTATACTTACCCTTAACATTTGATCTCCCAAAGGGAGCACCCCACATTTATTTGGATTAAACTCCATCAGTCATTTGTCTGCCATATCTGAAGCTGATCTATTTCCTGCTGTATCCTTTGATAACCTTCTACACTATCCACAACCCCACCTATCTTTGTGTCATCTGCAAACTTACTAACACACCCATCTACAATTTCATCCAAGTCATTTATATATATCATAAACAGCAGAGAGCCTAGTATGGCTCCTGTGGAACACCACTAGTCACGGACCTCCATCCAGAAAAACCCTTTCCACCATTACTCTCTGACTTCAATGGGCAAGCCAATTCTGAATCCAAGCGGCCAAATTACCATTGATCCCATGCGTCTGAATCTTCTGGATGAGCCTATCATAAGAGACCTTGTCAAAAACCTCACTAAAATCCACATAGACAACATCCACTGCTCTACCCTCATCGATCACCTTTGTCACCTTTTCAAAAATAAAGCAATCAAGTTAGTTAGAGATGACCTGCCCTGTACAAGGCCATGCTGACTTTCACTAATTAGGCCATACTTTTCCAAGTGTTTGCTAAATCCTATCTCTAATAATCCTCTCAAATAGTTTCCCAACCACTAATTTGAGATTCACTGATCTATAATTTCCTGGATTATCCCTTTTCCCTTTTTTGAACAGACTAACAACTTTAGCTACTCACCAGTCCTTCAGGATCTCACCCAGTAGCTAGTGAGGATACAGTGATTTTTATTAGGACCTCAGCAACCTCCTCTCTTGATTCTTTCAATAACCTGGGATAGATCCCATCAGGTCCTGGGGACTTATCTACCTTAATGCTTTCAAGAGACTCAACATCACTTTTTTCTTGATCTCAAAATGCCCTAGCGTATTAGCATATAGCTGTTACTTATCTAACTGGTGAAGCAGAGTTATTAGAGCACTAATGTGGCATTGGATCTGTTTCCAGTTTGAGGAGGGTATTTTTTGATTTGAAAAAGAATTTAAGAGTTTGGGAGAAATAGCAAATAAATTGAATAGTTCTGTCGGAGCAGTGGAATGCAATGTTCCCGGTTGCCTGCTGTTGCTCCCTGTATGCTGTAAAGTTCTGGTCATCAACCGCACTTACAAGACAGTCCCGAACATCACCCAAGCACAAAGCAAGGCCATCCGTGCTCTCAAGACCAACCGCAACATTGTCATCAAACCAGCAGACAAAGGAGGCGCCACCGTCATACTGAACAGAACGGACTACTGTGAAGGAGTGTACCGACAACTAAACAATGAGAAACACTACAGACAGTTACCAGCAGATCCGACCAAAGAACACACTCGTCAACTCAACACTCTGATCAAAACCTTTGATCCGGACCTTCAGAACACCCTCCGGGCTCTCATTCCACGTACTCCCCCCATTGGAGATCTCTACTGCCTCCCAAAGATACACAAGGCAAACATACCCGGCCGTCCCATCGTATCTGGCAATGGGACCCCGTGTGAGAACCTCTCCGGCTATATCGAGGGCATCCTGAAACCCATCGTACAAAGAACCCCCAGCTTTTGTCTTGACCCTACGGACTTCCTGCAGAAACTCAGCACACATGGAGCAGTAGAAACAGGGACACTCCTTGTCACAATGGATGTCTCGGCGCTCTACACCAACATCCCCCACGACGATGGTATTGCTGCAACTGCCTCAGTACTCAATGCCAACAACTGCCAGTTTCCAGATGCAATTTTACAACTCATCCGCGTCATCTTGGACCACAATGTCTTCACCTTCAACAATCAGCTTTTCATCCAGACACACGGAACAGCCATGGGGACCAAATTCGCACCTCAGTATGCCAACATCTTCATGCACAGGTTCGAACAAGACTTCTTCACCACACAAGATCTCCAACCAAGTTTATATACTAGATACATTGATGACATCTTTTTCCTTTGGACTCATGGTGAACAATCATTGAAACAACTGTATGATGATATCAACAATTTCCATCCCACCATCAGACTCACCATGGACTATTCTCCAGAATCAGTTGCATTCTTGGACACACGCATCTCCATCAAGGCCGGTCACCTCAGCACCTCACTGTACCGCAAACCGACAGACAACCTCACAATGCTCCACTTCTCCAGCTTCCACCCTAGACACGTTAAAGAAGCCATTCCCTATGGACAAGCCCTCCGTATACAAAGAATTTGCTCAGATGAGGAGGATCGTGACAGACACCTCCAGACACTGAAGGATGCACTCGTGAGAACAGGATATGGCGCTCGACTCATCGATCGACAGTTCCAACGTGCCACAACGATAACCCGCACTGATCTCCTCAGAAGACGAACACGGGACACGGTGGACAGAGTACCCTTTGTTGTCCAGTACTTCCCCGGAGCGGAGAAGCTACGACATCTTCTCCGGAATCTTCAACATATCATTGATGACAATGAACATCTCGCTAGGGCCATCCCCACCCCCCCACTTCTTGCTTTCAGACAACCGCACAACCTCAAACAGATCATTGTTCGCAGCAAACTACCCAACCTTCAGGAGAACAGTGACCACAATACCACACCACCCTGCCACAGCAACCTCTGCAAGACATGCCAGATCATAGACATGGACGACATCATCAAACGTGAGGATACCATTCACCAGGTACACGGTACATACTCTTGCAACTCGGCCAACGTTGTCTACCTAATACGTTGCAAGATAGGATGTCCCGAAGCATGGTACGTTGAGGAGACCATGCAGACACTACGACAGCGGATGAATGAGCATCTCTCAACAATCACCAGGCAAAACAGTTCCCTTCCTGTGGGTGAACACTTCAGCAGTCATGGGCATTCGGCCTCCGACCTGCGAGTAAATGTTCTTCAAGGGGGCCTTCGAGACACACGACAGCGCAGAGTTGCTGAGCAGAGACTGATAGCAAGTTCCGCACACATGAGGACGGTCTTAACAGGGATCTTGGCTTCATGTCACACTATCTGTAACCCCCGTAACTTGCCTGGGTTAGCAAAAAACCTCACTTACTGTGCTGTCTGGAGAAAATACACAACTCTCTAACAAGGCTCAGGATCCCCTTCACACACATTGTTAGCCACTTTAACACTTGAATAGCAGGTTAGATGTAAGGATTCGCATTCTAATCAGCAATCTCTGACTGTCTGTGCTGATGTGTGCTATTGCAGACCAGAAAACTGCACTTGCCTGATGAAGACACGGGAGTGTTGAAAGCTCGCTATTTTACTATCAAATAAATCGGTTGGATTAATAATTGGTGTTGCTAAATTCTTACTGAGTTCTTACCATTCCAATCCAACGCCGGCATCTTTACATCAAGTTCTGGTCCACCAGAGGGCATCAGAGTTCTCTTAAACCAGGAATTTCCTGTAGAACTGCTCCCACTGTTGACATGCATCAGAAAATCATGAGGGTTTCCATTGTATTTCCCAGCAAAGTTTCAGCGTCAGAGCTGCAGCAATACCGGAGAAAGCCCAAACTTAGAGTTGGCGTTGCTCTGTACAATACCTGACTTTTATAGTCAGGGAGAATTGGATTGAATACTCTGAAAGTTGAACTGTCATGAATGGTTCAAACCACTATTTTCCACAGTAGTCACACTGCTGGGCAGGAACACGGGAGCAGGCCATTCAATCCCTCGAGTCTACTTTGGCACTGAACTAGATTATGGCTGATCATCTATCTCAAGTCACTTTCCCACACAAGGCCCTGGATTCAATGGCTGTCTTGAATATACTCAATGGCTCAGCTTCTACAACTTTCTGGAGTACAGAATTCCAAAGATTCATTGCATTCTGAGTGATAAAATTCTTCCTCATCTCAGTTTTAAACAGCCTGCCCCTTATTCTAAGACTGTGTCCCCTGGTACTAACCTGCAGCCAGGGGAAATGTTCTTTCTGTATCAACCTCATCTAGTCCTTTAAGAATTTTGTCAGTTTCAATGAGATTACCTCTACTTTTTCTAAACTCCAGAGAATGCAAACCCAATGTCTTCAATCTCTCCTCATAGGACAGTGCTGCCTTACAGGGAATCAGTCCGGTGAACCTCTGCTGTACTCCTTTAAGGCAATTACATCCTTCCTTAAGTAACAGGATCAAAATTATACACAATATTCCAGATACAGTCTATCAGGATTCTATACAGATGAAGCAAGACGTCTTTACTTCTGTGCTCAAATTCTCTCGTGATAAAGGTGAACATACTATTTGTCTACTTAATTTAAGTGACTTATTAACAAGAATATCCTGGTCCATTTAGAGTCATAGAAACATAGGGGTTTTCAGCATGGAAACAGGCCCTTCTGCCCAACTTGCCCCTTTAATTGGATCTAGCTAAGCTAGATCCAATTACCCATTTGGCCATATCCCTCTATACCCATTTTACCCATGTAACTGTCTAAACACTTTTTAAAAGACAAAATTGTGCCCAACTCTATTTCTATCTCTGGCAGCTTGTTCCAGATACTCACCACCCTCTGACTGAAAAGATTGTCCCTCAGAGCCCTTTTATATCTCTTCCTTCTCACCTTAAACCTATGCCTTCTAGTTTTAGATTCCCCTACCTTTGGGGAATAGAGTCATAAATCCATGTTGACTCTATCAGATCATTAATTTCTAATTATCTCAGTTGTTCTAATAGATTCTATTATTTTCCCTACTATTGCCATCAGATTAACAGGTCTATAATTTTCTGTTTTCTCTTTCCCTCCTTTCCCAAACAGTTAAATTACATTTGCAGCTTCCCAGTCAGCAGGCATCCCTTCAGAAACTAGGATTTTGAAAGATGACCACCATTGTATTCATTATCTCCATAACTACCGTTTCTAACGGATGTAGATCGCCAGGTCTGAGAGATTTATCAACTTTCAGTCCCATTAATTTCTCTAATCATTTTTTTTACTAAATATTATTTTCCTTCAGTTCCTCATTCTATCCAATATCCTGCTTTACTATTATTTCTGGGAGATTTCTTGTATTTTCCCCCATGAAGACAGACAAAGAGGCCTGAACTTTACACTCTCTAGGGGTGGTTTTGAAGTAGGAGGTGTGTGAAATTGGATGGATAAAATTCTCTCCCCGATCCCACTAGTTCTGACTCATTCACAAGCTTATGCTGGAGAGGCAGAGCCTTGGACAGGAGACCCGCCTTTGTCCCATTTAGGCTCATACACGGCCACTTCAGCCTCAATTTTGAGGCTGGAGGGCTGTGGGTAACACAGGTTGGGAAATAGAAAAATTCACCGCTCTCGATATCAGGCAGGAAGGTGGGGAGCAGGGGGAAGAGGGTTGGTGGGGGGGGGGGGGGGGGGGGCAGAGGCACGGAGGGATGCCTCCATCAGAAGCCCCCTTCTGATTGGAAGCTCCCTCCCGTTGTAGACCAAATACCTCTGGACCTCCCTCCCCCACTCCTTCACCAGCGTATCCCTGTTAACCCAATTGCCCCCCTCCCCCGCCCATTCCATACTCCATTCCATACTCTCCACTTCCCAGTCATCCTTTACCCTCCCCTCTCGAGGAGCTGTGTCATTTATTTTTACTCTGACTCCCTGCAGTTAGTCCCAGGCACAGAGCTGCAGTACCTCTTCTGGTCATTGCAGTGCTGTGCCTAAATGGTCTGGAGAACTGTCGGCCAATCTGATTGCCCAGCTCTCTAAGGCGAAACTTCATTCCAAATGCAGACAGAAGTGCTGCTTGCTGGAAATCAATGATCGTTTGAGTGTAAAATGACAGCAGAATTGTTGGAGTTGGTGGGTCCCACCATCTGTAAAGTTCAGGCCAAAGTAGTCAGATAACTTTTTGCCATTTCCCTATGTTTGATTATAAACTTTCCTATCCTTGCCTGTGATAGAGTCACATTTGTCCTTGCTAAACTTTTGCTTTCATATAGATTGTTGTGAATTTATCCACTAACAACAAGACCCAGAATTAAGATTGAAGTTTCCTTATTAGTGTCAAAAGTAGGCATACATTAACATGGCAATGAAGTTATTGTGAAAATTCTCTAGTCACCACATTGCGGTGCCTGTCAGGAACACTGATGCAGAATTTAATGTGGCCGATACACCTAACCAACACGTCTTTCAGACAGTGGGATGAAACTGGAGTATCTGGAGGAAATCCATGCAGACCAGAGGAGGATGTGTCAGACAGTGACCCAAGCCAGGAATGGAACCCGGGTCCCTGGCGCTGCGAGGTAACAGAGCTAACCACTTGCCACTGTGTCAAATGATGGGATGTGGTCTATCTAACAACAAAGGACAACCTGCCAGCAGCCCACATTCAAAGTGGCTGATGAGATGCTTCTTTTCCCTAGTAATGAGATTAGCAGACATCTAAATAAAATCAGATGAAAAGGGCCCTATCATCAGGAAGCAATTCACTGAGATGTCTGAAAGATTGGGTAAGGCATATAGGTGCTAATTTCTGGGAGTCAGGAATGTAGGACAGACAGGTGGCCTAATATACGATGAACAGAATCAAAGAGAGCTGGGGTAAAACTGTCAACACGTACAGAGGCAGAGGCCAGTTTTAAACATTTTACTGGAAGCCCCGTTTAACATCTCAGAAAGGTCAGGGTAACATCTAATAGCAAGCCAGCCAACAGCAGAAGTCCTTTATAAAGTTTTACAGCTAAAGTAATGCAGAAACCTTCATAGAGGCAATTTCTCTATCTTCACTGACCCTGAGTATGATGGTCCCCAGACAGGATCATCCTCCTGATATTATATGCTAACTATAAACTGGATTTAACTTGTAGATATGTTTAAGGTTCATGTTGTTTGAGAAACAATGAAGTCTTACTAAGTTCAAGTATCAGGGATATAGTTTGGAAGAAGGGGTAATTTCTGAGAAAACTGTGTGTCTGTATATTACTCCAGTGTTTATGTGTCCCGTTCTTTCATATTTGTCTTTTCTTTCATCTGACAGATAGCATTTAGTAATTGGCACACTGGAACTGTGCTGCTTGTTCTCATAGTGGTTTCATGTGAGTCCTCACACTACTTATAAATAACAATATGCACTATGACAAACTGATGTCTCACATTGAGGTAACCTCGTAGATAACATCAGCATGGTTCGTGACAACGTGCAGAAGCTTTTACAGTCTAAGTGTTTTATTCTCTCACTAGTTTACATTCATATTCTATTCTACCTTTTTTCATTGGTTTCCTTTGTCCCCTTTCTCTGAACTCTAAAACATTCCCAATCTTCAGGTTTACTGCTTTATTTTTGCTGCTTATTGCAAATCTGATTAAAGAGTTGTTTATGAGCACACACATCTCGTGGATCGTGAGACTGAAAATGAGACTGTTGCTCACCACTTCCTCTAAACGGTTGAAAAGTTTCTTCATTTACAAAGACGTAATTCTAGAGTTTGAGAATCACATCTGATGTGCACTGAGGTAAAAAAAAATGAAAATGTAACAGAAGAGTTGGAATCCTCAAAAAAGTCATAGATGGTGCGGAGGGAAGAACTTACATTTATATTGCACCTTTCCATCTTTAGTTTGTCACGAAGAGGTTAAATATGTTAAATGATCATATGATAGACATGGGAGACATTTAAGGACATACTTCATAACGCTCAATAAAGATATATTCCATTGAAAAAAGACTCCAACAAAAGGATGAACCATTTATGGCTAACTGAGGAAGTAAAGGATGGTCTCAAATTGACAGAAGAAGTGTAACATGTTGCTAAGATTAATAAGTCAGAAGACTGGGAACAGTTTAGAAATCAACAAAAGATGATTAAAAACATAGAGGGAG
This sequence comes from Sphyrna mokarran, assembly GCA_024679065.1. NCBI lineage: Eukaryota > Metazoa > Chordata > Chondrichthyes > Carcharhiniformes > Carcharhinidae > Sphyrna > Sphyrna mokarran. The sequence goes on along the minus strand of JAGIQG010000007.1, from coordinate 68,827,243 downwards.
AAATTTAAATATGAAAATAAATTGGCAAGAAATATAAAAATGAACAGTAAAAACTTCTAGAAATATATAAAATGGAATCAAATAACCTGAAGTAAACTTTGGTCCCTTAGAAGATGAAACATGGGAATTATTAATAAGAAACATAGGGAATGAAGAGACTTTGAACAATTATAAATGTCTTGACAGTAGAAGACACTAAAAGCATTTCAAAAATAGTTGAAAGTGAAGGACCAAAGGAGATGGAGGAAACAAAGAAAATCAAAATCTCTAGAGCGGAAGTATAAGGAAAATTAATGGCATTAAAGGCTGACAAGTCCCCAGGATCTGATGATCTTTATCCTGGAGTTTTCCAAGATGTGTCTGTAGAGATAATGGATGTTTTGGTTGTAATCTTCAAAATTCCTGAGAGTCTGGAGAGTCCCAGTCAACTGGAAAATTACAAATGTTATACCCGTAATCGAAAAAGGAGGGAGACAAAAATCAGGAAACCATAGGCCAGTTAGCCCAACATCTGTCATTGGGAAAACGTTGGAATCCACTATTACGGAACCTGTAGAAAGGCATTTAGAAAATCATAACACGATCAAGCAGAGTCAATATGGTTTTATGGAAGGAAAATTGTGTTAGACAAATTTATTAGTATTATTTGTGAATATAACAAGCAGGGAAGATAAACAAGAACCAGTAGATGTAGTGTATTTGGATTTTCAAAAAGCACTAGTGCTGGGGCTTCAACTATTTACAATTTAATGATGACTTGGACGTAGAAACTGAGTGTATTATAGCCAAATTTGCTGATAATAGAAAAATAGTTGTAAGGAACTTACAAAGAGTTTGTAAGTGGATATAGATAGGTGGGCAAAAATAAACAGATGGAGTGAAATGTAGAAAAGTGTGTGATAGTTCTCTTTGGTAGGAAGAATTGGAAAGCAGAATATTATTTAAATAGAAAAACTACAGAATTCTACAGTGAAATCTGGTGTACATGTATCTGAATCACAAAATGTTAAAATGCAAGTTACAGCAAAAGTTAGGAGAGCATTTGAAATGTTAGCTTTATTATAAGGGTGGGGCAGTATAAAGAGTAGTGAAGTCTTCAAGAATTGTTCATGCTGATGATTGCACACAGTTTTGGTCTTATTTAAGGAGAGATGTACTTCCATTTGTAGCAGTTCAGAGGAGGCTCACTGAGCTGATTCTTGAAATAAGAAGCGCTGTCTTATGAGGAAAGGTAAAGCAAGTTTGGCCTATACTCATCATAGTTTGAAAGAATGAGCAGTGATTTTATTGATGAATGTCAGATTATGAGGGGCTTGAGAGAATAGATGCAGAGAAGATGTTTTCCTTCTAGGAGAATCCATAACTAGAGGAGACAGTTGCAGAATTAAGGCTCTCCAATTTAATATGCAGATGAGGAGCAATTTCATTTCTCAGAGGGTTGTTAATTTTGGAGTTCTCTATTCCAGAGATCAGTGGAGACCAGTCATTGAACATATTCAAGATTGAGTTAGATGGGTTTTTGATTGACAAGAGAGTAAATCATCAAGGGTCAAATGGCCAATCCCTGCTTATATTTGTTTGTTATTATGTTCAAAGTGTTTTAATTAAGTACCTTTGAAGTATTGTATGTTAGTTGGCAAAACACAAGGGTTCCATAAATAACAACTTAACAATGATCAATCTATTTTAATGAAGTTGTTGTTGAGCGTTAATCAGCAAGAGCTTCCCACCTCTTCTCAAATAATTCCACAAGACTTTTGGCATCCAACTGAAGGGGAAGATGGAGGTCTCAGTTTAACATGAGTTCAGAACTCCCCAGTTACCACACTGGAGTGCCAGCTTATATTTCTGTGCACACCATGTGGCGGGAGGTGGGGGTGCGGTGTAGCCTGAAACCCTAACTTTTTAAATCAATACCAAGAGCACTATATACAAAACCATTAAGTTTTTGCATGATTCTAGTTGCTGTTATATCACCTCATATCCAAAAGATTTTTTTAAAAATTTGCATTTTTTAAAGGAAACAACACAATTTGAATGGCATGACCTTACAGGTGTTCTACTTACTGCAAGGCCTATTTGTCATCTTACAGGTTTATCCCATTCCCATGATAATAAAGATCCTGAAAGCCAACTCAAAAATTTTGATGTTTAGTCATGGCTCTCCATGGCTGCTGTACATTATCAGACAGATGGGTGAAGTTGAACACTATCTATTCACTTCCAAAAATGGGTGCAAATCCCAGAGGGCGGCACATTGGGGTTAGCACTGATGCCTCACAGCACCAGGGAGCCAGGTTTGATTCCTGGCTTGGGTTTGCTGTCTGTGTGGAGTCTGCACGTTCTTCCTGTGCTGGCGTAGGTTTCCTCCCACAATCTGAAAGACGTGCTAGTTAGGTGCATTGGCCATGCTAACTTCTCCCTCAGTGTATCCAAACAAGCACCAGAATGTGGTGATTCATAGTAACTTCATTGCTGTGTTGATGTAAGCCTACTTATGACACTAATAAACTTAAATTTATTTTAAGTCGCTGTTTTCTGCCCAATTCAAGTCTGACATAACTTTTATTTCTTAATATAATTGTGTAAGTGATTGCAAGTTCACAGAAAAGTGGTGTGTATTATGTGACATACTGGCAATCTATCTCAAATGTTGTGGGAGCTGGGTTGAGGCTAGAAGACTTGGCAGTTTGAAACATTAACCTTTTACTTCTTAGAGTTTGAATTTATCCTGGAACGAGAGCTGTAACAAGAATGTGCTTTAGAATCATTTCAAGTTAGCACCAAGCTGTCTGGCCTTTGGTCCTCAATTTGCCATGATATTTTTGCAGCTATCACTCTGCTCAATCACTCCCTCACACTCATGTTTAATGCCCACTAAACCCATTACTCTCTCGCACCTTCATCATTCACCCTGACATGCCCTCGTATCTGCTCCCAAGTCCAAAGACTACACACTTGAATGGCTAAACCAATTGCTCACCATAAACATTCACCATTAGGTCAGACTGGACACATAAAGCACTGATAGGTCTTGGCCTCCTTCGCTGAAACATCTCATCCTTCCACGATCATTCCAGCTTCTTTTGTTTGTGTACTATCTTCTGAAACCACCCCCCTGTCTTTCTCCTGCTTCCTCCATTCTCATCTCCAGCAAGTGCAAAGAGCTCATTGACTTATGTCACAACTATTGTGATCATTCATTCAACTGCTTCCACCTACCACAGCCTTTCCATCCACCAATCCGTAAGGCCAAACTTCCCCCAGGGCTCCCGTACTCATCTACCATATGTCCTGAAATTGTATTTTTCTCTAGTTTCAGTGTTATCTCACCTCAGCTCCTCTCTAAGCTCAATCTGTCAATGAGACCCATCTCTTTCAACCCTATTCTCACTAATTACTAATATTCAACATATCTTCCTGGCCCCCTGGTTAGCTACAATTATTAACAGGTTTTGTTCTCTTCATGTACTGTCTCACTCCTTTCAAAACTGTCATCACCTATTCCTTCCTCAAAAATATCCACCTTATATCTTCTACAAGCCACCTCCCTTTCTGACACTGAGCTACATTATGAGGGCAGATTATCAAAAGCTTGATTGAAGGGGTTAGTTTTAAGGAGCATCTTAAAAGGGAAAGACAAATGGTGAGGTAAAAGGGTTTAAACGAGGAAATCACATAGCTTAAGGTATTGGCAGCTGAAAGAACAGACATCGATGGTAGAGGACAAAAATTGGAGATGCTCAAGAATTTGGCTAGCTAAGAGTTTCGCAGCTGGAAGAGATTACAGAGATAGGGATGGATGAGGCCATGTATAGGTGATGGAGTGAATGGTGTGAGTTAAAAAATAGGCAACAGTGTTTTGAATAAGCTCAATTTTATAGAGAGTTGAATGTGGAAGAATGATCAGGCTTATCCAGTCCCCTACACTGATAAGATCCAGTACTTCACTATCTCTCTAGGTCCATGATTTGGGACTGCTTGTCCAATATCCAGTGCTGGATGACCACAGATTTCATCCAATTAAATATTGGGTAGATCAAAGCCAGTGTTTAAATAATCAAAGCCAGTGTTTTAAATAATTTAAATAGGTTTAAATAATCTTATGTTCTCCATTTTCCAACTTCAATAAACTTGAGCCCTTTCAAAACTCTGGTGCACAGATCCTACCTCTTATCAAGTCACATTTACCTATTACTCCCATGCTCAATGACCTACATGGGCTCCAGGTCCTTAATTTTAATCCCTCCATGGTATCACTCCTTCCTGTCTGTGTATTCCTCTCTTGCCTCCAAATAGCCAATATTTCACACTAGGCAAATTAGTCTAATATCCCTGACAGTGCTGACTTACTTAGTACCTGGTTTTCCAACTGACCAAACTTAAAACTGTTATGTTTTAATCCTTTTAACACATCATTAGTCCCCATGTTTTTTAATCAATTGTGTGATGTGGAAGACACTGGCCAGGCATTTATTGCTTAATGCTCTCTTCCAGTCTTACAATCTCCCTACTTCCAAGAACCTCTATAAAACCTATTTCTTTATTCAAGATTTTGGCCACCTTTTTAAAATGATCTTATTTGGATCAAAGTCCATTTTTTCCTTTTGCCTGTCATGCATCTTGGACAATTTTTCAACATTATATAAATGCAAGTTCTTGATGCAGCAAGTGGTCTTCCATTAGGCACTAAATTCCAGAATTACTCCAAAAGAGTATTTATTTCCACTTTGGATAACACAAAGTGTAAAAAACATACATCAAAAAACTTAATACAATCTTGGAGTTCTCATGCCACTGTAATCTATGCACACTTTATTTTTATGGTAGTATCACAATGCCTTAGCCTACTGTTATATGTTTTACTCCTCAGATTTATGCAATGTATAAGAGTTTTAATTAGTGTTTTAAAATGGCTCTTCTATGCTTCAGCTCCAGCTTCCTGCTCTATCGTTTGTTCACTCTTCTGAGTCCACACCTAGGCTTAACCAATCAAACACAGTGAGTCTTAAGAGTAGATAGACTCAAATAATTGAACACTACACCTACAATCTTGTAGCTTGATTGCCTATTTTCTGTATCTCCAAAGTAATTACTAGAATAGGGGTATTGGAGTTATTTACAATGATAAAGATAATCTTGAAGTTTTCACTTAGTGAAATATATCTACAAATGCAGGCTGCATTACTCCAGCCTCTTTCTAATGGTGCAAACCGGTTCACGCTAAGAAAGGGCATGAGACCTATTAGCATAATTAAAGTAGTATTTAAATATGCTTCTCCTATTCAACTCCCAAATGATGGAATTCTCTGACTTTTGGGCATGGAGTGATAATGGCGAGAATCACTACTGGCTTTAACAGGCAGAGACTTGGTGTGATGGTCACACTGAGAGGCTCGGAGGTCAGTGAACCCCCTGTTGGTTGGCGGCATGGCCTGGCACACTGGTAGTGACCAACAATGGCCATCATAGATCTCAGCAGTTAGTGCCAGTTGAGCACTGCCAATGTGCCAGGGAGAAGGTGGGGGGCTGAGTTAGAGTGGAACCTGTGGGGGCTATGATGGGGAGTGCTGATGTGGGGGCATGTCGGGAGTTGGACAGTGGAATTATCGGGAGGCCTCGATAAATCCGATGTTAGCAATCAGTGTCAGGGCTGGGGGGGTGGGGGGGGGAGGTGGGGACATGCTGCTGATGAGGGGAGGAGTCCCAATGTCCATGGGGGGAGGTAGGGAGTCTCCCAATGCATTATGGGATTGGGGTATCTTTTGTGCAGTGGCACCGAATGCTATAAAGTCAGGCTCACAGACTTGAGCCCTTATATTTTAACAACTCTCTTCTCACTGGTCTTATTGCCTAATCTCAGCTTATGCCCCTGAACATGTCCCATGACCCTGACATTCCCTCTGGCTCCCCAAATATACAGTTCACTTCTGAACAGTGCTCACAAAGTCACTGGCTGATGGCACCAATATCAACAGTCCGCACATCAGTCTAATGTTAGGCCTAGTAATTCATCAAGCTGCTCCACTGAAATGACAAAAGAAACTTATATTAGGGGCAGCAAGAAAAGATAATTGATCATAGTAAATTCAAGAGTTGGTAATTTGGTTTCAGCAATGCTGTACCAGGATAAGAAATATCTGTGTGAACCCACAAAACAAGTCAAAAATAATAGATAAATTCAGACATTGTGCTTACAGCAAATTCTTAACTTGTGTCCAGGTAAATTCTGATTGACCAAGTGCCTTTCTTCCCTTTATCATCAGGAAATGTGCTGCGGTTTATCTATTGAGAATTGAAGATTTTTTTTATACCTGTTCACAGGATGTGGGTGTTGCTGGCTGGCCAGCATTTATTGCCCATCCCTAATTGCTCTTGAAAGGGTGATGATGTGCTGCCTACTTGAACTGTAGCAGTCCATGATTTGTTGGTACGTCTACAATGCTGTTAGGAAGAGAGTTTCAGGAATTTGATCAAGTGACAGTGAAGGAAAGGCTGTATATTTCCAATTGAGGATGGTGCATGACTTGAAAAAGAACTTGCAGATGGTAGTGCTCCCATGCGTCTGGTCCCTTGCCCTTTTAGGTGATAAAGGTCATGGGTTTGGAAGGTGCTGTCAAACGAGCTTTGGTTAGTTGTTGCAGTGTGTTTTATGTATGGTACACAAAGAACAAAGAACAGTACAGCACAGGAGCAGGCCCTATGGCTCACCATGTCTGTGCCAACACAGATGCCTATGTAATCTAATGTTTTCTTGCCTTTAAGCAATCCATATTCCTCTATTCTCTTCTATTCACATATTTATCCAGATGCCTCTTGAACATTGATATAGACTCTGCTTCCACCACTTCCTCTGGCAGCACTTTACAGGCATTCACCACCTCTGTGAAAATCTTGCCCCTCACATCTCTCTTAAACTTTCCCTCTCTTACTCTCAACCTATGCCCTTGGGTAATCAATCCTTCAACCTTGGGAAAAAAATTACTACTATCCATTCTATCCAAGCCTGTCATAATCTTGTAAACTTCTATCAGGTCCCCCCACCCCCCATCCTCTGATGCTCAAATGTAAACAATCCAAGTTCAACTTTTCTTCATAGTCCATATCCTCCAAAATAGGCAACATTCTGGTAAATCTCTCCTTTACAATGCGTCAATATCCTCCCGGATTTGTAGGCCAGAATTGTACGCAATACTCCAAATGCCTTATACAGCTGCAGCATGATTTTCCAATTCCTGTACTCAACACTCCAATCAATAAAAGCCAGCATGCCATATGCCTTCTTGACCACCTTGTCCACCTGAGTTGTCATCTTCAAGGAACTGTGGATCTGCACGCCAAGATCCCTCTTTATGTTAATATTTCTAAGAGCTCTACCATTTATTGTATACTTTCTTTCTGCAGTAGACTTTCCAAATTGCACCACCTCACAGTTGTCCAAATTAAATTCTATCTGCCAGCTTTCAGCCCAAGACTCCAGCTGGTTTATATCTTGTTGTATCCTCTGACAATCCTCCTCATTATCCACTACTCTCTCAGTTTTTGTATCACCAGCAAATTTACTAATCAGACCACCTACATTTCCCTCCATATCATTTATATTCATTACAAACAGCAGAGGCCACAGCACTGATCCTTGTGGAACACTGCCTGTCACAGATCTCCAGTTCGAAAAGTACCTTTGCACTGCAACTCTCTGCTTTCTATGCCCAAGCTAATTTTGTATCTATTTTACCAGCTCACCTCAGATCCCATATGACTTCTCCTTCTGTATCAGCCCGCCATGACGAACCTTATCGAAAGTTTTACTAAACATATGCTGTCCTGCTGTGGTCAATTTTTCTTATCACTTCCTCAAAGAACTTAATCAAGTTTGTGAGACATGATTTCTCCTTCACAAAACCATACTATCGCTAATAAGCCTATTCTCTTCCAGATGTGAGTACATTCTGTCCCTAAGAATCTTCTCCAATGATTCCCCACCACTGATGTAACCAAAGGGGCCTATGATTTCCCAGATTGTCTCTTCTAACATTCTTAAATAGGAACAATGTTAGCTACTCTTCAATGCTCAGGTATCTTGCCTGTGACTATCAAAGAAACAAAGATTTTGGTCAAGGCCTCAGCAATTTCTGCCTTTGCCTCTTTCAGTATTCTGGGATAGACTCCATCTGGTCTTGGGGGTTTGCCCACCTTAGTGTTTTTCAAAACATCCAATATCTCCTCCCTTTTTTAATCTCAACATGTCCTAGAATGTCAATATCCTCCTTTCTTTACTCAATATCCACCACATCCTTCTCCTTCTGAATACTGATACAATGTACTTGGACTCATTCACCTCACCTAGTTTCACACACAAAGTTCCTTCACTGTCCTTGAGTATGCCTACCCTTTCCTTAGCTAACCTCTTTCTCCCTATATATGTATAAAAAACCTTGGGATTCTCGTTAATGTTGCCAAGGACATTTCATAGCCCCTTTTTGTCCTCCTAAGTCTCTGTTTAAGCTCTTTCCTGCTCTCTTTGTATTTCTCATTTGCAATTTCCTGAAATTTATATATGCCCCCAATGCTTCCCCTGTGTATTGGTGATGGTGGAATTGGATGTTTAAGGTGGGTGGATGGGGTTCCAATCAAGTGGGTTGCTTTGTCCTGGATGTTGTGAAACGTCTTGAGTGTGGCTGGAGCTACACTAATCCATGCAAGTGGAGGGCATTTCACACACTCTTGGCTTGTGCCTTGTAGATGGTGGACAGCCTGTGGCAAGTCGGAAGGTAAGTTACTTTCTGCAGAATTCCCAGGCACCAATGTGCTCTGGTAGTTGCAGTATTTATATGGGTGGGCTAGTTCTAAATAAATGGATGAACTGTTGAAACTCAAGTAATGACATTCATGAAGTATACAGCTCACATAAAAAAAACTTACAACATGATTTCGTCCGATGCTGATTATTGCAACCCAACTAAAAGATAAATTGAACTGAAAAACGAAAAACACTAAAAACTACATAAAGATGAATAAGCACTGTGTTACTATTTATTGAGCAAAAAATAACAGAAACACAAATAAAACATCAAATCAATCTTGTTGAACTCCAAGGATTTCAACTTTCACAGAAGAAAGCAATGGGAAAGCAAAACCAAGAAGATATAAAGTATAGCTGCAAAACCAGGGAAGAAAACAAAAGGAAACACGAAAGAGCCATGATCTTACCAAGAAGGTGGTGTCCATTAAAAAAAAAAGCTGGAGGTAAGTGACCTTAGACTTTGTCATGTGAAATGGTAGTTCACCTGGGAACAGATCCATAGTATTACCTTACATGTTGGTATTTCTAGCGCTTAGTCTATCAACAGGTGAAAAGAAAGTAGTCCTTACAGTTGGTTAATGTCAAGGTGAGAGCTGATGTGAGTACCTAGGACTATTAAAGCAACTAATATAAAAATTGAACTGTTTATACTAAGAGCCAATTCCTATGAAAGCACTTAATCATGGCACGTATGTGTCAGAGATTCTACAATGTTTTTAAAGAAATTGCAATTTTTCTAGCACACTTCCATTTTAGCATAATGTATTTTTAAACATTACGGTGGATAATAGCCACATAGTGAATTCTCGCACATTTCATTGCAAGAAAAACTCAGTAATTCCACAAACTTGAGTTGTCAAATTGAACCTTACATGTTCAAAGCATCCTTCAGTCCCACTGATGTAACCAAACTCTCCTACAGTCAGCAGCAGCTAACAGATGGTCAAATAACTGCTTGTTGTGTATTTTTCCAGCCATGCACAGACAGTATATTTATAATACTTGCATACATTGATCACACAGCAAAAGCTACAGCACACCAAAACAATGAGATTGTCAGTATAGCATCTACCTGCAGCGAAGGTCCAGCGGCTGCTTCCAGATCTCAGCGCAGAGGTAAACAGGTCACTGGGATTGTGTTCTCTATTTTGTTCAAGCAACTATTTGATTGGCTTTCCAATCATAAAACCTCGGGCTGAATGAATAAAACATTCGTTGTCACTCTATCTGGAAACCAATGAGACCGAAAAGTGGTTTTATGTTTCACTCGCTGATGGTTTACAGACATCCTCACTCCTCAAGCTCCTCTGACTGTGATTAAAAATCGAGAAAGGTGTTTGGAAAAGTAATATTTCTCTACTAAAATAGCATGCTTTTGTGAGAAATGTAAATGGTTGCTATTCTTTATTTTGTTATTGTTTTTCATGTCAAATACAAGAGAAAGTGACTATTAACCTGGATTAGTTTGGGAAGCTATTTCATGTCCTGAAGGGTCACCTATCAGGATTTCATGTAGATCTGAAGCATGGGGAACTTGATAGAATCTGAGTCTTAAATATATTTGTAGATTCAAAATTATTGCATTATCTCATATCTATGAGAATATAGTCAGTTTATTAAAAGGTACACTTATAAATACTAAAATTTGAGATTGAACATTTCTAGTTTTTGACGCTGAAAGTATCAGATTCACTACCTCTCCCCAAAGCCCAGGCTGACTGACTAAACTATATAATATGATATTCTAGTATTGAATGGTTTGAAAGTAAATTTAGGATCACAGATCCACATCTAGTTTTAGCTATAGACCTCAGTTTTATCTCCTTGTGCATATGTCAGTTTATCACGTTGCAGTTTGGAGCAGCTATTGGAGTGTTTTGACAAATTGGCACCATTTTCAAGTACCTACTGCTCCTGTCGATGGGATTTGGGCCTCTCGGGAGATTTTCCACTCCCATCACCAAACTTGCTTGAGAAGAGCAGGAATGGAAAATCCCAGACAATGTATTTCAAAAATTTGAACAATTTGCTAAGTAAACTGCTTCACACTGCCATTATGCAGTAGTGACGTGAGGGGTATTTTTCACTAACAGAATGCTGCCAAAGTCCAAAAGGATCTTCTGCCTACCACACAACTGAACAACATTGTGTTTGATTTTTACTGTTGCGCAATGCCAGCTATTTGGATTGTACGTCCCAATGATTGGCTATTTGAATCAAACACATTTTCCCCTGTCTCTTCATAATAGGCGAGGTACAAACTATATTCAACCAGGCCATGCTCGCAAAACATCTACTGTTAGGTGATTATATGATTGGGCAACACTTGCAGAAATTTGTACTTCAAAACAGGGTAGTGGGAGCCAAAATTATGTATGGAATGCTAATTTATTTTTGAGTCCCTATCTTTATTTTCGTGCAGAACGGATAGATCCTGTCTAAAACAGGTGGGACCCTCATGCATATATATTAATTGAGATCAGGAGAACTATCCCAACTTCCTTGTTCCACCCACCTATTATAGAAAGTACAATTCAGGAAATGGACTTTGCATAAATAAAGTTAATTGATTAGTAACAAGTAAGGCTTACGTTAACACTGCAATGAAGTTACTGTGAAATTCCCCATGTCGCCACATTCCAGCATCTTTTGAGTCAATGCATCTAACCAGCACATCTTTGTGATAAGAAACCAGGGCACCCGGAGGAAACCCATGCAGACACAGGGACAACTCCGCACAGACAGTGACCCAAGTCAGGAATCAAACCCAGGTCCCTGGCGCTGTGAGGCAGCAGTTCTAACCACTATGCCACTCATGATAAGATATCATGAATAAATGATAAGATATAGCTGAAAAGAGAGAAATGCTTCGAAGCTTTTCATTTTGCATTCAACAAGACAAACTCAAGCATGCCAAATTTCAAACAATCATAACAATTTATACCCAAGATAAAAGGTGTGCAGATTCTTTACAAGTTAACACTGATTGGCCAAGGCCACAGGAAAACAACATTTATGACACATTTCCCATGCTTTTGGACAATTCAAAAAAGCTGCAAGTTTTGGACATATTTGTTATTTTTTGCAGAGACAGGGCCTCCATATATGAATGTATGTCACTTTTAGCCAGGATAAATGAGTCTCATTATGAGCTCAACTAATTATCTTAAATTGGCTAATAGTTTAGCTATTGGTATAATCAGGATTGTTCTGCAAGTGTTGCCCAATCACATAACCACCTAACAGTAGATGTCTTGCAAGCATGGCCTGGTTGAGTATAGTTTGTACCTCACCTATTATGAAGAGTCAGGAGAAAATGTGTTTGATTTAAACAGCCTATCATTGGGACATACAGCCCACATAGCTGGCATTGCACAATAGTAAAAATCAAACACAATGTTATTCAATTGTGTGGTAGGCAGAAAATCCTTTTAGGCTTTGGCAGCATTCTGTTTGTGAAAAATACCTCTCATGTTACCACTGCATAATGGCAGTGTGAAGCACCTTACTTAGCAAATTGTTCAAATTTTTGAAATACATTGTCTGGGATTTTCCATTCCTGTTCTTCTCAGGCGAGTTTGGTGATGGGAGCGGAAAATCTCCTGAGAGGCTTAAATCCCATTGACAGGAAGTCACATTGTGATTGTCCCATCCCCTGCAAGTGATGAAATGGGAATACCAACATTCAATGTTGGAGACCTCATAATAATAAATTTGAATATTATTATCAGGGTTCTGATAATAATATTCAAATATTCAAATTCTCAGGGTTCTGAGAATACCCTGTACTGTTAGGTTATTCATGTCAGCGTGCCCTCGCTGGTCTTCCTGCACCTAGCAGGCAAACCTGCCACAGCAGCTGAGGTGAGTGCATTGCTCAGGGTAGGGGGTGGGGGTGGCGGTTGTGAGGGAGGAAAGCATCACATCTGAGAAGTTCCCAGGCACTGCCAATAGACAGTAGCAATCAATGCTGAATTTCCCGATCTCGGTCACACTGAAAATAAAAGGGAAAATACTGCCCTTTGCCTTTTGAGGATAAGTAAAGACAGACGAGGCAGTTCATAGATTCAAAAACCATCACCTTCGGTCCACTAGTGAGTTTGCTCTGTATACAGCAAACAATAATGTGATCAGGAGCCATTGTTCTGCAGGATATCTTTGATGCCATCCATTTCTGCATTAAGCTTACAAGGTGAACAAATGACTTTAATGTGTCTGGTCTATCTTTAAAACTTAAGCTAAAATGCCTGCTGTTCTGATGTACTGCTTGTTTCCCTCACTCCTCACACTTCCAGTGATCTTCTGTAAAAGGATGTTGTTGTCAGCCTTTCTTTTTAGTTACCCCACCTAATTTCCCACCTCCAGTTTGGCAAACTGCCTATGCGAGAGCAGATTTCACTCTGGTAGCTCTGGAGATCCTCAAACTGAAATGGAATGAGTGGCTGCTGCATGTGCCCCGACCACTCCTTTCCTGAATAGTTTTTCAAAGAAAATGGCCTTGTTTTTATCTCAGTGCGGATCACTGGTGTACAATTTCAGTGTTGTCACATTATGGAAATTAACCATTTCATCAGATTTTATGCAGAAGCTGCAATTCGATCATGCATATAGAGTCCTGGAGGGTGATCTCTGGTGTCGGTCAGCAAGCAACAAGAATCTTTTCCCCTGCCAGATGTGTTTAAGATTGAAAAGGGATGGGCTTGAGTAAATAGAATATTTCCAGTGATTGAGTGTATTGAAAAGACACTGACATAAAATATTAAACGTTTATAATGCAGAGTAGGAGAGGATTGTGAAACTGTGGAAAATACAATTGGTATCATTGACTGGAGTATCAATCAGTTAAGGTTTTGAATACGTTAGACAGGTGGATGGAAAGGGTGATAAAAGAACACTGGAGTGGGACAGCCACATGGTTTTTGTTCCATCTCTCGGTTGGAGGATAAACACCAAGGTGGAATGATTAGGTTGAGGAGTCTGCTTTTGTAGTCCCAGCTTAAACTTTCAACCATACACAAGAAAGCAGGATAGGAGAAAGTTAAAACATGGCAACAACTTCCTCACTGATCTTCTTTAGATAAACACATCGGCACCCAACTGTGATTTGATTGGAGCTTTAGGTGTAATTGTAGTAAAAGTTCTTTACTCATTCTCCAAATCTTCTGTAACAAAAGCTAACATACCTTTTGCCTTCCTAATTGCCACTGTACTGACATGTTGGCTGGAGCCTTCTGTCTGTTCACGCCTAGCTCCTGCTGCAAGCGAAGATGGGGAGCTTGGTGCCGGGGGATTTTTTGGCCCTGCTGCAGGACCAGAAAACCCCGCCGGGGTCAATAACTGAAAAATTGCATTCATTTTTTGATTTTTTTAAATTTTTTTTCCTACCAAAAAAGTATGCACTTCAGCACATTTTATTCCATCTGTCATGCTCGTTAATCATTCGTCCTAGTTTTTGTGTCCTACTGCAGACTCTGGGTATCCTTCTCACTGCTTACTTTCCAAGTATCATTGACAAAAGGGCAGCATGGTGGCAAAGTGGTTAGAACTGTTGCTGCACAGTGCCCAGTGCTTGATTGACTGCTCAGACCCTCTGATCTCTCCTGTCAATTTCACAATGTTTATTTACACAAGCTTAAGAGATTTCAAAGGTTTATGGTTTATGTTATTGATGCTTTAAAAAGTCTGAATGATTGACACTTTTATGGCACTGTAAGGAAAATGATTTTTTTTAACATAGAAAGTTATCAATGGATTACTTTTTCTAAAATCTTCTTTGTGTTTTCCACTGTCACTTTGAGGTCAATGGTCTATACAGTGCATAGTGGGTTAATGGGCACAGAAGTACCATAGCCTGGCACTGAGGACATAAGTAATGAAAGGTGTGAAAATGCCACTGCTGGGTATCGAAAGCATGAGGGGCCGCTGAGGATAGGTGGAAGTTCTGAGCTTGGCATAGAGAGCATGAGTGATCATCAGGTTCGTGGAAAGGCAAAGCCTGTTATAAGGGGCATGGGTGTGGATGAGGGTGATCACCTGGCCCTGGGACATGAGGAGAATCTTTTGAACTTGCCTTTTTAAACATCTTCTAATTCACACTAGAGTTCATGACTCCTCTAGGGGCCATAAATTCCAATTCATTGACGACCTGGCTAAGTTCCATGAAAATTGCAGACGAGTAGGATATTCCTATCTCTGCAAAGGGGACAGCCAGGTTGGGATTGCAGGTGAAAGGTTTTTATAGGAACCAGCCTGCATTCTTTAAAAGCACTTCTGAAAATCAGGTAGGCTGGGAATAGGGTCAGGAATCCTTGAATCAAGACTCACCTCTTTTTTTAAAGGCCTGCTGGATTATTCTGACTCAATGAAAATCAAGGCCATTGCCCTGATCATTACTATATTCACTTTCACTGCTTCTACATAGAACATAGAACATAGAACAATACAGCACAGAACAGGCCCTTCGGCCTTCGATGTTGTGCCGACCAAAATAAAAAGCAATGCTCCTCCAAACTAAACCATTCCCTTCTCTTCCATATACTTATCAATTAACCTCTTAAACGCCACCAAACTTGGCGCATCTACAACAGCTGCAGGCAGGGCATTCCACTCCCTAATCACTCTTTGAGTAAAGAACCTACCTCTGATATCCGTCCATTCTCACTTGAATGGCCTTCTAAATCATAATTCTAAGCTTGCCCATCTACCCTTGTTCTCATCTCACACAGGTAGCAGGTATCTCATACCTGTTGATCAAAGTCAAGGGCTGAGGATCCTTCATCACTACATCCTGGATCCCAGGACTTGCCTGACTCTCAGGCATATTCTCATCTCTCGAACAACTCAGTTCTACTTAACCTAGAGGATGAGGCTACGTCCTGGAACAAATTGTCAGGCAACTCTTCTTCCTTGTTGATGCCCTGCATTATCTACTCCAGCTCAATAACTCTGAGCCAAAGTTCTTCACCTGCAAACATTCACAATGGAGACAATTGTCCAACATTCTCCACAAACTCCCACGTGCTGCAGTTACGCCACACCAGCTGCCTCATTATCTATTTTACTTTATTTATATATTTGATTTGTTAATTAACATTAGTTTTTAATTTTTATTAATTAATCGATTTATCTAGTTTGAATTACTAATTTTGTAAAGTAATAGCAAGTTACAGTTTCCTGGCTTAAAGACAAAAGGAAAACACTCACCAGCTACTGGAGGTGAAAACAAGAATAAACAACAACACCCTCTCTCCCTCTGTATCGAATTCTTGCTTACCCTTGCAGCAAATATTCAACTTTAACACACTTTCACCACTGCCTTCTTCTCTAGGGCTTATGACTCACTAAGGAACTGTTGCTAATTTAGCTTTTTGCTAAACAAATGAATACCTATCCACACAACTACTTTCAGCTGATTGACAGTTAACCACCAGGCAGTTTCTTAATCTTATATACAGCTTCTCGGCCTTTTGGCTAAGGTCAAGTATCAGATCAAGCGTAGGATGGGGTACAACGCCTCATCTTATCAGCTTGGATCTTGTTTATCCCTTTCATAGGGTCCATGAGTTGGATTCAATTAGATTTTGAATTTGGTCTTTGGAGTAAGCAAGGAATGGATCTGGATTTGCCTGGTCCATCCTGAGCATTGGCTTTATAATTTTAAGGATGGAATAAAAAACAATTTATAGACCTTACAATTTCTTTTACAGTTTTTAAAATCTAAATCAAATTCTAAAATTTCAACTTGACAGATACTTACCAGAAATTCCACCCTCATCCCATTCTGGACTTCAGCACTCTTATTCACAAAACATTCTTTCACACTGTGCTCACAAATTCACTCATCACAGACCAAGTAAAATCAAGCATTAGTAACAACAGTTCCGTAGAAGGATTATTTAGATCCGAAATATTAACACTGAAGTTGATCTTTCTCTATAACCCAGCTATGACTAACACAACATTCTGCACTTTCTCCTTTTCTTCTCTATGAACGGTGTTTTTGTCTGTAGCATGTAGGAAAAAATACTTTTCACTGTATGCAAATACATAGAACATAGAACATAGAACATTACAGCACAGAACAGGCCCTTCGGCCTTCGATGTTGCGCCGACCAATATAAAAAGCAATGCCCCTCCAAACTAAACCATTCCCTTCTCTTCCATATACTTATCAACTAACCTCTTAAACGCCACCAAACTTGGCGCATCTACAACTGCTGCAGGCAGGGCATTCCACTCCCGAACCACCCTTTGGGTAAAGAACCTACCTCTGATATCCGTCCTATAACTATCACCCCTTAATTTAAAGCTGTGTCCCCTCGTGCTAGCTTTCTCCATCCTAGGAAAAAGGCTATCACTGTCCACCCTATCTAAACCTCTAATCATCTTATATGTTTCGATAAGGTCCCCTCTTAGCCGCCTCCTTTCTAACGAAAACAACCTCAAATCCCTCAGCCTCTCCTCATAAGACCTGCCCTCCATACCAGGCAACATCCTGGTAAACCTCCTCTGTACCCTCTCCAATGCCTCCACATCTTTCTTATAATGTGGGGACCAGAACTGCACACAATACTCCAAGTGCGGCCGCACTAGAGTTTTGTACAGTTGCAACATGACGTTGCGGCTCCGAAATTCAATCCCTCTACCAATAAAAGCCAAGACTCCATATGCCTTCCTAACAACCTTCTCGACCTGACTGCCTACTTTCAGGGATCTATGCACATACACACCAAGATCCCTCTGTTCATCTAGACTACTAAGAATCCTACCATTTGCCCTATACTCTACACATTTATTATTTCTGCCATAGTGCATTACCTCACACTTTTCCACATTAAACTCCATTTGCCACCTCTCGGCCCAGCTCTGCAACTTGTCCAAGTCCCTCTGCAAACTATAACACCCCTCTTCACTATCTACCACTCCACCGACTTTAGTGTCATCTGCAAATTTACTAATCCATCCTTCAATACCCTCATCCAGATCATTTATAAAAATTACAAACAGCAGGGGCCCCAAAACAGACCCCTGAGGTACACCACTTGTCACCGAACTCCACGATGAATATCTCCCATCAACCACCACCCTCTGTCTTCTATCTGCTAGCCAATTCCTAACCCAATTAGCTAAATCACCCTCTATCCCATACATCTGCATTTTCTGCAGAAGTCTTCCATGGGCCACCTTATCAAACGCCTTACTAAAGTCCATATATACCACATCAACCGCCTTACCCCCATCCACCTCCTTAGTCACTTTTTCAAAAAACTCAATGAGGTTAGTAAGGCACGACCTACCCTTCACAAAACCATGCTGACTATCCCCAATCAATTCATTTCTCTCTAAATAACTATAAATCCTATCCCTAATAATTCTCTCCAACACTTTGCCCACAACAGAAGTAAGACTCACTGGCCTATAATTCCCTGGAAGGTCTCTCTTCCCCTTCTTGAACAACGGGACCACATTCGCTATCCTCCAGTCCTCCGGAACCACACCCGTAACCAACGACGACCTGAAGATCAGAGCCAGAGGCTCTGCAATCTCCTCTCTTGCCTCCCAGAGAATCCTAGGGTAAATCCCGTCCGGCCCAGGGGACTTATCCAACTTCAAACCCTCGAGAATATCTAGCACATCCTCCCTATCTACTTCGATACCTTCCAGTTTGCTACCCTGTACCTCAGTGTTCTCCATAACTACATTTACATCACCCTGCGTGAATACCGAAGAGAAATATTTATTCAGTGCCTCTCCAATCTCTTCAGGCTCCACGCACAACTTCCCACTGCTGTCTATGACTGGCCCTAATCTTGTCCTAACCAATCTTCTATTCTTAACATATCTAAAGAAAGCTTTAGGATTCTCCTTAATCCTATCAGCCAAAGTCTTCTCGTGTCCCCTCTTAGCTCTCCTCAATTCACTCTTTAGCTCCCTCCTGGCTAATCTATAGCTATCCATTGCACTAACCGAGCCTTCAAGCCTCATCCTGACATAAGCCTCCTTTTTCCTTTTAACCAGCAAATCAACTTTTTTCGTACACCAAGGTTCTCTTACTCGACCATTTCCTCCTTGCCTGACAGGGACATACTTATCAAGGACTCGCAGCAGCTGCTCCTTGAATAAGCTCCACATTCCAGATGTTCCCAGTCCCTGTAGTTTCCTAGTCCAATCTATGCACCCTAATTCTCTCCTGATGGCCTCATAATTACCCTTCCCCCAGCTATAACTACTGCCCCCAGCTTCATGCCTATCCCTATCCATCACTAAGGTGAACGTAACCGAATTGTGGTCACTATCACCAAAATGTTCACTAACTTCCAAGCCTAACACCTGGTCTGGCTCATTGCCCAGCACCAAATCCAATGTAGCCTCACCTCTAGTTGGCCTATCTACATACTGAGTCAAAAAACCTTCCTGCACACTTTGTACGAAAACTGACCCCTCTAATGAGCTAGAGCTATAGCTATTCCAATCAATATTAGTAAAGTTAAAGTCCCCCATAACAATTACCCTATTACTTTCACTCCTGACCAGAATTGACTTTGCAATCCTTTCCTCTACCTCTCTAGAACTTTTAGGAGGTCTATAAAAGACTCCCAACAGGGTGACCTCTCCTTTCCTGTTTCTAATCTCAGCCCATACTACCTCAACAGACAAGTCCTCATCAAACTTCTTCTCTGTCACTGTGATACAGTCTTTGACTAATAATGCCACTCCTCCCCCCTTCTACCTCCTTCTCTACTCCGACTAAAGCATTTGAACCCTGGAACCTGCAACATCCATTCTTGTCCCTGCTCTACCCAAGTCTCTGAAATGGCCACAACATCGAAGTTCCAGGTACTGGTCCAAGCTGCAAGTTCCTCCCCCTTATTGCGAATACTCCTTGCATTAAAGTATACGCATTTCAAACCATGCCCTACCCCACCCGTATGCTGCTGTGTTTTACGGCTTTCCTCTATGACCCCCTTACTCTCATCCCTCTTAGCACCCCAACTATTCAGGATCCCACCCCCCCCCGAATCAGTTTAAAGCCCCCTGCATAGCCTTAGCAAATTTTCCCCCCAAGATATTAGTTCCCCTCTGGTTCAGGTGTAGACCATCTCTCTTGTAGAGGTCCCACCTATCCCAGAATGAGTCCCAATTGTTCAGGAACCTGAACCCCTCCCTCCTGCACCATCCCCGTAGCCACGAGTTCAAACATTCCCTCTCTCTATTCTTCTCCAAACATGTGACAATAATAAACCAAATCAAATCAAATCAAATCGATTCTCTCTACAAATACTGCTGAGTTTATACAGCACTTTCTTTTATTTCAGATTTCCCGTATCCCGAGTACTTTGCTCCTTTTTAACTAAAAGCAAGCCATGTGTTGTAATATCTCCAGAATCCGTTTGCCATCCCTAGTCTGAAATAATTGGCTATGAGATTCAATATCATTACTCTATACACTTATTTTCCCAAGTGACATAGACTGTTATCTGATGTCATGAGTCAAAACTCCAATTTCAGATTTCCAATATTAAAACATAAGATTTATCTTGGAACTATTAGATTTAGAGAAATGCAGGAATTACTTGGAAATCCCTCAAATTGTTCTGCCTGTGCAATGTAAGAATACACCATAATCTCTTCCTAGCATGATTGAAGATAAGTTTCTTCCAATTTCTGTCACAAATTGTGGTCCCACCACCCCTTCCATCATAATTAAAGCAGGAGTGTACTTCTTTGCTTTATTAATTCCAAGATTTATGTCCATTTGGAAAAGGGACACTTAAGCAATATTTGCTCTATTTTGAAAGGAGCCTAGGCTTGCATAATTGTACTCCACAGAAATACTTATCTGCATGTGACAAAAATTCATGGGCAGCCTCCAACACTTTATCTGTGCATTAAAAGTAAAATTGCCAACAAAATTGCCGATGATGTGATCGTGTGCCATTAGATCTTCAATTGTTATCATAGTTTGGGACCTGTAGATGAGTATCTTTGTCCATGGTTTTGCACTAATTGCTGAGAAGTTCCAACCATCCAACCTGTGAACAGTTTGGGAGAGTAGAGGATGTGCTGGCAGGTTGGGAGGAGGTCAATTGTGGCACTGGATGTAGGCCAGGAGGATGGGGTCCTAGTCCCGGAGGAGAGGGCGTCCCAAATCTAAAGGGAACTTCAGATTGATGTGCTTTACCCCACATCCTGCTCAAGATGGAGATTTGTTGCTTTTTCAGTTTTCTACCCTGCTCTGACCCATTTTTGCCAACCTAAAAATTGAGTCTGGCTGGGAAAATACACTTAAAGTAGCCACAAAGTGCTCTCTTAAGGGTTTTTAATAGGAGAAAGGGTGGGTTTCCTGCTGCAGGCCCTGCCCACAATGAAATTGTGTCTGAACCAGGTAGGCAGGATCTTGGGATGAATCCTTTCCATCCTCCCATGCAATTTTATATCCACCACCCTGTCTCAGAATTCAGATGGGGGAGGAACGTAAAATTCTGCCCCTGGTGATAAATGATTTCTGCATTGTTTTAATTATGTATTTCTATGAAAACTCTACTTATAGAGTCCTTTAAGAAGAAGCATCCCATTGCCCAAGCACTGAGAATACCTTTTTCTCGTTTAAAGGCATCCGTAATTACACACTGTAAGGTTTCATTCAAGTTCTAATAACTCAGTCTCTGTCATTTATTTAAAATGAATTTGAATCCATTTTAGGGAAACTGGAGATTTCTGCAATGCATTAGTATTTTACACATTAGTGGATTCTTCCATCATTGCTGCTTTTATGTGTAAGTAATAAGGTGAGTACTTACAATCTTTCTCATTAATACTGAGAATACATTTGGTTCTTCATCTTTTCATTACAATGTGAACTCCTTTCTCCTGCAAGTACATGAATTCCCATTGTTACTCCCCATAAAAGACACAGACAACATCTATAGACATCCATATAGTCAACATTCACCTCCTGCACACACCAGCCAGCACTGGTTGTGCAGGAATCACCTCTGCCTTACTGGATTTGGCACAGGAAGACTAACATGCAACCAACCCAAAGCTAATGTCTGGGCATCTCTGCTAATGGGGTAGGCACTTTTCCAATCTCTTATTCACTGTCAGTTACATTTAAAGCTGCAAGCTTCATATTCTACACAGTACTCACCTTGCTAAATGCACCATCTTTTGACATTGCAGCCAGGTACGGGAAACAATGACAACTGTTGACCTCCTTCTCTCTCTCTCTATCTAGCCCGCTTCATTTCTGATTTTCCCTTTCCAGGCTGAGGGAAAAGGACTCCCCTCTGTGGCTTTACAACCTGGTGGAACACCTCCCAGAATGTATGTTGTCCCTTGATCTGCCTTTGGGCATGTCATCAGTTTGTGCAGTCATTAGGGTGCCCTCACTATTCGATCCAGGGTACTGCATGTACTAATAGTTGTCTTTTAAGGATTGCTGTTCTATGCATTCCAGTTTTTAAATGATGTTTCTTTTTGGCAATCCTGGAAGGAACAGCAAGGGTTTTTGACTAAGATCAAATATACTATTGACATGCTATGCTTGATTGAAATCATTAGGTTACAATTTAGCTTTATATGAAGCAATTTTTAAAAGCGGCATCTTGACCTTTTGGCTCAGATGCAAATAAGATTAAGCTTTGGAGAAGGAGCTACACCCACTTCAAACACTCTTTCTCATGACACTGTCTCTAAAAGATCTGGCAGATTGTGTTGGCCAATATAGTAATCTCCTTCCTTGCAGCTTGGGCCTCTGCCTCCAGGGCATAAGATGCTCTATTCCACTGATGGCCATCTTCCTGTATTTATCCCTGCATTTTCTGGTTAAGGCTCGGATCAGGGATAGTGCTGCTGCCTCCATCCTCTCACAGCGGGGGAATTTTTTAAAAATATCTTACATGAGGCTATTGGTTTCAATTTACCAGGAAAATCAAACTGAAATTCAAAACATGATCATGAAATTCAAATACAAATCCTGGAGTCCAACGTAATAGAAAGGAATTAAGTATTTTCAATCTCATTGGAAGCAGTGGCTTTGTTCATAACTCTCTTAGCTAATTTGTTACTTATATTTGATCAATATATTATTGATCATATACTTATATATACCTATATATTTTCCACACTCTATAATGGATTTTTGCGTAAAACTCTGAGAAATTGAGCTGCCTGGGAGGTTTGGGCTTTTAACCTGCTCTCCTCAGGTTATTGAGGGTGTTGTTGGCTTAGGCAGTGGGCATGACTAAAAAGATAAGTGAATATTTTATTTTAATTCTACGGACTCTGGAGACATAGGTGTACTTACACAGATCGCTGCCACCCACAAGCAGCCCCCTGCTGGGTGTTGGCCCCCATTCCCCGTTCCCCCGCCTTGCAGACCTGAGATATACCTGCGAGATATTACCAACAGACCAGGTGACCTAAATTTTAAAATTTCTGTCAGGCGAGCTGATTGTCACGCTGCAAAGTGTGCTTACAGCTGACCTGAAGATTTCAATGTGGCCTGTTCTCCTCAGGCCTTTACCTTTGGAAAAACCAATCTATTTCTGAGTCTGGGATTACCACTGAAAGGGTGATCTCGGAGATGCCTTAATGTTTGTTGATGATGAATGTGAAGTTGAAATCAAATTATTTAAAGTAAGCCAAAAACTCTTCAGAATACCATTGAACATTGCATGCAACATTAAAATATTTGTTATTGATGATTGTATGTTTTACAACCATAGGTTAAAAATTTATTTATTAGTGTCAGAAGAGGCTTACATTAATACTGCAATGAAGTTACTGTGAAAATTCCCTAGTTACCAGCCGCACTCCAGTACTTGTTCGAGAACACTGAGGGAGAACTTTTAGCACGGCTAATCCATCTAACCAGCATGTCTTTTGGATTGTGGGAGGAAACTGCAGCACCTGGAGGAAGCCCACGCAGAAACGGGGAGAAAGTGCAAACTTCACATGACTGCGACCCAAGCCGGGAATTGAATCCAGGTTCCAGATGCTGTAAGGCAGCAGTGTTAACCACTGTACCACCCTCACACACCAAAATTTAAATAAATCAATGATATTTTGTTACATTTGTATTATTAAAAAGTCTGAAGAAAGAATATTTTTAAAACTTTGTGTAACACACTAGTTCACCTCCAGCCACAGCATTGTGTCCATTTCTGGGCACCGCACTTTAGGAAGGATGTGAAGAGAATGCAGAAAAGATTCATGAGATTTGTTCCAGTGATGATGATAGATTGGAAAAAAAAAAGACTGTTTTCCTTGGAGAAAAGAAGGCTGAGAGAAGATTTGATTGAAGTATTCAAAATCATGAGGAGTTTGAATAGAGATGAGAGGGAGAAACTGTTTCCAGTATAAAAGGATCGAGGACAAGAGGGCACAGATTTAAGGGAATTAATTAAAGAAGTAAATGTAACAAGAGGAAAAACATTTTCACACAGCGAGTGGTTAAGATCTGGAATTCTCTGCCTAAGAGCATGGTTGAGGCAAGTTCAATTGAATCATTCAAAAAGGAATTGGACTGTTATCTGAACAGGAAGAATGTGCAGGATTATGGAGAGAAGACAGAGGAATGGCACTAAGTGAATTGTTCATCTGGAGAACTGGTGCAGACATGTTGAGCCAAAGGATTCCTTCAGCATCGTGACAATTCTGTAAGACCAATTTCCTTTTATTCTTCTGATTTTATTGTCTTCATAAGTTTCTAATGTTTTAAACAGAAGTCAGCGAAGATAAAAATTAAATTCTTCTGATCTTTACCATCTCTTCCCAGTGTTGTTTTTGCATATATTCCTTCATTAGATTGATCTCCTTTTGAGATGGGAACATTCCCGGAAATATAAGTATGATTCTTGCCGCTGTGTGGGAAAACATGAGTTCTGCTAAGTCTTTCTGTATCCTGTCAAAGTCAGGAATTTGATGTTTGTTGAAGTATGAAACAAATCTATACCTTACAAAGTCGATCGGAATATGTGAAAGTCTTTTCTTGCACGTCATATTATCTTGAAAACTATTGTCAAATTGGGCTTTATGTAATCCTCCATCCCTTCAACCCTCTACTGGTGGCTGCCTCTTCAGCTGCTTACAACTCACATTCTGCAATTCATTGTCTCCACCTTCCTCTGTCCCTGTTTAAAATCCACCTCTGGCCATTCTTTTTGGTGCATCCTCTTTGGCACAGCAGCCATTTATTTCTGGTTATCCTTCTGTGAAACCTCTAGTATGTTAAGTTAGAGGCATGATATAAACGTTTTGAACAATCTTGGTTGAAGCACCTTTTTCATTACAGTACAAAGGATAGGAATTCCTATACAATGCTGCCCTGCAGACATAGATGTACAGAGTTCAAATGGACTGCAAAACATTGATCTCTTGGGCCTAAATTTTGCAGTCCTACCCACTGCTGGAATAGCAGTGGGTTATAGGGAAAACTTAATGGACCAATTGACTTTGAATGGGAATTTCTTATCCTACCCTTTAATTTTTCTCAGTATTTGAAACTCTACAAAAAGAATTGCATTTTAGAATTGCAATTGTGTCAAGAATAGGAGACAGTCCCTCAATTCATTTGAGGAGAAAGGAATTGCTAACTAGAATGTAACTATTTCCAGGTCATGATACATCTAGTGCAGCTTCAATCATTTTTCCATCTGTTGTGACATTTTATGTTTCACACTTTCAATCAAGGCCTTCAGCCAAGAATTCCAATTTGGTGTAAGTTATATTCTTCAAACCCATGTCCATAGGAATTTGAGTGAGCATGTTATCATTTATTTTCAAAGATAACTTAAACACAAAGATCTGTTTTGTCACTTATGCCTGTGCTGAGTTTATTTCTAGGTAATAAACACTGTGCAATGCCAGGGTTTAATCTGTTGTTTTACAGAGGCTTTAAAAATCATTGGAATTTTTCTGGAAAGCACGGCGAAGATCGAGATGGCATTATGACATGGGAACTGCCATCAGGGTAACTGCTGCAGCCATTGTACAGGCAGAAGCAACAATGAGTTCCGGAATTTTCCTAGGCAAGAGGAGACAGATTTACAACTGTATGCCTGGAGTTAAATCCCCCAACAGTGAAGTCAGGTCTGGAACCCAACATCACTCACTCATGTCCGGTGTGCAGGCAAGTGAATTCACCCCCTCCCTCACCATAAGCTATGCTGTTGATTAAGTCATTAAAATATTCAAATAGGCCATCTTGTACTGTCTTAACCTTCATTTCTGTGTCTAACAGCCAGAGCATCTATTCCCCAACTTGTCTGCAGCAGGGTCACTGTCCAAGTCCAAAGCGGGAAGGACTTCTTCAATTAAACTTACAAAACAACTGACTGAAAGATTTTTTCTGATGCTGTCACAGCTCCTAATAAACTCTAAGATACTAGTGGATTGTAGTGAATGAAAGCGGATTGTAACAGCAGATCTGCTATTGATCGCAGAGCAGACAGATTTTTCAGGTCCTTACACACAACAGAAGGTGGACCAAGCCCTGATGGCAACCCCAGTTAGGCAAAGCAGCCTGAGTCAATGTGATTATCCAGAATTCTTGAAGAACATAGGCTTATAGAGAAGGAAGTGACTAGCAAAGCTCTTTATCAACATCCATAGCATAAGCACCATCCAAACACAATCCAAGATAGTGACCATTGCCAAACCAGAAGGGGATAACCCTCACAGGCTTCCTTGGCCTGCTCTCATTTACCCCTCCTGCTAGATAGACTGAGTCTGATCCGAGAAGCAGCGATGCCTGTCCTCAACAGGCAAGTTTCCACCTAAGTCACAATCATTCCGAGCAGATCCTGACAACCTGCTGACATATTGAAGCAGATTTCCTGAAGGGCCATCTTTGTTGTCACATCCTGTGTGTATGGCACAGTGCAGCACAGACACATTGCTAATACTGTCCAAAATCATCCGCTGTGTGAATATCCTACAACGAATCAACTCTGAGATTAGCAACCCACATTTCCATGTGAACCATGGAGGTCAAATCATTTATCCACACAAAACCATAATGCAGGGATCAGTCCTCACATAGCCTCTCTTTATTATAATTGACTTCTCTCCCACAAGGTTACAGTTCTTCACATATGCTGACAACTTGGCCCTAGATTTCCAGGCTGAAGAACTTGAGGACATTGCAAACAACATTCATTGAAGATCCATTTTCTCTGAAAACCTTCAGAAAATGGAGATTTCAACCAAAAGCTGCAAAGGTTGTCATTTCACGTCTTCCACCTGAGCAACTCAAAGGCCAGAGAACTGCTGTCTCAGTTCTGTGGCCGACCATTCACCCACTACCTAATGCTCAAGTATCTTTGGCATCACTCCTGACCATATATTGACTCATCTAGAACATCAGAACCAAGGTCAAGATGAGATGAAGCTTCTACAGAAATCTGTGTATGCCACCTGGGACAGCACAGCTTCACCTGCCATGATCTACCCAATAGCACAAAGCTGCTCATCCTGCTCAGGGACTGCCACACAAACGCGATAGATATCTGCTACCAAGGAATCATGAGGATACTTCTGGCCAACATAGGGAACTGCTATGTTAGCTCACATTAAATTTTCTGGTGCCCACAAGGAAAACATCCTTCTTAAAGAACACTACTGGCCAACAACTAACAAAGCATTCCCAATGGACATAGGACCTCCAAACAAAATCCATGGATTCATCTAAAATTTTAAATATTTGCTCTTTCACACCATTAGCAAGGCCCTATTTTTTGCCTATTCCTTATTTCATGCATTGTCACATGTAGGCCAGACCAAGTAAGGATGGCAGATTTCTTTTCTTAAATGACAGTATTGAACCTGCTTGATGACAATGAACAATAGTTTCATGGTTACCTTCATTGAGATTAGGGCTGGGATTTTACCAGTTTGCTCTGCCCATCAATGGATGGTGCGAACAGGTAAGATCTCACAAGAGCTGAGAAATCAGGATCATGCCCGATTTCTTGCCTCTTGCGATCTTACGAGAACCGAGTTTCCGGCAAGGTCAGCCTTTCACCAGAAATGAGCAAGAGATTGAATAAATTATGTAAATTTATTGAAATGCGTGAGTGAACCCGGCACTGAAATGTTTGGGCTCTCCTGTGTTTATGGCCTTGCCGGGAGATGTTCTCATTAGACCATTAGAGTTTAGAGGAATGAGCGGCAATCTTCTGGAAACTTATAAAATTCTAACAGGGTTAGACAGGGTAGATGGCTGAGAGGCTGCTATTCACAACTCTGTTCTTTTCTCAGAGCATGTTATCATCATTTAACAGGTGTTTGCCAACTTTCATAAAGGAATGCAGCGCTCCCTACCCACAAGTGATCTGAAGCCAATTAAGGGTTCTTAAAGGCCTATCTAGGCCAACCAGAAGATTTCACAAAGCCTCCTAGAACTCCCTGAGGTATTGGGGTCCAGGCAATTAGTGATGGGCAACACATACTGACCATGTTAATGAAACCCCCATCTTAAAGAAAAGAAGTATTGCTTCAGGGCACAAATACTAAGTGGGAGTGTTGGGGGGAGAGCAAGTTTGAATATCAATAAACATAGACAACAACTGAACTCATAATAACTGAATTACAATAATGACTAAATAATGAATAAACCTAACAAAATAAGAAAGAGAAATGACTAATTTAGAGATTGTAATAAGGCTCTAAGTTCACAAAGCTCCACCTGGTGGCTCAGAGTGGCATTGCTAGAGTGTCAGTTCAATGTAAACTATACAAGCTCCTTGGCTAGGATTTTACATGATGTAAAGATGCCGGCGTTGGATTCGGGTGGTAAGAACTCAGTAAGAATTTAGCAACACCAATTATTAATCCAACCGATTTATTTGATAGTAAAAAAGCGAGCTTTCAACACTTCCGTGTCTTCCTCAGGCAAGTGCAGTGTTCTTGCCTGAGGAAGACACGGGAGTGTTGAAAGCTCGCTTTTTTACTATCAAATAAATCGGTTGGATTAATAATTGGTGTTGCTAAATTCTTACTAGGATTTTACAGCCCTTCCTATCCAGCGGGTTACTACGGTTTCACCAAAATGCCAAAGCAAAAGGCCCACTGCATCCATCGGGGCGGGGGGCGGTGTTGGAGTTGTAAAATCCTAGCCCTTGGACTCAGCACTAAGTAATGATGTGTCAATCTTGTGATTGGACATGAGAATAAACTTTATTTTAAAGGAACAGTGCTGCAAGGTATCAAACAGATACAGCCCTGTGGCAGTTCATTCTAAACACTCACTCAAAATGAGAGGTGCTGGGTTCAACTCCCGAGGTTAGAGAACAAAGGTTCTCTAACTCCCGAGGTTAGAGGATATTCTCTCTATCCACGAGAATAGAGAGGGAATGCTGCAGTGCCAGAGGAGGAGATTCTAAACCAAGGCCCCGTATGCCCTCTTGGGTAGGCAGAAGAATTCCAGTGGTGCTATTTTGAAGAAGAGCAGCAAAGTTCTGACAATATTTATCACTCAACCAAAACAGATTATCCGTCATTCTAAACAGATTCTGCTCCAACAGTACACATTTTGAGAGATACACAATGAAAACACGAAACAAAATGCAATATAAAGAATGTGGCTTATGAATCTGTGATGTGATGCACTTTTATCAATGAAAGGACTTTCAATATAATTTCAAAGTTCAGGAAGTAGTTCCCTTGCTTGTGTACCCACTCACCTGGCTCTGGAGGCTTGTGAAACCAAATAAACCTGGTGTTTTGAGACTTCTTACTCTGTGTCAATAGTAAGAAGCAAAGGTTGTAAAAGGATGGGTTGGTGAGAGGTTATAGTACAGTGCAACAACTTAATGCTGCTCCTAAAAGGAGGCCACACACTAAAATTGGATCCTCTTCAAGGGAGGATTCCCCACTTTGGCCTGTGTCAGTGAGATACATGTGGTTTCCACAATCCAGTGAGTCCCATCGCAGACCTGAGTACACTATGCTAGAATTTGGAGCTCATGCCACAAGTCCACTAACCTTATAAAGATAACCACATTTTGGGATGAGTGGCGTGTCCATCTCCAGCAGATTGGTGATTCTACCTGCTCCTCCACTTGAAGATGGTCATCAACCAATCTGAATTGCTATGTGGTCAGATGGCCCATGACCTCCAAGATTGTTATGGAAATATTGATATATTTTTCATGACATAGAACAATACAGCACAAACAGGCCCTTCGGCCCACGAGTTGCGCCAATCACATCTACCAATCCACAGACCTATCTATAACCCCCTATCCCATTCGTTTCCATATGCTCATCAGAAGTCTTTTAAAAAAACCCAAGCGAGTTTGCCTCAACAATCTCCAACGGCAGCCGATTCCATCCACTCACCACACTGAGTGAAAAACCTACCCTTAACATCCCCTCTGTATTTGCTTCCCTGCAACTTAAATCTGTGTCCTCTCGTAGTGACCATTTCAGCTCGGGGAAATAGTCTCTGAGAGTCCACCCTATCTATTCCTCTCAACGTTTTATAAACCTCTATCAGGTCGCCTCTCAACCTACGTCTCTCCAGTGAGAAGAGTCCCAGCTTCCTCAACCTATCTTCATAAGGCCTGCCTCCCAATCCAGGCAGCATCCTTGTAAATCTCCTCTGAACTCTCTCAATAGCCTCTACATCCTTCCTATAATGAGGCGACCAGAACTGCGCACAATACTCCAACTGGGTCTGACAAGAGTCTTATAGAGCTGCATCATTACCTCCTGACTCCTAAACTCTATTCTCGATTAATGAAGGCCAGTACACCGTACGCCTTCTTGACCACTTCCTCCACCTGCGAGGCCGATTTAAGAGTCCTATGGACCTGGACCCCGAGATTCTTCTGCTCTACAACACAGCTAAGACTCCTACCCCTTATATTGTACTTCTTCATCCCATTATTCCTGCCAAAATGGACCACTACACATTAATCTGCGTTGAAGTCCATCTGCCACTTCTCTGCCCAGTCTTGCATCCTGTCTATGTCCCACTGCAACTTTTGGCATCCCTCCAGACCATCCACAACACCACTGATCTTTGTATCGTCGGCGAACTTCCTAACCCATCCCTCCACTTCCTCATCCAGGTCATTTATGAAAATGACAAACAGCAGGGATTCCAGAACAGATCCCTGGGGCACTCCACTGGTTACCAACCTCCATGCAGAACAAGACCCATCCACAACCACTCTCTGCCTTCTGCTGGCAAGCCAGTTCTGGATCCACAAGGCCAAAGCCCCTTGGATCCCATGCCCTCTCACCTTCTCCAGAAGCCTTGCATGGGGGACCCATGACAATGGATAAAATCTCAAACTGTGGAAGCCAAGTTTAAACCTAACCAGATTCTGCAATTAGCAAACTGAGGAGCTAGAACAGCCAGTAATAACTGAACAGGCCTTAGACAATCAACTTCCCAACGAAACCAGATAGGCCTGGAACTACCTGGTCAGATGCTAACAGCCACACTGTTTCAGCACAAACCATTGTTTACACCTCCAGTGAACTTTTTTGTTAGAAGAATGTGACATAGACTTGGTAGCACCCAGCTCAGTAGTGACTGAGGTGTAACTAGCTCAGGCGTAACAAGGATGGCACCTGACAATTCAAAAAGGTTCAAAACCATATCTGAAACCTCCAAATGTGGAGAGTAGTCACCTCATTGGATCTTCTTGCCTCTCCTGATGCTAATATTGGACACAGATCACAGAAAGGATGTGGAAGCTATTGAGAGAGTGCAGAGGAGATTTACAAGGGTGTTGCCTGGATTGGGAGGCAGGCCCTATGAAGATAGGTTGAGAGAGCTAGGTCTCTTCTCCCTGGAGAGACGAAGGTTGAGAGGCGACCTAATAGAGGTTTATAAAATCTTGAGAGGAGTAGATAGGGTGAATTCTCGGAAGTTATTTCCCAAGCTGAAATGGTCGCTACAAGAGGACACAGATTTAAGGTGCTGGGCAGCAAGTACAAAGAAGATGTTAGGGGTAAGTTTTTCACTCAAAGGATGGTGAGTGAATGGAATTGGCTGCTGTCGGTGGTGGTGGAGGAGAACTCGCTGGGCTCTTTTAAAAGACTTCTGGATGAGTACATGGGATTAAATGGAATTGGGAGTTACAGATAGTAGGCCTAGTAAGTATGGGTATGATTGGCGCAACTTGTGGGTTGAAGGGCCTGTTTGAGCTGTAGTATTCTATGTAATCTTAGAGAAGGAGGGGATGAAAGAGGTAATCTGGAGCCCAAACTCTCCCTGTTTTTGCATCTTCCTCAATGATGTCTCAAAGAGCATCTTTGACTGGCAGCCGAGAAGCACAGCATCTCCAGCTCTTAGTACCTTGTCAATAGACTGACCACACCCAGAAGAACACACCAGTGAGAATGGAACCAGACCTAAACAAGAGAGGAAGCCCAAATTGACCACTGCAGATCCTGAAACATCAGCTGACCCTCAAAGATCGAGAAATAGTCTGTTTCATTCTTACTGAACAGGTATTACTAGTCTTTTCAGACAAATAGTTGAAATACAGAGATAGGGATCTGTGGATAGAGTGCAGTGAGTCCTCACAATGCTCTGTCAAAAGTAAATTACTTGTGCCGATTTGAGGCTGCTTACTTAGAGATTTAAGACTGTTTACTGAAGAGTCCTGTGAAGAAATTGATAGAGTTTAGAGTATAATAGTGGAGACAGATAAATATTGATTTTCCTCGAAAAAATTTTCAATAAAGTTGTGTTGGACCTTCCCCTGACTCTTGTCCCCTTTGTCTATCTCACCATGAAATGCACCGAAAACAGAGTCACTGAAACTGGTCAAAGTTAATCAGGGTACATTTATCCATCTTTCACTTTCTAATAGCTGCTTAATTTCTCTTCCTTCCAACACATCCCCCTGTGAAATTAGTTACTTTATAAGAGCCACCAAATTTCAGCATCCAAGTGTAGATGTAGATTAGGAAAACTCAGGAAGGAATTTATAAAGAAAGAACAAAGAAAAAGAACAGTACAAGACAGGAACAGGCCCTTTGTTCCAACAAGACTGCATCCATTACATTGTCCTATCTAGGCCAACCTCCCGCATCCCTGTCTATTCATGTGTCTATCCAGATAAGTCTTAAATGTTGTTAACATATCTGCTTCAACCACTTCACTTGGCAGTCCATTCAGGCCTCTACCAACCTCTGTGTAAAAGATTTCCCCTGCACATTTCCACTGAACCTTTCCATTTTTTGGGGTGCGAGAATAAATGATAAGGTGGAGAATCCCCCGGAGACCCAAAATGTTTTTTACGCTGGCAGGATTTCCCCAATCAATTGTCCGTACCCTCCCCTCCTTCCGATGAAGTAACAGGAATCCTAAGTTTAAAGTTGACATTTCCATTTGAATACTGTTAAATATAATAATCAGGCCTTTACATCTGATAAACCTCAACTGTCTATTTACCAATGACCTGAGTCAT
Source organism: Sphyrna mokarran (assembly GCA_024679065.1). Lineage (NCBI taxonomy): Eukaryota > Metazoa > Chordata > Chondrichthyes > Carcharhiniformes > Carcharhinidae > Sphyrna > Sphyrna mokarran. The sequence goes on along the minus strand of JAGIQG010000007.1, from coordinate 68,794,003 downwards.
GACAGGTTCCTCGCGAAATGCACCTGCAGAGCAGAATCCGCTGGAGGTGAACAGGTGAGTACAGTCCCCAGGGAAAGAGAGTCAGGCCCAGGCAGTACCCTGGAACTTCGCTGTCGTTCTACCACAATACTTCCCCCGGGGGTTGTTCCTTGGTGTGTGGGCTTTGCATGGGGGGGGGGGTTCTGTTTCTGTGTGTGGATGTCAACATGATGGTTGGGGGAGTTCATGGTGGGGCAGATTGTATGGGGTGATTTCTTACAGATGCAAATAGTTTCAGAGTTAAAGTCTTCAACACCACTATCAGGATCTTGGCTGATTCCATAATCTCTGATGCATTCAGTGCTTTCACGTAGAATGAATTGATTTGCCTGAAACCTGGTATCAGTGATACTATGGACTTCAGGAGGAGGCTAACTTAGATCATCCATTCAGTGCTTCTAGCCGAAGATAATTGTGAATGCCCTGTCTTTTCAACTTAAGAACATGGAGAGACAGTTTAAAATAAAGGGTATAATTCTAAAGGGGGTTGAGGAGCAGAGGGATATATGCATAAATCGTTGAAGGTGGGCAGAGCAATTTGAGAGTGCGATTAAAGCATACCGCATCTGAGGCCTTATCATTGGAGTATACAGTATAAGAGTAAGCAAGTTATGTTAAACTTGTACAACGCACTGGTTCAGTCTCAACTGGAGCATTGCATCCAGTTCTGGACACCAAACTTTAGGAAGAATATTGAGTGCATTGGAGAGAGTACAGGAAAGATTCAGGACAATGGTCCCAGGCATGAAAAAATTCAGTTTTGGGGATAGATTGGAGAAATTGAGCTGTTCTCTTTGGGGAAGAGAGGAGTTTTGACAGAATAGCTGAGGAGAAACTGTTCCCATTGGTTGAAGGATTACAAACCTCTGATGCAAAGATTTAATCATTGCATAAGTTAATAATAGGCAAAATAAACAATAGCAACATGAGGAAACACTTTTTCATCCGTGAAGAGATTGTGTTCTGAGAGTGTGATGGAGGCAGATTCAATCAAATCATTTAAGGATTATTACCAGGAAAGGAAGAATGTGTGGAGCTACGGAAAGAAGGAAGGAACTGAAAGTACTAGGTGAATTCCACCTTTAGAGAGCCAGCACAGACACAATGGGCTGAATGGCTTCTTTTTGTACTGTAACCATTCTATGATTCTTGATCTGGAGTCACAAGATTGGATGAGGATGACATGTTTTGCTCCTAAAGAACAAGAGTAGGTTTTTATGACAACCCAATAGTTTCACGTTCGTCTTTGCTGATACTAGTTTTTTTAATTCCAGATTTATCTTCATTTTTAATTTATCCATTCACAGGGCAGGTGTTGCTGGTTGACTAAACTCAAATACATAAAATCCCCTAGTGGAATTTGAACTCACATCTCTAACTACACTGATCGTTTGGATTTCTACCCAGTTCCATTCTGCCCTGAAGAGTAGCCCTCATGATCCATAATTATGTTGCCTCTTATTCAGCCTCCTAAGCAGCATTCCACAAATAGGGTTAAGTCAGCTACTTTCCAACCTGAGATAAAAATAATCATACAGCATGTATTTTTAATGGATGGATTAAATATGACCTTTAATAGATTTGAGTCAGAGGATTAGTATACAACTCAAATAAATTCTCAGCAAACTGTTTGAGTACAAGCCTTTGTAACAGCAGATTGTTTGACCTCAAGGGAGTTAGAGTGTCAATACTATTTGGCTTAGTCCACTAGCAGTGCATCTCCTACACAAAGCCAGCTCAGTCGGAGTGCTTTTTTAGAAATGTTTGTAGCATTGAGTCAACTGAAGAATGCAAAGAAACAACATGCTTTCTGAAGGACCATTAAAAAGTTTAAGAAATGAGTAACTATGGATTAAAAGTTGGCAGGAACAAATGTCCTTTTCAAAGCACTTTTTATTTGAGGGAGATTATGCTTTGTTTGTTTTGATTTTGGACCGAAGCCCGGGGGCCTTGCTTCTCAATTTAAGAAGATCACGTACAAATATTTACTTTTGTTTTAGAGGACAAATTATTGCACTTATCAAAGCCAATAGCTCATGCAGAATGTGAGATTTCCCTGAGTTAAAGTGACAATCGCTAACCTTGTTTTTACCATTTATTGATTCCATGGTGATAGTTGCACAAGCTCAACATATTGTTTGGCAATTGTTGCTAACAACTGTTTCTCAATTTCAGATACTTAGGGTCAGAAGCTTCTGCTGTGCATTTCCTTGTGACTGAACAGGCTAATTCTCAACCCACAAATTCTTAGGCACATGGGGCAAGATTTTCCACAAAGTATTAGGATCCAGAGTGTAGGATTTGCTTCCATTTCTTTCCTACTCTGCCGCTGCTCGGCCTTATCACTCAGACTTTGTGACTCAAAACATGAAGCAACTTGATGGACAAGTTGTTGCATTTTGAATGATTGGTGGTAAGCTCCTGCCAGTCATTAATGTCAATCCTCCTGCACTTCAAGAAGAGATTCAGAGTGTTTTTGAAATATTTTATTTGCCCTCTTCTGGAACTTTGGCCATCTGAGAGTTCAGAAGAAAGGACAGGGGAGACAGTTTTTCGACAATCTGGACAGAATGTCCAGTCCATCATAATTGGTTTCTCAGGAATTTTCCTGAATGCTGGTGAAGTTGGCTTCAAGAAGGACACTAATATTTATCAGTTTGGCACCTGAAATAGCCTTGAAAACTGCATCTGATCACTTAAATATATCCAAGGAAAGCACAAGCTACTGTCAAACCTGCAATGCTAGCTGTACAGTACTGCCAAAGTCACTTGCCAGGAACTTTAGGTACTCTTTATTGTATTCAATAAATTATGACACTCTGTGCATTATGCACCAGATACTTAGAAACCCAAGAAACATTGTCACAATCCTGCAACTACTCCCCTTGTGAATGGTGCTCCTGATTTTGTGATATTGCTTTATATCCTGACAAGCGTGCTTTATATATATGCACTGAGGCATATAGAATATAGAACATAGAACACTACAGCACAAACAGGCCCTTCGGCCCACAAGTTGCGCCAATCACATCTATACTTACCAAGCCACAGACCTATCTATAACCCCCAATCCCATTAGATCCCATATACTCATCCAGAAGTCTTTTAAAAGACCCCAGCGAGTTCACCTCTACCACCACCGACGGCAGCCGATTCCATTCACAAATGTTGTTCACATATGTTGCCTGTTATGCTATTATTCTTTGAAAGCCTGAGATATCCATTTATTTAGTGTGGAAGTCATTCAATGAGATACTCTAGCAGTGGAACAAGAGAGAGCTTCATTTAAAATCTTTTAACGTTTTCATTCAGTCTTGGTGTTAGCTATACTTTCTTTGGTTATGTGGGTTGTGACAATGGCTACTTGGTACTTTGGCTCTTGGAGTGTATGGTGAATATATCATCTTGTGGAGAGGAGGAGATTTTGTCCTCCCCCAAGATATCCTGACAATCCCTCCTCCTGTTGCTAGGGTTTCCTTGATGGGGAAAAATGGGTAGAATTCTGTTAAATGGGGGGTCTGAATAGCCTCTCAGGTGTAACTGGAGATTGGGGAAGTTTGTTTTGTTTGTAGCCCAGTCATGGCATGAGTATCCTGGTCCAGCAACCCTTCTTTCAACCGTGGCATTGCTCAATGTCTATCTTGGTTAAGTATCATACGGTAGTAGTTACTTAGATTACCTGTTCCTGGACCTTGTGGAGAATATACTAGATGAGGAATTGGCTCTCGTTCTTTGAGATGTGTGGAGGCATTGGAGAGGGTACAGAGGAGGTTTACTAGGCTGTTGCCTGGTATGGAGGTCAGGTCTTATGAAGAGAGGTGAGGGATTTGAGGTTGTTTTCGTTGGAAAGAAGGCGACTAAGAGGAGACCTTATCGAAACATGTAAGATGATTAGAGGTTTAGATAGGGTGGACAGTGATAGCCTTTTTCCTCGGATGGAGAAAGATAGCACGAGGGGACATAGCTTTAAATTAAGGGGTGGTAGTTATAGGACGGATGTCAGAGGTAAGTTCTTTACCCAGAGGGTGGTAAGGGTATGGAATGCCCTGCCTGCGTCAGTTGTAGATGCGCCAAGTTTGGTGGCATTTAAGAGGTTAGTAGATAAGTTTATGGATGAAAAGGGAATGGTTTAGGTTAGAGGGTCATTGCTTTTTGTCAATTGGTTGGCCCAACATCGAAGGCCGAAGGGCCTGTTCTGCGCTGTAATGTTCTATGTTCTATGTCTCTTTTGGAGTCTTCTGGACAATTCTCTTTCTTGAGTTCAGGTTCCTCGGGGACTGGAGCAGGAGGTAGGGAGGTGGTTAATATCCTGTTTGCAAGATCTGAGTGTGAATTCAGATACTGGGGCTCCGTATTATCTGACGTTCTCCTATGAGGTTATGTAGCTGTGCTCCTGACATCCTGTATATGAGAGTGTACGCTGTCTTGTGTTTATGCCCTTATCCAGGTGTTGCTCTCTCTTCGAGATTTTCTTTCCCTATCTGGGTCAGTAGGGTACTGATACAGACTCTGGTTTATTATATTTAATCCCATGGAGTTCCCCTCATCTTGTTTGGAGGGTAAGGATTGTATCTTGTATTAATACAGTTGGCTCTCAACTGCCCTCTGAAATGGCCTAGCAAGTCACTCAATTCAAGGAGAATTAGGGATGGGCAATAAAAGCTGGTGAGCCAGTGATGCCCATGTCCCACAAATGAATAAAATTTCTCCAAGGTATCACAGCTGTGGACGTTGTCGCGATTCTTCTTCTGGTTGGCGGGGTCTCCTTATTTGGGAAATGGGTTAAATTTTCCTACTGATGATGAGGCTTGAAATGAGTGAGGGTTGTTTTGTGGTGAGTTCGAGTGTGGTGTGAGAATCCTTGCTTATTGCCTCTTCTTTTATCTGTCAATATAATTTATTTCCTTTGACTCTGTAGACAAAGGTATCACTTTATTTGAAAATTCATATTTCGAAGCTGTAGAGATTATATTCTAGTTTAGGTCTCCCTAATGGAAGATATCCTATCATTCGTAGAGTCCAGCTGCAAATTTAGATTCTGGGCTCTGTTTTATCCACACTCTTCCCATGAGACGGTATAGTTCTGTCCTGTTATCCTGTATGTGACAATGTAAACTATAATGCCACATTTTTGATTTGGGGTTGTATGCCAATGTTCCCCTTTCTGTGGTATCTGTTCATTGTTCAGAGGCTTTGCTGTTTTACGCTCTGATTGATTATATTTGATCCCATAGGTATTCCCTTATAGTATATAGTTCAGTCCTTATTATCCTGTAGCCAAGGATGTGTACCATTGTTGCTCCTGTTATTCCCCATTCTGTGTAATATTATTTCATTATCCATAAGAAGGGAGGTATTGATTACAGTGATTATAATATCTATTTAATAATTGACATTCCAAACCAATTGTAATGTTTGCTGGTCTTTTCTGAAAGTACATGTGGAAAATAGTTATGTTGTTAGGTAGCAACTCTTTTGGGTTTGTTGCGTTGTTTTCAAGAATGGGGAAAAATCTTCAATAAAAAATAGGTTAACCTGCCATCTTTTCATTTGGCAGTAGGGAATTTTCAAACAAAGAATTACCAAGATAAATTTTAGCTTTGATCAAATTGAGTAGTTCACATCAATAGATTTGATCATTACTGTCATCGGACATGGAGTTGAGTTATGTATGGTAGCATAGTACCCTTTAAATTGAACAGGCCTTCTTCCTGCTTGTTGATCTTCCATCTTCCTAGATTGAGATCAGAATTGTCTAATAGCAAGGCAGTGAATAACAAGTTACACAGAGGAGGAAGATGCCAGTTAAAATCATTGGTTTGTGCTAAGTTAGCAGAGCTTTTGTAAGGGCAATTATGACTGACCTTGATGACTCTAAATTAGGGAAAATACTTTAGGATTCCAATCCCTGATTTCCAGCGGTGACTCATGCTGAATGTTGATACCTGTGGATGGCTGGTGAGGAAAGGATTATGATGTGATTGCCCCTTTAAGGGCAACACAGCAGAGTAGCAGTCACATGGCCTGGGTGACCAATTAGGACTCAGTGTGGTACGATAACAGAGGCTTCTAGCCAGACATTTTGGGAGCCAGCTACAACCATGCAGCTACTGTACAATTCTTATTAATAAATACTTTTTGTCTTCGCTAACGAAATCTGTACAAGTGCATCCTTTTTGTTAGTTAGTTAGATTAGTTTTTGCCTATGATGTATCATTCACAGTGCCAGAGAACTAGGTTTGATTCTGGCTTCAGGTCACTGTCTGTATGAAGTGTGCATGTTCTCCTTGTGTCTGCATGGGTTTCCTCTGGGTGATCCAGTTTCCTCCCACAATCCAAAAGATGTGCTGGTTAGGTGCACTGGCCATGCTAAATACTCCTTCACTACATCCAAATAGGAACTGGAATCTGGCAACTAGGGGATTTTCACAATAACTTCAGTGCAGTGTTAATTTAAGCCTAATTGTGACATTAATAAATAAACTTTAAACCAAATAGTTTATGAAATATACTGTCAAGGTTTGCACACAGAAAATTGGAATTGTTACTAGTGGCAAAATGTTTTTTCATTCAAATTGTAAAGAACTTTAAGAAACATATAGATGAACATTTGAAATGCCATAGCATACAAGGCTAACAACCAAATGCTTGGAAAATGAGATTAGAATATTTGGGTGCTTGATGGCTGGCACAAACACAAAGGCATGATGTAGAGATCTGACAACACCAATTTTAAATCCAACCGATTTATTTGATAGTAAACTTGCTAGCTTTCGGCCTTTGTAGCCTTCGTCAGGCGAATGAGGTGTTCTGGTCTGTATTTAAAATTGGTGTTGTCAGACCTCTTACTGAGTTTACCCCAGTCCAACGCCAGCATCTCTACATCATGTGAGACTTCTTACCGTGTTTACAAACGCAAAAGGCCAGAGAGTCTCTTTCTGTGCTGTAAAACTCTGATGACTGACATTTTTTTTTACCAGGTGGGATAGTAGAAGACACATTCACTCCCTCCAACACTGATACAGTGGCAGTGGTGTGTACTATTTACAAGATGCATTGCAGCAACTTGCCCAAGGCCTCTATCAAACTCGCAAACTCTACCACATAAATGAACAAAGGAAGTAAATGAATGGAAAAATCAGTGCCTGCAAGTTACCCCCAAAATGACACATCATCCTGACTTGGAATAACGTTGCTGTTTCTTTACTGTTGCTGGATCAAAATCCTAAAATTTATTTCCCAACAGGAATGTAGATGTACCCACAACTCACAACCACCTTCTCAAAAGCCATTAGTGATGTGCAACAAATACTGGCTTAGTCAGCTATACTATATCCCATGATAGATTTTGTTTTTAAATCCTGCAATGTGTGTGTAAGACTGCTTTGTAATTCAGTACCTAAGAAAACCAAAAATTGAGAAGCAGACTATTGTGGATGCTGGAAAACTGAAATAGAAGGAGCAAATTGTGAACTCAGCAGGTTAGGTAGTATCTGTGGAGACAGAAACAGAGTTAATATTTCAGGTAGATGACCCTTCATCAAAACTGGAAAATGTTCAAATATAATAGGATTTGAGTACAAGGTATGAAGGACAAAGATATTAGATGGGGGCTGTGTGATATAGTGGAAAATAGGAGAGATTAAATCACAGAAGAATTGGTCTTACAAGATTAATGTTGAGTCTAGAAGATCAAATTGAAAGATGAGGTATTGTTCTTGAAGCTAATGTTGAAATTCACTGGAACAGTCCAGCAAGCTGAGAAAGTCAGCCTATGCAAAATCTATTACAGATTTAACTTTTCCCAGTTCTGATGAAAAGTCATTGATCTGAAAGATTAATTCTGTTTCTCTCTCCATCAATGCTGCCTAATCAGCAGAGTATTTCCAAATATTTTTCTTTTTATCTAAGATTATTAACAAGAAAAAAATTCACTACTTATTTTGACTCTAACCCAGAGCAAATAATGGAGCATCGAGATAATAGTGATCATAATATGCTTTAAGGTAATAATTGAGAAGGATATAAACATGGCAAAGATTGGTAATAGATGGGAGGAAAGTTGATTTGGAGTTGCTGAGAATGAAAGTGAGAAAGTAAAATGAACAACAACTTTGGCAAACAATCATGTGGGGAAACATTTAAAATGCTGTTTAACAGCGTCTGGAGAAAATAAACCAAATTAAACAAACATGAGGACATCTTGGATGAATAAAGATGTAAAAAAAACTGAGGATAACAAAAAGATATGCACTAAGTATATTGTCAGTAGGAAGAAATAAAAAATAAATTGAGAAATCAAAAATCGAAAGCGAGAGAAACTATGACATAAAATTATCAAGGGATGTTAAGCAAATAATATAATATTCTACAGGTGTATGAATTAAAAGAAGGGAAAGTCAGGATAAGAATAGAGCCAAAAAAATGGACAGGATAAAATTACGGCAATAGCAGAATATTCATTACATACTTATTTTTAATTTACAGAAATGGTATAGCCACATTTAAAATAGTGAGGGAAAATATTGAATAAATTAATCAATCATATTCTAAAAGGATAAGACCTCTGGTCTAAATGAATTACATTTGTGCATTTAAAAAACTAAGAGAAATGAAGGCTGAGGCACATATTTAATATTTTGTTAGCAAAAGGTGAAATACCAGAGATCATGCAAATAGCTAACATTATACCCATTTTTTAAAAAAGGAGATAGAAGATACTGAGAGAACAATAAGTGAGTCAGTTTAACATCAATAGTAGGAAAGATAATAGCATTATAATGGATGGTCAGCATTGATTTCACAAAGCAAAGTCTTGCTTGAACAAATTTAATTGAATTTTTTAACAAAGTATCAGAGAGAGTAGACAAGATTAATGCAATAGGTATAATTTATTAAGAAGTCTAAAAGGTCTTTAATACACTGCCACATAATAGACTAATGAAGTAAGTCCAAACATGTGGAATAATAAGCAGAATAGATAGCTAGCTGTCTGGGCAAGGCAGAAAGCAGAGTGTAACGATAAAGGGTATCTATTCAGAGAGACAGCAGATGGAAGGTTCAAGGGTCCCACAAGGATCAATGCTGGAACAACCGTAAGTCGCAATTACATTAACCATTTGGAATTTTAAAATCAAAACACAACTTCTTGATTTGCCAGTGACATCGTTACTGTCTGAATATTCAAAAGTGAGGAGGACTGCAACAACTTGCAAGGCATTGATAAACTTGCAGAATGGGCAAAAAATTGGCAAATAAATTTCAACACCGATAAATATGAGATAACACATTTTGGTAAGTAAAATAAAGTACATAGTACTTGGAAACTAAGATTCCAAATGGTCTTGAAGAGCAAAGAGATCCAGGAGTAGAAAATGTACAAATCACTAAAACAGCAACAAACCAAGAACTAGGATTAATTTCTACTGTGATAAAATTGAGGAGCAAACTCTAAACTTACATTGAACCTTAATTAGGCCACACTTGGAGTATTGTGTGTAGCTTGGTCACAGTACTACTGAATGAAATGAGAAACCTGGGGAGTTCTCTAATAGAAGTATTTAAAACTTTGAAAGATTTTATAGAGCAAACACACCATACATATCCATTTCTGCGTAAGATCTGAACTAGAGGCCATTAAAACTATTTTTTTTTAATTTATATTTACAGGACATGAGCATTGCTAGCTGGGCCAGCATTTCTGTGGATCTGGAGTCACATGTAGGCCAGACCAGGTAAGGATGACAGATTTCCTTCCCTAAAGAGCATTAGATGAACTAGGTGGGCTTTTAACAACAATTGTCATCATTAGGCTTTCAATTCTAGATTTTTTTATTGAATTTAAATTTCACTATCTGTCATGGCAGGATTTGAATCTAGGCCCTTAGATCTTGTTCTGGAATGTGACACTGCCTCCTCGTATTGATAAGAATGTGAATCTTAGAACTGTTTGAGGTATAGAGTACGAATATATTTAAGAGGAAGAAGAGAGGCATACAAAAGGAGAAGGAAACGGAGGTAATGTTGATAAAAGATAATGAGGAAGAATTGGTACCAGTGAAGTATAAATGCCAGCATAGACTGAATGGCCTGTTTTCTGTTAGCCTGTATACTCCATGTAATGGTGAACAGAAATGACAATGAAAAGTCTAAGTGAGGAACAAATCCATGTTTATCAAATAAAAACTGTTCCATATTGAAGGTATTGCTGGAAAATAAAAAATACAATCTGTATTTCTTTGTAAGTTGGGCTATCAACACAATGAAGTTGCAAATGTGATCACACGAGTTGGAATTTTCTGCTTTCGGGACTAAGTGTGGTATTGTGCAGGAAAGATAGTGGATCCTGCAGCATGGTGGGGTTCTGCACAGGTCGTCTGCGTTTCACCTCATTATGTATGCATAAATGATCAACAAGTCATATCTCATGGCAGGTTGGACTGGAATTCATACACCCTGTCACTACTTCACCAGTTCATATTTACTGGCAACATATTTAAATGGCACACATTCAGTTTCTGCACCAAGGACTTGCCATAACCAGTGAGGCCCCAAGAAGAGACAAATATTCTGCGCTCAAATTCAGCAGCACTGGCAGCACTCTTCCAGGTAGTCGAGGACATACAGAAGATCCTTTACACCCATGATGGAAGACCAGCAGACCACCAACTTCATTATTAAGACGTGACATGGGTCATCAACATGGTCAACAACTGTGTTTCTCAGAAGAGCACTGCTAATTAGTGATGATCTCAGTCCTCTACCAGGGCGTGTTAACCTTCTCCTCACTCCCAACTCTCACAAAGCCATCATAACAGGCCACAGGGATCTCTCACATGGCACAAGGGCCATCATCATTGACTCTCTCACACAAACTTTTATATCTTCATCTCTGTCACATTCTGCACAAGTCACATCTCCAGCCCTAACATAGATCCACTCAGCACACACAGATGTCAGGCATACTTATCACCTGCTTTGGCATTTGTCCTGCTCATAGTCTGTCCCATTTCTCTTTATGTGGAACAAGATCATTCACAACAACAGGTAGACATCCCAGACCAGAAGGAGAAATGCCTGAGCTCAAAGCAATCACTTATTTTGAGGGGTTGGAGGCAGAACCGGCTGCAGGAAGTTTCACAGACTGATCAAGAACTTTGATCCGGACCTTCAGAGTACTCTCCATGCTTTCATTCCACGTACTGCCTGTGTTGGACACCTCTGCTGTCTCCTGAAGACACACAAGGCAAACACACCCGGCCATCCCATCATATTGGGCAATAGGATCCTGTGCGAGAACTTCTCCGGCTACGTTGAAGGCATCCTGAAACCCATTGTACAAAGCTTTTGTTGTGACACTACGAATTTCTTCCAGAAACTCAGTACACATGGTGCAGTTGAACCAGGAGCATTCCTTGTCAAAATGATGTCTCAGCGCTCTACACCAGCATCCCCCACACGATGGCATTGTTGCAACTGCCTCAATACTCAATGCCAATAACTGCCAGTCTCCAGATGCAATTTTATAACTCATCCACTTCATCCTGGACCACAACGTCTTCACCTTTAACAACCAGTTCTTCATTCAGACACACAGAATAGCCATGGGGACCAAATTCAATGACATTTTCTTCCTTTGGACTCATGGTGAACAATCACTGAAACAACTATATGATGACACCAACACGTTCCATCTCACCATCAGACTCACCATGGACTAGTCTGTGGAATCAGTTGCATTCTTGGACGCACACATCTCCATAAAAGACGGTCACATCAGTGCTTCACTGCACCGGAAGCCCATGAATCCACCCCTAAGGACAAGCCCTCCATTTACACAAGATCTACTCAGATGAAGAGAATCACAACAGACACTGAAAGATACCCTCATATGAACAAGATATGGTGCTCCACTCATTGATTGAGAGTTCCAATGCACCACAGCGAAAAACCACACCAACCTCCTCAGAAGGCAAATATGGGACATGGCGGAGTACCCTTCATTGTCCAGTACTTCCCTGGAGTGGAGAGCTATGACATCATCTCCAGAGCCTTCAACATGTCATTGATGAAGACGAACATCTCGCTAAGGCCATCCCCACACCCCCGCTTTTTGCCTTCAAACAACCACACATCTTCAAACAGACCATTGTCAGCAGCAAATACCCAGCTTCCAGAAGAACAGTGACCATGACACCACACAACCTTACCACAGCAGCCTCATGTCAGATCATCGAACACCATCCACCAAGTACACGGTACATACATATGCAACTCTACGCTGCAGGAAAGGATATCCCGAAGCATGGTAGATTGGGGAGATCATGCAGGCACTATGACAACAGATGAATGAACACCGTTCACCAATCACCAGGCAAGAGTGTTCTCTTCCTGTTGGGGAACATTTCAATGGTCACAGGCATTTAACTTCTGATCTTTGGGTGAGCATTCTCCAAGGTGGTCTTCACAATACACAACAGTGCAGAGTCGCTGAGCAGAGACTGATAGCCAAGTTCTGCACACGAGGATGGCCTCAACTGGGATCTTGGGTTCATGTCACACTATCTGTAATTCCCATGACTTGCCTCGGCTTGCAAATTCTCACGAACTGTCCTAGCTGGAACTTAACCCTTTCTCCACTCATATTGTTTGTACCTTTAAGACTTGATTATGCCCTATTTGTGAACTGAAATCTCACTTGATGAAAGAGCAGCACTTTGAAAGCTAGTGGCTTTTGCTACCAAATAAACCTGTTGGACTTTAACCTGGGGTTGAGAGACTTCTCACTGTGTTTACTCCAGTCCAATACCAGCATTTCCACATCATCACTAATGATTTACAGCCATTACATGGTTACAAAAAATACAGCAGATATTAATGGATGAAAAGCACAGACAATGCTGAAACTATACAATAGATCAGTTAACATTTGAAAGGGGAAGATAGATTAATGAGCAATATAAATGGATAATAGGGTCTTCAATTTCTATGTAGTTGTTCAAACATTTCCTTATTGCTTCAAATTGAATAGATGGTTGCATAGTAATTCCAAAACATAATTTATGATATGTACTGTTAACATATTGTTGTTCCCTCTAATAATATTTATTCAATTATTACATATGCAGAACTTTACCATGTGGTGGCACTGTTCATAGAACATCTCACTAAGCACCTTGTTATATAAAGAATTCCCCTTTTCCATGTTATCATTTTACATTATTTTTTCTTATTCTGCACAGTAACAAAGTTTATGTTTTGTTTACACACCCTAAATTTACTGTTACTACAGTATTACTATTCATACATTAAAGAAAATTATGAAATTGTGGAAAAATTGTTTTTTTTTAAATGTATAAATGAGAGAGCACTCAGTAAAGCATGTACCTCCACTATGCTATATTAACTCAATATGATTACAATTAAAGTTTATTTATTAGTGTCATAAGTAGGCTTATATTAATACTGCAATGAAGTTCACTGTGAAAGTCCCTCAGTTGCCACATTCAGTGTACCTGTTAGGGTACACTGAGGGAAAATTTAGCATGACTAATGAATCTAACGAACATTTCTTTCGGACAGTGGGAGGAAACCCACGTAGACGTGGGGCGAATATTATGAAGCTCTTCTTTGAGTTTTTTCTCTGAATGCTTGATGTTCTATAACTATAAAGCTGAAAATAAATCTTATTATTAAGAGATTCAAATTCACTGAGGAGGCTATGGGCCAGTCCACATCCAACAACCTGCTCTGAAAACTCTTCTCACATTTTAATAATTTTGACAAATTCTACCATAGCAGCTGAGTCAATTCACAGTATTTGATATAAAATAACCCAAAACATTTTAAACAAAATAACCCTCAACATTCCAAAAAAAGTCAATTTGCCCTATCCCACAGTGTTTTTTTTTAAACGAGATCTTGTAAAAAAAAACTTCAAAAAAAATCTTTTACAAAATTCTGAGATCAAATCTGAATCTTTGCCAAAAACTAATCAGTTTTTCCATTGGCCATATCCTAACTGTGCACCAAGTTTCATTAAATCCATCCATTTGTTTTTAAGGTATTTTGTTGATAGGCAAACAAGACAAACAGATAGACTAACAAATAAGAATAAAAACATTATCCCTGCCCATCTCGGTAAACTACTGTTTCCCATCCTCCATTTTCTGCCATTATTACCAATTATCTTTATCTGTGAAGGAAAACAAAGTCCATTTTTTTAAAAATCCTGAACTGACAGTGTTCTTTTGTAAATAGCACCAAAAAGCACAGAAATCCTGGATTGTGTTTTAAATTGCCTATCTACTTTCAGAATTTCTAGCCTTCCAAAAAATCTGCTGCAAATATTTTTAAGAGTTCCCTGCACCCCACTCCCCCCAGCCCCCACCTCCACAGCTTGCTCTTCTCTTCTGTTTTTTTTTGTAACACACACACGTGTGCAAATACATCAATGATTTCTCTGGCTCAATTATTTTTCTCCTTATTTACATTGTTCTCTTGAGTATGAGATTTCTCAGTCAAGCATGAATCTGCTCTCAGTGGAGTACAGGTTTATCCATTTGCAATGATTGTGTTCTGTGCGTCTCAGTCTAATATTGAAGGCAATATTGAAGAGTAAAAACTAAAAGCTCCTGGATCAGCACTCAGGCTTCACTGGAAAGGGATAAGGCATCTCAGAGTACAATAATTTCTCTAATTGGAAAGTTGCTTTTGCAGTAACTGTATCTGCTTAATTAGGGGAATTATTTTTGGATTCCACGCAAGTGCTGGATTCTTAATGCCAATTGCTAGCACCGTTAACATTAGGTCAACACTTCGATGCAGTACTAAAGAATTGCTACATTGCTTGAAATTTGTGTCTTTCAGAAAATATATCAAATGCTGTGTCTGTCTATTGAGGTGGGATCTATGGTGCAATTTCAAAAAAGAGGTGAAGGATTTTGCCCATGTTAACTGGTTGATTACATTATATTCGCTTGTGGGACCTTGCAAATTCACGTCAGCATTTTTTTTTTTACAAACAACAATGATAACATTTCAGTTGTGCTTCACTGACTGTGAAGGACTTTAGAACATCCTGAGAAAGTGAAAGACATTGATGCAAGTTCTTTCTCTTTCTGCTTAGGGATGGGCAATAAAAATGCTGGCCCAGCCAGCAATGCCTGTGAAAGAATAATTTTATACTTTTATGGGGTGTGGGCATCTCTGGCTGGGCCAGCATTTGTTGTCAATCCCTAATTGCTCTTCAACTGAGTGCTTTGCTAGGCCATTTCAGAGGGCAGTTAAGAGTCGCATTGCTGTGGGTCTGGAGTCACATGAAGGCCAGACCAAGAAAGGATGGCAAATTTTCTCCCCTAAAGTGAGTGTGGTACTATTGTGGAGTGAGGATAAAAAAGATATCCAGCATAAATATTTTGAAAGGCTTAATGGAGACTTTGACCAATATCTTTATCTGATTTTAATCACTGCTAATCACCAAGTTGTTCATTGCCATTGATCAGCAGATAGTTACAAATGGGATTTCCATAGCTCCTTCAATTCTGTCTGATGCATGAACTGGGAATTCAGACAAACCATGTGAGCCCTGGGTCTAATATTCAAATGTAAAAGCATGTTCTGGATCCCAACAAATCCTCTCCTATTTTTGTATAGATTGTAAGAAATAAAACAGGTTGATATAGCTTTTACCCTTCCTAGCCAAGGGATGCTGAAGGCAGGAAAATGGGGATGAGGAGCATATTAGCCATGATTGAATGGCAGAGTGGATATGATGTGCTGAATGGCCTAATTCTGCTCCTAGATCTTATGAGCTTTTGAACACAGTGGTGATGCTACTGGACTAGTAAACCAAAAGCCTGGACACTTGCTGTGAAGACATCAGCTCCAAGGGTGTGTGTCCCGATGTCCATGGGGGGAGGGAAGATGTCTCCCACCACACTGTGAAATCAGGGTGCCATTGTGAAACAGCATCCGTGCATTCTGAAGCTGTGCTCACTGGTGTGATTACCCAATCCCCTCCCACCACTGGTGCAAAACTCCCAACTCTCCAAAATGAATGTGGGAGGATTGCAAAGGAGTAGCAAGATGGGCGAATCCCAATGGCATGAATGGCCAAAGAAT
The DNA here is from genome assembly GCA_024679065.1 of Sphyrna mokarran. Taxonomy (NCBI): domain Eukaryota; kingdom Metazoa; phylum Chordata; class Chondrichthyes; order Carcharhiniformes; family Carcharhinidae; genus Sphyrna; species Sphyrna mokarran. The sequence goes on along the minus strand of JAGIQG010000007.1, from coordinate 68,777,842 downwards.
CCCACCCTTAGATTTTGTTTGGAAGAATTCCATCCAATGTCTCATTGAAAGACAGCACTTCCAGCAGTGTAGCACTGCCCCAATACTGCATAGATCTTTTAGTCAAAACTATGTGCAGAAGACTCTGGAGGGGGACCTGAATCCCACAACCCTCTGACTCAGGCAAGAGCGCACGTTGACCCAAATCTGATACAAGTAACATGGGGAGAAATCCATTTTTTGAACTTTTGAAGTTACATTAATTGAAACTAAAGGAACCATCAACATGGCATGGAGTACTTTCAAGGTGTAATTTAATTATGTATAATTCTTTTGAGTATACTGACATGTTACAAGAGTAGCCTTACGCCTCAGACAAGTGGGCCCAGGTGCCTGATTCACGAGGCATTATATTCAAAGAAAGTACTCCATAACCAAATTTTTGAAAAATATTTGAGGTTTTGTACAAATTATTTATCAGTCTTGTTATATTGCTTAATTGTAGTGAACAAATGCAAATTGGTTCAAGCCAAAATCAGTAGTCTTTTCATCTGCTCAATCTTCCATTGCAATATCCCTTTAGAAAATGTGTGCTGCTGGGATTCTGGCCTTTAGAAGCTTGACTGTTTATAGTACAATTGGCAGCTTAGGATTTATGTTTCATATTTCATGTTTGTTTTTCGCAAAGCTACATCTGCATTGTCTAAGTGTTACTCGTTGTTGATAGTTGCCGTTGCAGCCACGGATGCCTTGGGGAAAAAAAGGTCATAAACAGCGAGCAAGTTGTTTATTCTGTCACTTCTCTGCCGATGTTACAGCCAATGAGGAACAGAACTCATGGAAATTTACCCCAAGGTTATATCTGGTTAACTTGATGGAGTGTTTTGAGAAGATAACAAGGAAGGGTTATAGGGTAACACATTTGAAGTTGTCTGCAAAGATTTTAGCAAAACTTCTGAAAAGCTCCCAGGTGACATACAGATCAGAAAATTAAAAACTCACAGGATCCAAGGGAAAGTAGCAAGATGGATCCAAATAGTCTCAGAGGAGGAAGCAAAGGGTAATGGTAAACAAATGTGTTTATGACTGGCAGGCTGTTTCCACTGGTTCCAGAGCGCTCAATACTGAAGGGCAATTAGAGATGAGCAATAAATGCTGACCAGCAGCAACGCCTTCATCCCATAAAATGAATTTTAAAAATGCTGATCCCTTGATTTCTGCAGTACTATAAGTCAATGATTCAACTCAAATGTGAGGAACAGGATGTAAAAGTTTGCAGGTGATGCAAAAATTAGCTGTGTGGTTGACAATGCAGAAGAAAGCTTTCGACTGCAGAAGAAAGCTTTCGACTGCAGAAAGATAACAATAAATGGTCAGGTAGCTAGAAAATAATAAGTGGAATTCATTCAGGAAAAGTGGGAGCATTTGGGAAAGACAAACAAAGCAAGTGAATCTAGAATAAATGATAGAATTTGGAGAGGTTTAGCAGAAAAGAAGGACCTTGGAGTGTGTGCCCACAGGTTCTGACGGGACAGTAGTTAAGCTGATCAACTAGGCCTATGTAGTGCAGGCTTTTATTGGTCAAGGCCTAGATTGTAAAGCTGGGAGATTAAGCTAGAATTGTACAAAACATCAGTTTTGTTCATCCTTCAAGGTGAAGATGACTGCATTGATAACCTGGTGTGTTTGTTGGAGTATAAGGGTTTCAGCTAAGGCCGGTCGCTCTGGAAGATGCCCACTGCAGCTGGTAAAGGATAGCATAAACAATTGAGCTTTGACGAGCTGCTGGTTCAGAGTTTCCTTTCCTTGAGTTTTTTCGGTCTTTGATGCTTGGTTTCTTCTTTTGAAGGAGGCCACATCCTTGGTTGTGCCAGGTGTAGTGATCATAGGTGAATTCCTTCCATGTTCCGAAGTCAATATCAAAACTGCGAAGTAAAACTTCTTCAGTGGGTCTTTATAGTGCTTCCTTTGACCAGCGTGAGAGCGCACCCCAGATTTGAATTCTCCATAGATGATGTGCTTAGCCCAAGCCATTTGTGACTGTCTGAATATGGTGTAGATGCATGTCATGCCAGGTGGGTGGAATCCTCAGTGTCAGTCTCACTACCATCTAGACCACAGCTAGAGTACTGCGTACATGTTTGATCACTGCATTACAAGAAAGATCTGATCATACAGCATGAGAAAAGATATAGAAGAGATTAGCCAGGACATTGTCAGTAATAGAGAATTTTAACTGTGAGGAAAGTTTGGATAGGCAGTATTTTTAGAACTGAGGAAGTAGAGGGACATTTCACTTGAGATGTATAAAATTATATGAGGCCTAAACAAAGTGGATAAGCAGGATCTATTTCCTTTAGAAGAGAAGTCAATGAACAGGGGTCATTGATTTAAAGTAATTGGTAAAAGGAGTGCCCCAGGGATCTGTTCTAGGACCCTTGCTGTTTGTCATTTTCATAAATGACCTGGATGAGGAAGTGGAGGGATGGGTGAGTAAGTTCGCCGATGACACGAAGGTCGGTGGTGTTGTGGATGGTCTGGAGGGATGTCAGAAGTTGCAGCATGACATCGACAGGATGCAAGACTGGGCGGAGAAGTGGCAGATGGACTTCAACGCGGATAAATGTGTTGTGGTCCATTTTGGCAGATCCAACGGGATGAATGAGTACACTATCAAAGGTAGGAGTCTTAGCTGTGTGGAAGAGCAGAGGGATCTTGGGGTCCGGGTCCATAAGACTCTCAAATCGGCCTCCCAGGTGGAGGATGTGGTTAAGAAAGCTTACGGTGTACTGGCCTTCATTCATCGAGGGATTGAGTTCAGGAGTCAGGAGGTAATGCTGCAGCTTTATAGGACCCTTGTCAGACCACACTTGGAGTACTGTGCGCAGTTCTGGTCGCCTCACTATAGGAAGGACTTGGAAGCTATTGAAAGGGTGCAGAGGAGATTTACAAGGATGTTGCCTGGATTGGGAGGCATGCCTTATGAAGACAGTTGAGGGAGCTGGGACTGTTCTCCCTGGAGAGACGAAGGTTGAGAGGCGACCTGATAGAGGTTTACAAGATGTTGAGAGGAATAGATAGGGTGGACTCTCAGAGACTATTTCCCAGGGCTGAAATGGTCGCGACGAGAGGGCACAGATTTAAGGTGCAGGGAAGCAAGTACAGAGGGGATGCTAGGGGAAAGTTTTTCACTCAGAGGGTGGTGAGTGAATGGAATCGGCTGCCGTCGGTGGTGGTCGAGGCGAACTCGCTGGGGTCTTTTAAAAGACTTCTGGATGAGTATATGGGATCCAATGGGATTGGGGGTTATAGATAGGTCTATGGCTGGGTAGGTTTTGATGTGTTCGGCACAACTTGTGGGCCGAAGGGCCTGTTTGTGCTGTAGTGTTCTATGTTCTATGTTCTATGAACAGGGGGGAGCTGAAGAGCAATTATTTCATTCAGATGGTGGTGGGTGTCTGGAACTCACTGCTAGAAAGGATGGTAAAAGAAGAAACCCTCATCACATTTAAAAAGCACTCGGATTAACCATCAGTGGGCTGCTTGGAACTGGGATTAAATTAGACATATCATTATCTCTGCCATGGACAATGAGGCAAATAGGCCAAACAATAAACCTTTATGTTTCTAAATAACAACACAAGAGAGGGAAAGCCATAGGAAAACAAAAAAGAATCAATCTGAAGACTTTACATTGAGGAAAAGAAATTTAAAATTTGCAATCACTGGTGGACAATCAATAACTTCAGTAACTGTGTAATTATACAATGAACAGTCCTATGACCATCAGCATCAGATCATCAGCTGCTCAATGAACAGTATGCTCTGCCTAACACAACCTCTACAACAATAAAAAATACTAGATGCTAGAAATATTTAGCAGGTCAGGCAACATCGGCAGAAAGATAAACAGATTTAAAGTTTCAGGTCAGTCACCTTTCACTGGGGTTGGGAGAAGTTCAATATAAAGATATAACAGGGTTTAAGCAAGTACAAGCAGGGAAAGGGATGAGTTGAAAGGAGAAAGAACACAGGAGAAGGTCTGTGATAGGGTAGATGACAGATGGGATTAAATGACAAAATGAATGCCCACTTAAAGGCGTCATCTTGCCACTACTGGATGGTGGACTCGCCACGTGAAAGTTTAAGAAGCAAACACTATCAAGGTTTTGCAGGCTTCCAGTGTGGGAGAAGGAACCTCATTCAAAGGCACTCAGGGCCTGATTGAGAAATAGTATTGAAAGGTTTTCCTCTCTGGCAGTTAATTGGAAGTTTGGAAGTTAATAGGACAAGCCTTCCTGCAAAGCCTCATCCGTAAGGGTGACCAACTGTTCTGGATTTCATAGAATCTTTCTATAATTCAGGCAGTTGTTGCATATCCAGGATTTTAGGTTGTGGGACATTGCTTAAGACCTTTAAATTTTGCACATGTGCACTTTCAGGTTTGCATTATTCCCGGCTGCTGATCTCACAGCTTCACCAACAATACCCTCCACAAATAACTCCTCCGCCCCCGAATCTTAACTCATCTTTACCAGTAACCACTGCCAGTTTGAACAGTCACCAGCACCAAAGTGCTCTCAATTTCTTCCCTGAGATTTGCTCAACCTGGGGCAAGACCTCCGTGATGTACACTAAATATCTCCCAAATCTAATGCCAATACATTGAAGAGGGATTCTGTAATCACATGCTCCAAGTGGGGCTGTCATACTTAGATCTAGCATGACTATAATGTAACCTCAATTCTCTAACTGCAAACTCTCGAATGCACGAGCCAGGATTTGGGTATTATCTCTCGAGGGCCGTGATTGAATGCTTCTGAGTGAGAGAATTTTAAAAGGAAGCAATGAGGAGGGGATATTGTCATCAATCTTTGCCTAGCATATATCCTGTACTTCATTAGTTCCCACGAATTGGAGGACAACATTTGCTCTCATGGGGCTTCAGCAGTTAGAGATTGGAGGCCTATCAATAGCTCAACTTAATCTTTTGGCTTTTAGCAGCAGGAAATAACACTGAACTTGATACCTCATTGTTCAGTCTCCATCCCAACATCCCATATTGTTTAAAAATAATTAAGTTGCGTGCAAATAACTTCAGGTGGCATTTTGACTTGTTAATACAACAAAACAGTTTAATATTAAGTTAGAAATATTTCTCTGTTCTAGCCACAAAGGTTCAAGCTAAGGTATCAGAACATGAAAATATTGGTGATCAAGTCATGAATGGTTATGCCATTACATCCCATTCTTCTTCACAGATACTGCTCCACTTTTAGACCACAGTGCATGTGGCATGTAAAGTACGTATGCAGATATAATTTGAATTGCAAAATTATGACTAACTTTTATTTTAATCCTTTCCCAGGCCTAAATAGTTTTTAACTTGCTGCCAAGGTCTATGTGGGAGGAAGCAATCACACTATTAACTATCTCCAAACCTATATATCAGTTTGTGCCATAGAGTTCTCTTCATTTCAAATATGGCTACTTTCCTCAAATAACTGTTCACCAACATTCAGTTTGATTTCCATCAAAAAGCCTTGATCTGAACATGGAGAAAAATACTGAAATCTAGGGGTGAGGTGATCATGACTGTCCTGGATATCAAAGTTGCATTTGATCACGTGTGGTAGTAAGGAGCTCGAGCAAAGCTGAAGTCATTGTGAATCAGAGAGAAAACTCTCTACAGCTTGGAGACATACTGAGTGAGCATTAAGGAAGATTATTGTTGTTGTTGGAAGTCAATCATACCAATACCTGAACATCAATGCAGAAATTTCTCAGAATAGTGCCCTCGACCCAAACATTTTTAGCTGCTTTATTAATTACCATCATTCCACCATAAGCTCAAAAGTGGGGATGTTCACTGATGATTGCAAATGGTCAGAACCATTTTCGACTCCTCAGATACTCAAGCAGCCCAAGCACATATGCAGCAAGACTTGCACAACATTCTGGGTTGGGATGATAAGTACCAAGTAAAGGTCACACAAGTGCCAGGCACTGAATCATCTCCAACAGGAGAAAATCCAACCATCCCTCCATACACTTAATAGTATTACCATATCTGAATCTCCTACTATCAACGTCTTGTGGGTATAATTGTCCAGAAACTGAATTGGATTAGCCATGTAAATAATGCGGCTACAATAGATCAGAAGCTTACCACCTGATTTCTCAAAGTCTGTCCACCTTCTATAAGGCACAAGTCAGGAGTGTAATGGAATTCTCTCCACTTGGCTGAATGAGTAATGCTCCACAAACCCTCAAGAAGCTCTATATCATCCAAAACAAGGCAGTTCGCTTTATTTGCATCCCTTCCACCACCTCCAACATCCATTCCCTCACTAGTGCATGGTGGCAACACTGTGTACCATCTACAAGATGCACTGCAGCAATTCACCAAGGGTCTTTTCACAACACCTTCCAAACTCATGACCTCTACCACCTTGAAGGACAATGGCATCAGATGCATGGGTATACCACCACCTGCATACCATTCCTTCACTATCACTGGGTCAAAATCCTGGAACTTTCTCCTAACCAGCACAGTGGGTGTGCCTACACCACACCACGCAGACTGCTACAGTGGTTCACAAAGATGACTCACCACACCTGTGTCAACGGCAATTAGGTACAGGAAATACAATTGCTGACCCTGGCAGTGACACCCACATCCCAAGAAATAAGTTTTTAAAACTTGCATATTATTACAATGTCATAATCGTAGTGAATACAGTGAGGTTATCTCCCTGCTCTCCAAACTATCGCCAGGATCACAGAATCAGCCATAATGGTCAGGTTCTAAAATATCCCAGATTGACTCATACTTGCTAAATAAAAAAAAAATGAACATTCTCCAATTCTTTTTCCACCACACAAAAAATCTCTATTGTCAGGCGCTTTGGAGATATTTGTACTTCTGTTTTCTCTTCTTTGTAAAGATTCTCCATTTCAGATCATTACATACTGTTGGACTCTACAGTAGAATCTAAAGAGATTGACACACTCTCAGGCCGGTCTCAGACACTAATTTGGAGGTGTGATGTTGACATACTTATTCAATTACACTTGTTTTGTTGTGTAGGTCACACTGACATTTCCAAGGACATCATCCCTCAAGTTATTGGAAACAAATATGATCTCATCGACTCTCTGCTGGTATACAAGTTGTGTACATATGGCCATTTTCCTTCACTTTTCGGCATCTTCTGGTTATTTTCCTGCCTGCGCAATAGGATCTGAAGAAAAACTTTTCTTGCAACGGCACAATTTCTGTGACAAGCTCACATAACCCTAACAGGGATAACATTAGGTTTATGCACTTGTATTCCATTTAGTACATTGTATTTAATTCTGGGCAGTACTCCTTTGGAAGCACAGATTAACGTAGGAGCCAGTGCAACATAGATTGTCAGAATAATATCAGGACTATGGCATTTCTTGAACAGCGCAAGCATCTCACACTCATTGGTGACCTATTAACCTTCAGTGAGAAAAGTCATACTGAGAACATTTCAGCTTAATATTCTTCAAAGACTTCACTAAGATCATCTAAGAGTAGTAAAATGTCTTGCAAGAGCGCAGCAATCAGTTTGGTAGCTAAGCATTACTCACTCTGAAGAAGAAATTATTTCTAACTAGCTTACTTGTGTTGCAAACAGCCAAAAAACAAAAAGAATCATTATTATTTTCTACTTTTCCATTAAGGCTGTGGATAGCACTTGGGAATGGGCATATTTGAATTTAGATAAAAACCTTCTTTATTGTCATTGATCATTACTCACAGTGAATTAAAGTAAACAGATTGCATAATATCACAGAGGAAGTAACTTGTAAATGAGCTATTCCACAGTTTTGCTAACAAATATGGCTTTGTTCATTCATGATGCGGAGATGCTGGCATTGGACTGGGATAAACACAGTAAGAAGTCTGACAACACTAGGTTTAAGTCTAACCGATTTATTTGATAGTAAACTCGCAAGCTTTCAGAGTTTGCCCCTTCATCAGGTGAATGGAGAGTTCTGGCCTCAGTCTGTCTATGCTGTCATATGCTCTGCCTGAGGCCAGAACGCTTCATTCGCCTGACGAAGGGGCAAACCCCGAAAGCTTGCGAGTTTACTATCAAATAAATCAGTTGGACTTAAACCTGGTGTTGTCAAACTTCTTACTTTGTTCATTCAACCAGTTCACCTCTCCATCCTTAAGTGAATGGAGAAGCTAAAGAGGAGTATGAACCGTCAAAGATATATTAAAGAGAAACAAAGACAGTTATTTAGTTTTTCTGACTTATCAAACTTCAGCACTGTAAAATGGTTTCTTAACATGAGTAGGAGATTGAGAACATGACTTTAATTTTAGAGCAAAAACTCAAATCCAACATATGAGTTACGAGGAGAGGTTAGGCAAATTGGGACTGTTTTCCTTAGAAAGACGTAGACTTAGAGGAGATCTAATAGAGGTGTACAATATTATGAGGGGTATAGATAGAGTAAACAGGGTTAAGCTTTTTCCTAGGATGGACTTGAATAGCACGAGCTTAGGGTGAGGCAGGTAAGGTATAATTTGGATGCTAAAGGGAGTTTTTTCACACAGAGGGTGGTGGGGGTATGGAATGCGCTGCCAAGTAAAGTGGTAGAGGCAGGTACTCTGGAGTTATTTAAGAAATACTTAGATAGGCACATGAACAGAATGGGAATGGAGTATAGAAAACTGATTTAAAATACGGATCATGAGCCTTGGGAATCCCTGGGAAGTGTGTAAATAGATGATGATTTTGATGTACTTGTTTTTATCCTACAGGTGCTTTGGTCCACCTTGTCTAACGAGGGGCATATATGCGATGGGTTGAGAGAGACCTACTCTTGGATTTTTTTTTTTTGAGAGAATCCTAGTGTACTCTTGACCTGGACCATTTGATGGGCAACATGACAGCTCAGTGTCTATCGCTGTGCTGTGCAGATACATGAATTTGGGCCTGTCTCTGTGGGAGTTTGCGCATTTTCCAGGTGCTCCGGTTTCCTCCCACATCCCAAAGATGTGCTCTTAGGCTAATTGGCAAAACAAATTCTCCCTAAATTGTCTCAAATTTGGTTTTTAATCCATAAATCTATAGACATGGACAGGGATTGCAGGTAGAGGTGGGAACATCGGGGTGGCGGCACAGGCTCGTTGGGCCGAAGGGCCTGTTTCCCATGCTGTTTTGTTCTTTGTATTTCCTTCCTGTTTACTTTGTTCACATCCTCATTTTGAACACATCCACTCAATTTCTTCTCATCCTGTCTAAAAGAAAACAGCCCCATTTTTATTCAATCTGTTCTTATAACTCAAGAGGTGTGATTGGCGCAGCTTGTGGGCCGGGGGGCCTGTCTGTGCTGTAATTCCCACATATGGTCAATGGATCTTATAAGAACATAAGAAATGCAGCAGAACATAGATAGGCTGGTAGCTTGGGCAGACAGATGGCAGATGGAATTCAATCCTGATAAATGTGAGGTGATGCATTTCGGGAGAAAGAATGTAGGGGGGAGGTATGTGATAAAGGGTAGACCTATTAAGAGTATAGAAACGCAGAGGAACCTGGGGGTGCAGGTGAACAAGTCTCTGAAGGTGGCAGAGCAAGTGGAGAAGGTTGTGAAGAAAGCATATAGTATGTTAGCCTTTATAGGAAGGGGTATAGAGTACAAGAGCTGGCCTTTAATGTTGCAGTTGTATAAAATGTTGATTAGACCTCATTTGGAATACTGCGTCCAGTTCTGGTCGCCTTACTACCGGAAGGACGTGGAGACTCTGGAGAGAGTGCAGAGGAGGTTTACCAGGATGCTTCCTGGTAGGGAAGGTCTGAGTTACGAGGAGAGGTTAGGCAAATTGGGACTGTTTTCCTTAGAAAGACGTAGACTTAGAGGAGATCTAATAGGAGGTGTACAAGATTATGAGGGGTATAGATAGAGTTAACAGGGTTAATCTTTTTCCTAGGATGGAGTCAAATAGCACAAGGGGTTACGGGCTTAGGGTGAGGCGGGTAAGGTATAATTTGGTTGCTAGAGGGAGTTTTTTCACAGAGGGTGGTGGGGGTATGGAATGCGCTGCCAAGTAAAGTGGTGGAGGCAGGTACTCTGGAGTTATTTAAGAAATACTTAGATAGGCACATGAACAGAATGGGAATGGAGGAGTATAGAAAATTGATGTAAAATAGGGATCACGAGCCTTGGGAGTCCCTGGGAAGTGTGTAAATAGATGATGGTATTGATATACTTGTTTTTATCCTACAGGTGCTTTGGTCCACCTTGTTGTCTAACGAGGGGCATACACACGATGGGTCGGGAGAGGGCTGCTCTTGGATTTTTTTTTTGAGAGTATCCTAGTGCTTCATGTTGTTAGTGTATGCATAACCTGGACCATTTGATGGGCAACATGACAGCTCAGTGACTATCACTGTGCTGTGCAGATGCATGGATTTGGGCCTGTGTCTGTGGGAGTTTGCGCATTCTCTCCGTGCTTGCGTGGGTTTTCTCTGGGTGCTCCGGTTTCCTCCCACATCCCAAAGATGTGCTCTTAGGCTAATTGGCAAAACAAATTCTCCCTAAATCGTCTCAAATTTGGTTTTTAATCCATAAATCTATAAACATGGACAGCGATTGCGGGTAGAGGTGGGAACATTGAGGTGGCGGTGCGGGCTCGTTGGGCCGAAGGGCCTGTTTCCTGTACTGTTTTGTTCTTTGTCCTTTGTATCACCACGGAAACCACAAGGGTGAAATAGCATGAGGAAGAACAGAGAAGACCTGGAACTTTAATCATAGGCATATCCATGTGAGAAAGTCTGGGAAGAGAGTCCAAGACGTACAGCAGGAAAGCATAATCATCAAAAAAAACTCCACAACCTAGATCATAGAGACAGACCCAATGTATCGCAAGGAGATACCACGGTTCCATAATATTCATGAAGAAAAAGCCAATAGAAACTTCGGTTTACTACTCTGATCTTGATGAAGAAGATAAAAGACTTACTATTAGCTCTACAGCCACCTAGTAGATCACTCACACCAACAGAAGTGAAAGTACAGAATATCCTCCCGAACAAAAGGATATCAGCATGAGATTGGGACGATTAATCAAGGCACCTCAGAGACTAACCCTGTGAAGTCTGAGAATTTGGGGGGAGATATAGGAGATGTAAATATGATAGGGATAAAGATCAGGGGGCAATTGTAGAGTAAAGGGTTAATGCTATTAGCATTCATGGTGCTGATGTAATAATGACATTAGATCACATGACTGAAAAGTAACAGAGACCTGGAAGGAGGAGAAGCTCCAACCTCATGTAAACGTCCAAATGTGTAAATACTTCCTGTAAATAAAGAATAATGGTTTTGAGAAACTACGGACTCAAGCAGTACACATTAGGAGAATGGACAATCCCCAAAACCCCTGTCACAAGGAAACAATCTAAGGCAGCCAAGATGTCACACATCCTGATCCGAACCTCAGAACATTCAAAATGTAGTAAGTAACTTCTAATGTATGAAAGCGGCTGTGAGGTCTGAGTATTTAGTGCAGTCCTTACCAGAATTTGCTTTGTATTCTCACCTTAGTTTCAATGGCAAGTTTCAGGAATCTATTGAAAACCATGCAACAATACATTTGAAAGGATATTGAAGTATCACTACATTGGAGCAATTTCCACACTTAAATTGATAACCAGTTTCTCCTGAGGGGATAATACACAATCTGCCAAAGATCCCTCAGTTAAACCCAAAATTTGGTGGCTTGGAGCTGGCTTCCTGACACACTAGCACTTTTGGCAGATGAAACCCAACTTCTCCCAAACCCTGCCAGCTACTTCTAAACCCATTTACTCTACAATTTTAAAAATTGCCCCAAAAGTAAGTGATGGTTTCACTTTTAATCTTGGTAGATATAGATGTTTTGGATTTGAGAGCTGTGAACACAAGTTTAAAATTTACGTGAACAGCAAAATGATTGTAAAAGACTTCAGGAAGAGGTACATTCAGCTTAATGAATGTACATTCCATCTGTCTGCCCAATCTATTGCAAATATGTTAACTAAGTAAATTAAGAAGTAATAATAAACTCCTACAAAACATTGGTTAGGCAATGGTTAAGAACAAAGTATACTTTTGGACACCCAATATAGAAAGGGCATTAAAACTATATAAAGCGTATTGTATAAATTCACCAGGGATGATTGTAGTGAGGAGATTGCAGATACAGAAATTATTTCACTGAGTGGTCAAGAGGAGATTTAAGAGAACATTTTAAAAGTGTGAAGGATTCTGATTAAGTGAATTGGGGAAGATATTTCCTTTGACTGGGGAGTCAGTAATAAGGATCATTAAATAAAAATTGTGCCATCTACAAGATGTCCTGCAGCAACTCACCAAGGATCCTTCAACAACACCTTCCAAACCTGTGAACTCTCCCATCAAAAAGAACAAGGGCACTAGACAAATAGGAACACCACGTGCAAGTTCCTCTCCCAAACCACACATTATCCTGACATGGAAATATATCACTGTCCCTTCACTGTCTTTGGATCAAAGTTCTGTAACTCACTTCTTAATAGCAACCTGGGTATACCTACACCACATGGACTGCGGTGGTTCAAGAAAGTGGATTATTGCCACCTTTCTCAAGGGCATTAGGAATGGGCAATAAATGCTGGTCTAACCAATGATGTTCACATCCCATGATAGCAAATTTAAAAAAATAAATAAAAATTTTCTCTAGAGCACTGTTTGAAGAAATTCTTGTACACAGAGGAGGTAATCTTACCAAAAAATGGCAGGATGCTGTTTCCAGTGAGAAAACTGGCATGTTTCCTTTTGAGAAACAAGAAAGTTTTTTCTCCAGATCTTACCACGCTCTGTCAAAACAAACATGGGAACATGTTTCATTAGAGCAGGGGGGCACTCAACAAAATGTATTGTAGTAAGGAGATTGCAGATACAGAAATTATTTCACTGAGTCGTCAAGAGGAGATTTAAGAGAGCGTTTTAGAAGCGTGAAGGATTCGATTAAGTGCCTCCCACTGCCATCACCAGTGTCCCTAGCTCCTCTATCCACTCCCAGCCTCCTGCACACTTAAATGTACCCCCACACCGCATGAGGTTCCCTCTGGGGCCCGCTCCTTGGCACAGGTTGGCGTTGCCAAGTTGGCATGGTATCAACCTAACAGTGCTCACCTTTGCCAAGAGGTAGTGCCAGGGGCAGTGCCAGGCCATACCCCTCTCCACTCAGGGCTATACTTACTTTTACATCTGCAGGCAGACCCCCATGACAAGTTTTATGTCTTGGTGAACATGTTTGAAGTTGTGCTAATATGACATCAATAAACAGCATGAAGTCAATATCTTGCAAGGGGATAGGTTAATGGTATTAAAATTTATTGAAATTCATGTAAAGAAGGTTCATACCCCGTGACATTGCCAGCGAGGGGCAGGCACGGTCTGAACTTGTGACCTCACCGCGAGATCTGCGACTTCCAGATCTTGAGCCCCTGCTGACATTCAGCAAGCATGATTTAATATTGCCCCAGACAATGGTTAAATCACAGGTTAATGCATATTTAAAGGAAAATTTCAAAAAATATTTGAAGTAGAGGAAGGAGCAAAGACAGCACAAAGCAAGGCAATTAGGTGTGGACTTTTCCAGTAGTGCTAACACAGGCATAATGAGCTGAATAGTATCCTCTGCTCTATAAACGTCAAAGGTCCAAATGTACATTGCTCCTGTCAATCTTCAACTGGTCTGACAACTGCCCTCATTTTCTATGGTGATGTTGATGTGTGTCAACCTTAAGCTTAACGATGACATGACTTGGACACATGAGACATGCAAAAGTATTTAAAGCGATTTACACAATCCATCAGAACACAATCTCAATTTGTTTTTTAGAAATGAGAGCAAGCATTTGTAGTAAATTTTCATTGTATTTTTAAGTAAACTGTCATGCATATTGTTAAAACATTACACTGAACAATATCATTGTTCAAAGGTCTGATAGCATCAAATGTTGTACATCCTGCAGGAATTTGGTTACTGATTTGCATGTGTTTTACTGTTTCTCTTGTATGTATGAGCAGCTGCCATGGAAGTTTGATAAATATTGTATCTCATAATGCTCCTTTTGTCACATCACCTCTGTTTTTTAAACATTTTTGATCTCCACCTTACAGATCATTCTATATCTTATCCTGTGAGCATTCTGCTAGGATATGGCACATTCACACACCTAATTTCATCTCAGTCAACTGCATATTCATGTGGAATATTTCCTTATGCTTAATGGCATAATTTTGTCTCACAGCCATAAAAATATAGCAAGAGATTCTCATAGAGGACACACCTTTCAATTTCAAGGCAATTCCAGAGTAACGAAGTGTACAGTTGGTAAAATGAGGCTAATAGATAAAAAACAGAAAATGCTGGATAGATCTGGCACCTGTGAGGAGAGAAACACTTACTGGGAGGAATTTTTCTCCCCACAGCGTGTTTCATGGCAATGGGAGGCGGCACACACTCACTGGCGGCAGGGTCTTATGATCCCGCCGTTGTCGATGTTTTCCATTGAACGCACCCCTTGCCGTTGGCTTGAATGGTAGCAAGATTTTGGGAAATGTTTTGAATTCGTATGATCTTCTGTAGAAAAATCAAATCGACCTGAAAGGTTAACTGTTTCTTTCTCTGCAGATGCTGCCAGACCTGCTGAACTTATTCAGCATTTTGTGTTTTATTTCAGATTTCCAGCATTCGCAATACTTCGGTTTTTCTGATAGGTAGATGTTGTACACCTGATCTGAAGTCCCTAAATTCCCAGGATAATCTCACTGTAAATATATTGGAGACTATGGAGTTGATTAGAGAAGATACATCTATAACTGCAGTCTAGTGCTATTCTTGTAATGTTCTCCTTGCACAAAGGAATTTGTCTTTCATTGAGAGATAAATACAGAACTTACCTGCCGCCACAATATCTCACCATGACATGTATTGGATGCTGAGATGTCTTACAAAACATGACCTACACATCACGACAGTTCAATATGACAACATCATTCACTTCACTTACATCTTATGATTGCCCAGGAGTTTCTATTCTGTGGGAAAATTTTGAATTAGAATTGAACAATAAACTTGCATGCCAATACCACATACGTTCATTCATTCACGTGTGCTCTGCCAGAAGACAGGTCCTTGGCTTATTGTCTGGTAATGCTTAATCTTGGGTATTTTTTATTGTCATTTGTGGTTTGCCTTTGCCTTCCACTTGTTGGGCAGGGCAAGAAGGAAGCTCTGACATTTATCTCAGTTGGAATGGGAATCAAACTCATGCATTTGGCAGTATTCTGAATCACAGACCACTTTCCTTCCAGCCAACTGAGCTTACCTGCTGCTTATTGTGTATACCCCAAAACAAATTTCTGAAGGGGAAATTATTTGACAGCATGCAAAATGGTTTGCCAAATATGATGGTTAATTTGGAGAGGAACATTTATAACTTTATCCATAATCACCTCTTGTCCTTGACATTATTGCAAAGGAAAGACTAATTCAGGTTGCTGTGTTTACAAAAAGTGTAAAATGAAAATATTTCTGCTTTTGTCTTATTACAATTTTAGATTCAAGACCTCATTAAAGTCATGTGATAATAGAATGCTTACAGTAGGTTGTACTGGCAACCTTTGACACTTTTATGTATTTCACATTTTACATGAACCTCTTTGGTGAGTGTAATAGTGACATTTTGTGACCATTCGTGTGTATAAAATAAAACAAACTAAACCAGCCTATTTACCAACCTCCATGTTGTGCACAGAAGTGATGTTGTCAGGAAAGGTATGACAGTTTGACAACAAAGATGGGATGGTGGATTCCCTGGTCAAGAACCTTTTGGTTGGAAAGGTTTCCAGATGACCAGCTGAGGGACTTGAGTGGTTTTTGTTGGAAAAAAAAAAGCACTTAAAATAAGTTCAAAACTCAGTGGACTGATCTTCCAAGGTGGCTGCATTAATGGGAATTATCGAGTGACTGGGAGTAAAGCTGCAATGACAGTCTTTTGGTGTATATGTGGTGAGAAATCACTTACAATATGTTCATAGATTTTGTATATTCAGCTGTCAACAAGGCAATATGGGAAAAGAAATGGGTAATATTTTTGACTGAAATAGGCCTGGATATAGTGATTTGCTCAGTCCAGCAAAGCCAAAGAATATGCCTTTGAAAGACATTTTGATGAAGCTTGAGCAGCAGTGCAACTTCAAATCTTTGGAGATGGGAGAAAGGTATCATTTTGGAACAAGAATCAGAAAGCTTATTGTAGCCTTGAAAGCTGCCAAATGTGGAAAATCTGTTCATAATGTTGTCAGGAGGCCAGATTTTTTCAAAGTTAGATCTGACAAATGCTTATCTGCAGTTTGAGTTAGATGATCAATCTGTGTTTTAATTGACTATCAATACGCAAGCAGGTTTGTAACAGTTTCCTATCATTAAAATGTATAGTGCACTTCTGGCCTCTGTCAGTTTCCAAGATGAATCAAGTTTTGCCAGGAATTGAGGGACTGGTGTGCTATTTGAATGATATATTTATTTCAATTCCAAACAGACTTATCCATAATCACAGACTGAAAGAGAAGTTCCAATGGTTGGAAAAGCATAGAGTTTAGATGAAGCCGCAAAAATGGGAAATGTTTGAAAACTCTGTAGAGTACTTGGGTCATATGATAGGCAAAGATCGGTTTGATCCCACCAAGAGTAAAGATCAAGAAACAAGAACTGCATCATATTCTCAGATCATTTCTGTGCTCTTTTTTGGGCTTCATGAATTACTACAGTAAATTCAGACCAAATTTGGCAATATTGTTGTGTCCATTGAAAGAATTCTTGAGGAAGAGTGTTGTATGAAATCGGACAAAGCAGTGTGACAAGACATCGAGCTGAATAAAAGTCAACTTGTAGAGAATACAATGGTTGTACATTACAACATGTCCAAAAAGATTAAGTTAATGTGATAAAGAAGGTGCTATTAGGAGGAGAGATCAAATGCATCTGCCTCTCGTAATCTCAATGCCAGTGAGTGAAATTATGCTCAGAAAGAACATGAATCGATGTTGTTGATTTCTGAAGTAAGAAGATTTCATAAATACTTGTATGGTCATAGTTCCACGATTTCACTTGTGGGAAGTGCACCCATCTCCAGCTCCTTAAAATCCGCATTAGTGAACTGGAGCTGGAGCTGGAGGAACATCGGATCATTCGGGAGGCAGAGGTGATCATAGATAAAAGCTTCAGGGATCTGGAGACCCCAGAAAATGAAAATAGATGGGTGACAATGAGAGGGGCTGGTAGGAAGCAGCCAGTGAGGGGATCCCCTGTAGTTGTTCCCCTCAACAACAAGTATTCTGTGTTGGATACTGTTGAGGGGGCTGATCTATCAGTGGTAAGCCAGAGTGACCGGACTTCGAGAACTGAGTCTGCCCATATGCCTCACAAGGTAAAGAGGGAGAGCAGAAGAACAATTGTTATTGGGGACGCAATGGTTAGAAGAATAAATAGGAGGTTCTGTGGCAGTAACAGAGACTCACGGATAGTATGCTGCCTCTCAGGTGCAAGAATCGTGATGTCTTGGACCATGTTTTCAAGATCCTTAAGCGGGAGGAGGATCGGTCGCAGGTCGTGGTGCATGTTGGTACCAATGGTAGGTATAAAGAGGGATGGGGATTTAAAACAGGAATTTAGGAAGCTAGACTGGAATCTGAAAGCTAGGACAAAACATGTTGTCATCTCTGGTTTGTTGCTGATGCCAAGTGCTAGCAAGTTGAGAAACAGGGAGAGAGTGCAGATAAACATGTGGCTGCAGGAATGGTGTAGGAGAGAGGCTTTCATTTACTTGGATAATTGGAGCACATTCTGGGGAAGGCAGGAGCTGTACAAACAGGATGGTTTGCACCTGAACCAGAGGGGCACTAATATCCTAGGAGGAAAACCTGCATCCGCTCTTCAGGAGCAGGGGGATGGGGACATTGGGGGGGCGGTTAAACTAATTTGTCAGGGGGGTGGGAAAATGAGATGTAGTCTAAAAGCCAAAAGCCAGAGTTGAGGGTCGTGAGGTACCGAGGAAAATACCAAGGCAGCAGGAGTATACAGGTAGACAGGATGATGGGTTGAAGTGTATCTACTTTAACACAAGGAGCATCAGGAATAAGGTAGGTGAACTTGGAGCATGGATTGGTACTTGGGACTATGTTATTGTGGCCATTATTGAAACCTGGTTAGAACAAGGACAAGAATGGTTGTTGACAGTTCTGGGGTATAGATGTTTCAGTAAGAGTAAGGAAGGCGACAAAAGATGTGGAGGAGTAGCATTGTTAATTTTGGATAGTATAACAACTGCTGAAAGACATTTCAAGGGTGATCTACCTACTGGGTAATATGGGCTGAAGTTAGAAATAGGAAAGGATCAATCACATGGTCAGGAGTTTTCTACAGGCTCCCAAATAGTAATAGAGATGTGGAGGAGGAAATGGCAAAGCAGATTATGGACAGATGTGGATGTCACAAGGGAATTATCATGGGCGACTTTAACTTTCCAAATATTGATTGGAACCTTTATAGGTCAAGTAGTTCGGGTGGCACACTTTTTGTACATTGTGTGCAGAAGAGTTTCCTGACACAATATGTAGATAAGCCGACAAGAGATGGGACCACATTGGACTTGGTACTGGGTAATGAACTGGGCCAAGTGTTAGATTTCTTTGTGTGAGAGCACTTTGGAGATAGTGACCACAATTTGGTGTCCTTCATTATTGCAATGGAGAGGGATGGGGGTCACACGACAGGGCAAGTTTATAATTGGGTAATTATGATGCAATTAGGCAAGAATTAGGGAGCATAAGATGGGACCAAAAACTGTCAGATATGGGCACAAACGAAAAGTGGAGCTTTTTCAAGGAGCAAATACTGCATGTTCTTGAAAGGTATGTCCCTGTCAGGCAGGGAGGAAATGGCCAAGTGAGGGAATCATGGTTCACAAAGGAGGTTGAACGTCCTATCAAAAGGAGAAAGGAAGCGTATGTAAGGATGAAAAAGCAAGGTTCAGTTGAGTCACTTAAGAGTTACAAGATAAATAGGAATGAGTTAAAGAAAGGGCTTAGGAGAGCTAGGAGGGGGCATGAGAGGTCCTTGGCAGGTCAGATAAAAGAAAACCCCAACTTTTTACTCTAATGTAAGAAATAAAAGAATGACCAGGGTGGGGTTAGGACTAGTCAAGGATAGTAGTGGGAACTTGTGCATGGAGTCAGATGAGATAGGTGAGGCATTGAATGAATACTTTTCTTCAGTGTTCACTAAGGAGAAGGGCCATGTTTTTGGGGAGAGTACATGATACAGGCTGATAGGATGGAGGAGGTAGATGTTCTGAGGGAAGATGTATTAGCAATTTTGAAAAACATGAGGGTGGATAAGTCCCCTGGGCCAGATGGGATACATCTTAGGATACTTTGGGAGGCAAGGGATGAGATTGCATGCCTTTAGCTTTGATCTTTGGGTCCTCATTGTCCATGGAGATAATGCCAGAGACCAGAGTGTGGCAAATGTTGTTCCTCTTTTCAAGAAAGGAAATAGGAATGACCCTGGTAATTATAGGCCAGTTAGTCTTACTTCAGTGGTTGGTAAGTTAATGGAAAGGGTCCTGAGAGATAGAATTTATGACCATTTGGAAGGATGCAGATTAATCTGGGATAGTCAGCATGGTTTCATGAGGGGTATGTCCTGCCTCCTAAATTTGATTGAATTCTTTGAGGAGGTAACTAAGCATATGGACGAAGGTAACACAGTTGATGTCACATACGTGGATTTTAGTAAGGTGTTTGATAAGGTTCCCTGTGGTAGGCTCATGAAGAAGATAAAGATGTGTGAGATAGAAGGAAATTTGGCTGATTGGATAAGTAACTGGCTGTGTCATAGAAGACAGAAGGTGGTAGTAGAAGGAAAATTTTCAAACTGGAGGTTAGTTACCAGTGGTATACCACAGGGGTCTGTGTTGGATCCTCTGCTATTTGTAATTTTTATCAATGACTTGGAAGAGGGGGCTAAAGGGTGGGTTAGTAAATTTACTGACGACACCAAAATTGGAGATTGGAGGACTCTTTCAGGCTGCAAAGAGACATTGATAGGATGCAGAGCTGGGCTGAAAGTGGCAGATGGAGTCTGACCCTAATAAATGCGAGGTGATTCATTTTTGGTAGGACAAACTTGAATGCAGATTACAGGGTTAATGGCAGAATTCTAAGGAATGTGGAGGAACAGAGAGATCTTGGGGTTCATATCCACAGATCTCTGAAGGTTGCCACTCAAGTGGATAGAGCTGTGAAGAAAGCTTATAGTATGTTAGCATTTATTAACAGGGGTTTGAGTTTAAGAGCTGTGGGGTTATGCCGCAACTATACTGGACATTAGTGAGACCACATTTGGAATATTGTGTTCGGTTCTGGTCACCTCACTATAAGAAGGATGTGGAAGCATTGGAGAGTGTGTGGAGGAGATTTACCAGATGCTGCCTAGTTTGGAGGGTAGGTCTTATGAGGAAAGGTTGAGGGAGCTGGGGCTTTTCTCTTTGGAGTGGAGGAGGATGAGAGGCGATTCAATAGAGGTTTATAAGATGATGAGAGGGATTGATAGGGTGGACATGCAGAGACTATTTCCTCGGGTGGATGTAGCTGTTACAAGGAGTATAACTATAAGGTTCATGGTGGGAGATATAGGAGGGATGTCTGAAGTAGATTCTTTACTCAGAGAATGGTTAGGGTGTGGAATAGACTGCCTGCTGAGATAGTGGAGACAGACACTTTAGGAACTTACAAGCTGTTATTGGATAGGCACATCGAGCACACCAGAATGATAGGGAAGGGATTGCTTAATCTTGGGATTGTTCATAGCTCAGCACAACATTGAGGGCTGAAGGGCCTGTACTATGCTATAATGTTCTATGTTCTATGTTTTATGACTGATCATATGTCATTAACTGCTATTCGGAATCCAGTCTTCAGTATCCATGTTAGGTGTAGCCCAAACACAGGGAAAGGTTTTGAGTTTGACGGCTTATACAAGTTGAGTATCATTTATCTGAAACCTTTGAGAATGATTGCATTTAGCATCTCAGATCATTTCTGTTTACAGATACTGCATATATACCTCAGCCTACCAATATTACAATGGTCTAACACTAGGCTCGCTATAGTCTAAAGTAAATAAAATGATTGGAAAAGTAAAATAGACCATTGAGTAACAAAGGTTAGGTGCAGTCAGCTCAGGTCATGTCAGTTCAGGTTATAGACATTCTATGGTAAAGTTTGATAAGTTTCAAAATAATGTCTTTTTGGAGGTATTTAATTTTCAGAATTATGGATCAAGAATACTGGAACTGTACCAACATCAAAAGGTCATTGAAATGCTGATGCAATGTCTAGATTACCATCACCATCAGAGGTAGAATCCAACAGGGAAGATGTATTTTTCTTTTTGTACATAAATGAGGTGCCAGTCACAGTAGATGACATTGGTAGAACAACTCTTAGGGACCCTATATTGATTAGGGTGTATGCCTACAAGGATATTGGAATTAAAATTCAAACCATTTTTTGTAGATAAGAATTAACTGTCAGTTGATTAACGTTGCGTCATGTGGAGAAGCAAAGTTGTAATTCCTGGAAAGTGCAGATCACAGTTGTATGTGATCTTCATGGTTAATGCTGAAGGATATGTTATTCAAAGAGTTTAGCAAATAACTATGTTTTGATAAGAACATTGAAAACAAAGTGAAATAGTGTGGAGTATGTCAAGCAATAGAAAAGAAGCCACCATTGGTATCTTTGCAATATTACAAATGGTCAGCTAAAGTGTGGCAGAGGCTGCACATAGATTACGAAAAATTAGAAGGGCAACAACTTCTCATTGTGATAGGTAGGCATTCACTGTGGATTGAAGGGTTTTCTATGAATTTAACACAACTAGCAAAACTCTAGAGAGTTTTCTGTTAATGGGTTCCGGGGGGATATTGTGTCAGTCAACAGGCCTCAGTTTGTTCAGAAGAGTTTTCAGAATCTTTGAGAATGAACTGCAGAAAACACATTCAAATTCCATTGTATCATGCAATGAAATAGTAGAGCACCCAGTGTAAATTATTAAGTGTACTTGTCAGACAAATGCTAGAAACAAATCTGAAGAAATGTCAGTCTTCATTGGATCACAGACTGCAAAATTTTACCTATCGTAACCATCTCACATTACTGCCAGCAGAACACCAGCTCAACAATTTCTCAGAAAACAACCCAAATTAAGATTTTCATTTAGCACAGTAGAAGAAAAACAATCAAGACAAATAAGAGGGTCATTAAAGAAGTGGAGTGAAAGAAAGAAATCTGAAATTGAACCAGAAGAATAAAATGAAGAATCACCATCACAAGTTGTTGAAGTTGCTATCAGGAAGAGTTTTGAACCTATGTGGTCCTCACATATAATTAGCCAAGATGTTTGGTAATAGCAAGGTCTAAAATAAAAGCAAAATACTGGGGATGCTGGAAATCTGTAAAAAAAGAAAATGCTGGAAGACACCTGCGGATCTGGCAGCATCTGCAGAGAAAGAAACTCTGTATGAGTCTGTATGACTCTTATTCACAACTCTGAAGAAACAGCTAATTTGCTCCCAGCAATGTGACAATGGCCAGATAACCTGTTATAGTGATGTTGGTTGAGGGATAAATATTAGCCAGGACATTGGTGGAACTCCTATGCATTGAGATCGATTATATCCACCTGACGACTATAAAGTGTACTGTGTAAGTCAGAATGCGATCACCACTTGCCACATATGGTGAATTAATCACAAGCACATGGCAGATTGATCATTTTTGAAGACATACAGAGTACTGAATTGTGTTGAAGTTGAGGCTGCAGGTATGAGAATGGGTATCAATCTCTATTGGAGCAAGGAAAATCAAACACATCACTATTAGGCAGGAGTCACACATCAATGACAATGTTTAGTAGATTATTGTTTAGTTGTCAGGAGTTAGTTGCCTGGAACCTGAAGGACCATTTACTCAATGAAACAAGAATAATAATCAGCCATTTGTTAGCATCTCTGTTCCTGACATTTCTGAGTACCTCTTAAATGACAATATATTTAGAGTTGTGAGACTGCTCTGTGAAGTATTGTGAAATATTGGCCTTCACAACAACAGATATCCAAAATCCAGGAAAGTTAGTGAGATTTTGCAAGTCCAGGCAAGTTGTGGGGGTTACAAATAATGTGACATATCACATTCTCTGTAACTGTCTGGAAACAATACACATCTTTTTAACCTGTGCTCAATGCTCTGTCCACTCATATTGTCTGTACTTTAAGATTTGATTAGCTGTAAAGATTCACATTTCAATCATTATTCATGTAAATTGAGTTTGTGTCTTTATATGCCCTGTTTGTGATCAGAACTCCCACCCATCTGACAAAAGAACAACCAGTTCTGAAAGCTAGTGGTGTTTGCTACAAATAAATCAGTTGGACTTTAACCTGGTGTTGTAAGACTTCTTACTATATTTACCCCAGTCCAACACTGGCATCTCCACATCATGACATACTAATCGAGACAGAGCACTTCAGTTCACAGATTACCACCACTCAGTATGGAAACATCTGGTTTGTTTCGCAGATTACAAAATGCTATTGAAGCAGTTCTTTGGGCTCTGATAGTGAATGCAGCAGTCTTGAATGATTGTGCTGCAAAATCTCAAACAGTATCTCATAAAGGAGTGCTTTTTGTTCTATTATTATTGCATACATTTTGTATTGTGTGAGGAATATGGTGACCCAATTGCCACAAGTTTGTCATTGAAATCCTATTGGATAATACTGATAAAGATGTGCACAGTCAACAGTGATAAAGTTGTTTGAGAGCTTGGCTTGAATTATGAGTAAATGTGAAAAAGTTTGCCCAGCAATACTTCATAGTATATATAGCAAAGATATGCATTTTAAAAATAGAGCTGTTGTGTAGTCCTATCTTGTCAGTTTCTTCCAGGCCTATTGCCAGATCTTGCCTTGAACCGGGTCACCATTTTTTGCAAGGTACCCTATTCTTACAGCATCCAGGGAGAATGCACTTTAATAACAAATAGAGTAATTGAGTCTAATTCTCCCAGCCAGGCGACTTCAGCGGAGGCTGTCCAGTGTGCTTCCTGCTGTTCGGCACGACCTCTGCTTGTCTCCGGCTGCTAGATTTTCAACGTCGTCAGCTCTGTGCCAGAAATTGCGCAGAGCTGTATAAATTATTTAAGTTGAGATTTAATCTCATTAGCAGGCCTGGGACCGAAATCTCACTCTAGCAAGGTTTCTAACAGTTCCCCCCTAGCAGGCCATGGAGCCCTCAGAGGGGGTCAGGAGTGAAATGGGGGAGGGGTGTGTGTGTGTGTGGCGGGGGGAGTATTGCCAGTTTCTCATGGTAGAGCGACAGTTCCCTGGCGGCATCTTAGCACTGCTCACCAGGCATTGGGCTATTCCAAAGGAATGGGCTAGTGGACGGCAGGGTATCTAGTGGGGGAGATTGGTGGGAGTGGGGGTACCACTGCCATTCTGCATTTGGGATTGTGGACAGAAGAAGGGAGGAGAGTGATCAGGGCTGGCCATCAGTGTGTGATGGGAGGATAAATTGGGAGAGGGAAATTAGGGTAGAATGGGGAGAAAGTCCAGGAAATTGGGATCGCCTGGGATGGGGGGCTGGGGGGAATGGGAGGAAGGGGTGGTCAGGACATGGGAGCAGGAGGTTGAAGGGGCAGTGATGTATGGTCATAGGGATGGCCAGTGATCAGCTGGCCAGCAATCGGGAGGCCAGTAGTACAGGCTTACTGTGCATGCACGATCTCTGGTCTGACAGATTGGTGCATGCACAGTGACTCCTTCAATGCTATGCTGCTGGCTTCTCCAGAGGGAATAGGCCACAGCACACTGATCTTTAGTGCGATTCACACTAGGTGTGAGTCACGCTGATGCACGTTGTGTGGGAAATTTATGTCGAAAATCACACTGAAAAGTACCAGCAGGATTTACTCATTTTTACACAAATTCAGCACTTAGAATTTCTTTGGGAGAATCAACCCATTGGCCTCACTTAAGCAAGTTTGGAATATTCCATCTGAGATCAATGGATATTTCCATTGTGTGACCCTAGCCCGCTTCAATCCCTTGGCGAGCAAGGAGGTAGAATTCTGGTGATTATTTCTGCATCCACCACATTTATCAGTAACTCCACTCTGCCACCCATCAAACAGGAATTCCACTGCTGCCATCTGCATCTAAATTCATTGTACCAAAACACAGGAGTTTGCAAAGATCTCTTAATTGACTGCTGTAACTTCAACAAAAACCCAGTTTTTACATGTAAATTGAGTTTCTATGACTTACCTCCAAAATTATGGCAGTCAACTCCAGAAATTCCACTGATATCCACAACTCACCCTGTGCAATTGGGCCAGAACATCCTCTGCATCTAATCAAGTGGACACTAATCCAACTGTCTCTGCACTGACCTCCAGATGTACATAAAGACACACAAGTTAAGGCTGAACTATGTCCAATTTAATTCCTACTTTAAATTTTGGTGTACAGTATAACATTTTATGAATTAAGAAAAAGATGTAGGGGAATAAATAAGCAACAAAGAAGATAGAAGTGGGTCAAAATACATGGAGAAAGAATACCTGAGTGACTTTCTCCTCTTTTCCAGGGAATTTTTCCTTCATTTCCACTGGATACGTGCTGGGGCTCTTTTTCACTGATGGCTTACCTATGGGATTGTGATAAATGCAGCAATGAAGTGTGTGAGCCATATTTCTTAATGGTCTAGAAGTTGCTTTTCCATTTGCTTTATTTGTAATTTACAGAATTCCACACCTATTTTCAATTGCATTATAGCTTTGTGGTACATAGCCTGCTACAGAAATCAGATTAAACGAATCTTGCCACAAGAATATTGAAAAAACAAGTTATGAAAACCCCAAATTTCCTCCTTGCCAGGAACAGATGCAGAAAGGTAAGCAATATCCCTCCGGGCTTTGGCAAATCGAACGTAACCTAATCTGAAAAACATCAGACACTAAAATGTAGAAATTAACTCACCTCCTTTAAGAAATGAGATGTGCTGTCATTGTGGAGTGTCAGACAGATTTGTTTTATCTGTTTTAGCTCCAAACATTGCCTGGAGGAGGATTAAGATTAAAAAGAACCTTGTAATCTAGATGAGCTCCTGAAGTGGGTGTGGAGAAGAGCAGCTTTTTTTACCACAACAACGTTAATTTAAAATGTTGGAAGGTTACAATAGGTTTGTTATCATAGTAAATCTAACATTTTAAATGACACACAAAAAGGATTTGCATCCAATTTCCTTAGTTCTAACTGCAAGTAAAATCTAATTAGATCTTAAGTATGGTCAGACTCAACATGGACTGTAAGAGTCCATTTTTAAACATGTAGACAGAATATATTGATTACATTTATGTTTGTTTTCTTCTTCAATTACAAATAACAGACTAACATCCAAAAAGTCTTTCAATTGTACCTGAAGGGAACAAATTGATTTATCAGTGCAAAACAAAATAAAAGATCTTTTCTGTAGCAGCTCAACAATTTGCATTCTAATTGTTTTGACTTAATTACATCAGATTATATGTTTAAAAAAGAATCTGGAAGTAACTTTGAAAAATTAAATATGAGTACACAGCTAAATTTCAAAATTTAAATAAAACATCCAATTGCCTATCCAATTCTCTCTTCATATTACTGATTATCAAAATCATTCATTAGAATCCAATTTCACACATTGGGCCTGATTTGAGTATTAGGCCTTTTATTAATATATGAAAAGGGTCTAATGCCTGAAAAATTGCCTGATCCAATGTGCAGTGAATGTTTCTTTACCACAATTAGCAAACTGCAACATTTGACTTGATTTTAACTCTATGGCACTACAACAAAAGACAGTTTAATTTACACACATGAAAGATATCCAAAAATACTGCTGCTTCAGGGAGCAAACTTTGAAGGAATTACATCTTAAGCCAGGATTTTCTTCTTCTGTACTCAGCTGTCCATAATTTGCTGTTCACTTCAAAAAAAAAACAGAAAATTGTTGGTTTGCAAGTGTAAAAGTGGAAAACCCTGACCTCAACATGACATTGCATTGGACTTGACGTCACATTCTAACTGCACTGCAAGCGAAACACAAAAACTGATTTATTGTGAACTTGTGGTTGAGCATTTTCGAAGATAGTTTCCTGACTCTACAATTACCTTGTCACATTTTTCAGTTTTGCAGTAAATAATCTTTCAAGTTCAGCATGCATAATCACTTCCACAAAGATTCCCCGTGATCCAGATTGCAGCTTTTCTGTCCATCCTCAATTTGAGTATTGACATGACCTCAAGAGCTGTAACAATGCATTCTTTTTATTTAAGCACATTTATTCATGGGGCCTTCTCTTCCTCAATGGAAGGTGAGCTGGGGAAGATAGTGGAATGTCATTGGATTAGTAATCCAGAGGCTCAGACTAATCCTCTACAGAAATAATTCATTACTGCCTTCAGACAAGGGAATCTGCCATCCTTACCTAATTTAGCCTTATATATGACTATGGACCTGTGTGGTTAGCTCTTAACTGCCCAATAAGTGGCTTAGCAAGACACTCAGTTCAAAGGCAATTAGGAATATGGATGTTGTCTTGTCAGCAACACCCACATCCCATCAAAGAATAAAAAAGGACTAAAAAAAAGCACATTATCTAAATGTGTTACAATTAGAATCAATAAACTGCTGATCTTTCACTAGCAATGCACAGGCTGCCTTGGCACAACTTTGAGTAGGTCATTAATACAGGTGCAGGAAGTGAGTAGAGTAGATAAACCTCGTATCAATCAGAATTTGAAGCTGATTTGATGCTCTCATTTTCAAACTCAGTTGTCCAACTAACTTCCTCCTTAAGCTAAATATTCACTCAGTAACAAAAAGGGATTCAACAAATGTTATTTAAAGAGATTGATCATCAACTACTTTCAGTTAGTTGTTTGATTTCCATTAGCTGCTGCAGAGTGAATCAAAGTACATAGTGGTTTGTACTGTTCCTTGAAAGCTGTTGAGTTTATAGGAGATATATGGTAGAAGTCTTGTAGAAGTCTCTCAGATCATTTGCTTTGAGTCATGGGTTCAGTGGTTTCTACGTCCCTTGGCCAGCAGTATGACAGGGAGAATAAGCAGAGGCAGCACGCACACAGAGGGCAAGAAGGAGGAGGGGCAGTGCTCCCAGTGGGAGAATATATCCACTTCAGGGAGCAATTCTTATATCTCAAACTCAATGAGAAACAGTACATATGATATCTCTGTTTCCACACTGAAATCCATCACCTGTAGTCCTGCAGGCTCAAAACAGGGCAATGACGGCATTGACATTCACTATGATAGTAACCCTGGTCCTTCAGCATCAACCTCTTTCCAGGCTAGAGCAGGCATATCTTCCAACATCTCCCAGTTCACTATCCACTGTTGTGTGAGGAAAGTTGTTGCATGTAAAGATTTGACAGGGTAAGATTCTCCTTGTTGCATGTGCTTTTGTCTAACCAGTGCTCCTACATAGTGCTATCTACTGGCTGCACTATGGCTGACTTTACACAGCTCTGGCTTCATTGCAGCCCGGCTTTAACCTGCACCAGATCAGTATGACAAGACTGCAGACTGAAAAGCAACTGCAAGAGCAGAGGCCAAGCAACAATGTGGGAGAACATCCTGAGAAAGGACAGGTTCATCCATTGTGTAGCCATTGGCATTGCACCAGAGCAGCATTTCAGCAATTTTAGCAACATGCTGGAGGATAGATTGTTGAACTGCTGTGAGAGGTTGTAAGATCCTTTGAATGCCTATATCTATTGCAGTAATAGCAGCAGTCTAAGTATGCATGGTACATGTATAACTTCAGTTTGAGCTTCCATTGCAACACTCAGACACATCTGCCCATGCCGCATTGGAAGCTGAGAGATATAGCTGTCAGATGCTGCATTACACAGGGTTTAAAAATGCAGCCATTGAGTTGTCTATTGCTTGTATGCTGCAGAAGTTGGACTCCAAGCTCTGCCAAGGTCCTGTAAGATTTAGCACTCAATTCCTTCACAACAACACAGGCTTTCATATGGCCTGCCAATGCACCAAGATCTGGGTACACTGCCACCAGTCCCTGACTGCATGCTGTCCTTTGGAGTCTTTTGCAGGATTCCTGTGTGACTGCATTCTCTGCAGAGTGGGTACCATTCATGCCTGGTGTTTCCAAATGCAAATCCCATCTCTAAGCTATTCATTAAATTATTAAAAATTTATTCTCTCACAGAGTCTAGTCTGGGCCAACATCTGTTATCCAACACTAAATGTCATGCAGAAGGTGGTGGTGAGCTGTCTTCTTGAACTTCTGTAGTCCACATGGTTTAGGTGCCGCTACAGAGTTGTTAGGGAGGGAGTTCCAGGATTTTAATTCAGCCTAAGTGAAGGAAAGGTGATAGAGTTCCAATCAGGATGGTAAGTAATTTAGAGGGGAAGTTGTAGGTAGAACTTCTATGTCTATGATTCGGAAACATAGACATAGAAACATAGAACAGTACAGTACAGTACAGGCCCTTCGGCCCTCAATGTTGTGCCGAGCTATGTCCAAACCCAAGATCAAGCTATCCCACTCCCTATCATTCTGGTAAATTATCCATGCATTTGCTTCTGTCTAAGTAATAGAAATTGCGTGTTCAGAAGGAGCTATCAAATGAGCTTGGTGAGTTGCTGGAATACATCTTGTAGATGGTACACACTTCTGTCATTCTGTGTCAATGATGGAGACAGCATTGTCCAGAAGGGGTATGGGATACCAAACAAGTGGATGGTGTGGAACCTCTTGAGTGTCAACGGAGCTGCACTCCTCCAGGCTAATGCAGAGTATCCCATTATATTCCTGATTCGTGCCTTGTAGCTAATGGACAGAATTTGGGAGGTGAGTTACTGCTCCAGGGTGAGAGTTTCGGGATTCCAGAATCCTGGAATTCCCAGCATCTGACCTGCTCTTACAGACACAGAATTTATATGCCTGCTCCAGTTCAGTTTCTGGTCAATAGTAATCTTCAGGATGTTGATAGTGGGGGAATTCAGTGATGGAAATGCCATTGAATGTTAATGGAAAATGGTTAGATTTTATCTTGCTGGAAATGGTCATTGCCTGGCACTTGTGTGACACAAATGTTAGTACTTATCAGCATAAGCCTGAATGTTCTCCAGATATTGTTGCATTTGGACACAGATTGGTTCAGTATCTAAGAAATCATGATTGGTGCTGAACATTGCGGAATCATCAGCAAACATCCCACATCTGATCTTATGATGGAAGGAAGTCATGGATGAAGCAGCTGAAGATGGTTGGGTCGAGGACTCTATCCTGAGGAATTCCTGCAGCAAAAAATAAAAAAAATCCTAGGACTAAGATTGACCTTCAAATATTTTCTTTTTTGCTAGGTATGTTTCTAACCAGTACAGAGTTTTCCACCTCATTTCCAGAGATTTCAGTTTTGCTAGGATTGCTTGATGCTACTCAGTCAAATGCTGCCTTGATGTCAAGGACAGATATTCTCATCTCACCTCTGGCATTCAGCACTTTTGTCTATATCTAGACCAAGACTGTGATGAGGTCAGGAGCTGAGTGGCCCTGGTAGAACACAAATTAAACATTAGTGAGCAATTTATTGCTAACCAAGTGCCACTTGATAGCGCAGTCGATGACACCTTCCATCACTTTACTGATCATCAAGAGTTTGACTGGCCAAGGTTAATTTGTTCTGCTTTTTGTGACTATTTTTCACATTGTTGACAAATGGCAGTGTTGTAGCTGTACTGGAACAGCTTGGCTAGGGGTGTGACAAGTTCTGGAGCACTAATCTTAACTATCATTGTCAGAATGTTGTCAGAGCCCATAAACTTTGCAATATCCAGTGCCTTCTGCTGTTTCTTGATATCACGTGAAGTGAATTGAACTGGCTGAAGACTGACACCTGTGATGCTGGGGTCCTCAGAAAGAAGCCAAGATGGATCATCTACTCGCCATTCTGACTGAATATTGTTGCAAATGTTTCAGCATTGAATTCAGCCTAAGTTACACGTGGTGTCAGTATCTGGCTGTGAGTCATCATGAGTCTCTTTGCCCTCTTCCACTTCCATTTATAGCTCCTGCAGAACTTTGGTTGCACCTTTTGAGTGTCTGAAAATAGAAAGGCACAAGGTTTTGGTTGTGGTGAAGGGAGAGGGAAAATCAATAGGTCCATGTTTAGACTATAGGAACTTATAAATCTAAAGAAATTGAAGGGAAGTAAGATGTGAAAATTACACATGATGCAGAAACAGGCCATTCAGCTCAAGTAGTACATGTCAATGTTTATGTTTCACCTGACCCTCCTTCCATCTTGCCTCATTTAAATCTTTCATTGTAGCCCTCTATCCCTATGTCCTTTATATGTTATCTAACTTCCCCTCACATGCATCTGTACTATTTGCTTTCACCATTTCTTGTGATAGTGAATTACAAATCCTCCTCATTGCTTTGGGAAAAGAAATTCTATTGGACTACCTTCTATTGATAGCCTCTGGTTATTTTCTTCCCCACAAGAAATGTATTGACTCTGTATCCACTGTATCAAAATGTCTCATAATTTTAAATAACTACAATTGGATCACCCCACAGCTTCTTTATTCAAGAGAAAGGAGAATCACCTGTTAATTCTTTCCCGATACATACTCTCATACATTTCTGCTGTCATTATTGTAAATCTTTTTTGCATTCTATCCTGTATCTCTACATCCATTTTATAATACAGTGATCAGAAATACGCAAATTCAATACAGGTTTGGCCTTCCTTACTTTTCAATTCTATCCCACCAGAAATAAAATTTTATGCTTGATTTCTTTTTTATGGCCTTGTTAACTTGAGGCAGTCTCTCTTGATTGCTGTTCTCGCACTCCAAGATCCCTTCTTCTACCCCACCTAGACTTGTACTTTCCAAGTACTAATTGACCTTCTTATTCTTCCTACCAAAGTACATTATATTTATCTATGCTAAACTTTACTTGCCAATTGTTTGTCCATTCTGCAAGTATATTAATGCTCTCTTATAATTTGTTGCAGTCCTCTTCATTATTAACTACTTCTGCAGTCTGGTATCATCTGCAAATTTAGATATTGTATTTTTGATTTCAAAGTCCAATTCATTAATGTAAATTGAAAATAGTGGTGATCCTAGCATTGATCTTTGTAAATCCTCAATAAGCCACTCAAAATAATTACCATCTACTCCCACTCTCTGTTTTCTGCTTGAAGCGAACTGGCAATCTATTCATCCATTTATCCCTTGTCTCTATTCACTAACTTTTTCATTAGTCTATTATGAGACATCTTAGCAAAGGCCTTTTTAATATCCAGGTAAATTCCATCTACTATATTACTATTATCTATGCTCTCTCCAAAAATACTTATAAGAAAGAGGTAGGTAGATTCTTGTTAGGAAAGCGAGTCAAAGGTTATTACGAGTAACTGGGAATGTGGTCAAGCACAAACAGATCAGCCAGCATACTTGAGGGGTCGAAAGGCCTACTTCTGCTCCTATTTTGTATGTTCGTATCTACATCCCCCTGTTTAAATTTAAATGCACTGATCCCATTCTCATTTCATCATTCAATGTTATGCTGGCCTTTTCTATCTCCCTGGTAAATAACAAAGCAATTGTTTAATAATCCTGCCATCTCTCTGTTATTACCTGTGATTTTAGTTTGTCTATCCTTTAATGGTCCAATTCACATCATAGCCTTCTTTTATTGACATGCCTGTAAATTATTTTGCTATATTTTTTGATATCTCTTGAAGAGCTGGTCATAAACTAGGAATCCTGCAGTGAGTAACTCATTTCCTGACTCTTTAAACCTGTTGACATTTATGAGGTAAAAGTCAGGAGTGAAATGAATACTCTCCCCTTGCCTGGATGAGTGCAGCTCCAGAAACACTTTAGAAGTTCCACACCATCTACCACAAAGCAGTCTGCTTAATTGGCACTCCCTCCACTACTGCCAAACAGTGGCAGCAGTGTACCATCTACAAGATACACTGCAGCAACTTTCCAAGGCTCCTTTGAAAGCACACACCAAACAGCTACCATCTGGAAAGACAAGGGCAGCAGATGAATGAGAACGCTACACAACTGCAATTTCCCCTCCAAGCCACATAACATCCTGACATGGAAATATATTGCCATTCCTTTGCTATCACTGGCTCAAAATCCTAGGACTCCCTCTCTAACGTTACTGTGAGTGTATCTATAACTCACAGAATGCAGTGGTTCAGGAAGGCAGCTCATTGCTACTTTCTGAAGGGCAATTAGAGATGGGCAATAAATGTTGGCCTAGCCAGTGATGCCTACATGAGCAAATTGAAAAGCACCATTTTAAATGTTCATCTTTGTTTGTGAATAACATCATCCATTTTATTTTTCCAAGTTCTATTCTGAGCCCCTGAAAATCAGCTTATCTCCAGTCTATTAATCCAGGTTTCGTCACACTTAAATCTATGCCCACCTTCATCTTAAAGCTTACGAAATCAGATCACATTGCCAAGATTAAGATGAACATACTGTCACCTTCAATGTTTTCAAACACACTGCTGGTAGAGTGATGGCCAGCAGTCTCTTCTGTTAAGTTGAAGACAGGCAGCCACTACCTGCCCCTGCCAGTTAAGTACTGCTGCCTACAATTGTCTACCACATTGTCCTGCAAGAGAGAGGGAAGCATGTCAGTGAGTGTAGTGTTATCTGTTTGGCTGATATATCTGTGAAGGTTGAATGGCTGGCTATGTGTGCAAGCTTTAAAATTTGAGTGTGAGACTTGCGACTGCACTAAATGTGTGAGGGTGACATGACCATGAGAAATGAATTGTGGTAGCTAGAGAATGTTAATGGGTGAATGAAAGTGTAAATTGAGCAGGTGTGAAATAAAAACAGAAAAAGCTGGAAATGTTAAGAAGATCAGGCAATATCAATGCAGAGAGAAATATAATTAACATTTCAAATCCTTTCATCAGTTCCAACACCTACAGGATCTGCCACACCACACTAAACAGCTTCAAGGAAATCTAGAAAGCACCAAAGATTCATATAGTTTGAGCAAAAACTAGTAGAAATTATCTATCAATAAAATCTAAAAATAAGTAACGATTGCTTTAAACAGCAGGAGTGGGAGGGAGTGGGCAGGGGATGGGTTTCAGGGAGAAGTCCTTCATGCTTCATGTTCTGTTGTATATCATTAAGAGGAGGCAGGAGTATTGGGCTGTAAAATGAAAGCACTGAAGTCAGTTCTGTTATCTCCACCAGTGCCAACTGCATGTGCTAATACCCTCACCAATTTATCTTTTGGTATGACCTCTAGAAATGTATGAACTCCTGAGGCCACCTGCAGTGCACAATAGAAGGTTCTAATTTTTTGCACTTTTTCTCCAACCTGCCTATGTTATCTTCAAACTGTTCTTTCTCCCTTCTTTGGGTTGTATTCTGCTTCTGTCTTCAATTCTCTGCTTTTTGTTCCTTTCTATTCTTTCATAATCTTGATGGGAAGTGGTGGGGCAGAAAAAGGAGGCATCACATGTTGTATTTGGAGGAGATTTCATTGGGGAAATCGAGGCATTTTATCAACGTTTTTCCATCTCTTACCCCTCACTCCAAATCATGTCATGCCCCGTACTCTTTCCATTCTCCCATTGCTGCCTCCTTTCCTAGCCAACTCCAAGTTCACTCCCAGGTGAGGCAGAAATGTGCAATTTCAAATATGGACACACAAATTTATAATGGTTGACACAAAAATGTTACAACAATAACAACAGGAATTAAGATTTTCTGGAGAGGAACTATGCAGTTATCTAATTTTATATTTCACCCAATTTGTACAGCACATTTGAGGTCACTGTAACCAAGGGATATTTTGGAACAGACCCAATCAGTAAAGAAGCTTTGGAGGTTTTACCAGAGGAGATCCTTCAAAGAAAGGGGGAGCTGAGGACTAGCTTGCTGTTAGGAAGATTACTACAGTAGCCTGTATAGATAGAGATGACTGAAAGCTGTCTCACCAATGCCACTAACTTTGCAGGTGAAGAACTTTTCTAATCTCAGGACCCTTGAAAAATTAAATGTGCTCACATGTTTGGTTAGTTGGGTAAAGTTGCAGAGCGTATAGATATGGATACATACTGATATTCAGGATGATAGAAGGGAAAAACTGTGGAGAAATTTGAAAGTAAGAATGAGAATTTTAAACCCTAGAAGATGCTGAAATAGGAACCTTTGTAGATCAGCAAGCATAGAGATGAAAGGAATTTGAAGCTTGCAAGGACATGGGCAGCAGAGTGTTAGATGACCGGAGGTTTACAGAGGACAGAACATGGGAGTTGGCCAGGAGTGCATTGAAATGATCAAAGCTGGAAGTAGCAAAAAGATTTCAGCAGCAGATGGACTGAGGCATTGGAGAATCACACTATTCAGCAGAGTGCCAGCCTATTGCATCATCATTA
The DNA here is from genome assembly GCA_024679065.1 of Sphyrna mokarran. Lineage (NCBI taxonomy): Eukaryota > Metazoa > Chordata > Chondrichthyes > Carcharhiniformes > Carcharhinidae > Sphyrna > Sphyrna mokarran. The sequence goes on along the minus strand of JAGIQG010000007.1, from coordinate 68,742,182 downwards.
TTTGGTGATTTTAAAAATTATTTCATAAGGTATGGATGTCCCCCTGAGGATGCAAGCCCTAATTGCTTTGATCTAGTGGCTTGCAAGGTATTTTCAGAGAGCAGCTAAGAATCAACCACATTGCTGTCGGTCTGGAGTCACATGTAGACCAGACCAGGAAAGGACAGCAGAGTTACTTCTCTGTAGGGCGCTGGTGGTTTTTTGTAGTCATCATCAGAATCTAATTCCAGATTTTTGTTTTAGTAAATTCAAGTTCTGTTGTCTGCCATGGTAGGATTTGAATCCTGGGTCTCCAGAGCACTATTCTGGTTCTCTGGGTTATTAGTTCACTGATAGTCCATGACAATAGCACTGCATCACCACCTCCTTGATTTGTGATTTTGAACTCTGGGTCCAATCATTTGGTCTGGAGTGGTCTTTTCAGTTCCTCCCTTCATATCTTCCTTGTAAGAATAACTCATTGCAACAGAGCAACAAAAATGGAAAATGCACAGCATCCATTAATATTCCAATGCACAGGTTAATTTGCAAGCCAGAGTGAAGTACACAGAAAAAGGCTTAGTGCTCCAGAGAAGACAGGAACAGGACAGGAAGTGAGGGAAAGGAGAGTGTGAGCTGGTGCTTCTAATGAGCAACCTCGGGGAGACAGCTGCCATGAAGCTCTCTCAGGGAACTGTACACCTGTAAAAAAATAAATTGTGATGGAAAAACTGTCAAAGTGTCGAGGCAGCACAGTCAAATACAAACCTCAGTCCCTTTACTCCTGTTTCTGATCGCAGCCAATGGCAAATGGCAAAGAATGAATGGAAGCTCCACACCTAACCGGGATTTCAATGTTATGAGACCCATGACTTGGGAACAAGCCTGTAGAATACAGGCTTCACCATAGACAGAAAACATGTGGGTATCTTTGACAACCAGTTGCCTCATAATTATTAGGGAGCTCCCCTGGCCGGCCATATGTGCTGAACTTGAAATCCCACCTATGTGAAAAATCCCATCTCTCACCTTAGATTTTACTGACTTTGTAGTCAAGGTTAGTTTGGAAAAATAGAGTGTGTGTCACCTTTCAAACTGGCTCCACCACATTCAACACTCATCCTGCTACCCATCAACTTCCCCTCTCATCCTTAACCCACTTAATATCACCATTCCTTGAACCTCCCCAGTTACCCTGGACTCTATCATGATTCACTTCCAGATGCCTTCCGTTCCCTCAGATTGACATTCGTTCCCATCCCCATGTCCACCATGTCTCCTTCCAGCCACCTGTCTGGTCCTCTCTGTGACCCACCAGATAAGACCTTCATCTACCAAACTCTAACCCTAAACTCAACCTCCTACACCACACTCTTGCCTCTGACTGTGGCTGTTCCTTCCTAACACTAGTACCCTGAGTCCTCCCTCCAAGAAAATCCAGTCAACACCACCAACCCCATCCTCGAAGACACTTCCCCTGCTCCCCCCCAAGATATTCTCTTTGCCTTCTTCCTGACATTGTCCACCATCTTTCCCTGAGCACTGTCTCCACCCTTCTCCTGTGAACCTGCCTTCTCCATTCAGACTTCACTCTGCTCTTACACTCTATGTAACTCCCTCTAATATTTACCTGACTCCCTTGTTCAGACTTGGCATAGCCTGGCTAACGGAGAAAGTAACATCTACGGACCTCAAAGTTGTGGAAGAGATGAATCTTGCCAGGTGAATGCCAGGTGAACTGAACTTAATGTTGAGGGGGAACTTAATTCCAGTGAGGTGGCCTTTTAATTAACATGCACGAGATGCTAATGCATGCAAATCAAGTTCCTGAGTTGGGGAGTTCGATTCGCCCTTAACTGATCTTGAAAGTTGGGAGGGCAACTTTTAACCAGTCGTCCCTATATTTATTTACATTTTATTATTGTGACAAGTAGGCTTACATTAACACTGCATTGAAGTTATTGCAAAAATCTCCTAGTTGCCACACTCCGGCACCTGTTCAAGTACACTGAAGAAACTTTAGCATGGCTATTGCACCTAACTAGCATGTCTTTCAGACAGTGTGAGGAAACCGGAGCGCCCGGAGGAAACCCATGCAGACATGGGAGAACATGCAGATTCTGCACAGACAGTAACCCAAGTCGGGAATTGAACCTGGGTCACTGTGAGGCAAAGCACTGTGCCACCGTGCTGGCAACCCATAGTCAAGAAGCAGATTTTTTGCCTCCCATCAAGGTAAGTGCCTGCCACAATTGCTGCTTCAGGCAAGAGTGGAAAATTCCACCCAACATCTGGAGTACCGTGTATCGTTTGGACTCCTTATTTAAGGAAGAATGTTAAGATTCTGCACCACTTTCCTTTGAGAATCTTTCCAGAGTCTGTTAGATAATTGGATGATTGTTATGTGGAATATGCAAATTCTAAGTTTTCTCTTTGACACAGCTGCGAAATAGAAATGAAAGGATAAATTAGGTGAACCATTGCTCACATACACATTTCACTAATTTTGAAGCACAGGTTAACTTTTTTGAAAAAGCCTCTAGTTCTTCCCCAACTGGCTATTAATTGTCATGTTAATTATTTCTATCAACTTTTCCAGATCTGGTGCATTCTAGAGGTTGCTGAGGGAAGTCAGAATGGAGATAGAAGTTCTGAATGGTGCTGGAGAACAGGAGGTTGGAAATACTGTTTGCCTGTTCAAAAAGAGAATGGACAATCTGGTAATTACAGACCAGTAAGAGGTCTGACAACACCAATTTTAAATCCAACCGACTTATTTGATAGTAAACTTGCTAGCTTTCGGCCTTTGTAGCCTTCATCAGGTGAATGAGGTGTTCTGGTCTGCAATAGCACACATATCAGCACAGATAGTTTACAGATTGCTGATTAGAATGTGAATCCTTACACCTAACCTGCTATTCAAGTCTTAAAGGGCTAACAATGTTAGCCCTTTAAGACTCTCTGGAATTTAGAAGAATAAGGGAAGATCAAATTGAGATATTCAACATGAGAAGAGATATAGATAAAATAGAATGGATGATTCTGCTGTCAGCGCATTTAAAGCAGCATTGAGGAAAACTACTTCTCCCAAAGGGCTGTGAATTTGTGGAATTTGTTATCCCAAAGTGCGATGAATGCTGGAATAGTAAAGTAATTTAAGGAGGAGTAGTAAGACAGATTTCTAATTAGTAGTGTGTAGAAAGGCTATGGGGGGAAAGCAGGAAAATGGGGGTGAGGAGCATATCGGACATGATTGAATGGTGGAGTGGACTTGATGGACTGAATGATCTAATTCTGCTCCTATATCTTATGAACTTACTTATGATTAAGCACCATGTAGCAGAGTTAACCAGAATCTGGAAACACGTGGTAATAAAGAGACAATGGTGACTTGGGTATGTAACTGGCAAAGTAGCAGGAGGTAAAGAATAGTATTGAGTGAATGCTTTTCTGAGAGTAAAAAAGTAAGCAGTAGGGTGCTCAACATCTGTGTATTAGGATCATTATTAATCCTATATAAATAATGTGTACTGAATATCGGAAGTAAAATTTCAAAGTCTGCAGATAATACAAAACTTAGCCATGTAGTAATTAATGCCGATAATATTCACAGAGTTCAGGAGGACATGAACAGACTGGAGAAATGGGTGAACAAATGTTAAGTGCAACATAATCTGAATACATGAAAAACGATGGAAAAACAATGGTGTCTGAATGGTATTATATTGAACAGAGGGCAAGAGCTGAGCGATCTGAGCTGCATCGCCACAAATCTTTGAAGGTTGTAAAGCAAGTTGACAAAGGATTTTAGAAAGCATATGGGACACTTGGGTTCTAAATAGGGGCACTAAATACAAAACAAGGAAGTCATGCTAAGCTTTTACAAGTCCCTGGTTGGGCCTCTGTGCAATTCTGGGCATCATACTGCAGGAAAGATATCAAGGTCATAGAGAGGATACAAAGGAAGTTTACCTGATTATATCAATGATGAGGGAATAAAGTAATGTGGAGAGATTAGAGAAGCTGGGATTGCTCTTCTAAACATAGAGAAGGTTAGGGGAAAACCTAATACAGGTTTTCAAAATTATATTGCGTTTTAATAGAGCAAAAAGGAGGACATATTCCCCTGGCAAATGCATCAATCACCAGATTTATAGTAATTGACAGCAGGACTAGACAGGAAATTAGGAGAAATTTCTGAATAGAGGATTGATAATAGCAGAAACCAACATTTTAAGAGTGGTAGAACCCTTAGGAACTTTTAAACTGCAAATTGGCATGTACTTGAAGAGGACTCATTTGAAGGATTGTGAGGACAAAATGGGATGTGGGAGTAAATTGTACAACTCTTTCAAAAAACCAACACAGATATGGCAACCAAATTGCTCTGTGCTGCAGATTCTATAATTCTGATCGAGTAGAAGGAGATGTGGTGTGCGCCTGTTATTTACAGAGATGTTTACAATGTTAAGTTTGAAATCAAGCTCAAAAAGCCTGAAAACATTGGAAACCCTCAGCTGGTGAGGGAACCTCTGTTTATGGGTGTAGAATTTTTCCCAAACAGCATTTAAAAAGAAATACAAGGCAAAAGAGCAGGAGGTGGGGTGGGAACAAAACACACAAAACATAGGGCAGCATTTTCTGGATTAGAAATGCTCTCCAAATTTTCCAGTCTCACCCTCGCCAATTGCATTCACTGAGGGACTGGAAAATCCTGCCCATAGAATGATCTGCATTATGTGGAGAATTGGCAGAAATGGCATGTACAACAAAACGTGTTACATGATAGGGTTGGATTTTAGAGGGGTGCATGTGTTCATTCACCCAGGAGAAAGGTTGTTTATATTTACCCATAAGGGATCCTGTATATTGTGTAGCTCTGTCTTTGTTATCCTGTGGAGGATTCTATGATGCCATTTGCTAATAGAATCCGTACAGTGCTGAAGGAGGCCGTTTGGCCAATCAAATCTGCACCGACAGTAAATCCTACCCAGGCCCTATCTCTATACCCCACAGATTTACCTCGCTAATCCCTTAATACTAAAGGGAAATTTGCATGGCCAATCCAACTAACCTGCATATCTTTGGACCGTGGGCGGAAACCAGAGCACCTGGAGAAACTCATGCAGACATAAGGAGAACATGTAAATTCCATACAGACAGTCACCCAAAGCCACAATTGAATGTCCTGGCACTGTGAAGCAGCAGTGCTAAACACTGTGCCACCCATGGCTTTATCCTGTTATCCTGAGATTCCTCCACTTTTTCTGGTATCCTTTCATCATCCATTCGAAGGAAGATGCTGACTACAACAATAATCTGAATCAATTGGCTGAATATTTGTTAGTCTTTTCTGTATGTATATGTGGAATAATGATCACTCTGTACTGTATTCCATTTTGGGGACTTGTTGCAAATGGAAAACTTTCAATAGAAACATCCATCAAAAGAAGAGACCGCCCTGCAACAATAACATGCTGCAGGTGACTTAAAATGTGTGGGTTGGACTTCTGCCCCTAAGTGGAAGCTCTTGAGAGGTACTAGTTATTCTGATTGTCTGGAAATTCTTGCAGTCCCAGCAACACCAGAACTACAAGCAGTCCCACCGAGACGTTCATGGATGCCAGAGGCAAGTATGTCCTGGGCTTTTGGGGTAGAGGACAATCAAGCATCCTTGGGAGATGGTAAGAGAGACAGGCTTTGGAGGTCAGTCAAGGTGGTATAAAGTGGGGATATGATCTTGGTGGGGAATCCTAGATGTGGACAGCATCTCCTTCCCATCCTGAAGAAGTTAGTGCCTCTTTCTTCCTGTCATTTCACCAAATTGAGTGAAAGAATGCCCTCACTCTCGCCTGCCTTCCACTGCTCAAGTGGATTGAGGATCTTAAGTGGACAATAACTGACATCGAAAGGGTCTTTATAGGCCAATGGTGGGTGGACACTTTACTCACATTCCCTTATTATGGAGACCTTATGAAGGCTAGGTTAGCCACTTAACATATTTAACTTGCCCAACTCTGACAAAAATATGTCCAATGAGAGATGTAAAACCAGCCCATAGTTAAATTTTAAGAAAGGAGACTTGCATTTATATAATGCCTTTATGTAGTGCATCTAGTAAATCATGAAGCTTTACAACTAATGAAGCACTGTTGAAGTTATAGGAAATTTATGATTTTAAGAAATAAGAAAAGTCAAGATTACAGATAACAATATGATTCTGCTTCTTGAGATACTTTCCTGAAACAATTTTGACAGGTTGTAGTTAACATTGCAATGATTGCCCTGCAATAGCTCCCAAAAAGCCTGCATTATAAATTCACTCTGGGCTCAGGCACCAAGACAAAGGCAATCCATTGAGGGCAGTGACGCAGCGATTAGCACTGCTGCCACACAACATCAAGGACCCAGGTACAATTCCTGGCTTGGGTCACTGTCTATGTATTCTCCCCATGTCTGTGTGGGTTTCCTCCAGATGCTCCATTTTCTTCCTACAGTTGAAAGATGTGCTGGTTGGGTGGAGTGACCATGCTAAATTTTCTCTCAGTGTACCCAAACTGGTTCTGGTGAGTAGGGGTTTTCATAGTGACTTCACTGAGTGTTAATGTGAACCTACTTGTGACATTAATAAATAAACTTTTCTTATTTTGTTCTATCAGTTTTGCCATTCCATCAGTGCTTATATTGATCAGACTTGGTTCCTAATGCTGATTTTATAATTCAACTCCTGCATGCTTGGTTGTCTTTGATTTTGTGTCAGCATTGAGACACCAAGTTGAGATATTTAAAAACACAGGAATGCTGCAACAACGCAAAGCGATAGCAGCAGTCTGTAGGAACACACTGCAATGGTGCAGCTGCATCCTTTTAAGAGGAGCAGCTCTGTTGGGGGGGAGCAGTGGGCAGGATATGAATCACCTATAAACCAACCTGTCACTTTTAGAAGCAAAATGAGACCTGAAGTCTAGTTTGTTATATAAGTACATGTGGTTTGTTGCTTTGAATTTAAGTAGGTTGCTTAATTTTCACTTGTATGAAAGAGATAATAACTCAATTGTGACTTAACTGTTTCTGGGTTTATCAGGCCCTCATTTTTTGTGCGTTACTGAAAGCCTTGCGGAGCATCTATTTAACTTTTTAGATTTTTTAAACATTCAAATATGAACCTTAGCTGTTTCCATGGCGATGGAACACTTCAACATTGCAAACCGACATTGTAATCTGGGTTGCATAACAAAAGATGGTGGTAACTGTGGCAACAGAACACTTCACCACTTTAAACCTAGTGTCCTAACCTTCATTAAATTACAAAGGACTGCTGTAAACAGATATAAGCAAACAGTTTTACAATAGTGCCTTGAAAATTCTAAACTCAACCGAACCACTGAACTTTGATGGATCTTAAAAGTTACACTCTCTCATTCTGTGCAATGGCAATGTGAAGATGGAGTTCAAAAGGTTTTTTTTATGGAAATATTGATTTTTGCCTGACCCACTTTCACCAAAAAATTGAGTTTTTTTCATGGCAGGTAGGAGTGGGATCTTTTCACACATAAAAATGTTTTGCTGCTGTACGGATATCTAATTGTAACCATGGCAACAGAACATTTTTACACGTACTTTGTCCTTTTCCCGTAATTACCAAAATTAAGTTTTGACTGTGGTAATTATTCTGGTGTTTGGAAGGAGATTATGACCTACACATTTAAGTGTTTGTTTTCAAAAATATGCATTAATGTCAAGTTTCTCATAGAAAAGTATCAACTACCATTCATTTCCCCAATCATTTTGCCCTTAGTTCAACCAAGGTAATGACAAATGATTTTGAGAGTTACATTGCATGAAAGATTGCATTTGGGATCTGAAAGATAGAGTTGCTATTGATTTTTATCACAACAAATTCTTTTATTGACTCTCCCTGTAATCTTGATTTATTTAGACAATGACTTTATCCCTCTTCTTTTGACTTGTTCCATTTTACTTGAGGTTACCACAATGCTGGTTAATCGATATGGTGATTTTTTTTTAAGGATAACACAGCAGATTTTATAGATTCTTCCTTTCAATGCTTTCTATCATATAACACTCCACAGGCAGAATTTTCCTGTCCTGCCCCCCCACAGAAATCGTAGCAGGTAGGACATGGGACATGCAAAGGTCTACTGACCTCAATCAGGATTTTCTGATCTTGTGGCGAGTGCTATTGGAAAATCCCAACTCAGGTCTTCCAATGATTCCAGAACTAATCTATTGGTTAATTTCCATATCTATACTTCCATCTTCTGCCACCACTGACATCAAGTACTTAAAATGATTCATCTAGTTTTCAGCCATAATCTTTACACATTCGCTCTGATCCTCTACATCAGGCTCAATTTAACAGTGTATAAATTAGATCCTTGGCCTACTGACCTTCACATCTGTCTTTAAGTTAGTTTGCTCCTGTTCTCCAGATATTTAGTTTATCCAGACACCATGGAGATAAGTATGAGCGATTATGTCAACAGTGATGTACATCCCCACCTTATTCATCTCTCCTGAAAATCAGAATGTAGGATATTGGCTAATTCCAGTTCTTCTGTTGATATTATCACACAGTCAAAGTTATTCTCTTTATTCAGCAATAAACACATTACAATAAACACATTGAATTTTAAAATCTTAGTGTTCATATTCCAGTCTGAACATGATCTGTTTGAAAGGTGATTATGGTAGATTTTGCAGTCATTAGCTCAAGAATAGGAGCTAGGATAACCAGGAGAGTCCAGAAGAAAAATCATAGGTATATTAAAAACATGTGTTTTTGCATTTATCAATTATAAAACTACTAGAAAAAAAGACTGGGTGGAACAACTGGAATCAAGAGATCATGTGACACAACCTGCAGCAATATGCTCATCTCAAATTGGGAACACCACACGAGACTGACATTGCTGCTTCAGTAGATATTCAAAGATAAGATTTCTTATATTTTTGAGAATCCTTCAATGTTACCTTAAAAGAATGCTGCTTTGGCCGCACAAGACCGAGAACAACTCACTGAAGGATCTGTGGGAATCTTTGTCCATTTGATCACCAACTTAGAGCCAGCATCAGGATTACAATTGCAAAAATGCCTGTTTCAGATAGATGCTCTACTCATCTGCAAGTCACTAGTTTCCAATTTTGACAGCTGATTAACTTCTGGGGAGTTGGGATGTTTGAGGTCATAGAGCTAAATGTGCAACAAAACATGTTCACAAAAATAATGAATTTTCCCTTTAATGTTTCCTGTTTACCACACTATCTTACAATACAATTGCTTTCCATCTGAATTTAGTTGCATGTAATATACAAACATAATGATCCTTAATCCTCTTTAAAATCTGTTCATAATATTTGGGTATCTTCAATGGCTTCCTGACAATTTGAATTTCATAACTCAAATTCGTTGTTGACTGGAGAAAATTATACTTGACATGAGGGGGCAAACACACACAATAGCAGGTTTTTAAGTAACTGTGATGAGATCAAGGTAACATCAAAGGAGTAGAAAATGTTGAGATTGGACACTTGCCGCTAATTCCTGGTACTGTCATTCTCATACTTTTGCTTCTCACCTGATTCATTCACTCATCAACATCAAAGAATAGTGTGGAATACAATGTCCCCTGCAATGACTTTTCCAGTTGTAAGATATACTTCTAGGATTGCTATAATGATTTCATTGTAACCCATTTTACTCCTATATTTCTAGATAAGACAACAGAAGCTGGAAAAAGGCTGAGTAGATTACATTTGCTCAACATTCAGTGACACTTGCTCACTGAGACATTAACTTATGAACATTAAGTTAGAACAACTTAAGTATTTGGAAAGCAGAAGGTGCACAATATAATGCACAATTTCAGGCAAACAGGAGGGGGGTGTGGTAATCTGCTGTCCAAAAGATCCTCTCATATTCATATTCACCTGTTAGTTTCAGCAGTCCGGAATTCACAAGGCCTGCTTTCAAAACGATGGATGTTGAGTACAAAACATTGTTAGTTATTAGAGATGGCTGCAGAGTGTCTCATCAAAGTTAATTGGTGGCACCCCTTTGTTTTGAAAGAAGAGTGCAGCAGGGTTTCCCTTTGTCTGACCAACTGTATTTAATTTGCATGGAATCATTCCTGCATCTCTTGCAGAATAGATTGTCAGGTCTGACTGCACGGCTCGAGCATTGGGGTGGTCCTGTCAGCTTATGCTAATGACATGCTCCTCATGTTCACAAACCTGGCTGACCTGTAGAGGTGGGGGAATGTCAGACCATGTACTCCGCCATGTCCTCTGCCAGGACCAACTCAGCTAAGTACTTTGGACTCCTGGTCGGTCTTTGGCAGATGGACCTCTTTCCAGAGGAGCTCAGACCTTTCACCTGGAACATGACCATCATCCCCTAGTTGGGAGTCTATCTTTGCCCAGCTGAAGAATCATGGCCAATGACTGGCAGGAGCTGGAAGCCAAAATCACAGCTCACCTGAGCCACTGGACAGGCATGCTACGAGTACTGCCTTACTTGGGGTTGGAATGGAGGGGGATGGAGAATGGTGGTAAGAGAAAGCAGGATAAAAAAGATGAAAAATGAATCAATGGTAGAAATGAAAATAAAGTGATATAAATAAAAAATAGGGTGAATAGGATGGTAGAGAAAAGAGTTCACAGACTGAAACTGTTGAAGTCAATGCTCAGCTCTGGAAGGCTATAATATGCTTTGCATTGGGCTTCACTGCTCGTGGGAGGCCCTGGCTTGGGACTGACCAAAATGGAGAAGCTTAATCCTAGAAGGCACCAAGCACAGTTGGGAATGTGCAGAGACAAAGTCAAGGCATCAAAAGGAGCAGAGACCTTCAAGCAACTCATCTACCCAACCCTTCAAGGACCATCTGCCCTGAGGGGCAGACTCCGCAGATCATGAATCAGCCATCTCAGAGGCTATCGAGGTAAGTCATCCTTGATCATGAGGGTTTGCCCAAAAAGGAGAACAATTGAAGGTAGTTGAAGCAAATCCAGTACATTCTCTACCGGTTAAGTCCTTTTTGCTGCTGACTGCTGTTATTTCTCTGGTGAAGATTCACTGGCTTGCCCAGCTGGCATCTGGCCCTATCTTTCTCTGAGCTTCTGCTGGGTAGAATGTGAGTCTACAATGACTAGGTGTATAAGATTTATACACACTAATCATTCATCTTTGCGTGATGATCCTACCTTTGTTAACTTTCCCCAGTTATTCTCCTCTGAACACATATTAATGTCCCCTCTATGCCCATGTTCTGCTCCTACCTCCCCTTGCTGTAAATGGAGTACATCTCTGTGTCACCTTAGATGTGAATGCAGCACTCCCCCCCCCCCCCCTCAGCCCACCCTTGTCATAAATCTTGCACTACTGTCTACCAATGTCTGCTGGCCCTCTGTTCCTCTTCCTTATTTACCCATTGCTGCCTTCCTGACGATACTCTGAGGTCTCACATTAGTACCCCACCTTTAATCAGTGCTGCTGGTTAAATATGAAACCTCTGTAAAATTGAAGTGAGCAAATTTACGTTAAGTACCTGCTCAGCCTTTCAGATTGCAATCTTGTCATGGCAATATTGCCTTGGAGCTTTCCTGCCACTGGTGAACTGAGGGTCATGACATCGGATTTTCAGGTGAGATCATCCCTCCTAATTTTTTGATCTTCTACTTCCCCCCAACTGGTCTGCTTATTGGCACAAACTTCAGCCCTTTGAGAGAGTAATTATAATTATATATGGCATCTTGGACTTCATAAACTAATCACAAACATTGGGAGTTCATTCTGAACCTTTGTAATGATCTGGTTAGGCTACAGCTAGGGTATTGCATTCAGTCCTGGTCACCACACTTGAACGATGTGAAGATCCTTCAAAGGGTACAGAAACTATTTACCAGAATGATTCCAGGGACGAAGGAATTTAGCTACAATGTTGAGTTGGAAAAGCTGGAGTTGTTCTCCTCAGAATAAAGGTGAATTAGTGGAGATTTGATAAAAGTGCAGAAGAACATGGCAGTTTTGGGTATGGCAGACAAAAGAAATTAGCTGATCATACAAGGAGGAAGGGATTTAGACTTAGGGTTTTGGATAAGAGATGGAACAAGAAATGTAAGAAAGAATTTTTATGTACAAGTAGTAAGTACCTGAAACATGCTGCCTCTAAGATGATGGAAACAGAGATAAGCAATGATTTCAAAAGGAAATTCGTTCAACATTTGCTGGAAATAAATTCAAAAGGGTATGAGGATTGAGAAAGGTGAATTGGATTGACTGGATTACCCTACAGAGAGCTATGATTTGATTTGATTTATTATTGTCACATATATTAGTATACAGTGAAAAGTATTGTTTCTCGCGTGCTACACAAAACATACTGTTCGTAGAAAAGGAGAGAGTGCAGAATGTAGTGTTACAGTCACAGTGTACAGAAAGATCAACTTAATGCAAGGCAGGCCCATTCAAAAGTCCTATGACAGCAAGGAAGAATCTATGGGTCAGAGACTGGAAATTCCCATCAAATATTAAAGAATGTTTGGCTGGGTCGCCAAGTTTTCCACCTCACCCAGGATGTGTTTGCTGTGGGCTGGACTGGAAAATAATGGCCTAAGAATCAAACTGCACAACCAGTCTGACCTCAGCCTCACAGGCCTAAACTTCTATACATTCATGTCAAAGAAACTAAACTACAAATGTTATATCACTAAGAAGAAAAAAAGTAATTTAATCAGACTCTTGTCCTAAAAATTTATGGAATAAAAATATTAAGGATCTACTTTCCAGATTTATTGTCACTGAGATGCACGCTCATTCATAATGTCTAACAGAAACATGAAAGTAGAATCTAAAAGCACAGCTGCAGCTATTGAAATTTTCCAAGGAGAAAAAGATCATTAGTGATGAGTGATTTATTAGTAATAGCCTGCTAATGCTGTAAACAATAGGCCTATTGTGTTTTCTGTGTAATAGCCGGTCGAGGTAACTAGATTATTGGTCATGCTAAATTCTCCCTCAGAGTACCCGAACCAGTGCCAAAGTGTGGCAACTAGGGAATTTTCACAGTAACTTCATTGCAGTGATAATGTAAGCTTACTTGTGACACCAATAAATAAAAATAATGGGCATGGCAGTAAATGAGCAGTGAAAATTATTTGAAGAAACAATTCAAATTTTCAACTAGAATGCAGTTCAGTACCATCTGTAGCTTACTTGGAAAGTGAAGAATAGAATTAGATTACAAGAAGAAGCTGATAATATTTCAAAGAACAGTGGCAAGTTGGGGAGTGTTTGAGAAACTAATAAAAAATTATCAGAAAGCTAATATAGAAGGAACAGAATATGAGAGTAAATTAGGCAGGAACATAAAAATGGATTGTAAATGCTTTTACAAGTATATAAAAGAAAAATAATGAAAGTAAATGTTAGTTCCTTAGAAGCAGAGACAGGAGATATTGTCACAGAGTGAAGAAATGGCATAGCTGTTGAACAAATTCTATCTGTCTTTACAGTTAAAGACTCAAATTACTTGTCAGAAATATAGGGTAACCAAGAGGCTAATAAGAGTGAGGAACGCAAGATAATTACTATCAGTGGAGAAAAAAGTATTGGAGAAACTTAACGGACTAAAGACTAACAAATTCCCACGACCTGTTTGCTTAAGATGTTTAAAAAAGGCAGGTGCAGAGCTAGTGGATGCAATGGATATGATTTTTCAAAGGTCCCTAGATTCCACAATGGTCCCAGCAGATTGGAAGTTCACAAATGTAACACCACTCTTTAGGAAAAAAGGGAGAAAGAAAACAGAAATAATAGATTGATGTCAGTCTATTGTCAAGGAAGTTAACAATGCACTTAGGGAATCATAATGTGATCAGACAAAGTTAACATGGTTTTACAAAAGGAAATTCATGTTTGACAACTTTATTTGAGCTTTTGAGGATGTAACTGATAGGGTAGATAAAGGGTGCCATTTTATTATGTATACTTTGATTTTCAAAAGGTATTCAATAAGGTGTCACACAAAAAGTTAATACAATCAGTGGTGGGTTAGTTATTGATGAAGATTCTGAGGGACAGGATTTCCCAACATTTGGATAGTCAAGATCTGATTAGGGATAGTCAGCACGTCTGATGGGAAATCATGTCTGATGAATCTTTTAGAGTTTTTTGAAAAGGTAACAAGAGGCTGGATGAGGATAGGGCAATAGATGTTGTTTATATAGACTTTAGCAAGGCCTTTGATAAGGTCCTGCATGACAAGTTAGGCTGAGAGGTTATGTTGTGTGGGATCCACGGAAAGCTATGGATTCAAAATTGGCTCTATAGTAGGAAGTAGAGGGTGATGGTCAATGGTTGTTCCTCAAGGATTGGAGGCCTATGACTAGTGGTCTGCCTCAGAGGTTGGTGTTGGGGCCCTTGTTATTCATTATATATACAAATGGTTTGGATGTGAATGTACAAGGGATGGTTAGTAAGTTTGCAGATGAAACTAAATTACACGGTATCTGTGATTGTGAAGAAGGTTCTTGATTAGTTAGGGAAGTGGGTCGAGGATTGATAAATGGATTTCAATACAGATAATTGTGAGGTGTTGTATTTTGGAAACTCAAACTAGAGCAGGACTTATACAGTGAATAGTAAGGCCCGGCTGAAGGTTGAGGAACAGAATGTCCTCAGAATACAAGTACATGGTTCGTTGAAAGCAACATCACAGATAGACAGAGTGGTGAAGAAGGCATTTAGCACACTGGCCTTCATCAGTCATGGCAGCGACCATAGGAATTGGGACGTTGTATTACACACATACAAGTCATTGGTAAGGTCACACTTCGAGTATTGTGTATAGTTACAGGAAAGACATTGATAAACTGGAAAGAGAGCAAAGGAGATTTACAAGGATTTTGCCAGGACTAATGGGCCCAAGGTATAGGGAGATGGCTAAGATTTATTTCTTGGAATGTAGGAGATAGGAGATAGGCAGAGATAGGATGAACACACAGTCTTTTTCCCAGGGAAAGGAAATTGAAAACTAGAAGGTATAACTTTAAGGTGAGAAGGGAAAGATTTAAAAGAGACTGAGGGGCAACTTCTTCATGCAGAGGGTGTTGCAGATATGGATCAAACAGCCAGAGAAAGTGGTTGAGGCAGGTAAAATAGCAACATTTAAAAAGCATTTGGATAAGTATATGGATGGGAAAGGATTCAAAAGATATGGGCCAAATGCAAACAATTGGAAATAGCTGGGAGAGCACATGGTCGTATGGACCACTTGGGCTGAAGGACCTGTTTCCATGTTGTATTGCTCTTTGACTCTATAAAGTAAAGCTTCATGGAGTTGGAGGTAGTATGTGAATCATTGAATCATGACAGTACAGAAGGCAGCCATTTGGCCCATCAAGTCTACACCGACTCTCCAACAGAACATCTTTCCTAGGTCCATCCCTTGCCTTGTTCCTGTATCCCCACACATTTACCGCAGTAATTCCCCTAGCCTACACATCTTGAGACACTGAGGGACAACTTAGCACGGCTAATCCACCTAACCTGCATGTCTTTGGATTGGGGAAGGAAACCAGAGTGTCCAGAAAAAATCCACGCGAACACAAAAAGAATGTGCAAATTTCAGACAGTCACCCAAGATGGGTTGCTGGTGCTGTGACACCTCAGTGCTAACCATAATGCTGCCCCAAACATGGGTAGAGGTAGAGGCTAGAGCCACTAGCTTTCGGAGTTTGCTCCTTCAAACCCCAGAAAGGAGAAAGGGGGCAAACCCCAAAAGCTTTTACTATTAAATAAACCCCGTTGGACCTTAACCTGGTACTGTAAGACTTCTTATTGTGTTTACCCCAGTCCAACGCCAGCATCTCCACATTATGACTACCATAGAGGATTTGTTAACAGGCAAGAAGCAGAAAGTTGGGAAAAATGAGGCATTATCAAATTGTCAGCCTGTAACGAATGCAGTGCAGAGAGGATCAGTGCTGGAGCCTCAGCCATTTACAATCTACATTAATTGCTTTAATGAAAAGTCCAAGAGTAACGTATCTAAGTTTGCTGATGATACAAAGCTAGGTGAGAATATAAACAAAAAGGATGATACAAAGAAGGTGAAAAGAGATTTAGATAGTTTAAGTTAGTGGGCAACAAGATGGCAGGTGGAATAAAAGATGGGAAGTGTGAGGTTATTCATTGTATTTGTAAGAATGGAAAAGCAAGATATTTTTAGAAGATGTGAAACTTCCAAATATTGAGGGTCAAACAGTATTGTATTTAGTTCTGGTCATCGCACCTTTGTGCTCATTCAAAAATCATACAAAATTAACATGCAGGTACAGCAAACCATTAGGAAGGCAAATTGTATGTTGGCCTTTAATGCAAGGGGATTAATGTACAAGAATGAAAGAAGTATTATTGTAATCATACAGCATTTTGAATAATGTGTTCAGATTTGCCTTCATATTTAAGGGAGGATATACTTGCATTGGAAGCTCACTACCACGGTTCTTGGGGTGAAAGGGTTCTCTTACGATGAAAGGCTAAGTAGACTGGGTGTATACTCTTGAGACTTTAAGAATGAGAGGTGATCTTATTAAAAAAAATCAGGTTCTGAAGGGGCTTGATAGGGTAGACACAGAGATTGTTTATCCTAGTTAGGGAATCTAGCATGCAGACTCAGGATAAGGGAATGCCAAGGGATTGTGGATGTTCCATCAGGGTATATTTAAGACTCAGGCAGATTTTTGATCCTAGGGCATCAAGGAATATGATGAATTTGTGGGAACGAGAAGTTGAGGCATAAGATCAACAATGATCATATTGAATGGTGGGGCGAGGGACTGTCTTCTGCTCCTATTTACTTGTTTTTATGTATACCATGAACAAATTAGTTGTAAATTAGTATTGATTTTGTTTATCTTCATTCAAAGGAAAAATAAAAACACATAATTCTGGAAATATTAGATTAGAATGTTATATTTTGAGTGGGATCTTCCATCAAATTTATTTCAGATTTTCAGTAATCAATGTTTTTCTTACAAATTAGCAAGAAGCATAAAATAGTAGAATGTGCATGATATCAACCTACAGCAAGTGGTTGGCTCAAATCTTTTCCAAATTGTAAATGGAAAGAAATTATTATTCATAAACAAACCACCTTCTCATTACAAACTTTTGAGGCTGGATCATTGATTGGCATGTACCTGGGTATAGAACAGAGCTCAATGTCTTGATTATATAAACTGGATGCTGCTCAAAGTTGATGACTGCAAGGGAAACTCGAATGCTTTCATAACAGATAATATTAGAAGGAAAACATGTAAATAACATTTGCACGTTTCTTAACAATAGGTTGACCAAGAGCCAAGGTGCAACTGCAGTTTTAAACTTGCATGTAATATCTTGTTAACATAACGATTTACAAAGTTTGTCTTCTCAAAAACTGGCAAGTTGAGACAGAAAGCCATGTCCAGCAAGAAATGTAACAAAATCAATTAGGAAATGCAATTGCATATTTTGATGACCTTTACTATCCATGCCAAAAACACACTGTTTAAATGCAATAAGCTGCCACAAATCAATGCAATTGTGTACTCAGCAGAGTTGATAACATGAACACATTGTAGGATATGACTCATCAGGAGGTGGTTACCTACACTGATGTTCATCAGCCTGAGGGCAAACCCAGATTGCAGGAATACCCTATCTGCACTTTATCCGCTTTCTAGTACAAGGGGGTCCTCTAGTAACGTGGGAAGATCAGGACAGAGCTATCGCCATGCTCCAATCAACTTTCACATAACATTTACGGAAGGGAAAATGTGCCAGTGAGAGAAAGTGTTGGGGAAAGTATCCTCCCCTTCATTGGGTTCTTTTACTTCTGCCTTTACAACACACACACACAAAAGCCTTTGGCAGGTGGCTGGTTCCTGAAAACAAAATCTCCAGTCAGCCCGCGGCGAGGACTCTCTGTGCAGCTCTCTATCTTTCTCTGCTTTAAAGCGGATTGCTGTGGGCGATTTACCCGCTGCTGCTCCCTCACTCAGCCCCAGCCCGAGCCCCCGGCTCAGCCGCACCACATCAGGCCAGGCCGCTCCGCCCGGAGCCGAGATGCCGACTTCTGGCGGCGGCGGCGGCCAGACATGAGGACAGGCTGCGCTGAGGAGGAAGAGAGCCGGAGAAGGGGGAAGGCCACCGTGTCAGGGCCGCGCCGGCTCCCGCCGCCCATGGGCTTTCTCAGATAGGAGCCGCGAGAAGCCGAGGCGGAGCGAGAGGAGAAAAATCAAAGCCCGGAGGTGGCGCCCGAAGATGGGCCTGGGAGGGGGCGGCTGTGCCCGGGAGTCGGTGGCTGAGCTCGGCCGGTGTTTGTCTTCGGTCGGAAACCCAGATAGCTGAAGCCGGCCCGGGGAGCCAGCGGAGAGAGAGAGAGAGAGAGAGGCCCCGGGCCCCGGCCTCCCCGGGCGGTGCGTGTCCGGCCCCGGGCCCCGGCCTCCCCGGGCGGTGCGTGTCCGGCCCCGGGCCCCGGCCTCCCCGGGCGGTGCGTGTCCGGCCCCGGGCCCCGGCCTCCCCGGGCGGTGCGTGTCCGGCCCCGGGCCCCGGCCTCCCCGGTTCCGGCTCTTCCTCTCGATGCGGTAGTTTGGCTGTCGCCGCTCTTTAGTCTTTGGTTGGGCCGGTGCCCGCAGGCTCGGCCCCCGCTCCAATGGCAGTATGCTACCAGTACCAGTTACCGGTGCTGCCACTCGACAGGCCGGTACCCAAACACGTCCTGAGCCGCAGAGGCGCCATCAGCTTCAGCTCCAGCTCGTCCCTGTTCGGCTGCGCGAACCCCAGAGTCCTGTCTCAGGTAGGAGGCTCTCACAAAAGTTACTGGACACCGGCAGTGTTGTTTCATTTGATTTATTATTGTCGCATGTGAAATATACTGCTTTTTACGCGCTACACAGGGAAAACATACCGTTCGTAGAGAAGGAAAGGAGAGAGTGCAGAACGTAGAATTATTGTTATCGCTAGGGTGTAGAGAAAGTTCAACTTAATGCGAGATCGGTCCATTGAAAGTCTGATGGCAGCAGGGAAGAGCAGTTCTTCAGTCCATTGGTGATCGACCTCAGACTTTTGTACCTTTTTCCCAACGGAAGAAGGTGGAGGAGAATATGGCCAGGGTGCGTGGGGTCCTAGATTACGCTGACTGCTTTTCTGAGGCAGCGGGAAGTGGGTAGACAGTGTCAATGGGTGGGAGGCTAATTTGAGTAATGGACTGGGTTTTGTTTGGATCCTTTGTAGTTTCTTGTGGTCATTGGAAGAGCAGGAGCCGTACCAAACTGCGATGAACCAGATGGATTGCTTTCTATGGTGCATCTGTAAAAGTTGGTGAGAGTTATAACAAACCTGAATTTTTTTTTTTGTCTTCTGGGAAAGTAGAAGTATTGGTGGACTTTCTTAACTACAGTGTTGGCATGGGGGGACCATCATGAGTCCCCCCATGATGGTTGTTGGTGATCTGGATACTTAAAAACTTGAAGTTCTTGACCATTTCTACTTTGTCCTCATTGATGTAGAGAGGGGCATGCCTTCCACTTTGCTTCCTGAAATTATGACTATCTCCTTCGTTTTGTTGACATTGAGGGAGAGATTATTGTCCACTTCTCTCTGCATATTCAGATCCTCACTCAGTTCACATCCCCCCCACCCATTTTTAGACTTATGCTTAACTCATCTGTGTTAGTGGTGTTTTTGTGAGTTCCTCATTTAATTTATATCCACCAACCATTGTTTCATGTATTTGTACAAATGTTTTCCTTTGATTCATATATAAAATTACCTTTTATTATAAAACTTCTTAATAATGATCCAGGTGTGTAAATGCTGATTATGGAGGGAATCATTATCTAGTTAATCTCTGTGTACATTTTCCTGGAGATTAAAGTAATGCTAATGCTAGATTTGGCATGTACACTTCTGCTGTGTCGCGATTGGTCTATAAAATTTAAAAGTTTGAATTTGGTATGTTCTCCAGGTATATCCTTACAATCCATGTATTGCTGAGTCTTTGAGCACATCTATAAGCAATATTTTTTCTGCTAGAGACACTCAGCAAATCTGGCAATATCTGTAGAGAAAGAAACAGTGACTGCAGTGAATTTTCTGGGTGCATCTGCCATGGGTACAAATCTGGTTATGGAATTTTTCACGAGAGGACCATAATAGGATTTGTGCTAGAATGAATCTTCCTTGCTGATAACAGGTGCAAACTTGATTTGAAAGAATTTAAATTAATTAACATTGATTAAACGGCTTGTGCCGTAACTTCTGAAAATGTCAGATGTTCTTACCCAACACCAGTGGGAATCACAACACCTCTGCAGTACTCACGATGACCGTGCCAGAGTGCAGATGTGTAGTCCCAGGATGGGTCATGGCTGCACAGCACCTCCCAACACTTCCAATGCTAACAGTTGGGACCAACAGGCAGACTTATAATAGGGATTTCAAATATGCTGGGGCAAGTGGAAGCTCAAGCCCCAATGCCAGCAATTAAGGAGGGAGGCAGGTAGGCTGGTGCTGGCAACTAAATGGTGGAGGCCTGATACCCCACATACCCGATGCTAGCATGGATATGGGGGGTGAGTGTTAGATTGTACTGATGCTTGCATGGCTGGGGGTGAGGTTGGGCCTCTGTGGCAGAGAGTTGGGGGTCTTCCTCTTATTTGCAGGCAGTCCTAATGTCTTTGTGGGGGGTGTGTGAAAAGCTTGGAGCTGGGTTTGCTGGCACCTTTAGGCCCGTCCCTTGGGAATGATGGCATAAAACACACCACCTGTTTTTTTTTGAAAAAACAAATCAAAGCATCGGAAGATCTGGAGAAAAACTTGTCTGTTTCTCTGAGAAGAAAAATGCTAGTTTTCAGTCAGAACTTGATGCTTTGCCATTTTTTTGGAAAGATTCTGCCCAATGTTTCAGGTTTACAAACTGATAACTGTGTTTCCTTCTCCACCGATGCTGCTAAGTGTTTCCAGTATTTCTTGCTTTTATTTCAGATTTCCAGCATCGGGAGTATTTTGCTCTTGTAACTTTTTTTCTTGCGCTGTCATGTCCAAGAAATCATTACATACAAACCTATGCAGATATCTGAATATAAAAATAACAAAGCTCAATCTTCTCCATATGCCACTAATTTTAAAAAAAAGTTCTTGGTATGTGAGTGACATTGACAAGGCTGGCATTTATTGTGCAATCCAAATCACCCAGAACCATTGCAGTCTGTATGTTGAAGATGCTTCCATAATGCTTTTGGGAAGGGAGTTCTAAGAGTTTGACCCGTCAGTAAGAAGGAATATACCGAAAGTGTATGCCTCAAGTCTGTATGGTCTGACCTTGAACCATCAGTTTCTTGTGGAAACTTGGGAATGGACAACAAATGCTAGTTTTGCCAGTGATGCATAAAAGAATAAACAAAAAGTGGGTATCCATTTGGAAAGAGGTCCTTGTACTGAAAAAGTTTGGGAATCACTGATCTAATCAGGGCTTTATATGGCATTAGCAAACCTTCTCTTTATATGCTAATACTCTTAGATATGAAGACTACTATTCCTTCTGACTTTCTTATCTCTGAACATAATATTTTAGTGATTATGTATTTGGATTCCCTGAATTTCTCTAGACTTCTGTTCCTTGCAAAAATACTTGATTTTTTTTTTGGTTTAAAACGAATGACCTCACACACCTGCACTTTTTCCCTGTTCACTTTATTGATCTTTCTTTAATTTTATGCTGCTATCTATACTATTTAACATATTACCAGTTGTGGTGTAAATGAAAAACTTGGATATATGACTTTAAGTCACATTGTCAAAATCATTAACACAGAATAAATGTTGACACCCCAGCACGGATCCTTCTAGGACGTCAGTAGTCAGTTTCTATAACATGGGTACATATCTGTTATTTTCTAATAAGGTCAATGGTTTATCTTTAATACCAGGAGTTTTAATTTTGGTCGATATTCTTTTCTGTAGGTCCTCACTGCATTCTTGAAAATAGATATAAATTGTATCCATTGACATTCCCCTGTCTATTAATCTAATTACTTCACATAATTCAATTTAGTTCATTAGCCGTGACCTGCATATTACAAATCTATGTTTGCTTTCTTATAAGTGCAAATTTCTCTAAGTGCTTAATCACTATTCTTAATTATAGATTCGAATAACTTTTCCACAACCATTAAGTCTATAATTTCCTGACTTCTTTCTCTCCATTTTTAAATAATTTTCAACTGTCTACCTACTATGAAAGATTGTTTCCAATTGTTCCATGAGTTGAAGTGAAACTGAGTTTTAACAGTTGGCTACGAATCTTGCAGTTGTGGTTATCCTGGACACAAGATTTTCAGATCACCTATATTGTGCAGATATTGCATACAATGGGTCTCAGGTATCCTCCACTAAACCAAATTAAGAGTTTAATATTAAAACAGCACTTTAGTTTGTAGGTCCTTTGAGAATGAACATCACTGTCTACTGGGTCTTTTGCAATCCGCTTACTCGGTAGAGAATTTATTTGTCAAGTATTATTATAAACCACTTCTACGACAAGGCTGCAAGTATATTACAAATACATTAAACCGTTCTTATTTGCTTTAGTAATTGAGGATGGTGTGCTGGCCCATTTTCATGGATACTGATTGACACATATGCTAATAACACTAGTACCCTTCACTCAAGATTCTGTATCAAATTTAATCTTTATGACTGAAGCTAATTTAGCTCTTTAATTTCAATGGAATGCTGTCAGTAGAGTCTAAATCCTGGATTTTTGCCAAGTTAGAGAACTGACCTCCATTTCCAGCAGATCCAATCTTCGTTGGTAGGAAAAGGGGATGGAGCATAATTCTCACAAGGGAAATCCAAGCTCAGTAAGGCCATTCAAACTCAACACAGCTAGACACAATTTATAAAATCACTTTTTCAAAACCAATTTTTATAATACCCACCAATTTAAATCCTTGTACTTTTCCAGATTGGTGAATTAGTAAAAGATGATTTCTACTCTGTTCTGAAATGCAAAAAAATTGCTGATTTTTTTTTAATTTATTCGTGAGATATGGGTGTCACTGGCTGGCCAACATTTATTGCCCATCCCTACTTGCCCTTGAGAAGGTGGTGCTGAACTGCCTTCTTGAATTGCTACAGTCCATGTGTTGTGGGTTGACTTTTACTCACAATGCCATTAGGGAGAGAATTCCAGGATTTTGACTCAGCCAAAGGAACAGCGATATATTTTCATATCAGGACGCTAAGTAGCTTGGAAGGGAACTTGCAGGTGATGGTATTCCCATCTCTATCTGCAGCTCTTGCCCTTCAAGATGGAGGTGGTCATGGATTTGAAAGGTTCTGTCTAAGGATCTTTGGTGAATTGGTACATTCTGAATTGTGTGATGCATTGTGTGTTTATCGCAGGAGCCAACTTTCAGTGCAAAGTTTTGGAACAGCATTTGAGATGGGTTGTTTAAATGCTTGAAAGTTTGAGTGGCTGAAATGCACCATACCTAATCTGTCATGCCAAAAAAGTGTTGGAAGCATTATGATAAAATTTAATGTTTCCACAGTAGTTAACACTGATGCTTGATTGAGCAGTAATCAATCTGAGTAAATTAAAGTAAAATATTGTGGATGCTGGAGATTTGAAATAAAAACAAAGTCGTGGAAAACTCAACAAGGCTGGCAGAATCTTTGGAGAGAGAAACAAACTTCACATTTTTGAGTTTAAATGGCACTCTTTAGATGAGAGATAAAAATATGATGGGTTTTATGCTTGTTGCAAAGGAGAAGGTGGGTCAGGTAGAACAAAAGGGAAAAGCCAGAGCTACAGGTTAGAGGATAAGGAGAGTAAATATCAAAATGTCATAGAACAAAACACAAAGGAAGTGGTAATGACAGTGGTAAAGAAATAAGGCATTAGTTCAGAATAGGTATAAGTAGATTAAAGGAGTCTCAGATGGAGTATAAATATTAGCATGGATTGGTTTTGTGAAATGGCCTGTTTCTGTGCCTTCTATCCATGTAATCCTATTTCATTTCAGCCTGTGGCTGTTCCCTTTGTCTGAGTCTGTCCTTTATTCTGAAAAGTCTTTTTACTTTGACTTTTCTTTTAGCCTAAACTAACAAAATGCTTTAAGTCTGATGTTTGTTTGTTTTTTGTAATCTGGTATCAACAGCTCTGTGAGGGGAAGTTGTTTATTTCAAATCCCTCTTTCAGGAATTTGGTTTTTCTTGGGTGGGGGAAGGATTCTTGAGCCCTGTGATATGTTTATTGATATGGTGCCTGTACATCTAGGTACCTTCTATGTTCAAGGAATTACTTGTTGCAAAACTATAAATTTAAGGAATTCTGACAGGAAATGCATCATGACCACTGACCTGATGTGAGAGGTTGCCATTTATTCTCATTGGTTTGTAACCTTTGTTTTAAAAGTCATAAACACAGGAAAAACTCAATACTCAGACTTTAATCACCAATCTACTTAACAGTTTTTAAATCACCATAACAGCTGTCCTTTTAAGAATTGCTTGAAATCAATATAGAATAGTGTGTTACTCTTCATGGTGAACTACCTGGCTGATTTTTAGTAAGTAAATTACTGCCAGATTTTCAAGGGCAACTAGGGATTGGCAATAAACACTGGACTTGCTTAAGGATGCTTGCATCTCTTGAACAAATTTAAAAGATACTGATTGCTCAATTGTTAAATCTACCAATACCAATAAGTAATCTGGAATTAGCAATTAGCACAAGATCAATGTTTATTTTTCTTGGGAGCTGTTTTATTTTCCTCAGTCGATTGTGTGTGCGTTTAAAAAAAAATAAGTGCATTAAAACTTAACTAAACTTCAACTTGCCCCTAAATTTATCCACATCTTATTGGTAATATCCAATAAGTTTGCCCTCAGGGGCTGCCTTTTCCTAACTGCCAGAGTTTTGAGATGTTCTCTCTTTGTGAAGATTGTCTTCTTCCCTTGGGCCTTTCTTTCAATATCCTTTAGGTCTTGAACATCTGTGACAACTTTCAATGCCCTGTTTCTGTCCAATGTTGAATAGCTTGTAGTAAGCTTGCACAAAAAATATTTCCCATGAAACCTAAGAGTGTTTTTCAAATTGATAACTAGAACATAGAACATTACAGCACAGAACAGGCCCTTCGGCCCTCGATGTTGCGCCGACCAATATAAAAAGCAATGCCCCTCCAAACTTCAAACTCCACAGATCCAAGTGGAAAGGATCTCCAAGAGGATTGCACATATTGACACAGACATCAAGTTTCTACAGAGATGCAAGAAGGCAGACAGGATACCAAAGGGACTACAGATCACGAACCCACTCAGGTCAACCTATAACACAGACTACGCTGAGAGGCTTTGCCGTCGCACCTCTCTCACACTCCTCAATCACCTCATACACCAGCTCTATAGCAAACGCCACACCCTGGAAAGTAAAATGGAATACATATTCTCAACTTGCGCTCAGGACGCAGATCAGTTGCGAAACTTTGCCAAGCAGATGAGACAAAGAAACTACACCATTTACATGCACACCAAGAACAGGAAACTTGAAAAACTCGGCATCGCCACCAGCAACAACCAAGCCTCCCTTGGCACCACAGTAGAAAACAACACTACCGCAGGGAGGTCCATTGTTAACCTGTCAGACTACACACTTCAATCAGAGGAAATCGAAGTTCTCAGCCGAGGGCTCAATTTCTGTCCCACCACCAAAATGGACCCCATCAGTCTCGCAGCAGATACAGAGGAATTCATCAGGCGAATGAGGCTGCGTGAGTTCTTCCACAAACCCCAAGAGGCCAATAGTGGACTCAATGAGACAGCTAATGAACCAGAACAGCCGACAGAGGGATCCGCAGTGCAGCAACCGAAGAGGAATGAATCCAATTGGACTCCTCCGGAAGGCCGCTGCCCCCGACTGGACATGTATGCCCAAGCCATCAGGAGGTGCGTGAACACCAGATTTATCAACCGCACTTACAAGACAGTCCCGAACATCACCCAAGTACAACGCAAGGCCATCCGTGCTCTCAAGACCAACCGCAACATTGTCATCAAACCAGCAGACAAAGGAGGCGCCACCGTCATACTGAACAGAACGGACTACTGTGAAGAAGTGTACCGACAACTAAACAATGAGAAACACTACAGACAGTTACCAGCAGATCCGACCAAAGAACACACTCGTCAACTCAACACTCTGATCAAAACTTTTGATCCGGACCTTCAGAACACCCTCCGGGCTCTCATTCCACGTACTCCCCGCATTGGAGATCTCTACTGCCTCCCAAAGATACACAAGGCAAACATACCTGGCCGTCCCATCGTATCGGGCAATGGGACCCTGTGTGAGAACCTCTCCGGCTATATCGAGGGCATCCTGAAACCCATCGTACAAAGAACCCCCAGCTTTTGTCTTGACACTACGGACTTCCTACAGAAACTCAGCACACATGGAGCAGTTGAACCAGGGACACTCCTTGTCACAATGGATGTCTCGGCGCTCTACACCAACATCCCCCATGACGATGGTATTGCTGCAACTGCCTCAGTACTCAATGCCAACAACTGCCAGTTTCCGGATGCAATTTTACAACTCATCCGCTTCATCTTGGACCACAATGTCTTCACCTTCAACAATCAGCTTTTCATCCAGACACACGGAACAGCCATGGGGACCAAATTCGCACCTCAGTATGCCAACATCTTCATGCACAGGTTCGAACAAGACTTCTTCACCACACAAGATCTTCAACCAAGGTTATATACTAGATACATTGATGACATCTTTTTCCTTTGGACTCATGGTGAACAATCATTGAAACAACTGTATGATGATATCAACAAGTTCCATCCCACCATCAGACTCACCATGGACTATTCTCCAGAATCAGTTGCATTCTTGGACACACGCATCTCCATCAAGGACGGTCACCTCAGCACCTCACTGTACCGCAAACCGACAGACAACCTCACAATGCTCCACTTCTCCAGCTTCCACCCTAGACACGTTAAAGAAGCCATTCCCTATGGACAAGCCCTCCGTATACACAGAATTTGCTCAGATGAGGAGGATCGTGACAGACACCTCCAGACACTGAAGGATGCCCTCGTGAGAACAGGATATGGCGCTCGACTCATCGATCGACAGTTCCGACGTGCCACAACGATAAACCGCACTGACCTCCTCAGAAGACGAACACGGGACACGGTGGACAGAGTACCCTTTGTTGTCCAGTACTTCCCCGGAGCGGAGAAGCTACGACATCTTCTCTGGAATCTTCAACATATCATTGATGACGATGAACATCTCGCTAGGGCCATCCCCACCCCCCCACTTCTTGCTTTCAGACAGCTGCACAACCTCAAACAGATCATTGTTCGCAGCAAACTACCCAACCTTCAGGAGAACAGTGACCACAATACCACACAACCCTGCCACAGCAACCTCTGCAAGACATGCCGGATCATAGACATGGACGACATCATCAAACGTGAGGATACCATTCACCAGGTACACGGTACATACTCTTGCAACTCGGCCAACGTTGTCTACCTAATACGTTGCAAGAAAGGATGTCCTGAAGCATGGTATATTGGGGAGACCATGCAGACACTACGACAGCGGATGAATGAGCATCGCTCAGCAATCACCAGGCAAAACAGTTCCCTTCCTGTGGGCGAACACTTCAGCAGTCATGGGCATTCGGCCTCCGACCTGCGGGTAAATGTTCTTCAAGGGGGCTTTCGTGATACACGACAGCGCAGAGTCGCTGAGCAGAGACTGATAGCCAAGCTCCGCACACATGAGGACGGTCTTAACAGGGATCTTGGCTTCATGACACACTATCTGTAACCCCCGTAACTTGCCTGGGTTAGCAAAAAACCTCACTTACTGTGCTGTCTGGAGAAAATACACAATTCTCTAACAATGCTCAGGATTCCCTTCACACACATTGTTAGCCACTTTAACACTTGAATAGCAGGTTAGATGTAAGGATTCGCATTCTAATCAGCAATCTTGACTGTCTGTGCTGATGTGTGCTATTGCAGACCAGAACACTGCATTTGCCTGAGGAAGACACGGAGTGTTGAAAGCTCGCTTTTTTACTATCAAATAAATCGGTTGGATTAAAAATTGGTGTTGCTAAATTCTTACTGAGTTCTTACCACCCCAATCCAACGCCGGCATCTGTACATCATGCCTCCAAACTAAACCATTCCCTTCTCTTCCATATACTTATCAACTAACCTCTTAAACGCCACCAAACTTGGCGCATCTACAACAGCTGCAGGCAGGGCATTACACTCCCTAACCACCCTTTGAGTAAAGAACCTACCTCTGATATCCGTCCTATAACTATCACCCCTTAATTTAAAGCTGTGTCCCCTCGTGCTAGCTTTCTCCATCCTAGGAAAAAGGCTATCACTGTCCACCCTATCTAAACCTCTAATCATCTTATATGTTTCGATTAGGTCCCCTCTTAGCCTCCTCCTTTCTAACGAAAACAACCTCAAATCCCTCAGCCTCTCTTCATCAAAGACCTGCCCTCCATACCAGGCAACATCCTGGTAAACCTCCTCTGTACCCTCTCCAATGCCTCCACATCTTTCTTATAATGCAGGGACCAGAACTGCACACAATACTCCAAGTGCGGCCGCACTAGAGTTTTGTACAGTTGCAACGTGACGTTGCGGCTCCGAAATTCAATCCCCCTACCAATAAAAGCCAAGACTCCATATGCCTTCTTAACAACCTTCTCGACTTGACTGCCTACTTTCAGGGATCTATGCACATACACACCAAGATCCCTCTGTTCATCTAGACTACTAAGAATCCTACCATTTGCCCTATACTCTACACATTTATTATTTCTGCCATAGTGCATTACCTCACACTTTTCCACATTAAACTCCATTTGCCACCTCTCGGCCCAGCTCTGCAACTTGTCCAAGTCCCTCTGCAAACTATAACACCCCTCTTCACTATCTACCACTCCACCGACTTTAGTGTCATCTGCAAATTTACTAATCCATCCTTCAATACCCTCATCCAGATCATTTATAAAAATTACAAACAGCAGGGGCCCCAAAACAGACCCCTGAGGTACACCACTTGTCACCGAACTCCACGATGAATATCTCCCATCAACCACCACCCTCTGTCTTCTATCTGCTAGCCAATTCCTAATCCAATTAGCTAAATCACCCTCTATCCCATACATCTGCATTTTCTGCAGAAGTCTTCCATGGGCCACCTTATCAAACGCCTTACTAAAGTCCATATATACCACATCAACCGCCTTACCCCCATCCACCTCTTTAGTCACTTTTTCAAAAAACTCAATGAGGTTAGTAAGGCACGACCTACCCTTCACAAAACCATGCTGACTATCCCCAATCAATTCATTTCTCTCTAAATAACTATAAATCCTATCCCTAATAATTCTCTCCAATACTTTGCCCACAACAGAAGTAAGACTCACTGGCCTATAATTCCCTGGAAGGTCTCTCTTCCCCTTCTTGAACAATGGGACCACATTCGCTATCCTCCAGTCCTCCGGAACCACACCCGTAACCAACGACGACCTGAAGATCAGAGCCAGAGGCTCTGCAATCTCCTCTCTTGCCTCCCAGAGAATCCTAGGGTAAATCCCGTCCGGCCCAGGGGACTTATCCAACTTCAAACTCTCGAGAATATCTAGCACATCCGCCCTATCTACTTTGATACCTTCCAGTTTGCTACCCTGTACCTCAGTGTTCTCCATAACTACATTTACATCACCCTGCGTGAATACCGAAGAGAAATATTTATTCAGTACCTCTCCAATCTCCTCAGGCTCCACGCACAACTTCCCACTGCAGTCTATGACTGGCCCTAATCTTGCCCTAACCAATCTTCTATTCTTAACATATCTAAAGAAAGCTTTAGGATTCTCCCTAATCCTATCAGCCAAAGTCTTCTCGTGTCCTCTCTTTGCTCTCCTCAATTCACTCTTTAGCTCCCTCCTGGCTAATCTATAGCTATCCATTGCACTAACCGAGCCTTCAATCCTCATCCTGACATAAGCCTCCTTTTTCCTTTTAACCAGCAAATCAACTTTTTTTTGTACACCAAGGTTCTCTTACTCGACCAAGTAAGAGAACTTGGTCGAGTAACTGAATGCTTGTGAAACATGTTTTCATTTGTGTGACGAGTATGAGTATAATGATTGCATTAGCAGCAGTATTCAAACATATCGAAGTTTCACCATTAGATTCCTGCAGTAGTTTGTAATACCACGGATCAATTGGCTAACCTGAGTAAAAACTACAAAATGAGTTTTGGAGTCAAAGCCATGTATGGATTTGTAGAAATTAAGATATTTATCTAAAATAATCACCTGTTCTTGGATTTTATAGATTTTCTTAATATATTCTGAGGATTAGCAGGGTAAATGTATGGGGTTATGAATATAGGGCCTGGGTTGGTTTGTTATCAGTATAGACTCAATGGGCCAAATAACCTCCATCAACACTGTAGGGGTTGTATAACTTGAAATGATAGTATGTTTAATAGTTCAATTTTTTACACTACATTATTGCATTAACTGACAAGATTTGTAATTATTCCAGGAGTTTATCCATTTTAAAACTGATGAAGGGAGTCCAAAGGTGTAATCATACCATATGCTTTTGGCTCCCTCCTGACTTTAAATTGGAATATAAATTGGCTGAAAAGCATTGAACTGCCTCCTGAAGAAGAACAGATGAGGGATTCCTCTGGCTGTAACCAGGTTCTCACACTGAATGCAGATCGCATTTACTCTATAACTCCAATGTCTATACAAAAGCAATTATCAAAGCTGTGCTTGTAGTGAACGTTTATTTTATCAGATAATGCACATGTCCAAGTTTCAGATAGGGAAGCATGATTAGCCTGCAATGTTGTTTAGTCTTCTATTTTATATTCCCTTGTGTAATTTGACAGATTAATAGTACACGAGCACTCATTTAAAAGTTGCGACATAACTGCTTACATTTAATGGCAAGAATACATTTCACTACTGACCTATCTAATTTTCAATCCCATCGTTTGGTGGGACTTAAATAACTTTTATCAGTAACCTTACAACTTGCTAGGATTTCTGCATGCTTGCACGAATCAGAATCTGCTTGTGCTATTTCAAAAAAAATTCAATTTTTTTTCTTTAATTTCTTTATTCTTTAATTGAATGTGAGCATTGCTGGCAAAACCATTTATTGCCTGTCCCTAATTGCCCTTGAACTGAGTGGCTGGCTAGGCCATTGCAGACGGTAGTTAAGAGTTAAACACATTGCTGTGGGTCTGTGTAGGCACATTTCCTTTCCTTTAAAAATTATTACTTGAATGGGTGTAGCTTGAGAGAGGTGGATACCCAATGAGACCTTGGAATCCTCATGCATCAGTCACTGAAAGTAAGCGTGCAGATACAGCAGGCAATAAAGAAGGCAAATGGTATGTTGGCCTTTGTAGCAAGAGGATTTGAGTATGGGCTTTGGGATATTTTGCTGCAATTGTAGAGGGCGTTGGTGAGGCCACACCTGGAGTATTGTGTGCAGTTTTGGTGTCCTTTATCTGAGGAAGGATGTCCTCAGTATAGAGAGAATACAGCGAAGGTTTATCAGGCTGATTCCTGGGATGGCAGATTTGTCATATGAGGAGAGACTGAGTCAGTTAGGGTTATTCACTAGAGTTTAGAGGAGTGAGAGGGGAATTGCATAGAAACTTTATTAAACACTAAGAGTAGATTCAGAAAGAATGTTCCCACTGGTGGGAAAGTCCAGAACTAGGGGTTCATAGTTTGAGGATAATGGGATATCCTCACAGCTTGAGAATAACCTTTTAGAATCAAGGTGAGGAGAAATTTCTTCACTCGGGGTAGAATATTGAGGTCAGAATATTGATTTCAAAAAATTAGACATTACTATTGGGGCTAAAGGGATTAAGGGATATGGGAGGAAGGTGGGATCAGGATGTTGATTTCAATGACTAGCCTCCTATATCTTGTTTCTATGTAAAAGATATTAATGAGCTGAATGGGTTTTTATGACACTATGATAGTTTCAAGGCCACTGTGACAGAGTCTAGTTTTTAGTTACAGATTTTATTAATTACGTTTGAATTCCACTAGCTTGAATTTGAAACCATCTTCACAGAGCATCAGACTGGACTGCCTCAAGATTACTAGTCCATTTACATTCCCAATTCGCTACTGTCTCCCTACATTTGTTTGCCAAGTCTTCTAATTAGCAGGAATCAAATATTTATCTAGGTGAGGAAGTCGCTGTATTAACATTTCTTCATTCTGGTATACATAGTCTAGAATACATAAATATAATGAGCTCAGCATTAAAAATAGAAATATTTAAAAGTTATTATCATAAGTTGGCTATATTAAATATAATTTAAAGTTGTGTCAAAAGGAATTGGAACTCTAAGTGTTGTAGTTTTGGCTCTCAAACAAAAATGTTGTTTGTACAACAATTCTGTTTATGTAAAAGTGAAATATTTATCTTTTATGCCCTACATGTGACCTTGGTGGTGATCAATTTAACATTTTCAGGTTTGTGCTGTACTAAAAACATAGTGTAAATCAAACATTCTGGCTCAAAGTGAGTAGCTCAGAATCTCAATCTGACAACGCATGTGAGTTTTTGACTTGTTTCACTTTTGTAAAAAGCCATCTGAATTTGGTCATTCTTGTAATATTTGTGTTTGAATGCTGAAAGATAAGGCAACTGTAAAACATTGAATATGTGCAGCCTTTTTTTGTTCAAAAAGTTACTTTATTCAAAAAGTTGTAAAGTACATTTCAAATGGAATATTGCAGAAAGTGCAATATAATTCAACTTTTTGCCATTCAGAATGTTCCACTTTGAGGTGCCTCAATAAAATTTAAAATCACTTGATGTTTCCAATACATATAATGTACTGTGGCTGAAAGGCCTCTCCTTGAATGATGTTATTTCTTTACTCCTCTGAGATAGTTGCCCAAAATTTACGGTGTCCTTCAGCCTGTAGTCCTAAGCCTTGGAATGTGCCAGTCTGTAGCATTCAGTTGTGGGGATGGAAGACCAACCTTTAGGACTAAGAGCGTCTTTCATAGAGATGACGGCCTTCCAGCAGCACTGTTTGTATGATGGAATTATTTGGGATGAACCTTGACAAACACCAACGTAACCCTTTCTCTTTAGACCTTGCTTGCAAAGACACCATAAGATATAGGAGCAGTGTTACGCTATTCAGCCCAACGAATCTGCTCCACCATTCGATCATGGCGGATATATTTCTCAACCTCATTCTCCCACCTTTTCCCTGTAATCTTTGATCCCCTTACAATCTATCTATCTCTTAAGTATGCTCAACCACCTGGTCTCCACAGTATTCTGTGGCAATGAATTCCACAGATTCATCATCCCCTGGCTGAAGAAATTCCTCCTCATTTCAGTTCTTGGGTCCAAGAGCACAGCCTTTTACTTTGAGGCTGTGCTGTTGGACCTTAGTCTCTCCTACTGATGGAAACTCTTCTCCACATCTACTCTATCCAGGCCTTTCAGTATTCTGTAAGTTTGGCACGGCACACACCAGAAGAAGTTGAACAAAGATCTGTTTCCTCACCATGATCGCCATAGAGAGCAATGTGCGGGAGAGAACTGATAGGGTGGTTGGTCTTTTCTCACTGCTAGTCTTTGTGCTTGTTTGACATTTCTGATGATGACACAATCTGCAAAATGACTTTGAAAGTCTGCTCATAACCATCAACAGGATGTATCATCTCCTTTCCCTGCTGGGCCTTGAGGATATTATGTATTGATCACTGCCTGATATGTAGTCGAAGGTGTTTTCCTGCATAAGTGGGACGGGTGGTTCAGCACGTTCCAGCTGAATGGATTATTCAGCAGCAACGTGACCAAATCCATCCTTTATGACACTGAGGCAAATGAAACCTCAGCCTACAGTGACACTTGGTATTTACCCAATGCAGCTATACACAAAGTGGCCATCAGGATGAGGACAGTGTTGGAAGTTTTGTTTTCCATTTTATTTTGAAGTTTGTAAACTGTGTCCCTGGAAACATGATCCAGTCAACCCTCAGATAAAGCGGAGGATGGGTTGGGTGATTGCTACGGCCTAGGAGTGAACATATCTCATCGGGTTCTTACCTATAATACAGAGGGAGAGTTTTCTCCTACGTGCCCTACTGTGTTTCACTAACTACACGTTGCCTTTAGTTGTTATGGTGCACACCCCAGCCTTCTGAACCATATCTCCAGCTGCTTCAGGTAGTTGGACCCAAATGGTGAAGGAAGCAAAGGATCGGTCAGTCTAGTTCTCAAAGAACGTAACCCCATCTTGCCATGGTTTACTTTGGTTCCTGAGGACAGTTTAAATGGTTGTAAGTGCTCATCAGTTTAAGCACCCACAGTGAACTACAACCCCTCATGCTTCACCACCAATGAAATGTAGATCTTATCTTAGAATATTCTTTCAATGTTTCCACTTCTGAATAATTGTCTTAATTCAATAGCCTTCTATCTCAAATGTTTTATCGTATTGTAAAAGCAGACCAGATGCCAGTCATAGTATTTGTTGCATAGATTGATACTTAATTTCACAATAAAAATTCATTATATCTGTGAGTTTAATTAATATGTTGCTCACTTTCACAGTGGGTTTTACAGTTCTTTTGAAAGGACCTGTGGAGCTGATAGAATTTGGTCTAATGCTCTTTCACTTGTAGCAGATTTGTACAATTTTATGAATAGCAGATTTTGAAGCCTGTTGTCAAATAATGGCTTGGTATTCAGAAATTTAGATAAAATGCTTGATTAATGCTCATTTAAATAATCAGAACTTAGCTCTCCATTATCCTTTTCAGTGTAGATGTTATGAATTTCAGTGCATGAACAACTGGGTCATGTTGTCTGACTTGATCCATGTTGCTGACAAAATGTCAAACTGTAAACAGATATTAAAAGGTTGCTCCCCTCTACTGTCATCCCTACCACCTCCAAAATCCAAAGTACATATTGTAAAATACAGTTTATTTTGGAATGACTACAGATTGTACTTTCAAGTTCAGTTCATTATTGCAAATGACACTTATAGTTTGACTCCTGGGGTTGTGGGGGGAGGTGCATTGTTCTTTTTCCCTACTTTTTTAGTAAAGCATCTTTTAATGTATCACTGATGTATAAAGGACAATTTAAAATTGAAGTTTGTTCCATGTCTTTGTGTGGCTTTTGATTTAAATTTATGTTCAGTAACCTTTATAGAGCTGTTGTATTATTTGGCATCAGTGATAAATTTTAAATGAAAATTGAACTTTGTTTTATATCCAAGTTGAATTGAAGATTTCTTCACACCTAGTTTTTAACCTCTCTGTGACATTGGCCCTGAGGAGGAATCACAACACAACTACACGCCATATAAAACGAAAGCTGACAACTCAATTGGTTTATACGGACAAATAAACTGCTTATTTGTTTAAATTCTTTCAGGTGGGTGGGCATAATAATACTGGCAGCTCACAGGACAGTCAAGAAAATAGATGCTTTTATTTACTTATATCTGAATCAAACTTGAAGTGAACCAATTTTTATATGACCTTTAAGGTATAAGCTTTAGAATATTTAAATATACTTTACAAAAGCAAAATACCGTGAATATTGGAAACCTCAAACAAAAACAGAAAATGTGGAAATACTCAATAGGTCAAAGTAGTTTCTTTTCCACGTTCTGATGGAAGATCATCTTGAGCTGGAATATTAATTCTGTCTGCTGAGTACTTCAACTTTTATGTTATTATTTCAGATTTCCAGAAA
The DNA here is from genome assembly GCA_024679065.1 of Sphyrna mokarran. Lineage (NCBI taxonomy): Eukaryota > Metazoa > Chordata > Chondrichthyes > Carcharhiniformes > Carcharhinidae > Sphyrna > Sphyrna mokarran. The sequence goes on along the minus strand of JAGIQG010000007.1, from coordinate 68,706,283 downwards.
CTGTAGTATTTTGCTTTAATATTAGTGTGTACTATAATATGTTGGTTTCCTCCAAAATGCAAAGAAAACCAACATTGTGTATATGTTTAAAAACTTCAGCCTTATTGCCATTTCTTATTTTTAAACTGGACTTCTGTGCTGAACAAAGTCAATGAAGATTAACCATCGTAAATCTCCTCCAGAACAAAAGAATTCTCCCCTCAGTTTTGGGAATGTTGCATATTATTAGGCCTAAAGAACTACTAACATACCACCTGCGACTGGTCAGATCAAATTTCAAAAGAAGCTACAGGAAGGCCATCTGCATTTGATAAGCCAGCTTGACGAGTGGAGTCATTGGGTGCACTGTGACAGTGGCTTCCCAAATGTCAGGCATTCAACATGAATGGCATTTCTTGCAACCATAATACCTGAGATATTATCAGTCCTGAAAACAATGCTGATTCCAGGTGCTAGATAAATACCCCTTTTAAAGTTGTTGTGGAAGAAGATGGTCAAACGACCCAACACTCTGGCCCCTGAACCCTTTAATGTTACTTTTTTGAGCTGCATACCCAGATTACTGTTTTACCATCTCACTGACAAGCCACAAAAAAGTTGGGTCATCTGACCTGATTTACAACATTTACTAATACAATGCAGAATGAGGCCATTTGCCCCGTTGAGCCTGCACCAATACCAATCCCACCTGGGCCCTATTCTCATAACCTCACATATTTATCCTGCTGGTCCCCCTAACCCTAAGGTGCAATTTAATCAACCTAGCCCAACTTTAATCAAAATTGGTTACTAATAGAGTAAAATTATATTTAATTATAATTGCTCTGTAAAAACAGCACGGTGGCACAGTATTTAGGACTGCTACCTCACAGAGCCAGCAGCCTGTGTTCACTATCTGTGTGGAGTTGGCACGTTTTCCTTGTGTTTGCGTGGGTTTTCTCCCACAGTCCAAAGATGTACAGACTTTTAGAGTCAGAGGAATTAGCAGGATAAAAACGTGGGATTACAGGAATAGAGCCTGGGTAGGATTGTTGTCAGTGCAAACTCAATGGGATGGCTTCCTTGTTCTGCACTGTAGTGATTCTACAATTACTTCTCGGCCTTTTGGCTGAGATCAAGTATAGTAGTATCGAGATGTTGCACTTGGTTGAAGTCATTAGGTTACACATTAGCTTCATTTGAAGCAATTTTTTAAAGCTGCATCTCGGCCTTTTGGCTAAGATGCAAATGAGATCAAGCCTTTGGACTCATTTTTGGACTGTGGGAGGAAACCAGAGCACCTGGAGGAAACCCATGCAAATATGGAGAGAATGTGCAAACTCTACACGATGTAGAGATGCCGGCGTTGGACTGGGGTAAATTCAGTAAGAGGTCTGACAACACCAGTTTTAAAACCGATTTATTTGATAGTAAACTCGCAAGCTTTCAGCTTTATGGCCTTTGTCAGGCGAATGAGGTGTTCTGGTCTGCAATAGTACACGTATCAGCACAGACAGTTTACAGATTGCTGACTAGAATGCGAATCTCCACACAGTGACCCAAGCTGGGAATCGAACCTAGTTTCCTGACACTGTGAGGCTAGCCACTGTGCACAGTGGTTAGCACTAACCCTCTAAATTGATCCTAATTTGGAGTTTGCTGTGGATTATTTGTAAAATTGTGTCATACAAAAATTGAGAGGTTGGGAAAAATGTGCCACTACCTTTAAACAGCGCTACTTGAACTGAGCCCCTCCTCGTCATAGAATCATAGATTTAAAATTTTTTTTAAAACTTTGTTCCAATCCAATTCAGAGTCCCAACAAGTTGGGATATTCCTGATCCAAGCTGATAAGACAGGACTCTCACTTCCTGTCTTGGGCTTGATCTACATGATCCAAGCTGACTGGAGTAGCTGTAGCTCCTTTTCCAAGGCTTGATCTCATTTGCATCTTAGCCAAAAGGCCGAGATGCAGCTTTAAAAAATTGCTTCAAATGAAGCTAATGTGTAACCTAATGACTTCAACCAAGTGCAACATCTCGATACTACTATACTCGATCTCAGCCAAAAGGCCGAGAAGTAATTGTAGAATCACTACAGTGCAGAACAAGGAAGCCATCCCATTGAGTTTGCACTGACAACAATCCTACCCAGGCTCTATTCCTGTAATCCCACGTTTTTATCCTGCTAATTCCTCTGACTCTAAAAGTCTGTACATCTTTGGACTGTGGGAGAAAACCCACGAAAACGTGCCAACTCCACACAGATAGTGAACACAGGCTGCTGGCTCTGTGAGGCAGCAGTCCTAAATACTGTGCCACCATGCTGCTTTTACAGAGCAATTATAATTAAATATAATTTTACTCTATTAGTAACCAATTTTGATTAAAGTTGAAAGTGCCCAGATTCTTGAACCCTTTGGATTGATGCTAGGAAAATCTTCAGTGTGTGCCCAAGCAACAGCTTGAAGGTAGTATGGATGTTAAAATGCTATTTCTATTTAGTATTTGGTGTATATAAAGAACAGACTCCTATGTGGTGTATGGACAGTTAATCAGCTCCAGGTTAATCTCCTGAAAAATATATCTGAATATTCCCTTCTGCATGTTGAGGGCAATTGTGCACAGACTACACTTGGAGCTATGTTTCAGTTGAATTTTATAGTTAAGTCATCTGTACTTCAACAGCACAAGCACTATTATATTTCACTGAGGAAGTGACCATCTGTCATTGCCAAAATGATAATCCTATTATTTCAAAGGAGTTAATAAATATAGCTTTAACTGTTCTTTTTGGTGAAAAAAGCCTGTGTCACATATCTGATGCCTTGGAGGAAACAGAGGATAGGCAAAACTCAGCTCTTGCTGCAAGGTTGCTAATTTCGTACTTGGGTTCCAGTCCAAGTTGAATAACCTGTTTATGTGTACCTAATTTATGACTTGTTATTTTGAAGAGAGCACCATGCTCCCTTTTGATCATCTTCCCACCAAAGAAAATAAGCTCAGTTTGAGTTGCAGGTCCTGGAATCATTCCAGCAGCTTTTCTTTGTGAAATACATTCATAGAATCAAACAAGCTAAGCTTCTGTGGATTGGCTAGGTGCAAATATTCCGATTATAAATGTCTGTCCAGAGTTGACAATGAACACATCTACAATGAATCTTTGATTCTGAATCTATTTTGTGCTTGATTGAGGTCTTAAACCCCACAGAGGGCTGTTAATCACTACCCCAATATGTTTTAATTATTTATTATGTGCCAATTCATCTAATTAATAGCTCGAAATCTGCAGAAATATATTAGGAAGTTTTTTAATAGATGAGCACTTTTGATTTTTATGTCAATTACATTTTATTTTTCTTCCAGTTTGAAATTGCATAGAATATGTTGACAGCAAAACAGACAGCCTGTCCATACCAGAATATGCTGCACTTAGCATTCCTTCCATCCTTCCTTATCTAACTCTAGCAACATGATTCTTTTATGCCTTTCTCTCTCCCGCTTATCTAGCTTCCTGTTATGTATTCACCTCCACTACTTTTTAACATGCTTACCAAGCCTGAGATAAAGAAGTTTCTTCTCAAATTCTTATTTGTTTTTTTAATTCATTTGTGGGACGTGGGTTTTGCTGGCTGGTCAGTGTTTATTGCCCATCCCTGTTTTAGAGTCAACTACATTTCTGTGACTCTGGAGTCACATATAGGCCCGACCAGATAAGGATAGCAGATTTCCTCCCCTAAAGGACATTGTGAACCAGATGAGTTTTTCCAACAATAGCCAGTGGTTTCATGGTCATCAGTAGATTCTTAATTCCAGATATCTTTTATTGAATCCAAATTCCACCAATTGCCATGATGGGATTCAAACTTGGGGCCCCCAGAATATTAGCTGAGTTTCGGGATTAATAGTCTCTTGATTAAACCACCATGCCATCACCTCCCCACGCTAACTTGAGAGCACCTCAGCTTTCCCTGTATGGTACATAGATTTTCCACATATCTTATCCTTTCAAGCTAATAGCTTGATTGTAAGTCCTAGAAAGTTTGTTTCAGATCCTAGTTCATTCTTGGCTACTTTGTTGAACATCTTTCTAAATTATTAATTTAAATGATATTTTGCTTAGCAACCAGCACCCATTTTAGGTTAGGAAAGATTTTTGAGTTTCGTTTTAACTGCATGATAGGTAATGAGAGAGAAGGCAACTTTTACATTTCTGCCAGAAGCAATATAGTAGTGTAATGGGCAAGCAAATACATTCCGGAAACTAAAGAATAGCTAGTTCTAGAAATCGGGGAATGAAAAGAGGGTCTCTAAGATTTAAGTCAAAGGAAGAAAAGGGAACTGGAATTTGAACAAGGTATTGTGCGTTGAAGTTAAAGACCAAGCTGAAAAGTGCCAACTTGGTGTCGTTTACCAGAGAAGTCAGATATTGGAAGCCATCCTAAGGTTGGTGTCCTTTTGTACAGCTTTGAAGCAATAGTGTTTAATGGCATAGCTGGCTGGAAGCTTGAATGCGTACAATTTTAAAACACAGGAAAACTGAAAGGAAAGTTGGAAATCTTAGCAACGGGTCCTTGCTGGAAAAAGCATTGTTTGAAAGGAAATCTTGAAGTGTGATTTTGAATGTGGAGTTTGGAAACACTTGTGTGAAAGCTGGAGTCCATGGTATAATAATCATTTGGGGAGATTTAAGGAGAAATCCATTGAAGCTCGACTGCGTGGCTTTTGTCACTTGATTTTGAAATGGGGTGTGTCTAACCACAGTTAGCCAAGGTTTGCAGGAAATGTATATTTACTGAAAACAACATTGCACAAGATGTATTTTGAGACCTGTGCACATTTATGCAGATAAGTAGAAATGAAGGAGTATTGTATTCTATTTAAAAGCTAATGGCCAGTCCTATGATTCATCATTTATGTTTTCTTTAAAAAAAGTAAAGAATTTCATTCTGAGAGGCCTTCTTGTCCAGTAGTAACATCAACTAAGATTGTAACACAGCACCAGGCATAACTAAAAATGCAGTACCAGTCTAGTGAAACTACAACGTAGGACTGCATGCATGCTAAACAGCAGAAGGATCATGGTTTTGAACTAAGCAATCCCATGGCAATGGATCTGTTCAAAGCTCTGTAGTCTTTGAAACAAATTAATTAACTTACTATGTATGTTCTATATTTTGTTTAAATTATTTAAAATTCCACAATTGATGTGTTAGGAATTGTCCAGTCAATGTCAAGCAACCTGGAACCCTCATTAACCTGCCAGTCAAAGACTGATAAGGTAAAATCCCTGTAGATCTGGAAGGGTAAACCTGATCGTCATTGAACAAGAGGTAACATGTTTATTCATTTGATTGAGGCTAGCCATAGATAGCTTTTTCAACAATCATAGAAAACTGTGGGTGTTGAGATTTATGTAATTTAGACTTCCCCTACAATACATCTATGATAAAGTAAGTTTTCATATTATCGTTGACTTACGTAACATGTCATTTTTCAATATATTTGCAACAGAAGCACAGTATTCGACAGACAAGGAAACCCATCTATTCACTTAATAAGCTAACCGATAACCACAAGTGTTTACCTAACATTCCTGTTGTGGTGGGAATGGGCCAGTAAAATCAATCTGGAGGTGAATCCAAAGATCCTGTGGTATTACGTTGGACGGTTTACCTCTAAACACAGAAAATGTCTAGAATCTCTAGCATCTTCCTTATTCTTTGATTTATATATCAGGATGAAGTCCCATCTTAAATCCTGAATAGCAATATACCTGAACAGGTGCTGGCTGGAGTGTGGCAAATAGACAATAATAAATAAACTTAATAACTCCTGCAGTTTTTTTATCTTACAGTCCTCTTCCTCCCAGCTCTGGATATTCCAGCCTGAAATATTGAAACTGTACATATAATGGTATTAAATGTGCCCAATCGTCCTTAGCTCCTGGACCTAACCCATTAATGCGTTGGGTGTCAGACTGTTCAGTCATTCTGTATCCCACTATTGCTCCAACTCATGTTGTGTCTGGATTCCAGCAGCAGTGGTATAATGTTGAATGTGAAGAACTCTCTATCTCAATACTATCTTCCAAATCACATCTCATCAACTGACCCCCAGGACCTAGTAGTCACTGTTGAAACTGCCGCCTGCAGTTTTCCTAATTTTTCCATTGCTCAATCTCAGAAGTCCATGTAGAAATTCTTGAATTTCCCTATGTGCATCCTCCAGTTGCAGTCTGAGACTCTTGACACTCTTTAAGTGATCTCTTTACCTCCTGCAACTCGTGTAGCATTGCCTCATATTCTGATGCTGTAATGCCACTGACAATGCTGCTGTTCAGGCAACAATAGCACAATGGTTAGCATTGCTGTCTCACAGTACCAGGGACCTGGGTTCAGTTCAGATCTCAGGTAAGGGAATTTGCATGTTCTCCCTGTGTCTATGTGGGTTTCCAAAAATGTCATAACATTACTTTATAACTGATTCTCCCAAGTTAGACTTCAACTTGAACAACTCCTCAGTTCTAAGTGATTATATGCTTATATTCACACCTATTAAGATCTTTATCTCTACTATTAATCTCTATGCTAGATTCTTGTGTTCCTCAATCTGACAATTTCTTTACTCCTTTCTGATTTTTTTTTGTAGCAACCCCAAACCCGGGCCAAATACCTGTCAATTGGCAATGTCTTGTACAAGTGTTAACTCTCTAGCAAGTGCTCTATTACTCATTCCTAACTACTACAAACTCTCTCCCAACAAATACTCCCCCAGCAAATGTCCTGTGACAAATGCTGTCCCTTGCAAGTGCAAAGTTATTAGTGACCCACCCTTATTTTTATATCCTATATGCAATATTTAGCCCAAGTATATGCATTTGTGCCAACACAAATAACTGCTAACACAATATTCCAATTCTTGAGCAATGGAAGAGCATCCTTCAACAATCTAGCCAATCAACTTTGAAACCTTGGTGTCCCTTCTAACTGCGAGCTATAACTTGTATCATTTAAAAGAAGTTTCTTGGAACACTTCTTGCTCTACCTTCCTGATCCAGTTTTTTCCTTAAAACTACATCACAGTACAATATTTGATGGTTAAAAAGACACAAATTTTAAGACTAACAATTCCAAAATTCAAGCACTATCCCAATAATGAATACAAATTAAAATTATTAATCACTCAGCTCATCTTCAGTACAATCTAATAATTTAAACTTGGTTAATTACAAATATGCCATCAACGTGAAGTTTAACATGCTGCTTCAGACCTGCTTTCTAATTCTCTAGGTCAGCTGCACATACTGAATACTGTGCAGTAAACAAAGGCCACTGCTAAATACGTCGAGGTTGGAATCCTCTAATACCTGACCACTGTTGAGATTCTGAAGCAAGTTGACAATATGGTCTGGGACAACAGGATGACCTGTGCTATCCCTGCCACCTCTAGCTCGTCATCCACACAGTGATGGGAAGCTTAACAGGTTGCTGAGAGGACTCGCTATAGCCAGGGCAGGTTAGATCCAGGACGATGCCTGCCCAACATCAAGGCCACATTGCTGCCTAAGAAAACTCGGCAAATTAAAAGGACAAGGTATGTTGGGTGGGAGGGAGGAGATCTGTAATTGATGGAGCGGGAGCAGCAAAGTGGGACAGACAACCTGAGTGGAAGAATAGTTCCTTACAGATTCTCTCTCTTGCACTTGCTGCTTCTCAAAATGGGTGACTTTTCTTGAATACAAAGAACAAAACAGCATGGGAAACAGGCCCTTCGGCCCAACAAGCCTGTGCCGCCACCTCGATGTTCTTGGTCAAAACCCAAACTGGGCATCACTGAGCAGGTGCTGTTTGATAGCATTGTTGATGACCCCTCCCATCACTTTATTGATGGTCAAGATTAGATGAGAGTAAATGACGGGGCAGTAATTGACCAAGTTGAATTCATCCTGCTTTGACTGTACAGAACATACCAGGGCAATATTTCACATTGTTGGGTAGATGCCAATGTTGTAATGCACTAGAAGAGCTTGGCGAGAGGAGCAGTAGATTCTGGAGCACAAGTCTTCAGTACAATTGCCGGAATGTTATCAAGGCCCATTACCTTTGCACTATTCAGTGCCTCCAGTTGCATCATGATATTCCATGCTGTAAACTGAATGGGTTGAAGACTAGCATCCATATTAAATTGCAACTCATTCTTTAGGCAAAGGTAGGGAATTATGTGATTTATTTATTTTTAAAAAATGCCTTATAAAGTTTTGAAATTTAAAATGATTTAGTCATGGCAGGGGAGCTCGAAGTTCTGGTTTGCTCTTCTTGTTCCATGTGGGAGGCCAGGCACATTTCCAGTGCCTGCATCCAGAGTAAGTGCAGGAAAGATGTCCAGCTGCTGCTCTATGGTGGCTAGGGACACTATGGAGCATCCACTAGTCTGAGAGCATTATGGATAATACGTTTAAAGAGGTGGTCACACCGTAGCTGAAGAGTCTTGAAGGAAGGGAACGGACAGACAGTCCAAGAGATATAGGCAGGTAGTTCAGGAGTCCTCTGTGGTCTCATTCACAAATCATTATTTCATGTTGGAGACGGATGAGGGTGCTGGTTTCTTCAGAAGTGCGGGCAGAGCCAAGGTTCTGACACCCCAAGCAGTCTGTCAGTACAGGGTGTGAGGCAGGGCAATAGTAATTGGGGATTCAATAGTCAGGGGTACAGATATGCGCTCCTGTGGTCGTCAACATGACTCCAGGATGGTATGTTGCCTCTCCTGTGCTGGGGTCAGGATCATCACTTAATGGCTGCAGGGCATCCTGAAGGGGAAGGATGATAAGGCAGAAATCATGGTACATGTTGGTATCAATGACATAAGTAGAACGATGGGAAAGAATCTTGTATCAAAAATTCAGTGAGTTAGGCAGTAGACTAAAAAGCATGACCTCTTGGGTTGTAATCTCTGGATTACTCCCAGTCCTATGTGTTAGTTAGCACTGAAATAGGAGTATAGTGCAGATGAATGTGTGGTTTAAGAGTTAGTTCAGGAGGAAGAATTTCAATTTCTGTGTCACTAGGACCATTGCTGTGGAAAGTGGAGTCTGTGCAAGCAGGATGGTTTACATCTGAGTCAGAACAGGATTAACATCCTTGCAGGACGTTTTGCTATTGCTGTTGGGGAGGAATTTAAATTAATTTGGCAGAGAGAGGGGGAAATGAGACTGTTAGCAGATTAAGGGCACAGGATCATATTTTAATGTAGGCAATGGCACACAGCCCCAGGAATCTGGATTAAATTCAGGCCTCGGGTCACTGACAGTGTAGAGTTTGCACATCTTCCATGTGCCTGCATGGGTTTCCTCCAGGTAGTTCACTTTCTTCCTATAGCCCAAAGATGTGCAGGTTAGGTGGATTGGCCATGTTAAATTGACGCTTAGTGTCATTGGGATTAACAGGGTAGCTAAGTAGGGCTACAGGAAGAGGGCCTGGGTGGGACTGTTGTTGGTTCAGACTCCATGGACTAAATGGCCTCCTTCTGCACTGTAGGGATTCTTTGATTGTATGAATACAAATAAGTCACAGGGAGTGAATCTTTCAAGAGTTTTTTCAGAAGGTGCACCAAAAAGCCTGTTAGTAAAAATGTGTTGAATACAAAAAACTGTAAAGCATTACAATCTCAGCAAATCACATTTTGTGTTTCTTGTTTTTAAACGAAATTCTAGAGCACATAATGGAAATGCTATGTAATCTTGAACACTATCAGAATTTGGGAATGGAAAGAAAGGTGTCCAAATTGGCAAACTACTAGGCTGCAAAGTACAATGAATTGTGAGAAAGAGGTCAAAAAGTTGAACATTTAATGGAATCAGGTGGCACTGGCTATTCAATAGAATCAATGACAGGGTATAATGTTGCAGAAATAAGTGAAGCAAATAGAAATGTTGGGAGTTGATAGTTACACAAAGAACAAAATTAGGTTTGGCCACTATAGCTGCAGAGCAGGGACCAAAATAACATTCGTTGCTCACGCTTCTTTCGTAAATTGCACTGGAGTGTAATTTATGAAAATTACATAAATTTTCATTTGATATTGATTAATATAAGCATTGCCTTTTTTCTGAATCAAACACTCCAGCTCAGCTGGCTTATTATTAACTTCACGTAACTTGGCCTGTTGTTAAGGTAACCCCCCACCCCCCTGCAGCAACAATGGTCATCAACTAATCAATTACTTATAGATTAGTTGCTAGTTGATTTATTTTGACTGTGCTACAATTGGTGTTGAGGTATTGAGGAATGTTTTTGCTGATTTCAAAGTTCTGCACAAATTAGTTGCTCTCAGACATAGGTGGCCTAGTGGTGCTGCAGCTTGGCAGTGTGTTTGACTGGAAGCATGAGCAGAGGCTATGCACAGCAGGCCACGCTGCTAGAAGAGTAAGTTGAGGTTGGGGGAGAGGCGAGGAGAAGATAGGCTGTCAGTTCTGTTGTGGGTCTTGGAGTACAGATTGCAGAAGTGCTGTCATGCCCCAGATACCCCTTTGCACAATAGTATCTGGATCCTTAATGAAAGAAGCCTAAGTTTGTGCTACAGATGGGCTTTGGGCAGATGATGCTTTTTTTGCAATGGAAGCTGAGACATCAGATATTTGGGTTCACAGCGTTGCCCATAGAGTTGGCCAGCACTTCTATATTGGAAAGGATCATTTTTAAAGAATGCAGAAAACCTTCTGTCAAATTGGTACTGAACTCCATCGTGCTTCTTGACATTGGACATTTGCTTTTTGGATGATTTTCCAATGCACAAAGCATTTCATTGTGTGCACTCATCAGCTGCCTTCTGAAACTTGTCCTGTTGAAATCCTCTGCAGCAGAATCTGTGTGTCCTCGGCTAGTGTGAAGTGTTGGTTAACTCATTGGCACAGCTCTGAACCCAAATATTGTCTGATGGGTTGATGGCACTTGTCCTTTCCTTGTCTCCTGCTATGGCTGCAGCACATTTATGCCTGATGTCTCACTACAAGCAGATTCCACCTCTAAACTGTCCTTTTATAGGTAGTTGCTGTATCTGTGCTAGTGGTTGCGAATGTGAAAGTAGGCAATGGCATATCTTTTTCACCATTATCTTGATATTCGTCCACTATCAAGGCAGGTTGCAGCTTTTGGGTATTAAGGAAAAAATACGATCGTAAGGTTTTTTTTAATATTTGATTTATTATTGTCACGTGTATTAGCATACAGTGAAAAGTAATATTTCTTGTGCGCAAAGCATACTGTTCATAGAGAAGGAAATGAGAGCGTGGAGAGTGTCGTGTTACAGTCATAAATAGGGTGTAGAGAAAGATCAACTTAATGCAAAGTAGGTCCATTCAAAAGTCTGATGGCGGCAGAGAAGAAGTTGTTCTTGAGTCGGTTGGTACGTGACCTCAGACTTTTGCATCTTTTTCCTGATGGAAAAAGGTGGAAGGGAGAATGCGTGAGTGCATGGGGCCCTTAATTATGCTGGCTGTTTTGCTGAGACAGTGGGAAGTATAGACACAGTCAGTGGATGTGAGGCTGGTTTGTGCAATGGATTGTGCTACATGCATGACTTTTTGTAGTTTCTTGCGGTCTTGGGTAGAGCAGGAGCTATACCAAATTATAATACAACCAGAAAGAGTACTTTCTATGGTGCATATGTAAAAGTTGGTGAGAGTCATAGCTGGCATGCCAAATTTCCTTATCCTTCTGAGAGAGTAGAGACATTGGCGGGCTTTCTTAACTATAGTTTTGGTCGCCACGTTATAAGAAAGATGTGGAGGCATGGAAAGGGTGCAGAGGAGGTTTACCAGGATGTTGCCTGGTATGATGGGTAGGTCTTATGAGGAAAGGCTAAGGGACTTGAGGTTATTTTCATTAGAGAGAAGAAGGCTAAGAGGTGACTTAATTGAGACATATAAGATGATCAGAGGGTTAGATAGAGTGGATAGTGAGAGCCTTCTTCCTCGGATGGAGATGGATAGCTTGAGGGGACATAGCTTTAAATTAACTATAATTTAGTTATAGGACAGATGCTAGAGGTGGATTCTTTACTCAGAGGGTAGTAAGGGCGTGGAATGCCCTGTCTGCAGCAGTTGTGGACTCATCAAGTTTAAGGGCGTTCAAATGGGCAGTGGATAGGCATATGGATAGCATTGGAATAGTTTAGGTTAGAGGGTCATAAAATTGGTTACATTGGTTGGTGCAACATCGAGGGCTGAAGGGCCTGTACTGTGCTGTAATGTTCTATGTTCTATAGTGTCAGCATAGGGGAGCCAGGATAGGTTATTAGTGATCTGGACACTAAAAACTTGAAGCTCTCGACCCTTTCTACTTCATTCCTGTTGATGTAGCTAAGGGCATGTTCTCCTCTACGCTATCTGAAGTCGATGACAATCTCCTTCATTTTGTTGACATTGGGGGAGAGACTGCTGTTGCCATACCAGTTCACTAGATTCTCTCTCTCATTCCTGTACTCTGTCTCGTCATTGTTTGAGATCTGTCTCACTATGGTGGTGTCGTCAGCAAACGTGAAAAACAAACTGAAGGAGAATTTGGCTGCATGGTCATGGGTGTATAGGGAATATAGTAGAGGGCTGAGAACACAGCCTTCTGGGGCACTGGTGTTTAGGATGATCACGGAGAAGGTGTTGTTGCCTCTCCTTATTGATTGTGGTGAGAAGATCATGCTCACATTATCTGTAAGTTATAACTCTAGAGAATAAAAAGATACAAGAAGGAGGGTAAGTTGTGAGATTTCTACCGATTCTATTACTTTCAACTCTGCTGCTGGACACACCCTCCGTAATAGTTCTCATAATGCTCAGCATTGTCTTCTGCATAGGGGGTTAGGACATGTAGATATGTCTGCCCTTCTGCTTAGATCCTGCTGTCTTTGGTTGTATCTCATCTTGTCTTGCAAGACCGAGGGAAGTATGCCAGTGAATACCATGGAATCTGTTTTATGTGAGGTGGCTGTCTTGGCTGAGGATATGTACAAATAGTGAGGGGTGTGTGAGGCTTACTGCATATGCAGAGTGTGCAAGAATGCAATGAACAGCAATGATTACTTGTGTTTAATAGTACAGCACTATTAGTGTAATAAAGTGCTTACAGAAAAGAGTCCCTGGTCTGTTCAATCTTATGTTAAGCATCCTTTTCTAGTTAAGAAATTTTTTTTGCACCTTCTCATGTGCTGCCATATTCTTTTCGTGCCATGGAGACAGGAACTGTGTGTATTCAGTAAGGTCTAACCAAGGTTTTGTGCAAGTTTAACAAAACTCTGTCCTTTTTAGTTCTATCTATCTCAAAATGATTCCCATCATTTTAACCTGTACTTTAACCTGTGTCATCTTAGATGATTTTGTTTACCAATACTTCCACATTCGTTTTTTCATCTAACCTGTTTGACTCTTGCGGGGATCAGAATTTGTTAATGTATAATTGTTACTTGTGCAGTCACACGACTTTCTCCAGTGATATCAACAAGGAACACTGTAGGCACTGTTGCTAAGTTTGCAGATGATATAAGATATGTAGAGGGACAGGTAGTATTGAAAAAGAACTTGACAGATTAGGAGAGTAGGCAAAGAAGTGACAAATGGAATACAACATGGAAAAGTGTGAGGTTATGCACTTTGGAAGAAGAAATGAGGCATAATCAGAAACACAAAGGGACTTGGGAGTCATTGTTCAAGATTCTCAAGGTTAATGTGCAGGTTCAGCCGGCAGTTAGAAAGGCAAATGCAATGTTAACATTCATGTTGAGATGGCTAGAATATAAGATGCTGTATAAGGCTCTGGTCAGACTCCATTTGGAGTATTGTGAGCAGGTTTGGACCCCATAATGAGGGGTGGGTGTGCTGGCCTTGGAAAGGGTCCAGAGGAGGTTCACAAGAATGATCTTGGAATGAAGAACTTGTTGTATGAGGAATGCTTGAGGATTCTGGATCTATACTTGTTGGAGTTTAAAAGGATGAAGGAGATCTTATTGAAACTTACAGGATACTGTGACACCTGAATACAGTGGACATAGAGAGGATTTTTTACTAGTGGGAAATACTGGAATCAGAGGGCACAACTCACGCTAAAGGGACGATCCTTTAAAACAGATGAGGAGGAATTTCTTCAGCCAGAGTGGTGAATCTGTGGAACTCTTTATTGCAGAAGGCTGTGGACGCCAGGTCTTTGAGTGTCTTTAAGACAGAAATAGATAGGTTTTTGATTAATAAGGGGATCAGGGTTATGGGAAAAAGGCAGGAGAATGGGAATGAGAAAAATATCAATCATGATTGAATGGTGGAGCATACTTGATGAGTTGGATGGCCTAATTCTGCTCCTTTGTTTTATGGCCTTATGTTGTGCAGACTAGGCAAGTATTCGCAGGTGGCGCTATATCTCCTTGGGGAGTTGATATAAAGCAACATGATGTAAACAAAGTTCTCCCCCTTATTATCCAAACAGTTTATGACATCCTGACTATTTTCACCACAATGCACCACCACTCTTATCTATTTCGAAATTAATTCGCTAATTAAATGCCAATTCTGCAAGCTTTTTAATGTCATCTTTGTATTTTGCCAATTTATTTTTCCATTTTAACAATGTTCCTCAGTTTGGAATGCTTCTAGTTCTTCAGTTTGAATTGTCAATAATCAATACTTCAGTCCACGTGGAACATTTTCCATATTCTGCCAATTTGAGTGGCTACCCTTAAGGAATACTCCTATAGTTTTGTAGCCAGCTTGCTATGCATTTTGCTGTTTCACTTGTCTCCATGTGTACTGACTTTAGCTGTAAATTCACTGTGTAATAGCTTGTGAAAGACCTTCTGAAAATCCAAATATGTAATATCTGTTGTGTTACTCTTGCCTACTTTATCTGTTATTTCTTTAGAGTTCAATGAGATTAGTCAGAGCGATTTGATGATCCAACGGATTTGGAGATCAAACTATGTACGTAATTAACCACAATCAAGAAAGCTAATGAAATGCAGACTTTGTGACGGGCATATAGAGTGCAAATGCTGAGCAGTATTCTTACAATTACATAGTGTGAAAGTCATACCTCACTGGAGTATCTTCCTGCACACTGCTGCAGGAAACATTGAAGGAAAGCGAGATTAAGGGACTCCAGGTGGATAGATTTGAGCTGTGTTCCTAGAAATTAGGAAATTGGTGAATGTCCCATTGAAGTGTTCAAATAATTAAGGAATTAATATAATAAATGTGGAATGACTGTTTCATCTAGTAGGAGAAACTAAAGCAAGGCAACATCATTTAAAATTAATTTTAATTCCAAATGAATGGAAATGTGGAATGCAATACCAAAGATGTGTGGGTTAGGTTGATTGGCCATACTAAACTGTCCCTTAGTGTTAGGGAGATTAGGAGGGTAAATACGTGCAGTTATGGGGATAAGACCAGGAAGGGATTGTCGTCGGTGTAGGCTCAATGGGCTGAACAGCCTTTTTCAGCACTATAAGGATTCTGTGATTCTCAGAAGGCCACAGTTTTGTTCAGTTGAGTCATTTAAAATGTTGATAATGGTAAGTAAGGATGTTTTTGGATGCAAGGAAAAGATAAAAAATTAGTAATACTAATTACAGAGTTTGTTAGCTCTGTGGTCAGACAAGCTTGATAGGCTAAATGGCTTCCTCTTGTTCATAAATCATAGCATCTGGATGCTGATCATCTTAACATAAAATATTTTAATTACCTATTTGTCATTTCTTAAAGATGATGTGACTTTGAGATTAGCCAGTAACTAAATATTTATTAAACAACAGATGCTTAGATGATTCTTGGAAATAATCTTCACGAGGTATGGGAAGTTTCCCAGTTGGCTGCTGTAATTTTGGCAGGAGAAAAGCAAAAACTTTAGATTAAGACATGAACCTTGAAGTTATGGTGGCCAATTCCCCTAGGAAATTCTCTGCACCTGTGTCAACCTCTTAGCTGATGTTCCTTTCCAATGTTTTAGTGTTTGAGACTTCAAATCACTATGTGAATTGAAATAATTAAACAATAATTTTGAATAATTTAAACTGTTTTCTAGTAGTGGTGATGCTTGGGTTGTTCAACTTAATGAATGTGCTAACTGAATATTGTATAGATATAATATTTCAGTTTGCTGACAATGCACTATTATGTGGAAGTGTAAGCTGCGAGGAAGACATAGTCTGCAAAATGAGAAAGACAGGTTACGTGAC
Organism: Sphyrna mokarran; assembly: GCA_024679065.1. Lineage (NCBI taxonomy): Eukaryota > Metazoa > Chordata > Chondrichthyes > Carcharhiniformes > Carcharhinidae > Sphyrna > Sphyrna mokarran. Next base: position 68,690,090 of record JAGIQG010000007.1, on the reverse strand, counting down.
TGGGCAACAAAATGGCAAATGGAAGTATAATGTGGGTCTTAAGAATAGAAAAGCTGCATATTTTTGAAAGGTGTGAAACTAGTAAATCTTGATGTTCAGGGAGTCTTGGGTGTGCTCATGTAAAGCAAGTTAACGTGCAGGGACAGCAAGCAATTAGTACGGCAGTTTGGAATACAAGAATGAGGAAGTCTTGTTACAGTATAAGAATTTGCTGAAGCTACACCTGGATTGCTGAGCATAGCTTTTGGTTTCCACATCTAATGAAGGATATACTTACTTCGGAAGCAGCAAAGGTTCACTAACTTTGAGTCCTGTAATGAGAAGCTGAGAAAACTGGGGGCCTATGTTCTCTGGAGAATGAGAGGTGATAATATTGAACCATACAAGGTTCTAAAGGGGCTTCAGAGAGCAGCGACACAGAGTTGTTCCCCTGACTGGGGAATGTACAATACAGGAGCACTATCTCAGAAAAGGGAGTCTCATTTAGGACTGAGATGAGAAATTTCTTCACTCAGATGTTTGTGAATCTTTGGAATTTTTTATCCCAGACATCTGTAGATGCTTCATATTTAGTATATTAAAGCTGAGAGAAAGATATTTTTGCTGTTTCAGGCAATCGTGGGATGGGGGGGGGGTGAGCAGGCAAGCTGGGTCGAGACAGAAGATTGGCCATAATTGTATTGAATGGTGAAGTAGGCTTGAATGCCTAATGATGTATTCTGGCTCCCTTTCTGTTATTTTCTTATGTTGGGTTACATAGAAACATATTCCTTCATCTAAAAAAAGGACATTGTTCGAGAAAATATAGGAGCTACAAGTTGATTGGATTCTTGCTATACTATACTACCTTTTTTTTTATTTTCTTATAGACTTTCACAAACTCTTCTAACCTATGGATCCCTTCATCTGGGTGGGAAGAACGCTTTCTGGAGGTACTATTGTTGTCTATGTATGGAAAAGGTCAACAGGAAATATGTTTAAATAAATCATGTCTATATGCGCATCTTAACTTTTTCCATCATAAATTCCCATGTTTACATGTATAATAGCAATGATCTCAGCAAGATTGTCATGCTGTTACACTTTGAGTAGAGATGCTCCAGTACCGCCACTGTCAAGAGAATGTAATTGAAGAGTGAAGCTTACATGGGTGATTTCCATTTTGCATGTGCGCAGTGGAGTGGAAGTATGAAAATGCAGACAGAATGTATTACTATAAAATGAGTGCTAAATTATATCTGTATGCACCTGTTTTAACTATCTAGTTCTGTCCATCTCTGTTTTATTTGAAATCTCTACTTTATTTGAAATCTTGACTCCACATGTACAATGCCACAGCAGGTTAGACTGCATATTTCATGTGGTCCTTGTTAATGCACGCAAGCTATGTCATTAGATGTACTTTCTCCAAATAGTACTCCTGCCTTTGTGGTATTTCATCTGGTGTTTTTTCTCCCCCACCCTGTAATCAGGTAGGTGTTTGTTTTGATTTAATTCATTATCTATTTTTAATATTTTTCATTTAAAACTTTAAATCTGGGCACAGTCTGCTCTCTCTGTCCTCACCCATGTTCTGACACATGAGTTCATTCACTGGACTGCTAATTTTGTCTTTCCTGTTCATAAGGAAACAGCCACTTGACTTTTGAAAGTGCTTGAACTGCTTTGGCCTCAAGTTGTCCAATCCATCGTGATATCATGGGCCTTGACCACTTGATCTCCAGCAGCCCACCTGTCAAAGTGGCTATTTAAACCCATCACGTCTGTGCCCCCAGCTTTGTTGCAATGTCATTTAATGATTGCACACCATAGTTTCCGCTTTTATTACCTTAATCAGTTTTCCAGTGCATAACTGAAGTAGGTTTAGGCTTGACCCACAACAGTAATTTGAGTAATTGTGAGAGGCCCAAAGCAAGATTGCAAAATATTTGGGGCCTTAGTCACTTTACTTATGCCTCTGCACCTCAAACCAGAAGAACAAAAGATTATTTGCTGTCTTAGCAATGGTTCAAATCTGCAGACTGAAGATTAACTGTGGAAATTCTGGTTTGGAAAACTCAGCTGCTCACTGGATAAATATGCTGAGCCAATAGTTGTATCATTAAAAAAAATCACATGTAAATTTGTTCAAAGGTATTTCTCAATTCATATTTCTGTCTAAAATTACACTAATGGACAAAAGGGCACTTACTTTACCTTGTTTATGTTGGTGACTGTTAAATTAGACTAATTTTTAAAAATATTTTGTTTTTTTTAAAAAAAGAGAGGCTCAAGATAAATCTGGTTGAGGGTGGATATTTAGCCTGTATTAATTGATCTATCTGAAAAGAGCATACACTTGTCATATACTGTCTCGTTTCTTCTTTAAGCTATAACAGATTGGAAACTCATTCAATATGTAAAATATTTCCTGATACAGTTATAGATATCCTTTTTATCGACCTGAACAAAACATCTTGTTTGTCTCTCCGTTTACAGTGATTTTGAACATCCACCTTTTCTTATACTGTTTTATTATCTTGTGTAGATTTGTGTCATCTTTGAGTTGCTTGCCTTGTAAGCTGAAATGTCAAGTTTTTGCCCATCTCTCCTGGTCTGGTTCAGACTGCTTTAACAACCAGTTACTGGAAAATCAGCTCCTGAGTACAAATCAATCCTGGCTTCTTGTCTTCCCAAATAACTAACTCTTTAAACTGGTTTCTCTTGACCCCTTTTCACCTTTGAATCCATCGGCATGTTTGAGGAACTCAGAATTTTGTCGTCACTTAAAATGAAAATTGTCTACTGAGCAGCTGATGCTATTTTCACCCAAAATGCTGACACCAGCTTCCCTTCCCAGTGCTGAAATTAGCTGATGCCTGTGCTCCTTGCCACTGAAATTAGTGCTCACTTTCATCAATTCCCAGCTCTTGCTAAAATACTGAAGCAACCTTTGTTGCTGAAATCTTTACTCATGCCTGTTACCTCAATAGTGTTATTCCTGAATGTTTGAAGTGTGATATCAATACAAATGATTGATTGTTTCTTTTCCCTGAATTGTCTTCAGAACTCACATCTCTCAGTTCCTTGCATAACACACGACTGTGTTATGCACTCTGTGATCAGAGCATTATGAAGTTTGATCATAACTTTGACTTGTATTCTCTCAATTTGACTATGTCCTTTAATTAAAAGATTGATGCCAAGACCTCTAAATCTCTTTTAAGTTTATGTGCTATTTTGACACCACTTGGGGGATGCTTATGCTGTTCATTTTTTTCTTCTTCCCTGTGCAATTCTTTTATCCCTGACTGTATTAAATTTCATCTGCCATTCTTTCCACCCAATTAGTCCTGGAGCTGCCTCCTCAGATCCAATCTTCTGAATCCAAGTAGTTGATTTCAATTAGAAACAAGAGAGTCCAGATACCCATTCAGCTTTTTGCTTGCTCTGACATAAGTCCTTTTAAATGGTATCCATGTTTCAGGCAACATCAACCTAGACTTTAACTTGCTGCATCTTTAACTTGCTGAATACTCATCCTTCCAAGCGACAAGAAAATCCATAATCATCTTCTCAAATTAACCTAAGGTTCCACATTCTGTACCCTGAAAGGTTGCATTTATTTAAATGTCTGCTGAATGCACTATAATTTTAAAGTTTGTTGCCCCCCAATTTTTATCTTTCCTGTATTGAGTAGTAAGACTTCAAAGTATTAATTTTAACTTACTAATTTTTGCCAGAGACAGCAGGCAATAGAGAAATTTACCCAGCAGAGATTAGTGTGCTTAGCTACTTTCTGTATTTCTTTTAAAAATGCCTTAGAATTGATGCATTTTTAGATTTGAAGGGTGGAAGATTTTTTTAATGAAATATTTTTCATTGGATATTGGCATTCTTAGCAAAGCCAGTATTTATTGCCCATCCCTAACTTCCCTTGAGAAAGTCGTGATGAACTGCCACCTTGAACCACTGCAGTTCACGTGGTGTAGTCCATAGTGCTGTTAGAGAGCGAGCAGAATTTTGATTCAGCGACAATAAAGGAATGATTCTAGGTCAGGATGGTGTGTGGCTTGGAGAGGAACTTGCAGTGCAAGTGCTCCCATGTGTCTGCTGCCCTTCTGCTTCCAAGTGATACATGGCTTTGGAAAGTGCTGTAAAAGAAACCTTGGGTGCTGCAATGCTTCTCGTAGGTTGTACACACTGCTACCATTGTATGTTGGTGGTGGAGGGAGTGAACGTTTAAGGAGATGGATGGGGAGCTGATTAAATGGGCTGGTTTGATCTGGATGGTAACACTTTTTGAGTGTTATGAAATTCAAGTGGTCAAGACAAATGAAGAATGTTCCATCACTTGTATCTTGTCAATGGTGGACAGGTTTTGGAATGCCAGACTCTTACCAGGTTTTGGAAGACAGGAAGCAAGTATTCATTACAGAACTCCCAATCTCTGATCTGTTCTTAGACCAGCTATAGAAATGTTATGACAAGGTCAGTTTCTAGTAATTTGTCACAATGTGGTATCTCTTCCTGGGGGAGGAAAAGGAAACTGGTAATGAAAATTGACCATAGAAAAGAATGCAGCCACTAAACTAATCCTATTAGTAAGAAATGGGCCAGTTTTGTATAATTGCAGTTACCAAACACATTTCACCCAAGATTAAACGACATTAGAGCCATTTCACTATACATAATCGGTACAAAGGAAATGAAAATTGCAGAAACTGTAGGATATAATTATAGCATACAACTTTGTGAAAGTCTATTCTGACCAAGATTGTGGTCCATTAATCTATCCATGCAAACTGGAAAAATGTGACCGTGCTTGAAATCGATAAGTACATATTAGTTACTCATTTCATTTGCTATAGATACCGTTTTGGTTTCAGTAGAATAAGTCATTCCGGTAACTACTCTGAGCACTTTAGTTTATAGTAGTTGACCTAAATTGCCTTATCTCTACATGCGTAGTAATAATAATAGCCTTTTGAGACTGAGACCAGGTATTTGTGCCTTTTCCATGTGTATTGCTTTAATCTGCCTGGAGGTTGGCCAAATGAACAATTGCTGAAACAAAGCTAGATGCAAATCATTAAGCTGATCTATTCAGTTATGGATATACTGAGCAATGGTTATGATTGGATCCAGTCAGTAACACTGTACAAGTTCCTACATCTAAGGGCTATCTGCCTTGACTTAAAATTATTTCTGGCTGGTTTTTCCGAAATTCCAGTCATCTTTCTGCGTGTATTTCTCATGCTTTTTATTTTTGACAAGGGAAGGTCTATTATTCCCTGTGGCAGGGCCCAAAAATGTCCAACATCAAGCGCTGTTTCGTTTACTGGTTTACCAAGACAACCGAACGAACATCTCATCATCTACGGTCAATGCATATCATCAAAGCTAGTTCATTAACATCTCAAGGACATACTGTCTCAGTGACTTGTTTTAAACTTGTGTGAATGTTATTTTAAAATAATTATCATTTAAAGGTAGCCTTTCTACTTGCTCATCCTTTTTACTATAAAAATGGTCACAAGTTTTTAAATATAACAATTTGAAAAGATCTTTTCATGAGATATCAGAACAAACGTTTATATAAATGCAGATCTTGATTTCTGAAATGTCATGTTTGTTTATAATTGCTGAAACAAAGCGATAGAAGAAAGATTAAAATGTTATATTTCACAATGACGAATATGCTGATCTATACTGTGGTTATGTTCAGGTCCACTTAATACACCATAATGTAAGCAACTGTGCTGTACTAGATTAAAATCTAGTCAGAATGGAAGAAGTTGGAGTTGAGAGTCATTTTTCAGAATAATCAAAAGTGGATAGCAATTTCCAAATTCTGTTAGGTGGATGATAAAGATTGCATGGTGTTAGTTTGAAGAAGAGTAGGGGAATCATCTCTGGTGTCCTGGCATGAGACTGTACTGGTTGAGAAGTGCTTTGTGAATGTGGGTCTTTTTGTAATTAGATTTTGGGATGATTTATGTTGAAAAGATATCAAGGGATAGGGACAATGAAGATAGAAACAGACTGCTTCCAGTGTCTGGAATGAAAGTGCAATTATGTCTGATTAAGTTCAAAAGACTTAAACTCTGGGCATTAGAAATTTCCAAAGAGGCATTTAACAGTAGGTTGAATAGGTGGCTCAAGAAAAGGACAATGAAAGGGTATGAGAACAGAGGGATAGGTTACTTCTCCCTGAAGGATGAAGACCAACAGGGACTTGCTGGGTTAATAGACTTGCAATTTCTATGTCATGGAAGAGTCCTCTTTCTAGTATGTCCATGCCCAAACTTAAATTATTTTGTTGATTTCTCTGGGTCCACTTTATGTTTGAAGAGTGTGATCTGAGATTGGCACTGATGTATAAAGAACTGATGGATTGTTTTGTTTTTGGTGCTTGGAGGAATTTCTGCAGCTATGTCACTTTTGGTTATTGGGCACATTAGACATTGTAACCTCAAATCATGCTGTTTGATTTCAGTGCTTACCTCTGCATGAGCCATTGTGTTTTCCTCAAGAGAGGTGGTCTGCAATGCAGCAGTCTGTAAGGCTCCTTTTTAAAAAATATGTCCTTGTGTGGATTGGATTGGATTGGATTGACCAACTTATTTCATTTTGCCCTGAGAAGAGCCAAAATCTGTGTCCTGTCAGAATTCTGTAATCATCCATGTGGGGGATGTGGCTTGATCATCAATGTTCACTTTTCTGGAGGCTGATCTCCATGCTGAGTGGCAGTACTTGCTTTTTGAATAAAGGCATGAACATCTTCATCAGTAGTGGCACCTCTGGAGAGCACACTATCAAGGTATGAGAAGTTTTTCTACAGCCTTGAAATGATGACATTAAAGGTTATGTCAGGTGCTTCATAGTATATTTCTGTTGCTAGCTGGAACATAATCTTGGACTTGGACACACCAAGACACAGATTTTGACTGTTCTCAGTTTTGGTTGCTATATTCTGGGTATCTTCCTTGTTGTGGACCATTTGGGCACAGTTATTTGCATACTGTGGTTTCTGCCTCTGACTTTGGAATGTGTGCAGTTTGGAGATACTGAAGAGCTTCCCTGAACAGAACCTAATGTTGACGTTTGCTGACAGCAGCAGTTGAAGAGTTGGGAAACTCTTGCTTGTCTTTGCAGTAACCAGCAAAGTTATTAAATTTCACCACAAGCACAAACATGTCCAATCATGCCATTGTGCAGCCGGTGCAAGATTCTGACGAACTTCTTCGGATATTCTGACTTAGAGAGCAAGTACCATGGAAACTGTCTATGTTTCCTGTTCACTGGTAGAAGGCCATTTTGCTATGGGCATATTCCATTGCAGTTCTCTTGCATTATAAACAAGGTTCAAAGTATTTTAATTTGGGTGTTCTAAAAATATCATAGTAATCCAGACAGCAGACTGGACACTAACATGCAAATTGGTGTTACTGTCCATCTTCTAAACCTGAAATTGTCAGATCTTAGATTTATGAACAATTTCCCTACTTCTGTATAATTCTAAGTAAAACAAGTCTACAACAATAGTGTCCTCAATAATACAAATTAGGACTCAGGTTTCCCTTTTATTTCCCATACTGTGAAAGTAGCTGCTGTTAAAGTTACCTATTTCAAATTAATTATGCGTGAGCTCCATAATGTGATAAAAATGACTTTTCAGGAATTTGGCAAATTTCCATACAATAGGAGCTATAATCAAGTTATCTCGGGATAGAGGCTGTAATTTTGCTACAAATTTAATCCCAAGAATTGGGTATCACCCAGATTCAAAGCTCCAAATAATTTTCTCTTGCTCAAAACAGTTTCATTAGTTGGTATTAATGTAGAATGCACTAGACTATCCACGTCCCAAAGAAGCCTGATAATGGGAGAGAAGTAAAAATGATTATTATATTGGAAGTGTATGTGCATTCCCCCTTACTATCTATTTATTTTGGAATGGGGAGCAAATGAGCCATGACACACAAACCAGATGGATTGAGTGTAGGATTGTCAACCAGTTGGGATTTAAAGGCAGTTTGGTATCTGACTGGTTCGTCTGGTCACTAATTGAGGTCGCTTTTGTTTCACACATAAACAAGCTGCATCGTTTCAAGGTATATTCATATAAGTGCTCGAGAAGTACCACACTGTCATAAAAGAGACCGCATAGCCAAATGCAAGTTCCTAACAAAAGAAGTGGAGCTATATATACAAGGAAAGAATATGATTTTCATTTTCGTCACTGGAAACTCATCCACTAGTTCGTGTTACCAATAATAGCAGGTTATAAACATACATTATGCAAAAGGATGACCATTGTCTTTGAAATTCCAGTAAATCTGTGTAAATTTAGACCAAATTGTTAATTAGGGAATTGTTGTAATACTGCTGAGTGTGCAGGATACCCCTCTCAGACCATTCCATATATAGAAACCTAGTCATTTGAGGAACAGGGAATATAATTTGGCCAGAAAATTGGCCTCCCCTACTTTGTGTCCACCTAAGCCAATTTTTCCTGTCATTTACCCTTTAACTCTTCTTTCTGGAATTGCTTTTAACTATATTTGAATGTATTTCTAAATTTTTAAGATGCCTAATTCTCTCTGATTCTGTGATCATTGTTTTTTTCACTTACCAATATTGCTTTTATTTCATTCTCCATTGCAAATAGATGGGGAACCATTAGTGTATACAAGGATAAAATACATAGGTGTTGTGCTTCACCTAAGTATCAAGTACTAGGTTACCAAAGCTGTATGATTTGATTCCTGGAAGCAATTAGTTGGGTGAATTGAAACTGCTAGTCTTCAATGTTGTGCATCAGCAGTCCTGGCTCAGTGGGAGTCACTCTTCTTAGTTAGGAGGTTATAAGTTCAAATCTGATTCTAGGAAATTAAACATGACCATCTAGGTTGACATTCTGTTGCAGTAATGAAAGGACGCTACAGGACTTAGAATGCGATGTCACTGCACACTTGTGGATATAAATGAGTCCATTGCTGAATATTGAAAAGAACAGGGGAATTTTATCCCAGTGTTCTGGTCAATATTTATTTTTCAATCACCATCTCAAGCCGATAGTATGATTTTTATCACGTTGCTACTGGAGGGAGGTTTTTTTGTTGTAATGTCGGAAATGCGGCAGTCAATTTCGACAGTGACACCTTGAAAATACTGCATTGGTTATAAGGCGGTTTGGTATATCTGGTTATGAAAAGTGCTTTATAGATCTTTGTTTCTTTTCATTAATTCAAGCCTTCTTCCCTCCAAAAATTTATTCAAAGTGTATCTTTTTGATCATTTCTTTAGTTATTTCCACTATATCATCTATCTTTACTGTGATAACAAAAGAATAGTTGATAATTCTGCTATATGGCCTATTCTGCCATTTTCTTCGATTAAGGCTTACTTATATCTCTCTTGGTATCCCTGGCCAACACAATCTCAATCTTGAAAATTTTAGTTGAGTCAATGACCGCAGCATCTGGGGGAAGAATTATGCTTTGTGTTGAAAAAGTAGTTGCAGATCTCTCACACAAATGCCCCAGCTCTCATTACATTTGAATCCCTCCAATCGGTTTACTGACCCTGCCACAGCACTGAAAAGACCCTTTGAAAAGTCACAAACGACAGTTTGTGACTGTAACTGTGGTAAACTGTCAATACTTTAGCAATCTGTTTGCATTTTTGATGTGGTTTCCCAACCATCCACCTTAAGAGCCTCTTTTCCAAATCCAATTGAGTGAAATTGTACTTGCATGGTCTATAAAGTAACAGCCAAAGAATTATTTTAAATGGTTTCCCCTCCTATTACAGCATGGTTACTCTTCAGAGTCAAGGTTCTATTCTTGGCCGCTCCTGCCCTCTAGCTGACTAGCGGCAATGTCCTCAAAAAGGATTCCGTATAAAGGCTAGCAACTCCATTGGACATCATCACCACCTCACTCACTTTTCTCCTGTATTTGATTTATCACTCTGCTTGTTTGGATTGAGTAAGGGGAAATATTAAATCTTATGAACACTGAATTTATTGGTCCCCACTAGACTGTTTCATAAACACCAATTCCATCCTTCTGGCCATTTTGTATGTGGCTGAACCAGATAGGATGCCACTTTTGCAAGCAATTTGAATCTGAATTGAGCTTTCAACCCCATCACCTTGTCCATCATACCATTTCCACTTCCGTAATATCACCCATTTCTGCCCCACTGTCAGCTTAACTGTTTAAACTCTGCCTCTAAAATTGATTCCTACACTAATCCTCTCCAAGTTGGTCTCCCGCTTTGCATCCTGCAGGAACTTGACTTTATCTAAAACTCTGCTCCACTTATTTTAGCCTGCACCAAACCAATTTACTTATCACCACTATGTTGACTAACCTTTATTTGATTCTGATCTGACAATGCCTTAACTTTAAAATTCTTGTCCTTGTTTACAATTCTCTCCTTGGCTGTTGTGTCTTTATCTTATAATCTTCCCCAGCCCTCGGTAATCTCTATCCTCCTTTTAATTGTGGACTTCTCTGCAAGTTTGGTTTTCTTGACTCAACCATTAGCAATGCAAGTGAAAAATTCAAATCCTAGAATTGGAGTAGAGAATGGTCTTGATGCTGATGATCTCTTACGTCAGCAGATTGACTTATTAAAAATACTCCTGCCATACACTCGAAAGATGCTAAATGACTGTGTAGCTTTCAAAGTGGATATGTTTACATTGCAAGTTTGTTGTTGGTGATGGACAGGGTGTCGCAGAGTAGTTCTGAATGCACAAAGCCACTAAATTTGTGAAAAATAAATTGGGTATCAAAGCCTAAATTCTCAGCAAAGCCAAGTGGGGTAAGACTATCCTCTTGTCAAGTCTTTTTGCTTCCATCTGCTGTCAGTTGGTGTCTTGTGCATTTTGACTCTGAATTCAAGCATCATTAACACTGGATAAATCATTACTACAAAGCAAAATCGCTGTGCCCTAATGCTACTGTTGTTGAGTGCATAGCAATCTAGTGGACTTAAGAATAAAAATAGGTTATGTGCCTTATCAACATTTCTCATAATATCATTAGTTTGTTACCTTCTTTGTTATCATAGAATTAATTTTTAAAATTGAAGCTGCTGAGTTGCTTATTAATCTTATCTGTTACTCATTTCTGTTACTCATTTTAGCTTTGGGCTCTGCGTATTTTTTTTAAGAGCTCATCAAAACGCATCCACATTAGCGTTGATGCCAACAATTGCCAACTTGGATGCTCACATTTTTAATTACTTGGTGAAAGGCAAGACAAAAATGGTCATGCTTGATGCTGGTATTGAATAATTACACAATTCTTGTCAGATTTTAGGAGCTGATTGCACTAAGAGCTGCACTGTATTCCGATCAATTAGAACAACTGAGGGTTGACTGCTATATTTTGCATTGCTGATTCACATCTGCAAGATGCTGAATTTAATGATTTGGTAATTTGTGAAGTCTGCTACATGTACAAGAAGTTATTCCATGTTTCAGGGTCTATTCAGTACAAGTTGAAGGTGCAAAGGATGTTTTTACAATTTTGATATTTTTGGATATATTTATTTGAGTCTCAGAGCTATATAGCACAGAGAGAGGCCCTTCGTGACAGCACTAGTCATTTGATCTTCTTTGAAGTTAATATTGTTCGAAATCTGTGGACATGCATCCTCCCCCAAAATTGGTGTATACATTAATACATGGAAGACCTTTGCAAAGAAGAAATATGAGACCAGTATTTGTATTAGAGATTAGGATCCTATTGCCCAACTGGAAAAAAAATCTTTATTTTCCTGAAGTCATCTTACCAAAGTCACGTGCTATTCTACTTTTGTAGAAACATGAACAAAACATATTTGCATTTATGTCAACCCTTCAGCGTAGAATCCAGAGGCGTAATTACATAAAAGTGTAATCCAGACAAAGGACCTAGGGGAAGAGGTGACTTAAAAGCCAAACTCAAACACTGACACAAATTTAAAATGCCCCTTAAAGTAGAATGAGGTGGAAGAAAAGAAGAAGTTTTTGGAGTAAACTCCACAAATAGAGACATGACCAGCAGTGTTTGAAGAAAGGCAGAAGGGGACACGCTGCAGGCCAAAGTCAAAGTAACAGAAAGATTGGAGTTGGAAGAGATTAAAATTGGAAAGAGACACGGCTCGGAGGAATTTTAATCACAGTTATGAGAATTGCAAATTTGACACGCTGAAGTATGTAAGTGACTGAGGAGAGGAGTGATTGGTAAGGAGGACTGGCATGGAATAGCATGAGATTTGAAGAGAGTGCAGAATGATGGTGACATTTCAGGAAGGATAAGAATTGATGGTCTGGAGATAAGAGGTGTAATAAAAGTTTCAGCGCTGTCAGTGATGATTTGATTGAGAAATACAAAATTATAATAGTTTAGATAGATCAAAAGGCTGAGTAGCAGTGCTAACCACCGTGCCACTCTGAGGAGTTTTTTTTTCACCCGGAGTGTGCTTGAAAGAGTAGCAGAAACAGAAATACTCATCACATCAAAAATAAATTTGGATACATGTTTGAAGTGCCTTAAACCTACAAAACTGCAGGACCAAGAGTTGGAAGGTTGGATTAGGCCAGTTAGCACTTTTTTCCCAGCAATTGTGACAGGATGATGGTTTTTTCAGTGGAAGTTTTTGTGAAGGTAAGCGTAGACTGAGTGTGGCGACTAAGGGATTTTCACAATAACTTCACTGCACTGTTATTATAAGCCTACTTGTGACTAATATTAAATAAATTTACAACATAAGAGACCTTTTAAGCCCATCATATCAATGCCTGCTGGGAAAAAAGTGCTAACTGGCCTAATCCAACCTTCCAGCTCTTGGTCCTGCAGTTTTGTAGGTTTAAGGCACTTCAAACATGTATCCAAATTTATTTTTGATGTGATGAGTATTTCTGTTTCTGCTACTCTTTCAAGCACACTCCGGGTGAAAAAAAAACTCCTCAGAGTGGCACGGTGGTTAGCACTGCTACTCAGCCTTTTGATCTATCTAAACTATTATAATTTTGTATTTCTCAATCAAATCATCACTGACTCCTCTGAAAGAAAACTTCAGCCTCTCCAGTCTTTGTTTACAATTAAAGTTCTTAATTCTTGGCAATACCCTTGTACCCTCTCTAATGAAATCATATCCTTCCTGTAATGTGACGACCAGAACTGTAAGCAATATACCAGTTATGGTCTGATTAATATTCTACACACAAAAAAACGTACAATGCTGGAAAAACTCAGGGGGATTGACAGCACCTGCATGGAGGGAAAACAAAAGTTAACATTTTGAGTCCATTTTGACTTTCCATTAGAACTAGGTGTTCTAATTAATGTCCTACACAGTTCTAGCATAACTTCGCTGCTGTTCTATTTTACATCTCAATTAATAAAGGAAACCTAGCCCATATGCCTTCTTAACCAAATCTAACCTCCCTATAAGGATCTGTGGACGTACACCCAAAGGTCCCCCTGTTTTTCTATATTTCTTATATCCTAACATTTATTATGTATTCCCGAGTCTTCATTGTCCTTCCAAATGCATTGTATCACACTTGTCTGGCTTGAATTCCAATTGCCACTTTTCTGGTCAGCTAATCAGTTGATTGCAGACTACTTTCTTCCACACTATCAATCACACAAACAATTTTTGCATCATATATTAAAATAGTTGCCTGCTATTTTCTGCCTTCCCTGACTCCACTGTCATCTTCCTGAGATCCGGAAAATTCTGCCCAGGATGTCAGCCAAATCGAGCTGTCAGAGATCTGGAAGAGATATGTCCTTGTTGTAAAGAACATTTCTCTTTTTTTCGAGAAGCCTTGTATTAGATGATTAAAAATGTTAGATGAGGAACACTCTGCACAATTTAGTTACAATAAATGTTGCAACATGTTATTAACTGCCTCAGTTGACAGGTGTAGGCCTTCACAGGCCCATGATCCCTGGCTTACAATGCTAACAAAAGTTATTTTTTTAAAAGTGAACCTTCCTGTACAGTATCAGTGAGTAAAGGCAATGCATCAGTTCAAGTATCTCGCCCTTAGTTGGGATTTAGCCTCTTGTCCTCTTGATATACAGTGCTTTCACTCTGACAGTGTATGAATTGTCTCCCCGCTCCCCCACCCCAACCTCTTTCTTGCTGTTGGTGAAACATTTTCATGTCCCCAGGGATGTGAAATTTCTAAGTTTGTTGATCTTACTGGTGGGAATGCTGCTGTTGATTTGATGCTCGAGTTTAAGGAAAAGCAGGTAATCATACCTGACAATTTTCCAGAAATTGTGTCAAAATGTAAAATGCTAAAAACACTGAGGAACCCAAAATGATATTATCCATGGCCAAGCCTTGATTTTAAAATATATTATTTCATCCAAAAAAACCAAATTCAGTGTGAGGGACAAATGAGGTCCAAGCTGACAAGATGCAACTTTGCACCCTATCTTGGGTTTGATCAACCAAGGTCAATGGTGAATGTTCAGTTGGATTTCACAGGAGAGTTAGTTTACAGGAAAAACCATCTGAATTTGCCTTCAGTCAGTGTGGCATCATTCATATTGGTGATGATTATTCAAGAGATATACCAATCAGTCTTTGGTCACATAAAAAACAACTTGAAGTTTCTATTCAAAATCTGCCTTTGGTTTAACTTTGAGGCATTTGTTCTATCAAAAGACATATTTAACAGATTGGCTGCTGGGTGAGGGAAATTAGTGCCAGGCTGCATCCTTAAGTGGTTCTGAGCAAAGGCAGTGCAGGACAGGTATGGAGAGGTAAAGAGGTTGATCACTGGCTGGGCTGGATATTGGGAGTTGGATGGGGGAGGTTTTCAGTTGCAACAGAGAATGCTAAGGTAGATAAGGTTGAAGGTTTGCCTGTGGGATCTGAGGGCAAAACTCCTGCTCCTGACCTACGAAAACAAATGCCTCATGAGATGATAGCTGTCTACTATCCATTCCTTTTGCTGTCATGTATCCGAGCCCTAGGAATCCCAGTTGGCAGTTGTTATATTTAAACAAGTCACTAAAGTAAGCCATGAAAGTTCGATTTAAACACGTTAATGAAGATTTCCATCTCTTGTCAGAACAGAAGCAGGCCTTTTCACTCTTTGAACCTGTTCTGCCATTCTGTGAGAATGTAGAAACATCGAAAATAGGAGCAGGTGAACCATTCGGTCCTTCAAGCATGTTGCGTCATTCATAATGTTCAGGGCTTATCACCTAACTCAGTAGCCTGTGCCTGCTTTCCCTCCGTGTTCTTTGATAACTTTTTGCCCCAAGAGTTATATTTAATTCCTTATTGAAAACATACAGTGTTTTTGCCTCAACTGCTTTTTGTGGTTGCAATATTGACAGGCTGACTGATCTCTGGGTGAAGGAATTTCTCCGTATCCCTGACCACTCCCCCTTCATTTCTCTAAACTCCAGTGAATGTAATCCTAACTGGCTGTCTCTCTCCACATATGTCAGTCTCTGTCAGTCCCTCCACCCCAAGAATCAGTCTGGTAAACTTTTGCTGCACTCACTGCATAACAAGAACAAAATATGGCTGACTTGTGATATAAAGCTTTCTGCCTCATATCCCTTAATACATTTGGTAAATAAAACAAGCTATCAATTTTAGATTTAAAATTACATTAACAATTGATTTAGCATCAATTGCTGGTTACAGAAGTAAATTCCAGACTTCTACCATCCTTTGAGTGTAGAAGTGTTTCCTAACTTCAGTTCTGAAGGGTTGGCTTTTGACTTTAGACGAAGCCCTCCAAATCCAAGGCTCCCAGCAGCAGAGAGAGTTTCTATTTTCCATTTGTTGCTCATAAACTTTGGTCAGATCACCTCTAACCCTCTAAATTCCAGGGAATACATTCAGTTTTTGTAACCTGTCATTGTAATTTTGCTTGTGGTTCAGGTATCATTCTGGTAAAATGCATTGCATTCCCCTCAGGGTCAATACATTCTTCCTCAGGTGTGCTGCGCAGAACTCTCAATACTGCTAGTGTGGTATAACCATGGCTTTGTATTGCTTTCATATCACTTCTATACCTTTGCATTCTGGTTTGCTACATATAAAGGCTAGCATTCCATTAGCCTTTATTATTCTCTTGTCTGTTCATGCGACTATAATTATCTGAGCTCCCTTTGGACCTTGACTGTTTCTCGGTTTTCATCATTTAGTTCTATCATTTGGATGACCTCATGTTCCTAAATTGAAATCCATTTGCCACAATTTTACACAGTTGCTTAATTTATGAATATTTCTCCAAGAACGAAATACAAACACCTCACAATTTGTTGCCATTAAAAAAATATATATATTGGGCACATATACAACAGGTATAACTTAGTGGCTGGATGGCTGGTTTGTGATATAGAGCGATACCAACCACCATACCTGAGGAAGGTTCAATTCCTAAAGCAACTGAGGTTATTCATGAAGGCCTCACCTTCACAACCTTCCTCTTCACCTGAAGTGTGGTGATCCTCGGGTTAAAATCACCACACCTCAAAGGAGAGTGTGACCTGTGGTCATCTAGCAGGTGGGAACACACCCTGTTTTACATTTTAGGATTTAACTCCCCCTTTGATCATCTGCCTTTCCAAGTAAAATTAACATAAAGCATACAATTTTCTACATTTGTCTAATAAGTCTACAAATTCTTAAAAGAAATCCTTTTATACAGTGCCTTTCATGATCTTGAATCACTCCAGACCTCTTTACAGCTAATTAAGTATTTTTGAAATGAAGTTACTGTTGGTCACAGCAAATTTGGCAACTGATTTTGTGCCCTGCAAGGTCCTACAAACAGCATTTAATTAATGATGCGATAATGTGTTTTTGTCCCTTTATCTCCCTAGTGCTTCTATTTTTTTTGAATGAGTCTTTGAAGTAGTATTTTACCAATTGCATTTTGAAAGTCTGTAGATACATCTATTGTCCTACCATCAGCAACTCTCTCTGTTAAATCTCCAAGATCAGCGAGTCATAGTCATAGAGGTTTATAGCATGGAAACAGGCCCTTCAGCCCAACTGTTTGTAATTTTTGTAAATGATCTGGATGAGGGTATAGAAGGATGGATTACTAAATTTGCTGACAACACCAAAGTTAGAGGAGTGGTAGATAGTGAAGAGGGGTGTTCTAGTTTGCAGAGAGACTTGGACAAGTTGCAGAGCTGGGCCGAGAGGTGGCAAATGGAGTTTAATGTGGAAAAGTGTGAGGTAATTCACTTTGGCAGAAATAACAAATGTATAGAGTATAGGGCTAATGGTAGGATTCTTAAGTGTTGACGAATAGAGGGATCTCGGTGTATATGTGCATAGATCCCTGAAAGTTGGCAATCAAGTCGATAAGGTTGTTAAGAAGGCATACGGAGTCTTGGCTTTTTCCTAGGATGGAGAAAGCTAGCACGAGGGGACATAGCTTTAAATTAAGGGGTGGTAGTTATAGGACGGATGTCAGAGGTAGGCTCTTTACCCAGAGGGTGGTAAGGGTATGGAATGCCCTGCCTGCAGCAGTTGTAGATGCGCCAAGTTTGGGGGCGTTTAAGAGGTCAGTAGATAGGTTTATGGATGAAAAGGGAATGGTTTAGATTAGAGGGTCATTGCTTTTTCTCAATTGGTTGGCGCAACATCGAGGGCTGAAGGGCCTGTTCTGCGCTGTAATGTTCTGTGTTCTACGTTCTAACTCTTCCATGTCGCCCTTTTAAAACCTCTAAACTAATTCCAATTGCCTGCATTTGGTCCATATCCCTCTATACCAATCTAAATGTGTTTTAAAAGACAAAATTGAACCCACCTTTTCTACTACCTCTGGCAACTTGTTCCGGACACTCATCATTCTGTGTGGAAAAAATTGCCCCTTTGGACACTTTTGTATCTCTCCCCTCTTGCCTTAAATTTATGCCCACTAGTTTTAGACTCCCCTACCTTTGAGAAAAGATATTGACTATCCAGCTGATCTATGCCCCTCATTATTTTATAGACTTCTATAAGATCACCCTTCAGCCTTCTACGCTCCAGAGGAAGAAGTCCCAATCTATTCAGCCTCTCCTTACAACTCAATCCATCAAGTCCTGGTAGCATCCTAGTAAACTTTTTCTGCACTCTTTCTAGTTTAATAATATCCTTCCTATAATAGGGTGACCGGAATTGCACACAGTATTCCGAGTGTGGCCTTACCAATGTTTTGTACAACTTCAGCAAGACGTCCCAACTGTTGTATTAACGTTCTGAAACCAAGCATGCCAAATGCCTTCCTCACCACCCTATCCACCGTGACTCCACTTTCAAGGAGCCATGAGCATTTACCCCTAGATCTTTGTTCTGTAACTCTTCCCAACGCCCTACAGTTAACTGCATAAGTCCTGCCCTGGTTCAAACTACCAAAATGCATCACCTTGCTTTTGTCTAAATTAAACTCCATCTACCATTCGTTAGCCCATTGGCCCAATTGATCAAGGTCCTGTTGCTGTTGGAGACAACTTTCTTCATAGTTCACTATGCCACCAATCTTAATGTCATCTGCAAACTTACTAACCATGCCTCTTATATTGTCATCCAAATCATTTGTATGAATGACAAATAACGGTGGCACAAAATCAGTTGCCAAATTTTCTGTGACCAACAATGACTTTATTTTAAAAATACTTAATTAGCTGTAAAGAGGTTTGGAGTGATTCAAGATCATGAGAGGCACTATATAAAAGCATTTCTTTTAAGAATTTGTAGAATTATTAGATAAATGTAGAAAATTGTATGTTTTATGTTAATTTTACATATTGGCTAATTTACATATTACGTAACAACATTGGCTACTCTCCAATCTTCAGGCACCTCAACTATGACAAACGATGATTCAAATACCTTGGCTAGAGGACCTGCAATTTCCTTTCTAGCCTCCCACAATATCCTGAGATACACTTCATCAGATCCCTGGGATTTATCTACCTTAATGCATTTTAAGATTTCCAGCACTATATATACTCCTCGAGACATCACTATTTATTTCTCCAAGTTCCTCAACATCCATGCTTTTCTGAACAGTAAATACTGATGAGAAATATTCATTTAGGATTTTACCCATCTCTTGTGGATTCACACTCAGATGACCTTGTTGATCCTTAAAAGGCCCTACTCTCTCCCTTGTTACTCTTTTGTCCTTTATGTATTTGTAGAAGCTCTTAGAATTCTGTCATTTGGATTGAGTCCTGATGTGATTTGCATAACAATGTAGTACTATTCCCTGTCTCTTACTAACCCGTGTGTTTCCAAGCACTGACAACAGTTTCACTGCCCTACGGCTCATTCAGATTGAAACAAGCTGTGACGTGATTTGTTGTACTTTTATTTTCCCCATTGTTGTGTCTTCCCGTCACATGATTTTTGGAGGTCATATAAAAATAACTTATCCTTTAATAATTTAAAAAATAATTGTCACAAATAAAATCAAATGATTAATTTTGTATTGTGTGTGAATTGTTCATGGGAAGGTACAGAATGGCAGCTCTGTGTACCAGAAATGAGAACTCCCTGTCCAGTACATTAGACACCAGAGCAATGAGATGTGCTTCTGAGTTTGGTGATGCACATTAATTTCAGCTCTCAAATGATGACAGTGTAAAGAGGATTTCAGAAATCTGATCATCTGTGTGATAAGCGTTGACTATGCTGAGTTAGCTAATCTCAACTTGACTGTCAGGGCATTACAGTTTGTTTCACCACCTCTGAGCTAGAAAAGGTGGGATGGGGCAAACCTTTGAC
Organism: Sphyrna mokarran; assembly: GCA_024679065.1. NCBI lineage: Eukaryota > Metazoa > Chordata > Chondrichthyes > Carcharhiniformes > Carcharhinidae > Sphyrna > Sphyrna mokarran. The sequence continues at coordinate 68,670,335 of JAGIQG010000007.1, read as the reverse complement.
CTCATTGTCTTTCGTGCTGCTTCCCGTTGTAACTGATGCCCACCCCCTAGCTTCCATCCAACCCCCAATATCCTATAATCATTGAACATAGATGTACATTTTCCAGTAAGGAGATGGGAAAATACACAGAAAAAATTCAGAGGTGGAGGGAGAAATGTAGAAAGATGGAAGATTGAGAGGAAAGACTGAGCTAAGAGCGTTAGAAGAAAGATAGAAATTATGAGAGAAAAAGAGACAAATCTTGTATTGGAAAGTGTTTGACTTTTTGAAAATTAAGATTGTGTCAAAGTATTCTCAGCGTAGATGTATCAATGACAATTTTGTGAGGTCATTTTTGATAATATTTCTCAGCAACGTGAAGTCCTTGAATTCTTGTCCATAGAACAATAGAATCCCTATAGTTTAGAAGGAGGTCATTCAGCCCACTAGGTCAGTCAGCATTGACCCTCTAAAAGAGCATTCCACCTGGGCCAACCCTGGCCCCGTCCCCATAACCTACGTATTTATCCCGGTAATCCCCCTAATCTACACATTTTGGGACACGATGGGGAAATTTAGCATGATCAGTCCATCTAACTTGCACATCTTTGGACTGTCGGGAAACCAGAGTACCTGGAGGAAACACACTGACACTAGAAGGATGGGCAAACTACACCCATGCAGTCATCCAAGGTGGAATTAAACCCAGGTCCGTAGTGCTGTAAGGCAGCAGTGCTAACTACTGTGCCACCGTGCTGCCTAATTTCCTACTTGGTTTTAAAATACTTTAATGTTTGACTATGTAACACCCATCATTCATTGTTCCTTTAACCAAACAGGCATCTTTCTAATATCCTCAGAAAATGTCTGATAATGCAGTTTACAAAATAAATGAGAGAAGTAGGTGCTTTGGTCCTCTGTGCCTGTTCTTCATATGATATGATCATTTTTGACCTTCAACTCAACCACATTTTCCTTAAATATCCCACATATCACTTAGGATTATCTCAAGTGACCTAATGGTAACCAAAATATAACATGACCCCAATGGCAGGGAATACACAAAACATAAATCTAAATCGATACACAACATGCTTGCAGGTTTATCTGTCAAAGTACATGGCTTGAAGGAATTTCGTTATACTGCTTTGATCCATCATTTGTATTCTTGCAGGAGAATACAATTCCTAAGCTATCAGAATAATGCATTTTGAATAATTTGTCTTCATGATCACGGAATCTTTATGATGGAGAAGGAAGCCATTTGGCCCTTCAGCGTTGCATGTTTTCTTGTTTCCTTAGTTACAGGCAAAATAGACTTATTCATTGCATAGTCAAACTTGTGACTTGATTAGTGTTCATTGGAACAGTAGATACACCTTTCTTTCTCTGCTCATTGCCATGGTAATACTTATTGGCTAGAGCAACTGAGCAATCATAAAATTCAGTGTTTGTGTGATGGTTTAGAAAATGATTTAGTTGAAGATGTCCTCTTACCCAGTGGGGCTCAGCTTTTTGCACTTTACTGAAACTGTTTTCCACAACTTTTAACAGGACTAGAAGACTTGTTGTGGATGAAAATGAAATCAAGGAATCACTACATTAGTTAATGGAATGAACAGTATTTTGTCTGTCATTGTACAGAGAGTGATAAAAGAAATGGAATGACACAGTCTTGCAGGGCTATGGGGGAATAGTTGGTGAGTGGACTGTTGCCTGGCTCGTTGGTGAGTGGACTGTTGCCTGGCTCGTTGGTGAGTGGACTGTTGCCTGGCTCTTTTAAGGATCTGGCACAGCCACAGTCGCCTCAACCTCTGAGTATCTAATTTCACAGAGGGACTCAACAATTAATCCTCATTCTGGAAGGTGTTTTATGCAGTTTGATTGGCAACAGAAAAGTTTCTGTCTTGGCTGCAAAATCCAAGGAGTATTGTTTTTGATTGTCGGCTTTGTGGCTATGTAAAAAGAAAAGCTAAAAAGTGAATTCCACAACTATCCAAACATGCTGATTTCAAAGATGGAGGACATGACACCCGACTGTAATTTGGAACATGCACGGCACAGATTTTGCAGGTTTAAAGTCTGCTGTTGCTTTATCCGGGTGTCCTGCTTTCCCAGTTAATGCTGAATGGTCAGAATTTCCTCAGAGTTGCTCTCAGTATTCCAAATAACTGCATGGGTGGCAGAATCTGTGTTTACATTTGTAAATGTTTTTGCCACACTTCAGCAAAGGTACAGTGGAAGTAATTTTTGGGAAATTGTCACTCCATGGTTTTCAGATGTTACTAGATTGAAGATTAGGAATCTGTGTTAATCTACTTTAGCATGCCTGTGATCAAAGGAACAATACTGTTGAAAGGCATAAAAGAGGGATGTCATTGAGGATCAGGGAAATGTTGGATGTATTGAATAATTTATTTTGTATTGCTGTTCAGAGAAAGCATTGTTGATTCCGGGTGAGAGGGTTAATTTTGAAGGACAAAAATAAATTGCTGATGAAGGAAAGTCAAGGAAATAACGAGTGGCCTGTCAAAACCTATCTGGTTCATTAATGTCCTTTAGGGAAGGAAATCCACCAGCTACATCTGGTCTGGCCTACGTGTAATTACTGACCCACAGCTATGTGGTTGATGCCTAACTGCCCTTGGAAATAGAACATAGAACATTACAGCGCAGAACAGGCCCTTCGGCCTTCGATGTTGCGCCGACCATTATAAAAAGCAATGACCCTCCAAACTAAACCATTCCCTTCTCTTCCATAAACTTATCAACTAACCCCTTAAACGCCACCAACCTTGGCGCATCTACAACTGCCGCAGGCAGGGCATTCCACTCCCTAACCACCCTCTGGGTAAAGAACCTACCTCTGATATCCGTCCTATAACTATCACCCCTTAATTTAAAGCTGTGTCCCCTCGTGCTAGCTTTCTCCATCCTAGGAAAAAGGCTATCACTGTCCACCCTATCTAAACCTCTAATCATCTTATATGCTTCGATAAGGTCTCCTCTTAGCCGCCTCCTCTCTAACGAAAACAACCTCAAATCCCTCAGCCTCTCTTCATAAGACCTGCCCTCCATACCAGGCAACATCCTGGTAAACCTCCTCTGTACCCTCTCCAATGCCTCCACATCTTTCTTATAGTGTGGGGACCAGAACTGCACACAATACTCCAAGTGCGGCCGCGCTAGAGTTTTGTACAGTTGCAACATGATGTTGCGGTTCCGAAATTCAATCCCCCTACCAATAAAAGCTAAAATGGCCTAATGGCCTAGGAATGGGCAACAAAAGCTGGCCTTGCCAGCAATGCCCAGATACTACAGAAGTATAAAAAAAGGGCTTTGTACCTGCAAACATGGACAATAAAATTTAATCTCTTCTGGCAAAGGATTGAAAATAATAATAATAATGGAAGTTTTGTAGTAAAACATTTGTGTGCTGGTATGCACATTCCCTTTGGTCATAAAACATAAATCTTGTTTTCGATTTAGCAGTGAGCTGGAAAATCTAGACACCCATTGTGTTTGTGGACCTTGTTTTATTATTTGGAAATGTTCATCCAGTGAATTCCTACACCTGTGCTGACAGTTTGTAATGTAACATTTTATTGTAACAATACAGTGCAGTGTTCTGAGCTTTTTATTTGTCAGGTGAGTCTGCCGCAAGGCTAGCTGCCCTTGTTACCTGCATGATGTTGATCGTGTTTCAACAGCAGCAGTGAATGTGCTGTAGGCGCAAATGAAGAAATTTCTCCTCACCTCAGTCTTGAAAGGTCTTGTCCTTAATCTATGATCCCAGGTTCTGGATTCCCCCAACAAAATAAATGAAATATAGAAAATTGTGAATGGCTTTGACAGGGTGGATATTGAGAAGGTGATTCCCCTTGTGGGGAAATGTAGACCTAGAGGTGCAAGAAGGGATGGAGTCAATAGCAAGAGAACGGAGTTTGGACGGCAGACCAAAAATCATGGCTTTATCATCCCATTTTATTACTTCTGTACTTATGAATCCTTAGAAATAAATCTTGGTGCTGTATTAGCAATTTTAATTGCTATGCTAATGTGCATTTCTGTTTTTAATATATTTACGTATCTCCTGATCACTTTTGCTTTTCTTTTCAATTTCTTTTTTTCTAAGGTGTATGTGATATTTCCACTTTTCATGCCAAAGTGCAACACCTCTTATTTACCTATGTTAATTTGTCATTGAGCCCTCCAGTCTGCAAGTTTCTGATATCACCCTGTATTCTGTTGCAAAGATGGGCAAATGGAACTGAGATAATCCTACTAAAATGGCGGAACAGGCTCAAGGGAACTGATGGCCTACTTGTGTTCCTAGATTAGGTTGGACTCCCAAAGTTGACGCACAATCATTGGTACTTTTTTATTAGCTGGAAGAATCAATATTTTCTGTTAGCCTTCCAGTCAAACCCAATCGAGTGCATTCTAACATGAATGTGAACTGTCTTAGTTTTGAGGGGGGGGGGGGTTAAGATAAAATTATGTACTTCCTCCAGTCTATATTTAAAAAGAAAAAAAACATATATTTTCACAGTACACTAAGAATATGCTTTTTGTTTAGCACCACCTCTTTTTGAAGTTGACTCCATCTTTAAAAGTAACCATTACGGTACTGGTCTGTTATTTTTCAGAGGCGAGGAGCAATATCCTACGAAAGCTCAGATCAGACTGCTCTGTACATTCGTATGTTAGGTGAGTAATCTAGTTGTACTCTTACTGTCTTGTGACTCATCATCAGAACATAACTGCCTACTTATACTAGTCTCTCACTCTTGCTTTGGATTTTCCATAAACACTGACACTGATGAGTCAGAATTGTTTCTGTTACTTAATCCTTATGTTGGCATTTTTCATTCTGCATCCCATTGAGTTTCACTGTGTCATCTTCTAATTTTGTCCGTCTCTTCTCAGCGGGCCAGTTATGTAGAGAGATAATGTGCTTGAAGTGCTTACAATTCAATTAATTTGGCTAAGTTACTCTTTTGCACTATATCACGCTCTTCAGTATAATAAACATTGCTATACAGTCATTCTGTGACTCATACCCTCTTCACTTGCATCTCCTGGTCCTAGTTGATTTGCTTGAGATCTGTGACATTCCTTGTATGGACTGCGCTCTGGTCACTGATCTCAGCATCCTTGCTACTCAACCACACCTGTTACGTTCCACTGAGACTGCGTTCCATTTCCCCTACAGCTACAGCCGATCCCTCTGCTTAGTGTCAGTCTTCTTCACGTTGTAACCCTCCTTCTAAGATGTATGCTGTTTCATCTAGGCCAGCCTTTTGTCTCCATATCTATGCCCTTTTCTTTCCTTTAACTCAGCCAAAAAGTTGATTTCCCTGGGCTGAACCAGTAAACTCACTTTTGAGGATGAATTTCTAGGGATTAGTTCTTGCATATATCTGTTGTAACACTGGCAGAAGAACCATCAAGGAAAGTTGTGTAAAATACACCATTTTGATACTTTCTGGGTTTTCTGTAATTCTATACAATCTGGAGAAAACCTATGGAAAATCACCCTTTTGCTGTTTAAGAACACTATGTACTAATGATTTTGCAGCAAATGTTGTTAAGTGTGTGGTAAGGTGCACATACGTGTGAACTAGGATCTTTGATTAATGGAGAAAGAAGGGCAAGTGGACAGCAGTAAAAGAAGGCGCATCAGTCTGCCATGAAAAATATTACATATTAAGGTAAGTAAATACACCTATATAAACTTTAGCTAAACATAATTTCAGTTGTCACACCAAGGTATGATGAAAATAGCATCACAATCGAATTGTGACAAACGGTATGTGTATTAAATGCAAGCTTCTGAGCTCATTAGCCTGCAAGCTCACTCTCTCAGCTGCATATAGAGATAGACTGTGCATATTCCTTGCCATAAAGTATTTCTAAGTTTAAGTGATTGGTGAAAGAACCAATGGCGACATAAGGGAAAATGTTTTATGCCGAGAATGTTTAGGGTCTGGAATACACTACCTGACAGTGTGGTGGAGGCAGATTTAATCTGCTCCTTCAACAGGGAGAAAACATTTGCAGGGCTCAAGGAAGGAAGCTTTCCCTAGTCATAGGATCCCTACAGTGCAGAAAGAGGCAATTTGGCCCATTGAGCCTGCGCTGACAACAATTCCACACAGATCCTATACCTGTAACTCCACGTGTTTATTCTGCTAGATCCTCTGCCACTAAGGGGCAATTTAGCGTGACTAATCAACCTATCTGCACGTTTTTGGACTATGGGAGGAAGCTGGAGCACCTGGAGCAAACCCAAGCGGACAAGTGAATATGCAAACTCCATACTTTTCTGCTGTACAGCTACCTGAACAAGCAGTGTAGTAACTTGAACTTAAAGGCAACACATCTGATAATGCATAATGTCATCAGCGTGGGACTGTCAGCTTCAATAGAATATCAAAACCTGAAACAAACAAAGAAAGAAATGCTGGATCAAGCAGAAAAGAACCAATCACTTGCAAGTAATTTGCCTTTAAATAAGTATAACAGCATCCTGCACTAACATTTACACCTGAAGAAAAGCAACAAAGTCAGATAAGCTGGTTATTTATTTTGGTAACCTGAATCTACTGTGCATAAATCAGCAGTTGTATATAACAGTATCACACTTTACGATTCTTGTTGGATGCGAGTTGCTTTGAGATCTCCTAAAGAAGGAGTTACATTAGTGAATTTTTTTTCATCTCTCTTTTTAACAAAAAAAGGCCAGCTAGCCACCTGGGATGTATAGAAAATGCCATAATGGAGCAGAAAGAACTCAGTAAGAATTTAGCAACACCAATTTTAAATCCAACCGATTTATTTGATAGTAAAATTGCGAGCTTTCAACACTCCGTGTCTTCCTCAGGCAAATGCAGTGTTCTGGTCTGCAATAGCACATATCAGCACAGACAGTCAGAGATTGCTGATTAGAATGCGAATCCTTACATCTAACCTGCTATTCAAGTGTTAAAGTGGCTAACAATGTGTGTGAAGGGAATCCAGGATTCCCTTCACACACATTGTTAGCCACTTTAACACTTGAATAGCAGGTTAGATGTAAGGATTCGCATTCTAATCAATCTCTGACTGTGCTGATATGTGCTATTGCAAACCAGAACACTGCATTTGCCTGACGAAGGCACAGAGTGTTGAAAGCTCGCAATTTTACTATCAAATAAATCGGTTGGATTTAAAATTGGTGTTGCTAAATTCTTACTGAGTTCTTATTACCCCAGTACAACGCTGGCATCTTTACATCATAATGGAGCAGCACAGTGAGACAGTGGTTAGCACTGCTGCCTCACATGCCAGGGATCTGGGTTCAATTCCAGCCTCTGGTCATTGTGTCTATATGGAGTTTGTAAGTCCTCCACATGTCATGTGTGGGTTTCTTCTGAGTGCTCCAGCTTCTTCCCACATGCCAAAGATGTGCGAGTTAGGTTGATTGGCCATGCTAATTGCCCTTTGGTGTCAAGGGGATTAGCAGGGTAAATATATGGGGTTACAGGGTGGAATGATAACATTGTGACTTTGATTAAAGCCAATTTGCTGCAGGAGCATAGGTGAAATCAGATGAGACTGATTCAAATATGAGTGTTTTTGGAAGGATTGTAAGAATTTAGGTCAGATTCAAGAACTTGAGGGGGAAAGGGACACAGAAGAAGGGGCTGTAGTTTGCAGAGGTCGAAAGTCAGATTTTGAGGAAACAAGTGATGGTAATTTTTTTTAGAATGAGTACGACAGAACTTGAGGAGAGGGAGATGATAACAGCTTAGAAAAGATAAGAAGCAGTACCTGAGGAGAAGAAACTATTTACAAAATGAGATAGCAAGAGAGCCAGGAGGGGAAATTTAGAGGAATTAACAAAAAAAGAGTGGGATTGTTGCTGAATGACCACCTTCTGCACTGGAGGGATTCTATGATTTAAGATTACTGTAGCGTGAAATAAAAGAAAGGTCCACTGCAGCATTCATTGGTAGATTTAGATCCTGATGTTCAAAAGACTTGTGCTTATTGTAGATCTTGTGGATAAAGGGTAAATCAATCATCAGAATGCACTTGTATTTCTTCACTGTAAGCTCTTTCTTTTCCTTTCTTGTTCTCTCTGGTGAAGGCTACGCACCTTGCTAGGTTTGATTCTATTGATACTTGTGTTAACTCTGGAATATTTTTTGCCCCTTCTATTAGGTGATGTACGGGTGAGGAGCCGAGCAGGATTTCAACCTGAAAGAAGAGATTCTTATCCTTACGTTGATTTTCGCCTTTTGTACTGTAAGTGTATTATTTGATGCACCTTCTGAGGTTGCTTAAAGAGCAACTCTCCTTTCATGTTTTGAAAGGAAATTTGTTCAGCTTGTAATCTAAAAATTTATCATATCCTGATACTTTAAAGTATCAAGAAACTTGGAATGCTGAAACTCTGGAAGCGTCTGCTAGAGCATTGTACCAGTTCCATCATTTTACAGAGGAAAGTTTAATTTCATTAGTATTGCCTTAGACTCATGCCTTTCACTACTTCCTCTCTTACCTCCATTCATGCTCAAATATCTCTGAGCATATCTTCTACCTGAACCCTACTACTTACTCTTTTTTTTGTTAATTCCTCTAAATTTCCCCTCCTGGCTCTCCTGCTATCTCATTTTGTAAATAGTTTCTTCTCCCAGGTACTGCTTCTTATCTTTTCTAAGCTGTTATCATTTCCCTCTCCTCAAGTTCTGTCGTACTCATTCTAAAAAAAAATTACCATCACTTGTTTCCTCAAAATCTGACTTTCGACCTCTGCAAACTACAGCCCCTTCTTCTGTGTCCCTTTCCCCCTCAAGTTCTTGAATCTGACCTAAATTCTTACAATCCTTCCAAAAACACTCATGTTTGAATCAGTCTCATCTGATTTCACCTATGCTCCTGCAGCAAATTGGCTTTAATCAAAGTCACAATGTTATCATTCAACGTAGTGACTGACCGTGTTTTCCTTGCCCATTCTGACCCCTCTAATTTTTGACATAGTTGACCACATCATTTTCCTGCAACATATCTTTTCCATCTCCAACTCAACGTCATTGGGAAGAGTGTCACAACTGGATTGCCCCAAGAATCTATCCTTGGTTTCTCTTCAGGAAAGATTTCTAGGTGTTGGAAGAGAAACAGTGCATACTGTCCAGCATGATATCAGCATTGATATGAATACAAAATTTATGTATTTGGTTTGTATTCCCTTGACTTCAGAAGGTTGAGCAGTGATCTAATTAAGGTGTTTAAAATGAAGAATTCAATTTGAGGCTCATTGCAGAGAACCTATTTCCTCTGCTGGGAGAATTCAAATCAAAGAAGCATAAGCTTAAAATTAGGCCTAAGATGTTGAATGTTAAATCAGGAAAAGTTCTGTCACACAAAACTTGGTGTAAATCTGGAATTTTCTTCCCTCAGAAAGATAGTAACTGCTGTGACATTTGACAGTTTCAGGCTTGGACTTTGTTGTTGTTATTAAATGAGATAAGAATCATAGAACTCCTACACTGCAGAAAGAGGACATCCAGCCCATCGACTTTTAACCGACTCTCTGACAGTATCTCGCCCATGCCCATCCTCCTGCCTTGTTCCCATAGTCCCACATATTTGCCCCCCACATGTTTATCCCACTAATCCCCCTAACCTACACATCTTTGGACATCAAGGAGCAATTTAGCATAGCCAATCTACCTAATCTGAGATGTATAACAAAGGCAGGTTACGAAGAGTTAAGATACATGTCTACGATGATCCAGTAGAATGACAGAACAGGATCAGAGAGCTGAATGGCCTGCCATGTCATCTTCCTGTTGACCCTTAGCAATATTATATGAAGTATTTAGGGTCGTTCTTTGTGCATTTTGATGAGCTCCTTCTCTACCTCACCACCTATCTCTCTTGATCTGTTCGTTCACTGTTTTATTGTAATCCTAACATCCAGTTCTAGATGAAATGCAATTTCAACATTGTAAACAAGAAAGATGCAGCCTTCATTTTCAGGCTCATCACAAATACCGCACCCTTTGTGTAGTTTCATTCTCCACCCCCGCAATTGTCATGTTGAATCAGAGCTTTAAAAGCCTCAGCATCCTATCTAATTGAATTGAGCTTTGGACACCTTCGGATCTATGTTACAAAGACTGGCTACCAATTTATCCCAATGCTCCCATATTGGTTCTGCGTATTGCCTATCCACTGCCGATACCCTCATCCAGGCATTCTTCACCTCCAGATATAACCATTCTAGTGCTCTCCTGTCTAACTTCCCATCTTTCACCCACCCTAAAGTTCAGTTAGTGAAAAACTGTTGTATCTGCATAAAGTCCAATTTGTTATAACGCTCTCGACTGTGAACAGTTTTGTATTTCTCCAACTCTGGTCTCTCTGCATCTGCAGCTCCGTTTGTCCCACTGTCTGTGCCTTGAGGATCTGGGCTTTGTGCTCTGGAATTCCATCCTCTCTGTAAAAACTCCTTTAAAATGTACTTTCTTAACCAAATGTTTGGTCACTCCCACTTTTTGTTTTCATTTTCAAATAAGATATTTTTGTGATTTTGTGCCTTGGGGCCTTTCTATGTTATTGTTGAATCAGAGTAAGAAGTCTGCAACACCAGTTTTAAATCCAACCGATTTATTATAAAGGTAAATAATATAATATTTTATTATATTAAAATATATATATATATATTTTTTCAGACTTCTTACTGTGCTTACCTCAGTCCAACGCTGGCATCTCTACATCATTATTGAATCAGAGCCAGGATTTGGAAGCCTATTAACTTTCACCCAGAGTTAATTTGCAACATTCAGCTAATACATCTGCTGTTTCTGTTACCTTTTGCAATACATTGTACTGAAGGCACAAGTGTGGAAAAGACCTTTGCAAAGTGTATGTCTTAGATGTTCTCAGTGTTAGATGCCAGTTGCAAAGCTAAAATATTTTGACTGGCTGCCATTTTGATTCCAGTTAAACTCAAATAGCCACAGCTTGCAGTAAAGCTCATAAAATAATTAAGAACAAAAAAAACAAACTAAATATAAAGGTATGTATGGGTGGTTTTCTCCACCCTCTCAGCTGTGTGTTTCTTGGTAGCAGGAGGCAGTATGCCATTCAGTGGTGGTGTGTTTCTCTGGACCCGTCACTGTCAGTGGGATTTCCCGTTGAAGCTACTCCGTGCTTCCGGCGAACATGCGGACATGGGTGCGTTGCTGGCAGGACCAGAGTCGCGCTGGCATGGATGGTCTGAGAATTATGGCCTATGTCATTGAATATGTTCTTTGACATTTTTACTCAAATGCCTTGGCTGTTTTTAAAAGCCTCAAGTTATTTTTCAAGTAACACTTGTTTGAAAAAGCATTTGCATGTCTAATTTTAAGCATGAAAATTCCTTAAAATAGTGAATGTGCTATGTACAAGTCTGTAAGGAAAAAATGCTACTTAAGAGCTGTGCATATTTCTTACAGAAGCCACATTATATATGCTGTTTTTACAAGTGCGCTGCAATGACGCAATTCTTTGTTAGACTTCAAAAGTAATTTGCCTTTAAACTGAAAGGTGCTTTGATCTCTTATGTTTTAATGCTATTTCTGGGTTTTTTTCCAAGTCATTACAGTTAGCGATGTGTGAATAGTTTAACCAATGAAGTTGATTACACAGAGATTTACAACATATCTAAGATGTCACTTTGCAGCCATTTAAGCAGTACTTTTACATCATTCACAGTATTGTCTTTTATAGCAGCACATCCACAAAATTTCAAGCAGCTTAATAGTATATAACTAAAAAACCATATTACGATAAGGAGCTGTTACATGTGAACCCAGAGATAATGATATATTGTCATTTTCTGGCCTTCTGTAAACTGGTGTAGAACGAAAATCAGTATGAATTTTGCAGTCTCCATTTTCTGATGTTGTAACTGATCTGTCCGGTCTAGAATCTCATGGGTATATTGTAATTACTTAAGGGCAAAAAAAGGTAACTTGTGGAAAGAAATCAAACTTCATGTAATTTGGTTGAGATAAGTGCCTCACAACATTGCATCTAATTAAGGCATAGTTTCTAATGAGCTGAGTGCTTGAAATATCTGAGTTTTCTCTTGGGAATATTAATTAATTGAGAAAGCAATACTTATCTATTTTATGTACCATTTTTAGACAAGTAAAATGTTGTACAGCCATTTCAAATTTATTAGTATAGATATAATCCCCTTAATATTGGGATGTGTAGTTGTGGCCTAACGTACCATTATTGTAAGTAATTTAGGTTCATTGTTCTTTATATACTGTACTACAATTAAATGGATAATGTCAGGAGAGTATCCAAGAACTCTTCAATTTGTTTACTTGCCCTTGTGTGACAAGTACAATGTCTATAATTTTTACTTTAGTTACCTGCTTCAACACTTTCGTGCTTTTCCTGGGAACATGAAAGAGACTTCGCAATCAGTTATGCCTCCTGTTTTGACTGAAGAGTTAGATGTCAAAATATTAGAATTATTTAATGTTGAATTTCTTATTTACTGTGCAGTAGATTGATTTTACAATAGCTGTAGGAGACCCTGGTTGTCACAAATGGTTACTGGTTACTTTTGCTCTTGAGGACAATCCTTTGTAGTTTTATAAAGATCCCTTCCAAATCTAAATTGAGGGTGTTGACTATGAACTGATGGTTCATGATGTCAACTGTGATTGAACAGGGAAGGTATTAGATTATGAAGTGCTGAGCCTTAGGAAATTATTGATCTTTCGGAATGGTGAGTTGAGAATTGAGAGAAATTGGGTATATTCTTCTTAGTTCTAAGTCAGACCAGGATATCTACTAAATCCACCTAATTTTCTGTGTCAGAGCTAATTACATATGTTGGTGAACTCCCAGTGGTGCATCTGCTCTTTAGGGAAAGGAATATTTGTGATCCTGCAACAGGAACTCACTGCAGTAGCTTAAATGGGCAATGTCCATTTTATGGGACCCCACAAATATTTTTGCAGAAATTATTGATGAAAATCAAAGATGTTCTGGCCAATATTTCATTGTTGTTTAGTTTCCCTTGATTTGAGATTGGCATCTACTCAAGTTTCTGCCATTGACCTTCACATGACTGACCAGGCCAATTCTGAATCTGCAGCTTTTTGGCCACGTGAGGCATAATGTCCCATGTGGTCGTGAGTTTGGAGGAATTACTTCCATTCCTTTCCTTCTCAGCCACCACTGTCTCTTCAAAGATGCTATGACTCAAAACGTGATGCAGCTTGATGGACAAGCATTTTCTTTGTCCTCCCTGAAACATTGGCTATTTGAGAACTGAGAAATAGGACCTGGCAGAGAGACAGTTTTTGGCATCAGGGCTAGGTGTCCAATCCATTGAAGTTGATTTTGCAGGATTTTTACCTGAATGCTTGAGAAGCTGGTTTTGAGGAGGACACCAGCATTTGTTTGATAGTCCTTCCATTGAATCCATAGGATGTAATGGATTTTCTGATAGAATTTCTCTAGTGCACTTAAGTGTCGCTGACACACTTTCCAGATCTCATTGCAGTACAGGAGATGTTAACAGCAACTGGGATTTTTATTGACTTGCAGCAGTCTTTGTTAACTGCTGTAATTTGTAGAAGATTGAGCTGCCACAGCTGAGCTGGTGTTTGATCTCCTCATTGATAGTGACCTTTTTTTTTGAGAGGTTGCTACCAATGTATGGGAAGTGATCAACATATTCCAGGGATTCTCCTTCACCATACATGGGAGGTGGAATGTTTAGCTAGCCAAATTTGGGCTGATGTGAGATTTGTTTAGATAACATTCAAGGACAGGGCAAGTTTCTTGAATGCAAAATTGAAGAGCTTGAGAGTAGCTTGTATATCTGCTTGAATGGCACCCCATTTACCAGCTTTAAATAATCACTCGCTGCAGCATCTACAAAATGCACTGCAGCAACTCACCAATGCTTTTTTCATAGCATCTTCCAATCTGCAGTCAGCTGTCTAGAAGGACATGGGCAGCAAACACATAGGAATAATACCATCACAGATATCTCAGTGCAGAAGAATCCCTGTGGCCTATTGAGTCTGCACCAACATGAGAGACCTGCAAAAATACCTTTCTCCCTTCTCACCATATCTTAAAAATCTCTGTTGATCTATAGTTCTGTGGTGTTGTTACTCTTTCCTGTCACCCTAGAGGAAACATGTCGGGCTTATACCCTGCCCATTTCCTTTCTGAATGCTTCCCGATGCTCTTCTGCAGATATACCTTCGTGTCACCCCTCCTTCCTCCGCCTCCAAAGTAGCTGTTCCCAGTCTACTGTGGCCAGATTTTCATTGTTTTACCAAAATCCACTCTTTCCCAATCCACAACATTTTTTTTTGCAAATTGTCTATGTCTCTGTCTTTGTAGATAATAAGCTTAACACCATATTGTGGTCACTATGGCTAAAATGTTTGCCCACAACCACCTCTGGCTTCATTCCCCAGAATTAGTTGAGGCACTGCGTAGTCACCCCTTTTTTGGACTGCTACTTAGTGTATACATTTCAGGACATCCACTCCAAGCAGTTAACACTGTGATAGCAATTAACCCAATTAATGTTGGAAAAGTTGAAATTACCTAAAACAATTACCCTTTTGTTGTTTATACACACCTTTGAGAATTGTGCACATATTTGCTTCTTAATTTCTCACTGGGTATCTGGGGGACTGTAATAAACACAGCAATGTGGCTGTCCCTTTTTTAATTCTTAAGCTCTACCCACAAAGCCTCATTTGATGTCCTTCCCAAAATATCATCTTACTATAATAAGTAACTCTTTAACTAATAATGCAATGCCTCCTCCTCTTTTACCTGTCCCCTGTCATGCCTGGAGGTTCTATATCTTAGAATGCTGAGTTGTCAATCCTGCTCTTTTGTCAATCACAACTCTGCAATGTTACTATATCACAATTCCACTTGTCAACCATTGCCTTTAACTCATCTGTTTTATTATGATATTCCTGGCATTAAAATGGAGGCCAATCCAGCCTTGCATTAATTATTCCCATGAAGCTTAATATAACTGTGCTGCCTCTGACTTGATTGTTTTATTGTCTTATGTTGTGTCCCTGTTCTGCTAACAGTCTGTGTCCCCTCTTTCTTGGGAAGCTGCCAAAAAAGTTGCTAAATATAAAGGGACTGGGCTTTGGAAGTGTGCAATCCTGTGTATGATATGTGATGCAAAAACCTGGTGGATTTGAGACTTTCTCCAAATTGTAGTCCATTCTGACCATGACCCAGGTGGCATCACTTTTCTCTCATTCCCAGCTGCTGCATTTTTACAGGTTTTATCTCACAGGTTTTTTTAAATTTCACTGTAGCGTTATGTAACTATTTTATTTGGCTAATTCTGGAAAATAAGAGAGATCTGCTGACTGGCCTTTGAAACTAAGAAAAAACATATTACTTCTACTCTTATTGTATGACATCCATTTGTTTGAAATGGACCATCCATGCATCAAGCTTTGACATCTCTCCTATGGTCCAAGGATAATGAGAATAGACTTCTACCTTTAGAAGTGTTTATTTTATAAATATATTTGCATTTTTCCCAGTTTCTTGTGTTGACCAGTTCCAGTTGTCAGCAGTTGAAGATTGTTACTTTTTTGAATTAGACAAAACAGAATCTCAAGTCCTAATGAAAAAAGGCTTGAAAAAGATGAAAGCAGCACTTTGTTGGCTCCCAACTGGTTCACTCAATCTCAGCTGTTGACTATTTTGAAAAATTGGCAGCATCTATTGCAGTTGTCAAAAACATAATCCAAACGAAGATATTTCGTATGTTTGATGCTATTGGCCAAAAATGTGATCCAGAAAAATAAAGTTAAGCTTTCATACAGTCATTCTACTTTAAATTCCACCTGCTGGTCACCATTATACCTCGTACAAAGAAAGATGATTGCGGCTGTTGGAGGCCAATATCTCAGCCTGAAGACATTGCTCAGGAATTCCTCAGGGTGGTGTCCTAGACTGAGCCAACTTCTTCACAGTAACTTTCCGTTCAGAATTGGGTGGGATATTTGCTGCTGATGGCATAGTGTTCAATATCATTACTTAAGTAATCTGTGCTATGAATAGGGCAAATTCCGGCATAAGCTGATATGGTAAATAATAGTCATATCATTTGATTGTCAACCAATGACTGTCTGCAACAAGATAGAATCTAACCATCGCCCCATTATATCATTATGTTAACATCACTGAATATTCTGTAAGTTGATCAGAAACTGAAGTGGACTAGGTGTATGAGTATTGCTACTACGAGAGCAGGCCAGTGACTTGAAATTCTGCAGTGAGTAACTCACCACTTGACTTCCCAAAGCCTTTCTACCATCAGCAAGATGCAATTGACAAGTGTGATGAAATACTCTCCACTTGTCTGTATGATTGCAGCTCCATCATTTGAAGATTGACAGCATTCAGGACAAAGCAGCCTGCTTGCTTGGAACTCCATTCGCCACCTAAATTGTTTGCTCCCTCCATCTCTTGTGCACAGTGACAGCAGTGTGTACCATCTACAAGATGAGCAGCAATAATTCACCAAAGCTCTTTCAATAGCATCTTTCAAACTCATGACCTCTACTGCCTGGAAGGTAAAGGGTGACAGGTGCATGGGAGCACTTGCACTGCAAGTTTCCCTTCCAAAATGCATACTATCCTGACTGGGAATTACATCATTACTCTTCACTTTTGTTGGGTCAAAATCCTGTAACTCAGTCTCTAATGGCACTGTGGATCTCTTGAATCTCACCATGGACTGTTGGGTTTCAAGGAGACAACTCGTCACCACCTTTTCCAGGTAAACTAGCTATGGGCAGCAATTGTTGGTCTAAACCGTGACACTTCCATCCAGTGAAATAATTAAAAATGAATTCTGGAACAATACTGTTCTTTCTTTTAAAATATTAAGAAAATAATCTTCAAGTCAAGTACTTTTTTTTTTGCAGTGCCATCAGAAACCGAAGAATTGGCTTCAGCAAGTAAGATCAGAAGGTTGCTTAGTTTTCAAAGATATTTTCGATCAACTCGTTTATTTCGTGGTATTTCTTCTCAGAATTCCCTGTGCATCCTGGATGATGATTATAGTGGGCAAGCCATGGTAAGTTTGAAATGTTAATTGAACATGAGTAAACTTGGACTGAATTATTATGATTTTCATGCTCTTTTTATGGTAAAAGCTTGGACAATTGCTGTTGTAATAAATGTTCATGATTACAAGTATTTCTAAAAGCACAGATTCCTTGTTCACATAGTTTGAAAGCCAGAGTAGCTCTCAATATATTTTTGAGTCTTATCTCTGATTTTAGTTGTTACTGTACCAAAGACCAAATGATTTTTTTTGAAGTTTGACATTTAGAATATAAATATCTCTGCTCCTCTTTGGCCATTGGGAAAATGATTGCACTCCAATGGTGGTGAATTATGAGGAATAGTTCTCTTGTCATCTGTCTCCCTTCTCTCCTGCAAGTAATGAGGGGCTTTAGAATCTACTTTGCAAGGGTTGAGGCAATGTGATTAGCTAAAATTCTGCTTGGCTGTCACCATGATATCAGGATATTTTATAGTTGGTCTTCCTTCTGTATCATATCCTCAAAACAGTTTTCACACTCCCTCTCTGTCACATTTATAAATATCATTGATGAACTTCTGAATGAGCACAAAATACTGGAAATGCTGGAAGTCTGAAATAAATCAGCACATGTTGAAAGCAGTGGATCAAACAACATCTATGAAGAGAGAAGCAAAATTAACCTTTTAGTTAATGACCTTTTGGATCTGAGACATTAACTTTGTTTCTCTATCCATAGATGCTGCCTGATTTGTTAAGTATTTTCAGGGTTTTCTGGTGAGCCTTATTAACTACAGGTTTAAAAGTTGGTTACTGTTAACTCAGTTGGAGGAAATGGATTGTCCCCTAGCAGATGGCACAACGTCATTACAGCAACAAGCCGGGTAAAACATCTGCTATTCACACACGTTACCAGGACACCACTGATTGATGAATGCGAGAAACACTTGGATGGGACAACTGATTGTAGCCATTTCGAGACATCTCTAGAACCTTGTTAAACTGGTCAATTTGTATGTGAGAACTCCATAATGGACAATGGGAATTCGCACCTAAGGTTCAGCTTTTGTGCAAGTCATGATTAGATATATTAGTAATCATTTATTATCCATTATTTTCACAGTTATACCACACAGTTTTTTGGGGGAGAATTCTGCCTATGGTTTTTGGAAATCTGCAATTAAATAGTGGCTCTTTGATATCTCTTCTTAATTTCATTCTTCTTTGCCATATGTTTTTTCTATTATTTTTGGGGAGCTTTTTGACTCTGCTACAGTGAAGATGGATACAATATTCTTGTTCATGTTCTCTTCCATTTGCTTATTTCCCAGTCCTGTCGTCTGAGGGACCAGTGCTTACTATCCCTCATATAATTTTCCATGTAATGATTTCACTCTGTTCTTATATTTCTTGCTGTTATTCTCTCGTGCTCCAATTTTTCCCCCTTTTCTTTTTTTAGTCAGTTTTTGCTGGTTTCTAAAATTTCCCAAACTTTCTGGCCTGCCACTAATTTTTGCAGCATTTTATATCTCTTCCAATTTGATCCCATTCCATGCATGTTCTTTCATCTACTCCTCCCAACTGTACCAAATCTCCATCACTTGGTATCTCAGACTTGATGATCAGGTTCTCTACGATACAGAAGCAAAACACTGTGGTTACTGGAAATCTCTTCCAGTAACCTGCTGAGTATTCCAATGAGTTTTGTTTTTCTATTGTGGTTTGTGAGGATCTTCTGGATTTGAAAAACAGTCTATTTTTGCGATAATACGCAATTAAAAATGTTCTTTAAGAATAAATTTCAGCGTGCAAAGATGTATTGTTGAATTTTATTTTCTCCGTGCTTTCAGCGTATGCTAAAAAAGGATGGAAGTTGGAATTTTGACATCTTTCTTTTTGACAGACTAACAAATGGTAAGTTGGATCAAAAGATTGCACTATACCAGTTTTTAGCAACGTCATATATTTTTTTCAAGTCTGACAATATTTATTAACTTTTAATTGGAAGGTTGACATGCAAGAGTCCAGCCTTTTCTCAGTGAAGCCATGTTGTACAGATGTTCTGAGCAAAATAGCTGAGGATTTCTTCACTGATGTTTTTTCTAAAAAGCAGATTGGATATCAGGAAGAAAAATATTCTGAAATTATTAATGTACATTTGTGATGCCATTTTAATCAGTCAGACTATTGAACCATGAACCACTGTGATAAATCAGAGTTGAGAGACTGAACCATTTTGGTTCTAATGTTTTGAATCAAACTCCACCGAAACAAGTTTCCATGCCACTCCCTTTTCATCCACACACGTGAGCAACATAACCAGTAGGGTGTCATGAACATCTTTGACTTCAGGATCACACCCACTCCCATCCTGACTATCGCAATGCAACTGCATATAGACCGTAGTCAGTAAGGATAGGCAACAACACCTCCTCCATGATTGTTCTCAACACACATGTTCCAGAAGCCTGTGTTCTCAGCCCCTACTATACTCCTTCATACCCCTTTTGACTGTGTGGCCAAATTCCTCTCCAATTCGAATTTGAATTTTGCTGACGACATCACTATAATGGTCAGGTTTCAAACAATGATGAGACAGAGAATCTGGTGAACTGGTATGAGGACAATAATCTCTCTCTCAATGTTAACAAAACAAAGGAGAGAGTCATCAACTGTAGTGGAGGGCATGCCCCTCTCTACATAAATGGGGGCAAAGTAGAAATGATCAAGAGCTTCATGTTTTTAGGTGTCCAGACCATCAACATCCTGCCCTGGTCCCTCCGTGCCACGCTATAGTTAAGAAAGTCCACTAGTGTTTCTACTTTCTCAGGAGAGTAAGGAAACATGGCATGTTTGTTACAACTCTCACCAACTTCTACAAATGCACCATGGAAAGCATTCCTTCCTGTTTTATAATAGTTTGGTATGGCTTGTGTCTATCCAAGACCACAAGAAATGAAGCCCAGTCCATCACTCAAATCAGCCTCCCACCCATTGACATTATCTATATTTCCCACTGCCTTAGAAAAGCAGCCAGCATAATTAAGGACCCCATGCACCCCGGATATGCTCTCTTCCACCCTTTTCCGTAAGGAAAAAGATTAGTAGTCTGAGATCACATACCAACTGACTCAAAATCAGCTTCTTCCCTGCTTCCATCAGATTTTTGAATGGACCTACTTCACATTAACTTAATCTTTCTTTACACCCTAGCTATTACTAACATCACATTCTGTGCTCTCTGCTTTCCTTCCCAATGTATTCCCAATAGGCTATTCTTTGTATAGCATGCAAGAAACAGTACTTTTCATTGTATAGTAATACATGTGACAATAATAAATCAAAAATGGATAAATGAGACCCGATGTGTTGAAAGCTGTACTATAACTTTCACAAGCTACTGTGCAGTTCATCTTTCCTTACGGTGGATACATAAGAAGCACCATTACTTTTTTTGTACTGATGTACTGTAATTTGGCAATTAAACTCCCAATTCCCAGAAGTTATCGTTTGGATTTCCAACCACACCAGGGTGAGGAGACTGCATTCCTGCAGACAATTACCTAGAGCTGAACAATCCATTTGTAGGGACTGAAGTTAGATTGACACAAGTCTTTCCTTTCATGTGGGGAGTTATTTTTTCTCTCTGCTGGCTTTTTGTCCTTGTGAAGATGCCAAATAAACAGGAGAAATAGTGGCAGAGAAAGCCATTGAGCCCGTCAATTCGGTAATGTGACAACTGATCTGACTGTGTGGCCTTACCTCCACTTTCCTGCCTCTTTCTATAACTCTTGATTCCCTTTTCAATGAAAAATCTCAGCCATGAATATATTCAATGATCCAGTTTCCACGGCTTGCTGGGGAAGAGAATTCTAAACATTTTCTGCAAGGACTTCTCAAATTTGATTGTACCTCATTTTATTTCTTCTCCACTTGATATTATGTTTTCCCTGTATGCTGAAGACACCCAAGTCTAAGTGTTCTCTTATTGTTGATTCTGCTGTACCCCTGCTTGTCTGACTATCAGAGACAAAATTGTATCCTTTTGTGCATCAAGTTTTAAAGTCCCCCATCCCCCCACCCCGTCCTTTCTATGTGCCAAATTTGGCTGGCCACCTATCCCCAATGCATTGATTTAAAAGTGCCTTCAGCTCCATCGGCTCAGCATGTGCCTCTCTGCTCTTCTGTTTTTGGCCACTTTTACTTCATGATTTAAGCTGCAACTAACCTAATTTGCCATTATATTTAGAGTAAAAAACATGATGCTGTGTTTGGAGTGGTGGATTTAAAAATTTGTTGAGTGCCAGAGTCATTTCTGATGTTCTAAACTACTTTTCCTTGGTGGTGCTAAAGGCCTGGTCTAGAAAATACTGATTTCTTTCAGAATGCATTGTGAAGTATTTTCAACTTTTGGAGCTAAAAGTTACTCTCAATGACTTTTATATGCATGTATGTATTAAAATTTAAAAAAAAATTGCTTGTCACTTGACTCTTGACTCTATACCCCCCCCAATCAGAAGTTAATGCACAAATATATATTAACTTAAAGTATAATCTTCAAACAATGTAGAGTACAAAGCTTTTGAATCTGAATGGAGTGAGCACAAAAAATGCAGCCTGTTACGTGATTTCGCCACCAGAATTTTGTTTGTGCTTCAAATTTGTGGTGTTGATGGATGTGCCCTCAATGCCATTTCACATGTTGCTGACTGCAGTTATCAGTTTTAAGAGCCATTTTGATTGTTTTGGGCAGTTGTTATATGATATATCTTACCTAGTCTTTGACGATCTTCAGTCTCGATGTTTAGGTCCCTTGCACTTGTCCTGTAGCTCAGGCTAAATTTGACCCATGTTGCAAGTTTCCCCGATCTCTGTGTTGGGGAATTTGGCCAAGCTCACTGCCACAAAGGAAGTGTTCTTTGTTTGCTGTCCAAGTAGCTAATGTTTCTGATGAGGGCACACATAACTTGTCTGTTTGCCTGGTGCTGACTTAATAATTAATGAAATTGAAAGCTGCTTCATTTAGCTCCCTAATCTGAATACCTACATAATGAATAAAATATCTCTGAAATGAAGTTCAGTATAGGAACACTCCCTCCCTAGTACTGTGCTCATTTTAGAGATAATCTGATCAGTATTAAACCACTTATTGAGTTTCAAAACCCCTGTCCATTCTTGCAAAAAAGAAGTATGGTTTGTGTACGAATTGACCAGAAGTGTACATAAACTTCAAGTGCAGCTTGACATGGACACTGCAGCTGTTTGGTGTTGGAATTTAGACTATTTTGGTTAAGTAAATGCAACATCCTATTTATGAATTTAAAATTTACTGCAAATGTATTGGAACCTAAAGCTAGGAATAATTTATGTATATTTCAAACAAGACACAAGATGATTCTGATGTCTGGATTCCAGGAGAATCAAGTTAAAATTAAAAATAGTGATTTAAATAAATATATGTCAGTTGAATCCTGTCTTGCCCACTACTTCATGTATTTCAAAAGTTTTATTATCTTTTCGGGAATTTCTGATTTTAGCCAGGTGATGCTTGCAAAGGAGAAATACCTGGCAGATTTGTCTCTAAAGCGTTAGCGTAGGTTAGGGGTGCTCCGAAAAAAGAGATCAACATTGTACTTAAATCTGAAGGGTCATCTCTGCAAACTAAGTTGTCCAGTAGTTGGAGAATCAAGGATTTTTTCATAAGCTAAGGCCTCCATTTTTCTATCCATCTTTAGCTACAGCATTGCTGCCGACTTTGAACTGTTCTGACTTTGGTTTTAAATGTATTTTCTGGTCCACAGACAGTGCTGGAAATGGTTATGTAACAATTGTTCCTTAATGGATTCTGCTGTTCTTGCTTCCTTGCACCTGCCAGATTTCCTGAGCACAGACAGTCAGAGATTGCTGATTAGAATGCGAATCCTTACATCTAACCTGCTATTCAAGTGTTAAAGTGGCTAACAATGTGTGTGAGGGGAATCCTGAGCATTGGTTAGAGAATTGTGTATTTTCTCCAGAGAGCACAGTAAGTGAGGTTTTTTGCTAACCCAGGCAAGTTACGGGGGTTACAGATAGTGTGTCATGAAGCCAAGATCCCTGTTAAGACCGTCCTCATGTGTGCGGAACTTGGCTATCAGTCTCTGCTCAGCGACTCTGCGCTGTCGTGTGTCACGAAGGCCCCCTTGAAGAACATTTACCCGCAGGTCGGAGGCCGAATGCCCATGACTGCTGAAGTGTTCGCCCACAGGAAGGGAACTGTTTTGCCTGGTGATTGTTGAGCGATGCTCATTCATCCGCTGTCGTAGTGTCTGCATGGTCTCCCCAATATACCATGCTTCGGGACATCCTTTCTTGCAACGTATTAGGTAGACAACGTTGGCCGAGTTGCAAGAGTATGTACCGTGCACCTGGTGAATGGTATCCTCACGTTTGATGATGTCGTCCATGTCTATGATCCGGCATGTCTTGCAGAGGTTGCTGTGGCAGGGTTGTGTGGTATTGTGGTCACTGTTCTCCTGAAGGTTGGGTAGTTTGCTGCGAACAATGATCTGTTTGAGGTTGTGCGGTTGTCTGAAAGCAAGAAGTGGGGGGGTGGGGATGGCCCTAGCGAGATGTTCATCGTCATCAATGATATGTTGAAGACTCAGGAGAAGATGTCGTAGCTTCTCCGCTCCGGGGAAGTACTGGACAACAGAGGGTACTCTGTCCACTGTGTCCCGTGTTCGTCTTCTGAGGAAGTCAGTGCGGTTTATTGTTGTGGCACGTTGGAACTGTCGATCGATGAGTCGAACGCCATATCCTGTTCTCACGAGGGCACCTCAGTACTCAATGCCAACAACTGCCAGTTTCCGGATGCAATTTTACAACTCATCCGCTTCATCTTGGACCACAATGTCTTCACCTTCAACAATCAGCTTTTCATCCAGACACACAGAACAGCCATGGGGACCAAATTCGCACCTCAATATGCCAACATCTTTATGCACAGGTTCGAACAAGACTTCTTCAACGCACGGGATCTTCAACCGAGGCTATATACTAGATACACTGATGACATTTTTTTCCTTTGGACTCATGGTGAAACAACTGTATGATGATATCAACAAGTTCCATCCCACCATCAGACTCACCATGGACTATTCTCCAGAATCAGTTGCATTCTTGGACACACGCATCTCCATCAAGGACGGTCACCTCAGCACCTCACTGTACTGAAAACCGACAGACAACCTCACAATGCTCCAGTTCTCCAGCTTCCACCCTAGACACGTTAAAGAAGCCATTCCCTATGGACAAGCCCTCTGTATTCACAGAATTTGCTCAGATGAGGAGGATCGTGACAGACACCTCCAAATGCTGAAGGATGCCCTCGTGAGAACAGGATATGGCGCTCGACTCATCGATCGACAGTTCCGACGTGCCACAACGATAAACCGCACTGACTTCCTCAGAAGACGAACACGGGACACGGTGGACAGAGTACCCTCTGTTGTCCAGTACTTCCCCGGAGCGGAGAAGCTACGACATCTTCTCCGGAGTCTTCAACATATCATTGATGACGATGAACATCTCGCTAGGGCCACCCCCACCCCCCCACTTCTTGCTTTCAGACAACCGCACAACCTCAAACAGATCACTGTTCGCAGCAAACTACCCAACCTTCAGGAGAACAGTGACCACAATACCACACAACCCTGCCACAGCAACCTCTGCAAGACATGCTGGATCATAGACATGGACGACATCATCAAACGTGAGGATACCATTCACCAGGTACACGGTACATACTCTTGCAACTCGGCCAACGTTGTCTACCTAATACGTTGCAAGAAAGGATGTCCCGAAGCATGGTGCATTGGGGAGACCATGCAGACACTACGACAGCGGATGAATGAGCATCGCTCAACTATCACCAGGCAAAACAGTTCCCTTCCTGTGGGTGAACACTTCAGCAGTCATGGGCATTCGGCCTCTGATCTGCGGGTAAATGTTCTTCAAGGGGGCTTTCGTGACACACGATAGCACAGAGTTGCTGAGCAGAGACTGATAGCCAAGTTCCGCACACATGAGGACGGTCTTAATAGGGATCTTGACTTCATGACACACTATCTGTAACCCCCGTAACTTGCCTGGTTTAGCAAAAAACCTCACTTACTGTGCTGTCTGGAGAAAATACACAATTCTCTAACCAATGCTCAGGATTCCCTTCACACACATTGTTAGCCACTTTAACACTTGAATAGCAGGTTAGATGTAAGGATTCGCATTCTAGTCAGCAATCTCTGACTGTCTGTGCTGATGTGTGCAATTGCAGACCAGAACACTGCATTTGTCTGACGAAGACACAAGAGTGTTGAAAGCTCGCAATTTTACTATCAAATAAATCGGTTGGATTTAAAATTGGTGTTGCTAAATTCTTACTAGATTTCCTGAGGCCAGGGTGAAAAACTAGGTTGACTGTGGTTGAAAATATAATCACTTTTAAAGTAAAAGCATCATTAGAATAGTGAAGCGACTAACTCCTGTCCTACAAGTTGATTGATCCCCCTCCTCTTTTCCTGCATCTGTTAAAATTGCAAGTGGACAAGATCGAGGTGAGTATTTGGGTTCCTGTTTCAGCTGGTTAGCCTTTTAGACTTCTACTCAAACTCAACCAAAAATTATCCCCTTGATCTTCATTTGACTTGGTAAAACTTGAAATACCAGTTGATATTGACATTAACTAACATATATTTATAAAACTAATCCATTACTCAATATTTATTCACCTTCAACACACAAGAATCTGTAAAATATATGGAATGCTTTAGCTATTCCATAGCCAAAAAGTAAAACTTGGTCCAAAATGGATTAAGCAGAACTTCAGCACAGTACAAGCCAAAACTTGTACAAGACCCATATACAAATGGTAAGTAAAGATTCATTTCAGTATGGCATTAGAATTCCTTTGTTCATTTAAATGGATAAATAGCAATTTACATAACGATTGTTACTTAATCCTTGAATAATTGTTGAGAATTTTGTGAAACATAGTAACTTGAGAATGCCATTTGCATAAGCCAAAACACAACTGGCATAAGTGGAAATCAGTATAAACATTTCTCTGGATGAAGCTTGCATCATATTTCTTCTGTAAGTGTATTTTTAAGCATGAAAACCACCATTTTATGATATTAAGCACAGCATTTTTTAAAAATGCAATTTTGGTAGTTTTTCATTTTGCTAATGTAAATTATTCTGTTGCCACAAAGCTGAATTTGAATATATTTTAGGTTTCAGTGAGGAGAAGTCAAAACAACTTGCTCGAAACTTAACATAAAGCACCATAAATGCGACTAGGTCCTGGTACACTAACGGGGAAATTCATGCGAGCTATCCTTATTGCCTGGTGGAAGGGAGGAGGCATGCTGTTAATAAACAAGACAGGGTTAAAGATTGAGGAAATTTGGGTTTAGTATCAAAATAAGCATATGCTTTGTACATCTGAACATCCTTGACCTTTAATATTTAAATTGGCATGATGTCGTTGTTACTCTGTTGTTTTGGTACACACTCAGAAAATCCAGGACAATTGAAACTTGGCTTTTCTTTCACATTAACTCTTATTCTTTTATTTTCCATATTGAAAAAGATCATAAACAATGCTTGAAATATTAGACATGTTTAATATGAATATGTGAATGTATATAAATATAGGATGCATTAGAAAGCACAACATGCTTGATTATGAGAGTCCTGTTGTTAAAAGTTTAATGTGCAACAATAAAATTACTGAGAGCAATTGCAATTTACCGATTTACTGTATTTCTTGCTTTTCCAGGAAATAGTCTAATTACTTTGACTCTCCATTTGTTTAAATACCATGGACTTATTGAGCATTTTCACCTGGATTTAGTAAAATTACGTCGATTTTTAGGTAAGTGGCTTTATGTATTTACCAGCTGTTTTTTTTTCCATTTCGACCCCAGTTTTGCGGTGAGCAACGAAGCAACAGCACTGTCCCTTAGCGACGAAGAAAGTTGTCTGCAAATATTTAGCAATCTTTACGGGTGGATTTTTCCCTTTCCCAACATTAATTTTAATCTGGTGCCAACTGAAAGTGATCGCAAGGGTGTCTTTCAATTGTGATTCATTGCACAGGATAAGCAGCCAATCACATTGAAGTAATTCTCATAGACAGCAAACTGGGAAATTAAGGGCACTAATTCTCCTTCGCTTTTTAATAATAGAATTTTATAAGGAGCAAAATAAAGATTGTGATATCCACATATGATTTTTTTTATCATTATGGAATTTATCATCATTTTCAGGGCCATTGAGGCTGTGCAGAAATAATTATGAACTTTGTACTTAGCTTTAGAAATTTCATTCCATAAGGTGCAACATTCTCAAGTTTTTTTTTTACAGTGAGGCTCATAATGTAAAAGGACCAATTCTATTGATACTTGATTACAGAATGGGTGAACTTCAATAGTGCATCCTGTGGAGCGCATGAAATCATTGACAGCAACTTCAGGGTATCATTGTTTAATTGTGCACGTGTGGACTACAGAAGTTGCTGTGTATTTCAAATTAGTAATGACGGTGAATGTTAGCAGTTTTGTTGTTACTATGACAAAGTCCATGTTAATATCTGCCTGGTGCATAATAACTATAATTAATTAGTTAGCATTAAGAAGTCTGAGGAGTTGATGTTTAATATTTCTACTTCCTAATGAAGCTAGAACAAGTTGATTACGGACTTATTGGAGAAGTGGAATAGAAGTAGGAGACATACTGTAAACTCACAGGACGCGAGTTTACAAGTTCAAAGAGTGTAATTGGAGCAGTAAAGGTAGAAATTTGCAAACAAAGATTTTGAAATCAAAACACTCTAGAACTGGACATCAGCTGGAAAGAGGTGATAGACAAGTAACACTTAGTTGAAATAAATGGGAAACAAAAGTTCTGGATGAGATGGAGGTTATAATGTTTGGGACACCAGAATATGGAGTGGAAGGTATATTGAGAAATTTATTTTATGCAAAATTTCATTGTTGTCTTTAGTTTTCAAGTTGATAAAAGTTAATGCTAATGAATTACCAAAGTTGAAATTAAATTTGCCCAAAATACATTTAAAGCATTACCTCTGATATCTTTTAACTTTCCCAGATATTTTTGGTCAAAATAGTAAGTGATTAAAAAACATCTTGTTTTCTGTGCAGTAATGGTCCAGGACGATTACCACCGCAACAACCCTTACCACAATGCAATGCATGCTGCTGATGTAACTCAGGCCATGCACTGTTACCTAAAGGAAGCTAAGGTAAAAACTGAAAAAAAAATCAACTTCAAAGGAAGGACGTATAGATTTTCCCCAATTCAATCCAAACATTTACAAATATTATTTATTAGTACATTTTCTGTGAAATGTTTTCCTGGGGTGACCATTTCTTGGGGGAGGTGGGGGGTGAGCAACCATTCAGATAAAATTGCTGTCCACACTGTGAGATATGAGTGGTGGGAGTTGCTGTCCAAATTGTCTGTGCTGCCTATATGTTAAGGAAATAGACATAGCACTGTTAACCCTCACTGTGGGTGAAGGTTGGTGGTCGTTGCCCAAAATATGGGCAACAACTTTTTGTTTTTTTTTTAGGTGAAATTGAACAACCCTCACTAAAACATACTTGGAATCAGAAGTAGAGGCACAAACCTGCAAATTAACCACACATTATACAACATTATATGTAATTCTACAATTGGACAACATTCGCTAAATAGTCCTCAGGATGCACAGTAAGAATCATGCAAAGAACCAATTTAAGATTGTCATTCAGGCTTGCAGTATAGTGAATTTGCATATATTGGAAGCTATGTATATTAATACATAGAACCCTGATCTTTGCAGACAGAATACATACAACATTGTGACCGTTTCATTCCTCAGGGCAATGTCTTGACCAATCACGGTCAAGCGGTCTAGTTTAAATATCAAATAATGCTTGGCAGTTAATGTTTGACATCATCAGCTTGTGCATTTTCCATGGCAACTCCTTGATCAATCCAAGTCCACTTGCCAACCAAACAGCACTTTCTTCCCGTGCAGTATAAATTGTTGTTTTCCCCTTATGTTGATATTCTTGGAAGTATTCAGATGAACACAAAACAATTTCAGCAATACTCAGGTTCTGTACTAACAAATGACTATTATCCAAATTGGGGGAGTGAAACTCCATATTTGTAAAATTAAATTTTCAGGGCCGGTAAGGATGTTTGGCAATAATTAGAATTTATCAGGCAATTAAAACTGCACTTACACCTGAACGTACCAACACAAAGTTCTCGTAGGTAATTATAGAAGTTTGATGGTCTTCTTATATCTTAATAGGAAATATTGTGACAAGGCACAGGTGTAGTAAAGCTTGCGAGGTACAAGGAAAATCTGAGTGAAAAGTCCTGATTCTGCATTTAACTGTGCATGTGTAGATGCTGTAAGTTACTGTCAAATTTGCTGAGTAGTAGAGCTGAACGCTAATGTCCTCAACATTGGCAAGTTCTAGCCTGTTGCTTAGATGGAAAGCGGCAGTTGCTTATACTTAAATATTTATTTAACATAATTCAACATGTCAATTTTAGTTTTGTTTTAGTTATTTTTATGTAAATGTAAGATGGTCACTTTTTTTCTCTAAGCTTGCCAAGTCTTTTTCTCCATGGGATATTCTGTTGGGTTTGTTGGCAGCTGCCACACATGACATGGATCACCCTGGTGTTAACCAACTTTTCCTAATCAAAACCAATCACTACCTAGCAAGTTTATACAAGGTGAGTGTTGCTCAAATTCAACATTTGTTAAGGAATTCATCTAAAGAGAAAAGAAAGTTTTTATATATGGAAAGAATTCTGCTGAATTACAGAACTTAATCCAGAATAAATTTTATACATATGAAATTAAATTCCTTGATATAGTCTACACTTACATATGGATGCTATTGTAAGAACTAGAACTGCATTTAATTCTTTGACTTTTTTTTTAAAAATTCCATCAAACGTTCTACAGGGATGTTTGCACACTTGTATAAATTGTACATTTTTCAGAAGTTAAATTTATTCTGCCAGCTGTCATAGAACTCTAAAGAAGAATCCAAACAGTGCCTTATCTCATGTCAAGTGTCTTAAAGTTCTTGCCTAAAATAAATATCTTAAAGTTCAGTGACTATCTACTATCTACATGCATAGCATAGTTCCAAACTGCAATGACTCGTCATTTAATTTTGACGTGGTTATTCCTAATTCTAACTATTAATGACTCTATAAGGGGAGGGTAGGTTTTGCAGATTTGCTATCAAGGTGGGTTTTGTGGATTTGCTATCAAGATGCACTTGCATATGAAATATGTATGGGAAAATCATCTGAAAATTCTACTTCTAGATTTAAGTTGTGTTTTCTTGGAGTTTGTTATTGTTCTTGAACTTATGGATGGGGGAAAAGAAAAGAGAACAAATTGGATTACTATTACCATAATATCAATTAGTGTGATATTACTGAGGTAATATCATCAGTACCAAAGTTACAGAATACCCTCTCCATTGATGGAAAAACAAAACATTTGAGACAGTTTTAATCTTCCCATCTTGCCATTTGTTATTCATTTCGGCTGGAGAATGTCAAAATGCTTTGCCATTGCTATAGTCATACACAGCCCCCTGCTGAAATAAATGTTAGCTTTCCATTCACAGCAGTTTTTTTTTTACAGGCCACTGATATTGAATTTTTAGTCCAATCCTTCTTGGGTCCCCAGTATGTCCTTTGCTGTCCTGGGAGTGCCATAATATTTTTAATTAGTGGCCTTGCGCTATCATTCAGTCACCTGACTGTGCATAGCTGTATGCATATGTTGGGAGCAGTGCCCCTGGCGGTGGAATGCCAGACCTGCTTTATATGTTTACACACGTCATCACTGTAAAATACACTTCTAATTTTACAATCTAGATTTGTCAATTTACTCAAATACAATAATGCCAGACTATCAACTTAATGGATTGAGAGACACAGTAGGTTAAGCACATCTTTCACCTCTGGCTCAAATCCAACTCAGATTGTTAGAATCAAATCCTTTATTTCAAAAAATCTCATCCCAGTCTGTGTTAGGCATGAAACTGCTCCTAACTATTTATTGTGATTGAATTATCAATTTCTCTCACAACATGATGAGTGTTGGTTTGCATTGGTAGAAACTTTACTCTGAATTAGAGTGAGGTGTATCTGATTTGGAAGTCCTTAATGCTAACATTAGTTGTTTAAAATGGAAAATGTTTCAGTCTCCAGGAATAACATCTTCACCTTGATCACAAAAAAGTAAATACATAAGCATAACCAATCATTTGCGAGAGAGCATATTCAAACGAACGTACCTCTTCTCTTACCTTGCCTATCACCTTTCCTGTAAAAATCAAATTTGGGAATTATATAGTATCATGGCTGATCACTGTCCTTCTGCTTCATTGTCATTCTTAATATGTGGGCAGAAGTGGTGATTATGCCCAAGCTATTCAACTACAAAGGAATCACATGTCAAATATGCACTTTAGGTTGCTGAAAAATGTTTACTTCTCTCAAGCCTTTCAAGGAGGTAATTTGCATTTGAACTCATACCTGCAACATTTTTACTTCATATGATTCAGCTACTTTGTACCCTGCAGGCAGCAAGAAGGAGGGTGTAGACTGGGTATGAGCAGTGGGCCAGGAATTGGGGGGATATAACGAAGGAGGGGACTGAAGGGGGAGGAGGGAGTGAGGATAATGGAAAGATGAGGGAAGGCAGGAAGTGACATCCAGCCATATTACTGAAGTCACTCCAGAATTTGCATCAGTGAACATCCAATGTTGATGTGTATTGGCACTAAATAGGCATAGGGCTGGCCTTTTTCTTTGTTTCAATAAAAGTTAAAGAATCTCATAGCATTGAAGACAGTCATTTGGCTTGTTGTACCTGTGTATAAAAGATCTGTCCAATTAGTTGGACTCCTGTGCTCTTTCCTAGAATCCTACAAGGTTGTTTTCTGCAAGAGTTCATTTCAATGCACATTGGGGTCAGTGTAACTGCCTAGTCAGTAACTGAAGTAATGATTTTCATTGAGAATGAAATCTTGAGCGTAATCATCAATGACTAAGTCATAAACTGAAGAAAATAAACTTTGCTTTCCTGAAAGAGCTTCATTTTGGATTGCCCAAATAGATTATTCCATAAGATAACTTTGTCTATTGTATTCTCTTGATTTCTTTATTCATTGCTAATTGAGTTTATATAGTTTTTCACATTGTTGTGGTTAATGGTTTCAGAATTGCAAGTGACTTTTGAGCCAAGATTGAGAGCAAAGTGCACAATAAGGTATATACAGTGTCACTTTTCTGCCTGTCCCAGGATATTTAGCTACTGTGCTGACTGAACAAAATAATTTATTCAGCATTGTGCTTGTGGAACATGGTGTGCAGATACTTTGGATAAAGAGCATTGGCCAATGTAAGTCTGTATTTTGTTCTCTGGCACTAATGCATTCCTTACATTTAGTCTGAGTATCTGAAATAGCCATATGCAGACAGGATGTATACAGAACTGTTTTCAGCAATTTCCAGGCCCTAAACTTTCTTCTTTTCACTGTGGACATGCAGTTCCTCTACACCTCCATTCCTGCACCAGGGAGTGTACACCTCATTGAATGGAGGCCCAATGTTGTTCATCCATCACTACCCTCCTCCATCTGATTGGACTTCATTCACTTTCTCTAAATAAAATATTGCTATGGATACATACATGGACCCTAGCTATGCCTGCTTGCTGTAGAATATTTTTTGTTTCAGTCCTATGTGGTCTCCCTCTCATCTCCCTGTGGTACATTGACTGTATCACTGCCATTTATTGCTCTCTACCTGACTTTGTTTCCAGTTTTCATCTTTCTCTTGCCTTCACTTGGTTTATCTGCAGCAGTTACTTGATTTCTCTATCTCCATTTCTGAGAATAGACAGTTAACCAATATTTACCAATCAGTCTACTGATTCTCACAGCTAACATGTATACCAGTGATGGACAACTTGTGGCCTGGGGCTACATATGACCCATCTGGATTCTGAGTGCAGACCACGAGATATTATGTTGACTGTTGCCTATGTGTAGGGTTGTCACATTCTACTGATTTCCATCCATGTAGTTTTTTTCCCTATTGGTATGACTATGAAATACAGTGTAAGGATAAATGAAGTGAGATGTATCCTGATTGCGCATATTATTCTTTGCGAGTGCTGTGGTCGAAGTGTAAATACTTGCTTTGTTTGTTAGCCATCTGAAGTTAGTGATAGGTCTGCCAATTTAGAAATGATTATACATTTTCTGTAACTTATTGTGTATTAAATGTATTTAATTTTAATAATGGGATCGTGATTAGTGATAAGCTTGGTTTTAGTTTTGTGTCCTGCTGAGATGAAGGAGGGCCTCTCAACAGCCTAGGTTGCCTATCACTCTTACATATGCACATCCTCAAACTTCACTTCCTATAAGGACTCTGTCCATTCTCCCAGTTTCTCCATCTCTGTTGCGTCTGTTTAGATGATGCAACTTTCCACATTCACATGTATGATGTGTCTTCCTTTTTCCTCAGCTGAAGGTTTTCCCCACCATGGTTGATGGGGTCTGCCATCATGTCCAGTCTATTGCACGCACTTCTCCTCTTTCCCTTCCTCCCAAAACCATGATGGGATTCCTCTACCATCCCATTCGTTCCACTACCTCTGTATTGGTGAATCATCCTCCTTCCCCACATTACTGCCACCTCTAGCATTATGCCAATGCTAAACACATTTTTTCTGCCCTCCTTTTGTAGCATCCTGAAAGGATGGTTCTCTGATATTCCAGTTTGCTCCGTCACCCCGACACCACTTCCTTTTTCCTTGAACACCACATCTCCATGCAAAATGCACAAATTACAATACGCTGCTTTTTAACACTCCTCTCTTTTCACTGTCCAAGCCCCCAAACACTCCTTCAAGGTGAAACAAAGATTTATTTGTACTTTCAATTTAGTATATTACATTTGCTGTTCATGAATTGTTACATAGGGGAGATCAAATGCAGAATGGATGACCATTTTGCAGATCACCACTGTTCAGTCCACAGTGGTCACCCTGAGCTTTCAGACGCTTGTCATTTGAATTTTTCACCCTGTGCCTTCTCTGACCTTTCTGTTGTCTTCCCTTTGCAGTGTTACAGTGAAGGCCAGTACGAGCTCTTCTTGCTCCTCCCCATTTTACTGGTTCAACACGTCTTACGTTTCTAACTTTTTGCAGACTTGATGAAAGATCATCATTCTGAAACATTAACTGTTTCTTTCTCCTTAGATGTTGCCAGGCCTGCTGAGTATTTCCATTATTTTCTGTTTTTATTTCAGATTTCCAGCATCTGCAATGTTGCTTTTTCATGCATATAGCACCCTCTGGTGTGATAATTTCAGTACTGTATCTGGTGGAAAATTGTCATCTTTATTTTACTGCTAGAGCCAAAGTTCTTGCCAATAAAACCAACTTTAAGCCAACTGTTTAAGTGAAATCTTTTCCATAAACATCCTTAAAATGTCCCTTTTTGAAAATAAAGATATGGAATATCTGATTTGTTAGTTATTCCAGTCTATATTACTAATTTATGCCTGGATATATTTAAAATTAAACCTAGAATCCAGAATGCAGCAATGGGTTATGCATAACTGGCATTTTGCTCACTGAAAAACTGTTCCAAGTTATCGGGCATCGTGCTTGATTATAAAGCTCCTGCCATGATTTATAACCGCATTCACTACATTTACAGGGAAAACTATTTGAATCTGCATCATTGGTTTAAAGATTTCACAACCTCAGGATATCCCAAAAGTACTTCACAAACAGTGAAGTCATTACTATTTCAACGTACAGAATATCTAACTTAAATTCAGCAGAACAATTCGATCAGATCAGCTGTTTATTGATCACCATTCTTTGCATGCTGTATTAGAAGACAATAACTGTAATGTTTTATGAGTTGTGTTTTTGAACACTGATAAAATTGTTGCCCAGATAGCGTAGATAATCTTTATGCATGTTAGAATAGCGACTCACTATATTTTTATTTAAGCCACATATAACAGTCATATGTCTTGCTTGGCCTGTTTATTTTAATGGTTGGTTAGGTGGTGAATACTGTGTAATCTGCACTGTTGTTCATGTTAAGTCATCTGCATGCTTCTGGAGTGGACTGGCAATAGGAAAGTCAATTTAAGAATGCTTTCCCTTGAACAGTAATCAGTGGGTGAGAAACATGTCATCAAGTGTAATTGGACAGAATTAAAATCATTGGTTATTTGGTGTTTTAGCAGCATGGCTGTCCAGTCAGAAATTGGCAACTCAATGGTGAACCTGCATGGGCAACAGAACTTTTTTTCAGGTTTGCAGAACTTTGAGTCTTCTGTGGTTTTTTTCATTATTCCCTTTCCTTGGGCTGTCATTAGGTAGTTGGGAGAATACGCATAAATGGTTACTTCAGAGATGAAAATGCAATATATGGGCAAAATTCAAATTTAGTTTCTGGCAGGAAGGTGGGGCCACTTGCAGATGGGGAACCCATTTGACACCCAGCCTCTGAATTCCTGGAAACTCAATAGAAGAGAACAGCTGGACTGGTCCATTTCATCAAAGAGAATGCTTTTAGTTAATAGGTTACCTACAAAATAGGTAACAAAAGGCTCACCTTATGTAGGTTTTTGAGGCTAGAGCATCCACAGAGAGGAGATCCAAGAAGGCTGCTCTCAGGAGAGTCTTGCACTTATCCAGGCATCCTGCTGTGAGGTTTGAGGGGCTGAAGTGAGGTGAGCCATCCCAAGATCAGAAGAAAGAGGATAGCTTCTCCAACCAAGGAAATGAAAATGACCGAGGAAGTTAGCAGCAGAAGTGTAATCCTTTATCCTGGAGACAGTGCAACATGAAGATACAGGAGCTCAGATGGACAAACTCCACACTATTCTCATACACAGCAGTCTTCAGGTCATCCATTCCTCTGTTTTCGGACTTTTCGTGTCCCCATCCCACCTGTCAATAGTTAATGCTAAACTTAACCCCAGTTACCTTGTGCAGCCATGTCTCTCAAATGTCTTCCACAAATGATGATCTACTCTCTTCTGCAAATGCTACTGTAAACACTCAACTCATTACTTTCTTTCTATGCAATAAAGGAGAGCATACAACTTGGCAAAAAGCAGAGACACAGAGTTGGCTGACTAATGCCTTATTTTCCCTAGCAATGCATACCCACCCACTCAACTAGTTATTGGAGGCTGTAGAGTCAACAGTGAACTGCCATGAAAGTCTGGTTTTGATGCTCAGACATGTAAACAGAGCTGATCTTCTATCTATAAATCTTGTGTTGCCCCATTCCAACTGCATTTCAGTGTTTCTCCTACATGGATTGTGGAAGGACATGCAGCTGAGAGGAGACAGATGTTACCATTTATGTGTTGGTGTTGCTCTTCCTCTTATCTCTCATGGGGTGGCACGGTAGTTAAACTTGTTATCTCATCGCCAGGTGCCAGGAACCTGGGTTCAATTCCCATTTAGGTGACTGTATGAAGTTTGCACATTTTCCCTGCATCTGTGTGGGTTTCCTCTGTGTGCTCTGGTTTTCTTCCAGTATCTAAAGATGTTGCTGCTTAGGTGAATTGATTATGCTAAATTGCCCCTTAGTGTTCAAAGATGTGTAGGTTGAGGGGATTAGTGGGGTAATTATGTGAGGTAGTAGGGTTAGAGTGTGGGATGGGCCTGGTTAAGATGTCAGAGTCAATACAAACTTGATGCGGCCAAATGGCCGCCTCCTGCGCTGCAGGGATTCTATCAGTATGCAAGATGCAACTGCATTAGCTGCACCCATACCCTACTGAAGGCTGGCAGTTGGAATGTGCAGCTGAAGTTCTGTGAAATGATCTACTTGTCAAGCATCGGTAGCTTGTTCTCAGAATAAAAGTGCTTTAGCCTTTCACTTTGCCATGACTACTGCTTTTCAGTGTAATTGATCAGAGCCTTCCTAAGTGTCAGTTTCTCTGGTGTGAATCTCTTGGCACTTCTGCTGTGGAATTTGTAGGCTCTTTGAGACTAAGATTTTGGCCCTATGGTATTTTGGACACTGATATTGCCTGAAAAACATTCTATTAGTTGCCTGCCCAATGCCATGATTAAGAGTGTTCCTTAAGCTGGAGAGGAACTTGGAGTTGGAGGGGAAGGCCTGTTGTCAAGGTCTTTGTTGCCATCAATAATATAGGCACGGCTAAGAAGGCAAAACCAAAAAGCTGATAATCTCCAGAGTACTACCTGGGCCATGAGTAAATTGGAATTGAGTAAATAAGAGCAGGTAGTTGAATGTGTGCGTCAACGATTGGTGTGGGAAAATTAGATTCAATTCAAGCTGCATGGTAGAACAAAGTGTGTATCAGGAAATAATGGAAACTTGCAAGCAATGTATTGCAATAATTGTGAGTGACTTTAATCTTCACATTGATTGGACAACTCAAAGATATTCTGAAGGATTAGTTTATAGTGTGTGTTTGGGACCGTTTTATAGTAGGCTCTGAAATCTATCAGAGTTCCACCTATTTTGGACCCAGTAATATAGAATGGGACATGATTAATTTTTCTAGTCAAGAGTGATTATAACATGATAGAAGTTCACGTTGAGTTTGAGAATGATAAGTTTGGGTTCAAGTCTTAAATAAAGGCAATTACAAGAGTCTGAAGATAGATTTGGCTAATGTAAACTGGTAAATAGGTTAAAAGGTAAGACAGTAATGAAGCAATGACAGGCATTTCAGGAAATATTTCATATCTCTCAAAGATGTATTCAATTAAGGAGGAACGACTCTACCATAAGGATATACTATTTGTGGTTAACTAAGGAAGTTAAGAGTGCTATAAAGTTGAATGAAAAGGCACACAAGGCTGCAAAGATTGGTAATAGGTTAGAAGATTGGGAAAGTATCAGAAATTATGACTTCAAAGAATAACAGAGAAATTGGAGTAGGAGAGAAAACTAGCAAGAAATATAGGAAAGGAGTAGCTAAAGAGAGCGTTGGACCCTGAGAGGGTGAGACTGGAGAGTTAATAATGGGAAACAAGAAAATGGCAGAGACTTAGATCACCCACATTGTATTATTTTTGTAAGATTCTATGGTTGATGGAGTCGATTAAATGATTGTGTTTTCAAAAGATTTTCAAAAGCCTTTGACAAGATACTGCCTGGTAAGTTGTTGCATAAAGTTAAATCTCATGGGCTCCAGGGTGAGGTTTCTAATTGGATACAAAATTGGTTCCTTGACAGAAACCAGAGGATGGTTGTAGAGAATTGTTTTTCAAACTGGAGGCCTGTGACAAGCGGTGTGCCTCAGGGATCAGTGCTGGGCTCACTGTTGTTTATCATTTATATTAATGATTTGGATGAGAATATATGGGGTATGGTTAGTAAGTTTGCAGATGACACCAAGATTGGTGACATAGTGGATAGTGAAGAAAGTTATCTTCAATTGCAATAGGATCTTGACCAGTTGGGCCACTGGCCTGATGAACGGCAGATAGAGTTTAGATAAATGCAGGGTGATGCATTTTGGTAGATTGAACAAGGGCAGGGCTTAGTCAGTTAATGGTAGGGCGTTGGGGAGAGTTACCGAACAAAGAGATCTATGGGTACATGTTCATAGCTTCTTGAAAGTGGAGTCATAGGTGGATAGAGTAGTGAAGAAGGCATTCGGCATACTTGGTTTCATTGGTCAGGACGTTGAATACAGGAGTTAGGACATCTTGTTGAAGTTGTAAAAGACATTGGTAAGGCCACACTTGGAATACGGTGTGCCATTCTGGTCACCCTCTTATAGAAAGGATATTATTAAACTAGAAAGAGTGGATTTACTAGGATGTTACCTGGACTTGATGGATTGAATTATAAGGAGAGGCTGGATAGACTGGGACTTTTCTCTCTCGAGCGTAGGACGCTGAGGAGTGATCTTATAGACATCTATAAAATAATAAGGGGCATAGACAAGGTAGGTAGTCAATATCTTTCCTCAAAGGTAGGGAAGTCTAAAACTAGAGGGCATAAGTTTAAGGTAAGAGGGGAGAGATACAAAAGTGTCCCAGAGGGGCAGTTTTCTCTCAAAGGGTGGCGAATGTCTGGAACAAGCTGCCAGAGGTGGTAGTAGAGAATTTAGATAGTTACATGCGTACAATAGGCATAGAGGGATATGGGCCAAATGCAGACAATTGGGATTAACTTAGGGGTTTAAAGAAAAGAGTGGCATGGACAAATTGGGCTGAAGGGGCTGTTTCCATGCTGTAAACCTCTATGACGCTCTGATTTATTTATTAGTATTGTCCCTGAAGTTCTCCATTTTAAATTATGTGAAATTTCAAAGTGCCTTTGTTTTGCCAGTCAGCCATAGCTGGTACATTCAACAGAACCGTTTGTTAATGCTTTTGAAGATGGACAGTGACAAGAGATTAAGATAAAGTTTTGATTGGAAAGTTGAGTTTTTCTTAGAACTAACAATAACTGCCTTTTCTATGATCTGCTGTTTGGAAATGAGAAGAATTTGAAGTTCTGTTTTTCCATAACTGCCAATTTATCTTTTCTTCACTCAGAATACCTCGGTGTTAGAAAACCATCATTGGAAGTCAGCAGTGTGTGTGCTGCAGGAATCTAAATTATTTTCACATCTTTCAGTTGAGGAAAGGTGTGTATCTGATGTTTTGCTAAATAATTTCTCTACAAATTTGCATCGTTTCTGAATTAATTTGTCAATGGATCTAATGCATGTTCAAGCATAAATTATAATAAGTAATTTCTAAAATTATTGGAGTTGATTATATATCCAGTATTTCATAACTTGTTTCAGTCAACTTTTAATATGTGTCAATTTTTCCAATTTTTAGATGCATTTAAACCTTTGATAATGGAAAAGGAGAGACAGAATTTTTTTTATTCCTTTTACTTCTGTGTTCCAGGTCTCCCTGAACATTTCAGTAACTAAATATAGCAATCTGAGAAGTGCCTCTCTTAATCTCCGATTTTTGTTCTTTAATCATTGCCTGCCCATGTTGTCAATTTACCTCCAATATATGGGTCATAATTACTTCAGTAAATCTCCAGAATCAACTTTAGCAAATGCAAGTTCAGATGAAAATTCCACCATTTGTTTACACAGTAATTTCCTCAAAGTATTTGACAAAATTAGTTAACCACATTTCTGCTTTTTTTTATATAATGTTCTAATTGTTCAGTAATGTTCTGCTATGTTATGGGCTTGCAGTACCAATGTAAGACTGACGTGCAGCTATTAGCTTATCTTACCCTCCCCACCATTGCACTCCGGCAATAAAGCTACTTTCTGGCACTAACACTGATACTAATACTGATTCTTGATCCCAACATCTGCAAGTAAATTTAAAAGAGCAGTATTAGTAATTTTTAAGCAGCGGGAGTTGATTTTTAGAAGTGTGGAGTGATTGTAGTAAGGGTGGTGGAGGGAGTGCTGGGGTCTGCAGAAGATACTAAAATTGGGAGGTTGGGAATAAAATATAGATGACCATGCTGATTCCCTCTGTTCTTCTGTAAAGCACCTAAGGACATTATTGTGTTTAACTACTATATAAATACTTGTTGTTTTTGATACCTTGTCATCATTAACCATTACTATCACTCCCCCAGGCTTTGATCCTTTCCCTGCTTCTTTAAGTATGAGAGGCACACATTCGAATGTTTATGGCAGACAATTGGTTTAATCATTCACCAAATCTGACTCCATCATGTAAAGCACTAACATCCTGTTTCCTCTGCCAAAACAGGTTACTATTCCAGGATCATAGAATGCAAAAATACTCCCGAATTCTCCACTACTTAATCTCCTCTTGCCTGCCCTTTCCACTTGACTGTGAATACAGGATACAAACAGTGCATGTCTCATAACCAGTATTGGATGAGCGTGAAGACCAAAATGATTGTCGTTGATCCCTGTGACAATGTTTGGTTATCTAAACAAGGCTCCAAGGTCTTGCTCAGTCATTGTTTGAGGCTGGGTCGGAATGTGCAAGATCTTGGCACCATGTCTGATTCTAGGCTGACTTTTTGAGTCCATTGACAGAATCTTACTCAATATAGTAATGGACCTTTTGAGTCCCAATCCCAGGCATGCTGACTGTGCACTTACTGGCATGATCATATGGGAGGCAGCCACTGGATCTGCTACACAATTAAGGAAGTTGGTTGGGTTCCTGAGGCTCCAATCAGAGTCTGCAGCTACAGAAGGACAGTAGCCCGCTGGCAGAGATTGACACTTGATACTGTCGGAGTAAGGCCACAAATGAGCATTCATCTTGAGGTAGTCTCTCGCTGCTAGGTTTCCACTATGGAAAGAAAACTCCTCCAAAGACTGATCCCGGTGGCCCTAAAATAGGTGGGGGATAGTTAAGTGTGGGATGTATAATGGGGTTCCCAGCCAGCTATCAGCAAACCACCTCCAAACACCTGTCCAGATTTGACTTCTTCCCATGTTCACTTGTATATTCAATTTGGCAGACAGCCCTTACTTCTTTCATCCTATTCCTGGCTCCCAGTCCAGGCATTAAGCTGTTTCAGTGACACCAGTAAAATTCCATGCTTTTATTATCTCCGGGTTTAATTATGTCAATTCTCTTCTGGCTGGTTTCACAGCTGAAGCCTTTGTAAATTTGGGCTCATCCAAAACTTAGGTGCCTGTATTGCACCAAGTCCTGTTAATTTATCATTCCTTTGATCGCTGACCCCATTAACTCTTGATCCAGCAATATGTTGATTTTAAAATTGTCAGCCAAATTCATGAACTCTATCTTAATCCAAACTTTTCCAACCCTACAAACTCTAAGATTTCTGCAATCCTCCAATTCTAGCCTTTCATACATCTGCAACTTTTTTTGCTTCACCATTGGCAGCCATGCCTTCAATCAGCTAAACTCTAAAGTTTGGAATGCCCTCCACACACCTTCTTCTCTCTCCTCCTCCTCCTCCCCCCCCCCCCCCAACACACACACACGCACACGAGCACACACACACACTATTTTAAAATGCCCTTTAAAACATATCAGACCAAGTTTTTGCTCACCTGTCATATCTCCTTACGTGGTTCAATGTAAAATTATGCAAAATGTCAGAAAAATTTAAAATCCAGGCAGAAATTCTAGTAAATTATTTCCCTGAATGAGTTTCCTACTGTAGAGATGCTGGTGTTAAGTTTCCTACTGTCAGCTTAATGTCAACTGGTGGTCTGACAGTATAGCTGCTGTGGTATTTGTTTGCAGTGCTTCAGCAGTACAGTGGATGCTCTGGATTTAAGGACAGAATCTGCTACCTGTGCCTTTGTTTTTGGTTATGTAGTTGGGTTTCCCAATAACAGAATTCTTCTCGATGGCAAAAAGATTGGAAGATCTTTGTCAAATTACGTTGAGAATACTGATGAAGGTCATTAAAAAATTACGGCAAAATTTCAAGGCCACTTGTGGCTTGGCGTAAATGGGTAAATCAAAGTGTGCAGTATTGACTTGTAGTCCACATGCAGATAGAAATAGAAATTTTCAAAGTTTTGATTTCAGTCCTTTCTATATTCAAACACAAAGAGACTGTAATTTATCTCTGCTATCAAACTCTGAAATGAAAAGATTAAACAATTTGCATCTTGTCAGTTGCAGTCTTTGCATGGAAGACTCCCCAGAAATGTTATCT
Source organism: Sphyrna mokarran (assembly GCA_024679065.1). Taxonomy (NCBI): domain Eukaryota; kingdom Metazoa; phylum Chordata; class Chondrichthyes; order Carcharhiniformes; family Carcharhinidae; genus Sphyrna; species Sphyrna mokarran. Next base: position 68,627,450 of record JAGIQG010000007.1, on the reverse strand, counting down.
CCATGCCAAGGTTGTTTTTAGCTTTTGTGAAATATTCACAGTATACCTTTCTCTTTAAAGCTATCAAATTGGAAGGCAGTTGGGTTCCCTAATTCTAGCCACAGACATAAATCGCCAGAATGAGTTTCTGTCACAACTCCGAACTTACTTGGACATGAAACATTTTTGTTTAGATGATGCCAGTCATCGACATTTCATGCTGCAGGTAATCTTATTTGAGTTCATCTTTCTGGAGTTAAGGATTTAAGCAGTTATGTTTCCATTGCAGCCCATTCTTGTTCCTGACCCCTAACCCCATCCTTCCCAGCATCCATACACAAGCTTAACTTCAATTATATTGCTTCACCTTTAGCAGTTACAATGGTGAACTGTGTGTAGCTTATTACTACAAATGTGACTTCAGATTCTCAGCCACATTGTTGATTATTAAATGGCCTAGCAAGCCACTCAGTTTTATCAAACAGTTACAAAAAGAATAAGACCAGAAAGACAACTTGGCATCTCAAAGAACAAAGAGAGAACAAAGAACAACACAGCTCAGGAAACAGGCCTTTTGACCCAACAAGCCTGCACTGCCATTTTAACAGTGTGAGTTCCCTCTTCCACCCATGACCCTTGTTTATGCTTATGGAAATCCACATTGGAAATCAGATTGAGGGAAGACAATTTAGGGATAATTTGTTACACAGATCAGCCTAAGAGCACATCTTTGAGGTGTGGAACGAAATCTGAGCACCAGGAGAAAACCCATGCAATCATGGGGAGAATGCACAAACTCCCACAGATATTGGCTCAAATCCATGTATCTGCACAGCGAACACAGCATAGCCACTGAGCTGTCGTGTTGTCCATCAACTGGTTGGTTTAAGTGTACACTAACGACATGAAGCACTGGGCTGGTCTCGAAATATCCAAGAGCAGCCCTCGCATGACCTATTGCGTGTATACCCCTTGTTGGACACCAAGGTGGACTGAAGCACCTGTGGATTAAGAGAAAAAATCTCCTAGGCATAAGGACCAATAAAGACACATTCAGCCAAGACATTCCTGCAAAGTCATTTTCATTTAGGGACTTCACACAGACCAATCATGCAACAGTCATTCTGAATCATATTTTTCAGCTAATGTCCCAGGATCCTTCTTCACCATCCTACCAGAGGTGGGAGCAGCATGGTATAATTGGGAGGAAGTGGCTCCATGATATCTCAAGGCATCAGGTCAAACATTGGCAAAGAGACACCTTGCTGACTGCACATACTGCCTCCTTTAGTTGATGAATCAATGGTCCTCCACAACACTTGCACTTGAGGGTAGCAAGGGCACCAAATGAACTCTGGATGGAAGATTATTGAAATTCAATACCTAACACTAAGAGTGGTTCAACAGCACCACTACTGACCAAGTGGTGAATTCTGTATTGTATATTGCCAGATGGACCACTTTTCACTTCAGTCCTTCCCTCCCCCTATACCCCAACCTCTCTGTGTTGACTGTCTTTCTCAATTTATATCAGTGTTGGTCTACCTGTTAATCATTCTGAAATTGTGTGTTTGTGTGTCTCTTCTGTGCTTTTATGTGTGTGCTGTCCATTGCTGTTTGTGTTGTTCTTTTGTCTCTTTCCACATCTTTTCTTCTCCTCTGTTTATTCTTCCCCAACATCTGTTATATGCGTGAATGATTTTATTGCTACTTCTGTGTCTGTGTTTGTTAAATACTTCTAAGTATGCATGTCCTCACTCTATCCATTAATGAATCTATTCCACCTGTGCAAGCATGGCCCTCTTACAAATCTTTATGGCCCTCTTACAAATCTTTATGGCCCCCTTACAAATCTTTATGGCCCCCTTACAAATCTTTATGGCCCTCTTACATTTCTTGGTGAGCCTCCTACTCTTCTAGTTTCTCCACCTGCCAGTGTTTTTTCTTTATTTCCCTGTCTGTACTTAATTCTTTGCATTGTTCCCGTCTTCATTTTTGTGTGTCTCACTTTTTCCCCCAACTTCTCCTTCAGAAGATGGTCATAAAGGACTGCAATGATCAAATATTCTTAAGGATATGTCATTTCCTGTGTGCTGAAGAATTATTTTGATGTTTTGCGTTATCATTTCTGGGGAATTGAGAGTATTTTTGGCTGAAATTGAATAAAGTACATTGATACTAGTATTTGAAAGATAGTGTTGATAGTTTTTTTTCTTGCCCAAGGTTGCATGCTATCTGATAGCTGTTAACCACAGAGTGATTGGAATTATGGAACAAAAAATATTCTTAAAATGGTAAGCTAATGGAAGAAAGGAAAGTAAAACTACCATTACGAGTGAATCATTTTTGTTCTTATTATAGATAGCACTGAAATGTGCAGATATCAGTAACCCATGCCGGCCTTGGGAACTGAGTAGGAAATGGAGTGACAGAGTATGCCAGGAATTCTTCCGTCAAGGTACATTCAGTAAAATGGCTCAACAGAAGAGAACTTTACTAAAACAATATTAAAAGCAAAAATAATAACCCTTTTCATAATTCCCACAACCTGTGTCCACAGGATTTGTTTTAGAGACCAGTGCAACTCAGCATATTTATGATAAGGCAATATAAATGTTGGAAATATCATTAGTGGGGATGATCTTAAAATATTAGTGGTAAGTATCAGAGAGGATGGAGCAGTAAATAAGTCTAAAACAATGTGCTTAAATTTACAAGAATAATGGTAAATTGTTACCAAAACAAATTAGGAAAAGGTGTTTGGGATCATGACTGATTGATCCCCCAAGATACCGTACTAATGTCTGGCAGTGATCATATAAGCTAATTGACTATTGCATTGCACAAGAGGAATGGAGATTAGACTAAAGAAACAGATCCTATCTCTCAGGCCCCACAGAGTATTGTTCAATTTGGAATCCATGTTTATGGAGAGAATTGAAAAATATGGAAGTGAGCTACTAAGATGATAGGGGATTCATCAGGAAGGGTAATATTTGGATCTGGTGCTGGATTATCTGGAGCTCAGGACAGGGCCTAAATGACCCAGACCACTTCCCAAAAATGTAAGAATGGCCATTAGCAGTTTTCTCCTAAAACCTCATCAAATTCAACCCTGTCAGATCCCATGTTTCTTGAGCTTGATCCTAACTATTTTCCTAAGGCAGAACATAAAGAAGCCCCTCTATCTAAAAGTATGCAAGTTAGGTTGATCGGCTAAGGTAAATGTGTGGGGATAGGGTAGCAGGGGTCTGGGTCATGGCCTCCTTCTGCACTGTAGGAATTTTATGATTCTATATACTTTACTTTATAAGATCTTCAACATTGTAGGATAAAGCAATCCATAATAATTCTGCATGTGATAGATGTAAATTTGTCTAATTTGAAAAATGCTATTACTAGTGTAAAATTACAGCAAAATATAAGTAGCTAACTGTGCAGAATACAAAGAACAAAACAGCATGGGAAACAGGCCCTTCGGCCCAACGATCCTGCGCCGCCACCCCGATGTTCCCATGTCTACCCGCGATCCCTGTCCATATTTATAGATCTATGGATTAAAAACCAAATTTGAGAATGTTAAGTTTAGAAGAATAATTTACTAATAAATATGATACCATTTTGAAAATGTTAATATATCAGCAATCCTCATGAGACCATGTATATTTAAACTGTTCTTTTTCCTGTTTAGGGGACATTGAAAGGCAGCATAAGCTAAGTATAAGTCGGTTATGTGATCGCCATACAGAAACTATCCCCAGTATTCAGATAGGTGAGTGGTTTGAGTTTCAACACAAGACAAAACAGCTGACTTTTATAATATTTAAGTGCAATCAAGATACTAGTGAAGTGGCTAAGACCTCAACTAGCAGTTAGGGGATCTTGAATTTGAGAAAATTGTTTCAAAAAAATTGAGCAGTCTTATCTCTAAAACAGGCTTTCAAAAGAAAGTTTGCAGTGTTTTGAATTTTGAGCTGTAATTTAATGTAAAAAAGCAAACAGGAATAAGGAAAGAGGGATGGATGGTGTTCAAAATTTTCTTTCACTTACTATTGTAACTAAAATTAAGGTTTAAAATGATTATGAACTTTATTAGTCTGACAATTTTATTAGATTCACACTGGTAGCACATTCGTCTCAGAATTGCAATTATAGTTGAAAATTATTTTAAAATAAAATCTAAGGGGTCTTAGACGAAAAGAATTTAAGTACATGGCACATTCCTTGCCTTTGGCTTTATTTTTCCATTCATTTTAAACAAAACATTGTTATTTTTCTATCTTTGGACAAAATAAATTACGCTTGTAGTTAATGCTGTTTTATCATCATATAAAATGTGTTTAAAAACTTGTATTAACATATTGAGGTTTTGTTTTATGTACCAGGTTTTATAACTTATGTAGCGAAACCTCTTTTTGTGGAGTGGTCCCGATTCTGCAACACCACGCTGTCACAGACTATGCTTGGACACCTCAGTTTGAATAAAGCTATCTGGAAGGGATTTCAACAGGAACGTACCCAGAGTGGAGATAATGCTGATCCTATTTGCGAGGAAATGGACTGAATTATTTACCTCAGGAAAGCCAAGAATTATTTTATCCCACTCACCTAACTCATCCTGCTGGAGCTGGACAATGAATTTTCAACCAATTGGGTTGAATGCAAATGGGATAATTCTTTAAGTGGGGTTGGGGGGGTGGGGTGGGGGAATGGGATGGAATGGGAGTCGGTTGCAGGCTTCGACTGTCACGGTTGCATGTGTACCCGTGCCAACATTAATGTAATTTCATGCTTTTTTTCAAAGCATCATATTGCTTCTTAGCTCCTCGCTAGGCCTGAACATAAAGCAATATACAAATACCTCAGTTGGCTTTTGTGAGACATTGAACACGTAAACTGCAGTGGTGGCCAAACTGAAGGGATTGGAAAAGAGGGTGGCAGTGTCCCAGAAAGTGCCATTTAAGTTTGAATACTGTAATACCGACTGATACTTGGAATTTCTGCACTTGGGGTTTTCTGTGGTTTTTTTAAAAAAAGGCTAAAATATGAACTTTGTGAAAATCTTCTGATGTTGGTACAAGAAGAGTTTTTGTTCTCTTCCCGTCATTTTGGAGTGACTGAATGCATGCGAAGAAGCCAGTCCTTTCTGCCTCAGAGATTTGTTTACAATGCTGTATTTTTGATACTTTGGTTCTGATTCTTGCCTTGAAGCATAGTGGAAAAAGAACCACTAGTTTGAGAAATGCTATTTGGTAAGAAGATAGAACAAAATAAATGCTGCAGCTCGTTTTTACTCTTTGTGATGCCATTTAAGTTCCCATGGAAGCCTTCCTTCTACCATGGTGTTCCTTTAGTGCACTGTGAATCCAGCCTTCATCTCTTGACCACAACCAAGCTTTACTTCAGCAATGGGAAGAGAGTGCTGCTGGCCTTTGCCTTTTTGGGGGAGAGTTGAAGAAATAGAAAAACAGATTAGTGGGTGAAATCAACATGTGGTTTTCATACATGAACTGCACTTAGTGATAGTGGCAGTAAGTCATTATAAAGATCAGCTCAGGATATTAACCTGTGTTTCTGGAGCAAGTGATGTGGTAACCAAGAATAAGTCTATCTGAACAAAGTGCCACTTTCACAATTCAGTTTTCTTCAAACTATGACATACACGCAGTCAGATTGAAGACAAACTCTAACATTGCTACAGAGGCCTTAAAACTATGCACAAAGCTAAGTGACCAAATCTGTTTTTATTTTGAAAAGTGCATTGATCCTCGACCTTTTGCGAGTGAATTGTTACTCCCCTGTGGGCCTTGTTTGATGTGAAAAGGTGAACCCTTTGTAGGATAAGTTAACAAATGTTATTTTAAACTTCAAACATTCCATTTTGTATTTTACAATGTTTTAAATAGTTGTTGATTATGTACAGTAAGCAGAACTGTATCTTAGGTTTGGCGTTTTCCAGTGAAACAAACTTGGTGCTTTTCTCTTTTTTTAGTTACTTGTATTTCAGGACTGTTTAAGAGAATTCTGTTTACAATTTGTTGCAACAGCCATCTTTGAGAGATGAAGGCTTCAATGTTAAGCTTAGGGACATTACCAAGTTGTTGGCGGAGATGCCATATTCGTATTTTGATATGTGCCTGTTGCTGTTCAGAATTTTGAATTAAAAAATGGACATACCTTTTGAACTACATGTCTGTTTGATCTGTGAAATTTTAACATTTTTATTTATAGTGCACTGTTTGCATTTCATTTGTATTACATAGGACCAGAATTTTGATTTAATAAAGGGTTCAGTAAAATCTTCATTCATGACTTTTATAATAGCACCAGTTACTGAGTTTGGAATTATGATCAATAATTGAATAATTGCAATGATCTGTAGAAAGATTACATTTAGCTTTAAAAGAATTGTTCTTGTGAAAAAAATATGTATCCACCTACATGATTTTAACAATTACTGTTTAAATGAGTGAGGTTTTCCAGCATTCCTGTGTCATGTTTTCCCACAATGGAATCTTCCAGTCCCACTGATGTGTTTTGCATTCCCCACACCTTTTGCTACTGGGGAATGTTCTACATGTAGCTGCAATTGGTCAGAGTGACAAACTGTTGGTAATGTCATTATTGACCATACTTTTTATCAGTTGCAGGCAAAAAATAAAGTTGTGCAGATGAGACAGAAAGACAGTTGTAAAAATGAAGCCTGTTAATTAGTTCAACTTCATGAGTTAAATAACTTAAGCTTATTTACCTCATAAATGGAATGATAGGCTAGAGATGATATAATCCTGACTCTCTCTCATCACTAGATATGATGAAGGGAATGGTCTAAGGCAGAAATGGCTAGATTTGGCACAGTTGGGGATATTTGCAGCATCCATTACAGATTACTTCAAAACAAAACAAGAAAAGGATTGCATTTATACAACTCTTTTTTGATTTATTGTCATATGTATTAGCATACAGTGAAAAGTATTGTTTTTTGCACACTATACAGACAAAGCATACCACATAGAAAAGGAGAGGAGAGTGCAAAATGTAGTGCTGCAGTCATAGCTGAGGTGTAGAGAAAGATCAACTCGGTAGATCCATTCAAAAGTCTGATAGCAGTAGGTAAGAAGCTGTTCTTGAGTCGGTTGATACGTGACCTCAGAGTTTTGTATCTTTTTTCCTGATGGAAGAAGGTAGAAGAGAGAATGTCTGAGGTTTTGGACTCTTAAGATTTTTCGAAGTGCTTTCAAACCAATTAAGTATTTTGAAGTGGGTCTTACGAAACCCTTTACTGGGTGCCATAATTCTAACAGTTGTGTTGCATTAAAGAACAGTTCCACAGTGACTCCCAGCTCTCCAGCAAGTTCACTTTTCCCTGCTGTGCCAGTTTCAAACTTTCAGTGTTCTTCAAGAATCATTCCAATCAGCCCAAGTTTCTGGATCTGCAGCAAGGCACACCTTGACGATTCACTATTCTGTACATCTTCAGGAGCTCCATCTCTATTGTTCCATTCTGAATTGAAATGAAATCCTTGTAGCAATCGTGTAGTTTTCCCCCTTCTTCCTTCACGTCAGTAGATTCTTTGTTTCTTGTGCCTCAAACAGTAGCTGTGTGGTTCTGTGAAAATATGTTAAAACTGTCACTTGACACTTCAATATGTTTCTCTCCCATTAACCAGTTCACATGGGCGTGTTGGTATTTATCATGACTTCACCATCACCCTTTCCAGAACATTCTATTTCACCTTAAGTTAAAGGGGACATTTCAAAACACAATTTGTATTACAAGTTCAGTGTTCATAACACATAGAACTGTGCACAGTACTCTGTCCTGAATCCCATACATCATGTATTCAATTTAACTACTTTGGATTCTATATTGCTAGAAATAAATGTGTGCTTTGTTTGCATTTTATTTGTTTTGCTGAGCAGATCTGATGCTTTTAATGATCTGTTCATCTGTATCATTAGCTGTCTATGCTCTTCTGCCTTCATTTTTTTTTTACTTTTAAAAGTATAGGTGAAGTTTCTGTTCACAAGTGCATCACCCAACATCTACAGACCTAACGGGTAGCTACTGAGCCCCATTCAACCCTAGAAACAACCATCAGCATGCAGTAGCCTTCACTTCACATTAATCTCTAACTGGGAAAACATCTATATATATATATATAGTCTAAAACAGAAGCATAGATAAAACACACAATGTCAATAAAAAAATTGCCTACATTGCCAGACACCTTTTTCAATAAGATTGTTAGAAATCCTGAATTCCATGATTCTGATAAGACTCTGAAATAGAAGCAAGGCTTTATTTGGCTCTGGGCTTGTGGAAATGATTTTTAAATTATTTTTTGGTTAGGCTGTGTCCTGCAGTTTAGTTAAAATTGTATTTTGATTTGGACAGTCTTTGGGCAGATGTTTTGACTTGCAGTTTGGTGTTTTCTTTTGCAGCTGATTGTTGCATGACCAAACCAGGTTCAATGAAGACAATACAAGAGTGACACCAAAGATAACTGAAAATAAGATTCCAGCCTAGACAGTGTGAAACAAGAGTTACATGTACGCTAATCACATAATCAATTTGAGTTCCATGAGATAGAGGAGCAGAATTAAGCCATTCAGCCCATTGAGTCTGCTCTGCCATTCAATCATAGCCAATATGATTTTTATCCTAATTCTCCTGCCTTGTCCCCATAAACTTTGATACTTTATTGATTAAGAACCTATCTATCTGGGTTAAAGACGTGCAATGACCTGGCATTCTGACTCAAAACATTAGCTCTATTCTCTTAGCCGTCAGACTTGCTGAGATTTTCTAGCATTTTCTCATTCCAGCATCCAGAATATTTTGTCTTTAACCTCTGTATGTCTAGTTTAACTCCTGTAGCATAAAGCAGGGAAAGATAAAGCACTCCTCACCCTGTCCTTGATTTGATGTTTTTCTCTCATCCACATTCCTCTAGCCTTTTGCTTTCTTCACCATTTGTTTATTTTTTTTGCTTCCCTTCTGCTGCTGCAGTACTATTTAGTTCCTTAGTGATGGGTCCTGATTGAGTCATAAATTAGAAAGCTCTTTAAACATTTTGCAGTCTGAACTCTCAACATAATCATCGACTTTATTTCACAACTGCCTGGTCTTCTATTCTACTTTATTCTTAATCTGGCTCCTTAACAAAATGATTTTTTCTCATTTTAGGAAGCATAGAATACAAGCTCCAGTGAGCTCTCAGATGCCGCCCTTCCTGCTGTTTCATCTTTTTGCTTTATGATCCCGTTGATCACTCACCTACTTTGCCAAATCGGGAGTCAATGTCTTAATCTTGAAATCCTCGTCATTGTTTTCAAATCTCTCCATGGTGTTGACTTTCCAGCCTTTCTCCAGCCTTTGCAATCTTTGGTACCGTCACTTCTGACTTTTTTTCAAAGTTCCTGTTCTAATCACTTCATTATTGGCAGCTGTGTCTTTAATCGCTCAGGCCCTAAGAGCTGGAATTCCCTCCATAAATCCACTTTTTTTTCTTCTTTATAATGTTCTTTAAAAGCTACCTTTTTCAATCTAGCTTTTGATCACTTGCCTAATATCTCCTTATGTAGAATTGATGCATCTAGTTTATGAGTGAAGAGTTGGCTTGCCTCTAGCTTTCCTTGTACTAGTTTTCTCCAACAACAATGTGAAAAGCAGAGTCAAACACATAAGTCTCTCCCTGTCAATACACTGTTTCTCTGTCAGTAAGTCCTCCACTGTGCCAAAAATAAAAGATTAATGCGGATGCTGGAATCTGAAATCAAAAGAAAAAAAATGCTTAAATCTCAGCAGATCTGAGATCTGTAAGGAGAGAAAAGAGCTGATACTTCAAGTCCAGCTGACTGTCACAGCTTTGACAAAAAGTCATCTGGACTTGATATTAGCTCTTTCCCTTCGGTTATACTTCCTTGTGGTGACAAGTGGAAGTGGAGACCTTTGCAGCCCCAGGGTAAAGCTCCAGAGGAACTCTTGAGGTGGTTTGGTCCCAGACTTGAGGTATACGGGGCCATCAGTAGATGGATAAACCCTCGTGCTCATGAACCAAACGCCCAGCTGTGGGCAAATAGCTGCACTGCCTTGAGAATAATGTGGGAAATGCTCAGGGAGAAAACCCTGACAGTCTGGAGTGCAGCCTCAAGGTGGATGGATGTCTAAATCTGTCACCTTTGCAGCAGCTTTGGTAACCAAGTTGGTGGCAAATCTGGTGCTTTGTATTCTTCAACTGATATTTGTATAGCCCATGCCCTCTTATATTTTGCCAAGACTTATGCCCTGAAGATTAACAGTTGCCCATCACAGCGCAGACCATCATCATCTCACAAGACACAAAGCTTGCAACATAATTTATAAATTATTCTTTGACTCTCACCCCTGCCCTGTTTTTACTATTGCTTCTCACCTTAAAATATTCTGCCCTCAACCACACATTCCTATATTCTATCTATACTCCTCTATACGAGAGGACACAAGTTTAAGGTGCTGGGGAGTAGGTACTGAGGAGATATCAGGGGTAAGTTTTTCACTCAGCGTAGTGGGTGAATGGAATCGGTGGTGGTGGAGGCAAATTCGATAGGGTCTTTTAAGACACTTCTGGATGTGTATGTGGAACTTAATAGAATTGAGGGTTATAGGTAAGCCTATAGGTATGGATATCATCGGCACAACTTGTGGGCTAAAGGGCCTGGTTGTGCTGTAGTTTTTCTATGTTTTATCTCTGTGAATTCCAAGTTTTACGTAATGCTGAAACTAATCAGGAGCCTTCCTGCTACAAATTTTGCCACCTTGATCTGTTTAGTGAAAACTGCTGCCACCAATCCATCATTTCCCAGGCCTCACCTGCTCTGCATTTCTCCCCACCCCTATACCCATCACCTCTAATCTTTAGTCCAACACAGCCAGATTCTATTTCTGCATAGATCCACAGTTGTTCAGGTATATCAATCATTTCAGCCTTTTTGCCCCCTTGCTGTAGTACCCACCCACATACATGTGATTGTTCTGAAACCATTTGCCACTAAATTTCTGGTCTAAACCAAAGACCCTCTCCATCAATTCTGAACTGTGATAGCACCACTGGTCCTCAGTTTCTGCTTGCTCCTACACAAATCAGACACTTTTCATCTGTTTTACAAAGAAATCATTTCTCCATGACTCCCAATTTATTTTTTTGTGTCACTCCTACCATGTGCTCTCAGTCCTGTGACATTCAACTTCTTCCACTTCAACCCAAATATCTTTGCTGGATCAGCAAGCAATCCAGGACACTGCAACTTAGTATTTTCTGCTGATATTGTAATACCTCAGCAAAATCAATACAGCTTATGGAAATACTTTGTGGAACACCTCCATTTTGTCTGCTGCCAGTGCCAATCTTGAATCTATCACTTGTGGTTTCAATTCTCTGACCCACTGTGACTTTGGCTTTCTATATTGTTTCAATGAAATTCAACACAAGGTTGTGTAATATCACATTTTTATTCAACCCCATTGTAGACTTCTGGCTGGTTCTGCTTTTGTTTGTAACAATTTTGGGCCTTAATGAGAGTGAGGAAGTGGGTTGGTTTAGAAAAGTGTCTGTTTAGAAAAGCCTGTAGGTAAACAGCAAGTCTTTAACTACTTGTGATTGTATACAACTATTGAGGACAGGATACAGGTATGTATATTCTCCCATCCCATCCACAGAGGATTGGTGGCAAATGAAAGCAGGGAATCTAGCAGGAGCCAAAAGGAGGGAAACCTGTTCATTTAGAATCAATCATAGAATCCCTACAGTGCATGAGACCATCGACTACAATCCCAACCAGAGCCTTTTCCCTTAACTCTGTGTATTTACCGTAGCTAGTCCCCCTGCCACTAATGGACCATTTAGCACAGCCAATCCACCTAATTTGCACATTTTTGAGTCTGGGAGGAAACTACAGTACCCAGAAGAAACCCATGCAGGCACGGGGAGAATATGCAAACTCTGTACAACAAATGACCCAAGGCAGGTTCCTGGAACTGTGAGATAGTAGTGCTAACTACTGTAGTAATAATTCTCCCAAAGGTGGGGTTAATAGTATTGCTGATCAGTCTACTCACTGGCTAGTGGCATGAACACTATTTGCATCTCATGAATGTCCAACTGCCTTTCAGTATCATCCCATCAGGCCTTGTGTCATGCCAGTTGGAATTTATATTCGTATCAAACCTGATATGCCCAAGGCAGTCATTGGTTCACCTGAGTCTAAGAGTACAACAACTTTATGTCACAGAATATATAACTCTGCTGAGTCTGATGGTTCCTACCCTCCACCTCAATGCTGACCTGGTCTTAATAGACAGCATTGTGCTGCTGGATCCATGGACTTGCCTGTGTCACTGAATCTGATCTGTATTGGGCCTAGGGTATCTTCTTCCCCCTCGTATGATGCACCAGTGATCAGCTGGACATTGCTGTGCAGTGGAACTTGTGCAACCACCACAACAAAGATCAAAATATCAATTGGGGGTGAAGTGCAAGATGAAGTTAGGAGAGGGACAATGTGAAAGGAGGAGGTGAGTAGGATGAGGGCACACAGTGAGAAGGAGGTGGGTAGGGTGAGGGCACATAGTGGGGCAAGGATATCAGGGATGATGTAGAATGAAAGGCAGAGGGAAGATCGAGGGGAGGGAAGCAGGATCTTGACAAGACTCATGAAAATTCACAAACGGAGGGAATCAAAAGCATCAACATCAGTTACTGGTATTTAAATATGTCATAGACCTTTGAACCTACTACCTGCTAGGCAGGCGAATCAGCTGCCAGCTGGACAGGAGGATCAGAGGGGAAGCTGCTTGTGGATAATGAGGTTCAGTGTACAGAATCTGGTACAGGATCTCACTATTCTGGTAAGTGGAACAGATTCTGCCAGTCACCTTGCACCACACAGCCTCAAAAGGAGAGAATTCTGCCCAATGTCTTATGTTAATACTGCCATAACTTAATCATCTCCCTTTTCAGCATCTGCCCTGTATGTCAGAATCCCATTTGTTTCATGAAGATCACCTCTTTTAGATTATAGGCTTAAGCTGCTCAACCTTACCCCATAAGACAAACCCTTCACCCCATGAATCTACCTAGCGAACTTTCTCTGAACTACTCTGTGGAAATATGTCCCTTCTCTAATAAGAGTAACCAGGACTGTGCTAGTATTGTGTGTGGTCAAACCAATATCTCGTATAGATGTAGCAAAACTTCTCTAACTTTATATTCAATCCCTCTTGCACTAATGGGTGAGGGCACATAGTGGGGCAAGGATATCAGGGATGATGTAGAATGAAAGGCAGAGGAAAGATTGAGGGGATCTTCCTAATTACTTGCTGTATCTGCACATTAACATTGTGATTAATATATGCAGACAGAGATTTCTCTCATACTGCAGCATTCATAGATCTCTCCATTTTCATAGCAGTCTGCTGTTCTTGTCCTTCATCCAACAACCATGTAATCCCCAAGTGTCCCTCAGCTGGAATAGGGATCAAATCCTGTGTTGGTATTATTCTGAACCACATCTAGCCAACTGAGTGAAATCGGTTCTCCAATTGTCCAACATTTTTCTAATGACAACCATAAAGCTAACTAGCTGAATCTTACTTCAGTCTCACTCCTTTCTGGACTGAAAGTTTTACATTTGCAGTTTTTCAAAGTGTTGGGTATCTTCTAGATTCTAGGGACTTCTGGAAAATTAAAACTAATGCATCAACTCATCTCTTGTAGATACTTTTGAGATCATAGGATTTGGGTCCAATGGATTTGTCAGCCTTTTGTCCCAGTGGTTTATCAAGTCTTCATTGGTGATCGTTATAAATGAATATCCCTTGTCAAGCTTTTTCCTCATTTTCAGAGCCACTTTACCTGAAAATTAACATTGTGCACTCTTCCTCCTTGTGTTGAATCTCCCATTCCTTATACTTTTAAATATATGCACGGCCTTACTGAATCACAGCCTTCTGATTTATTTTGTTCTCACTTCAATAATATGCAGCACTAGAGGGATCCTTCAATAAAGTTCGAAAACAAAACAAAACTTTCTGCATATTATGAGAAAAATTTAAATTTACAATAGTTCCAATTCTTGCACAAGATTGGAATAACAAACAGTTGAAAATTCTTTTAAGGCATTAAAAACAACAACTATAAATTCTTGAACTTTATGCACAACAGTTTTTCACTTTGTGATAGACAAAATATTCAGTAGGTTGATGTCACTGTTAGATGTGACCTTTACCAGGTTATGTTAGAAGGCAGTCAAGAGTTAGCCATGTTGAGGAGACTACAATCCCACATTGGCCATAAGCTTGGCAGTTTGCCTTCCTCAAGAACATGAATCAGCTGGGTTTTTGCAAACACCAATAGCTTTTTAAAATCAGGTTCTCAAATCAGTGCTGGAATTTGAACCACTGGATTATTACTCCAATGCCATTATGCTCTCATACCATTGTTGGAGGCTTATGGAGACACTAAATGCTTTCCCTCTCTAAAGCTATATAATGGAATACTTAAACAGGTTACTAGCTCTCCTGGCAGGTTTAGGAAATTATGTAAATAGTTTTACAGGGAGAATAAGTTTATTTCTCATTTTAGAAGTCAAACTGATCATTTAGTGAACTGGAATTTATCTCAGAACTTTTCATTTGGCTACTATAACAAAAAAAACATGGAATTTTAACTAGTAATTGAAGACATTAAATATTCAGAATGTTCTCACTTAACCGCCCTTTTGTTCTGTGGGATAAATTGCAATCATTTGAAATTTGGCATTCTTGTGTTAGCCTTTATAGGAAGGGGTATAGAGTACAAGAGCTGGCCTTTAATGTTGCAGTTGTATAAAACATTGGTTAGACCTCATTTGGAATACTACATCCAATTCTGGTTGCCTTACTACCGGAAGGACGTGGAGACTCTGGAGGGAGTGCAGAGGAGGTTTACCAGGATGCTGCCTAGTATGGAAGGTCTGAGTTACGAGGAGAGATTAGGCAAATTGGGACTATTTTCCTTAGAAAGACGTAGACTTAGAGGAGATCTGAGAGGTGTACAAGATTATGAAAGGGATAGATAGAGTAAACAGAGTTAAGCTTTTTCCTAGGATGGACTCAAATAGCACAAGGGGTCACAGGTTTAGGGTGAGGCGGGTAAGGTATAATTTGGATGCTAGAGAGAGTTTTTTCACACAGAGGGTGGTGAGGGTATGGAATGCACTGCCAAGTAAAGTGGTGGAGGCAGGTACTCTGGAGTTATTTAAGAAATACTTAGATGGGCACATGAACAGAATGGGAATGGAGGGGTGTAGAAAACTGATTTAAAATAGGGATCATGAGCCTTTGGAGTCCTTGGGAAATGTGTAAATAGATGATATTGATGTACTTGTTTTTATCCTACAGGTTCTTTGGTCCACCTTGTTGTCTAACGAGGGGCATACACGCGATGGGTCGTGAGAGGACTGCTCTTGGATCTTTATCGAGAGTATCCTAGTGCTTCACGTTGTTAGTGTACGCTTGACCTGGACCATTTGATGGGCAACACGACAGCTCAGTGACTATCGCTGTGCTGTGCGGATACATGGATTTGGGCCTGTGTCTGTAGGAGTTTGCGCATTCTCCCCGTGCTTGCGTGGGTTTTCTCCGGGCGCTTTGGTTTGCTCCCACATCCCAAAGATGTGCTCTTAGGCTAATTGGCAAAACAAATTCTCCCTAAATTGTCTCAAATTTGGTTTTTAATTCATAGATCTATAAACATAGACAGCGATTGTGGGTAGAGGTGGGAATATTGGGGTGGCGGCGTGGGCTCATTGGGCCGAAGGGCCTGTTTCCCGTGCTGTTTTGTTCTTTATTCTGATGAGTACATGATGAAAAATTTCAGCAAGGTGTCTCTCATTACAATAATTACTGCTGAAACAAATCAACTATTTCTTGCACGATGTCTCATTAGGCAAAGGGAGTACATAATTTAGCAGGCCCAATTTGAAGGTGCCTGGCTACTGAAAAAGATGATCCCATTATGTTCATAACAGCTTGATGATATAGACATAACTTGGTTAGTGGACTGGCTATCCAACAGGAAAAGTAGAGATTAATGCATCATTTTTGGGTTGGCAGATGCAACAAGCCAGAGATCAATGTTGCAGCCTCTATTAATGACTTGGATGATGGGACCAAATGAAGGGTTATTAAATTTGCTAATGACATAAAAATAAAAGTTAAGCTATGATGAGAACATAAGGAATCACAAAGGGATAGACAGGCTAAGTGAGTGGGAAAACATTTGGCAGAGTGAGCACCCTGTGGAAAATGTGAACTCGTCTACTCTGGCTGTCAGGAATAGAAAAGCAACATTATTTAACTGGTGATATTGGAGAACTGAGGCACAGCAGGATTGTGATATCTTGGTACACGAATCAGGCAGGTGCAGCAAGTGATTAGAAATACACATGAAATGTTGGATTTTTTGTATTTATTCAAGAGACATAGGCATTGCTAACTGGTCAGTATTTACTGCCCATCCCTATTTGCACTTATTGTGAATGGAACATGAAAATAGGATGATTTGCTAGTTATATATAGCATTGCTGTTTGTTCCCTAATGTTCCAGTTACATTGTGCTAAGTGATACTGTGTGAAGAACTTCGACAGTAACAGTGCGCCATTGGCTTCATTCCAGTATTGAAACAGTTCTGTGCAAGCCCACTCAAGACAAGTATAAAATTCTAATGACTGAAAGTTCAGCTTCTCTCTACCAGTCCAAAAATATGTGGTTGGGTGGATTGGCCATGCAAAATTGCCCCTTAGTGTCAGGGGGATTACAAGAGTAAATTCGTGGAGTTACAGGAATAGTGCTGAGGTAGGAGTGTTGTTGGTGCAGGCTTGATGGGCTGAATGGCCTCCTTTCGCACAGCAGAGATTTTATGATACATATTAAAAGACAATAAAACAGGCCAGGTTTAATTCATTTGAAACCATGTTTAAAAGATGGTTATTCTCCAGCTACTGGTGCTAAAAGCAAAACTAATTTTGTGTGTGGTCTCAATACAGTTGCTAAATTGCTGACTTTTAATTTATTACTAGAGTAGATGCTTGTCTTTGGTGTGATTCAAAAATATATAATATGGACATGAAATGTGTAAAACCCTTACAACAGAATCACCATATAATACATCCTGTTCATGAGAAACCAATTAAATAATAACAGAACCATTTTTATAATTGAATAGCCTTTAGTGTTGAATTTACATTTCAAACAAATAATGCAAAATACAGAAATTATTTCCAACAATTTGATGGTAACAAGTGTTGAACAATAAGGAAGAGTATTGTAGGTGTTTTACATTGAGTTTATATTTAGATTTTTGAAAAGTATATCAATCTCACGACTGAAAGCAGCACAGTTCCAAATTTATAAAATATTACATATAAACATGCAAAAATATTTGGCAATGTATAATTTACTTATTACTTGTAAATAAAATAAGCTAATAGAACATACATTAGTACATAAGGATTTGCTTTTCTTCAATTTCAGTTTGCTATACCAAGAATTAGCATGTGCTGCTATTCTTGCTAGAAATTCAAACTGATCAACAAAAACACTGATGGTGAATCAATAGATAACGAACTGTGGCTTTGTTTCTTTAATACATGGTGTGAGCAATGTAGATCTAACAGCAGGGTCAAAGTGAGAATTAGAGAACCACTTCACAGAAGAACCACTTAAATTTCTCCCGAGTGCTGATAGTTTTTAAATAACTATGGGTGGTGAGCAGATGCTTTGCTGCCTCTTTTCACAACAAAGTGGGGCATGTCTCAAAAGTCGATACAGCTCTCTGAATTATATGTTTGAAAACAAAAGACACACACAAAAGAAATATTTTCTTTCTAAAACTACCCTTCCTTTTTCAAAGCTGCAGTTCAGATAATTCTGTACGCTAGAAAGGGTCCATTTTTAAAAAATAATTAAACACCTTGCATACCCCTCCCATGCCCCCACTCAAGTTATACAAAATACATTACATTTAAAAAATAGATCAAACATATTTCCCGTTGTGGAAAATAAAATGCAATTTTTCAGCATACCTACATTGCTGTGCAGAAATTTGTTTTATAACAAATGTGGGAATTAAAAATATCACGCATTTCATAGGTCTTCTAAAGTTAAGCTAATGCCTATTCTATTTCTATTCTACATCAAGTGGATCTGGAAAATTCCAGCAAGTGTAGTAAAGTTTTAATGTAAATATGTAAATTGCCACAAGTTATTTTGGTCCAATCTGAAGCAGCATTTACTATAGAAGTTAGTGTATTTCCAGGTTACTATCCACATAAAAATACCGTAGGCATGAGACAACATTTTATGCTTTGCATCCAAATATTAAAATGATGGAAATGCATTTCTGCTGTAAACATCACCTAAAATATCCCTGTTTATGAACAAAGCTCTGATGTATGAGATTTTCAGGAATGGCATTTGAAATAAGAGTTCTATCATCAAGACTTCTTTTACAAATTAGCTATCAAGAGTTAAAATTAATATGATCTCTTTTAGGTGCCTTCATTTAGTCAATTTTTAACTTTAAACAGGATGAGGTGGTTAAAAGAAGTTGAGATTCAGCAAGGGAAGTAATAATAGCCAAGAGATGACTCAACATTAACTGCAAATGATAGTTCAGGCCTCTCACATGTGCAACTGAAGTATCCTTATATATTATTACCCTCATTCATATTTTAAATAAAAAGAATTAAATAAAGAAATTGAAAACTTTTGTAACCATTTGATTTTCAAATGTGCCCTGTGATGTATATGGATTTCAAGATAGGTATACAGCATAATTTCTTTGCCAAATCTACAGTAATTGCTGCAAGTGACTACCACAGCTTATTATTATTTAAACGAATGTGAATGCCAACACAGGAAGAAAATGCTATGGTTTGCTTACTTAAAACATAATTAAAACAACCATCAAATTCAATTTAATCAGTCTAGGTGCCTCATTTAAGACAAACATATAAACAGCAACACAATAACTTCAAATACTTGAATTTAGCTGCAGAAGTGCTTCCTCCTTGTGAGTACATGCAAAACAGCAACTGGCACATAAGCAAGTCAGTAAACCAAATGATAACATTTTTTAAATCCTGATTTTAGAAGTATTGCTTATGTAAACCATAAAGATTTTGTAATAGCATTTCTTCACACATTTTCAAATCTCACGTGAATTAAAGTCCAAACCCTCAGAAAAGTACAAGCCTTTCCCTCCTTTAGCCCTATCAGGATTGAGGTGCGTTTCCTAACAATGGTTTTCGCTTTCCTGTTGGCTTCAGCATGTGTTGTCCAAACTATAAGAAAGAAAAGTAGGATAACATTTCATAAATTTCATCTCCTGGTTTTTAGTTTGTTTTGTTAAAACTTTACTCTTAATAGAGCATTTAAACTTTAGAGGACAAAAAACATTAATTTGAAGGAAGCCATTATCATTTTTAACTGGGCAATGGGTCTATACTGTAGCTATGACTGCACTACATTCTGTACTCTCTTGTTTCCTTCTCTACGAATGCTATGTTTTGTATTTACATACTGTTTCTTGCGCAAGTAGATATTTGCGCAAGAAACAATACTTTTCATTTTATGATAATAAAGCAACAATAATAAACCAAATCAAAAATCACAACACCAACAATGTAAAAGTAACAATCACTTGCATTCATACATAGTAAAGGCCTCATTATAGAACTGACAGGCATAAAAGAATGAATGAATGAATGAATGAAGGATGGACCATGGTGACAAATTAGAAACAATGCCTATTGGTTTGGTTCAAAATTGGGTTTTGAGAATGTTCTTGAAAGAAATGGAGATACAGACTGATCTAGGGAAGGAATGCCAGAGTACAGTTAAAGCAACAGAAGCCTCTGCAACAAAAGTTGAGGCAAAAGAAAGAATAGAGTCATAGAAGGTTAGAGCTATATAACTAAGAATGGAAAGCGAAGAATTGTTGACCTAAATTGATTTTAAGTTTATTTATTAGTGTCACAAATAGGCTTACATTAACACTGCAGTGAAGTTACTGTGAAAGTCCCAAGGTGTACTTTGAAGGGTTTGTGTTTATAAAGTAAAAAGGGGCTTCACAAGAGAGGGGGGAGAATATTTCACGTTATTATCTTAAAAATACAGATGAACAGTTTCATATTTCTGAAATATTTCATTTGAAAGAAATGAATTATGAATAACTACCTTACATTTCCACTTACCTTTGGGGGTTCTGTGCTTGCCTGAAAGTCAGCATTTGAAGATTGGTTTTCACTACAGCTATCATTTCTGTAGCGATGTGCAAATTTGCGCTTCAAAGCCGCTGCTATTAATGCTGTTGGATCTGTTACAGACTGCTCTTGTTTGGGCTTTAAATCATCTAAAGATCTGTAATGAAATTATATCTTTTCATTTTACATCCAATCACTTCTATTGGCATTATCAACCAACGTTTCAATCCCCTTCTAACGTGAACCTCCCTTTATTCCCCTCGTACTATACACTGAATGGCCATCTTTAGCAATGAAGGATTTCTTTCTTTGTTTTTCCACGTATTTTGCTGTCATTCTCTTGATACTGCTGTCCATTTCCTTACAACAGATTTGGGGCATGCTGTTAACTGATCAGTAGTTATTAAACAAGAAGTTCCTTTTATTTGCTACCCCAAATCTACCCTCCCACCTTCTTTTACTTAAAAAAAAACTGGAAATAGTTAACAGGTCTCATTGTATCTGTGGAAAGAGCATTTCAGGTTAATGACCTTTTCTCACAACTGGACAAAGTTAGAGAACTGCCCACCAACTAAGTATTTCATGCATCTGGTTTTATTTTGGATTTCCAGGATCTATAGCATTTTATCTCTATATTTAGAATACATCAAATAATCACCAAATTTGATAAGATATAAAGAACACAAGTTAAAAGTTTATGTATAGATTTTATATACATATAGATACCTTTGCTAAAATTGGAAAGCCTCAGTGAGACTAGTAAAATCTTTTCCATGAACTGGGAATGGAACTACTTCAGTACAAGAAAAGGAATCTTAAAAATACGTACTTCTTCACAGATCGTAGTTTCACCTTGTTGATGTCTTTCAGAACCTCTAACATATTTGGCATAGTTTGCTGAATAGGGTTAGCAGTAGTCTGACTGTCAGATTTCTTTCCTCTTCTTTCTTTAATGAGATCAATCGCAGACACACTTCGCTGAATAGCAGGTGGTGGTGGTAGAGGTGGGGGTGGTGGTGGAGGTGGGGATGGGGACAGAGCAGTAGGAATACCACCAGGTGTCACTGAACCTGAAGAGATTGGCAAAAAATTAAATTGCAGAAATTATACTGACCCATTCATAAAATGTTCCTGAACTGAACTATCCCATGTTAAATTCTCCATTATATCTACAAAATACTTTTCTACATACTATGTAGTGAAGAGTTAGTTCCTGGGTACATTTCTTACTATATAGTAAACTTAAATTTAATAATTTTGTAAAAAATCATAGCTTAACTTTACTGTAAATTAAACTGCTTTAAAGCCATTTATTTAGTTTCTTTGAGAGGTAAGAAGGAAATGTGAGAAAGGAGCATTTAGTGCGAACTGTCAGGTTGGAAATTGGGTGGCATTGTAAACTACCTTTTCAGCACTGGACCAAAGTTCAAATCTAGCAAGACAGCTGGGAGAAAAAAATCTATGTCTTGCAAGGGTCCCACATGAAAAATATACATAGTGTTAATCAAGTTCTGTTTGATATATCCATGACAAGATTCACCAAAATTTCAACATTACTTGACTTTTTAGTGAAGAATACAATTTATTTAAAAAACTAGAAGCTATTAATGGTGCATTAGGTGTTGTTCCTAAATAAGGCTCAAAGTTTGCTCTGGCAACCCAATGCATGGCACCTACTGTTAAATTATATGTGCCCCTTTGCCTGTACATTGTTTTTGCCCTGCAAGTCCCAGATGAAAATGGCATGGCACCCTGCTCAAAATTTGAGTGAACAAGGCAAGCGACTCTGCATCTCCTTAACGAGTCAGATTGAAAGATTATCGAATTTACAGTACAAGGCCTGAACAAGAAAATGTAAATTTGAACGGTGATTTTTATGTCAATTGAGGAAAAGAGAAACAAGACAAGGAAATACAGTTTGGATTGAGTGTATTGAAAATTAACTGTAATTTTAAAGCTCCAGAAACAATTAAAACTCAAAACTTTGCTTGTACTATTAAGTCGACAGGCAGTAATTAATGCATATTACATTCTGAGTGTAGACTGAAATGGATAAGCTCCAACTTACTGTGGTAAGGTAGTGATGTTTTTTAGTCAAACATCTCATGTCTTCCTATGCATATGTTAAAAAAACATCCTAAACCTTTATTTACATTTGTGCGGTGACAATCTTAACTTTCTGCCCTTCAGGTGCCAACTCACCAACTAGTGGAAATAGTTTCTTCCCAATTTTACTTCAGAATTATTTTGAACACCTCTATCAGGTCTTCCCTTAACCGTCCTTGTTCTAATGCTTAGTTTTTCTAATCTTTTGCAGCCAAAGTCTTTCCAGGTATCTGGGTGAATCTCTTCTGGACTCTCACAACAGTCTCTTTATGCTTATTTCTAAAATGTCCAAGACAGAGCATAACATTCTGCGACTTAAGAAGATTAAATGAACAAAATGATTTAAACTGTTGGTTCTGTAACTATCCTTCAGCTTAACGATCTAAGTGACAGCCATAACAAAAATCACATAAGCTATATTTTACAGGCTACAAATATATGGAATGTTAATAGTTTAATTGAGTGTATCCCTGAGATAAGAAAGCTGACCACTATGGCCATCTGGTGGCTCTCAGATTTATTAATTATGAACCTATTCAATTTACTGACAAGTCTGAGATGAAGAACTTTACTATATAACTGTTTTATTGCATAACCATTAAATATTACTTATTCTTATATGCATTCAGTACACAGGTTAGTACCAAGGGAGATGAGGCTGCATTTCATAACTAAGCAAATTGCTCAATGGGGAGGAGGAAGAAGCAAGCAGCACAATTTGCACTGGGTATAAGGATCATAGCAATAATGTAAATAACTATTAAGCAGATTTGGGAGAAGTTATAATGGTAATATGAAAGGTTTTAAAAATGCAACTACTGTATACCAAAGTTAAGCAGGAATAACAGCCATATTCCAGACACTCAAAGTAACTTTATAAAAATAATAAGGAGCACAGATGGTGAGACAAGAGAGAATTTGAGAAATAGCTCTAGGCTCACATTGCTATCTTCAAGAAGCCACCAATAACCCACTGTGGACTATACAGTTCAACTTCAAAGAGAGTTTATACAAAGGCAATTTTAGTAACCCAGGTTTAGCCAGAAGATGGATCATCTGTCAAGACGAAGGCACTGAGACCTCCACTTTTATTCTTCATGCTGAAGTATTTAAGTCTCTGGAATCTGGATGATGGATACACATCCTTTATCAGAGATGGAGGACAAATAAGAATCATGTGACATGGGCCTTTGGCTTGTGGAACAGGTAACATCACCTTATTGAATTACACAGCTCAATCTGCTGTCTACCATCTGACTAGCAGCTTCACAGTATTGGCATTCTGCTCAGGTTGAAAACCTGGTATCATCCACATTGCTTCTGTTGGAAGTTCTGCTTCATTGCCACTGTCACTAGGACAAATGTAAACAGTGTAAAAGGCAGAGGGGCAAAAGATCTTAAATTGAGTTCAGGATATTCTTTCACAGAAGAGTTCACTCCAAAAAGGAAGGACATATTAAGATAGAAGCAAATACTGCAGATGCTGGAATCTGAAATAAAAACAGAAAATGCTGGAAAATCTCAGGCATTGCAGCATGTACGGAGAGAGAAGGGTGCCAACGTTTCAAATCTTATTAGTTTCTAGTATTGTTAGTTTGTTGGTTTATTACTTTCTTTGTTATTTTGAATTATTTTTGGTTGACTCTTCATCAGAGCAAAGAAATGATACATTGTTGGGCCTAGTTCTGGACGTCAGCCAAATAGATCAAGTGTCAGTGGGGGAAGCACATTGTATTGTTGGTTTAGGATGATGGAAAAGGAAACAGGCAATGCAAGGTAAAAATAATTAACTGGGGGACAACTGACTTCAATGGAGCAAGAGAGATGGACAGATTAGACTGGAATGAAAGAACATAACATAAGAACATAAGAAATAGGAGCAGAAGTAGGCCATCTAGCCCTTTGAACCTTCCCCACCATTCAATAAGATCGCAGCTGACCTGAAATGAATCAATTCCACTTTCCTGCTTTTTCCCCATAACCCTTAATTCCCTATCTACCTACCTGTGACTTAAATATAATAAATGAGGTAGCCTCCATTACTTCAATGGGCAGAGAATCCCAGAGATTCATCACCCTTTGGGTGAAGAATTCCTCCTCAATTCTGTTCTAAACTGTCCCCCCACCTTATTTTTAGGCTCTGTCCTCTAGGTCTGCTATCCTTTTGAAGCGGGAAGAATCTCTCTAACTCTACCCTATCTAGCCCCTTCATTATCTTGTAAGTCTCTATAAGATCCCCCTCAGCCTTCTAAACTCTATTGAATACAGACGCAGTTTATTCAATCTCTCTTCATAAACTAACCTCCCTCATCTTCGGTACCAGCCTGTACTCCCCACAAGGCTAATACATCCTTTCGCAAATACGGGGACCAAAACGGCACACAGTACTCCAGTTGCAGCCTCACCAGTGCCCTGTACAGTTGCAGCAAGATCTCCCTGCTTTTATATTCTATCCTCCTCGCTATAAAGGCCAATATTCCATTCACTTTCTTGATCACCTGAGACTGGGTTTTTGCAATTTGTGCACAAGGACCCCCAGGTTCCTCTGCATTGTAGCATGCTGCAGCTTTTCATCTTTTAAATAATAATCCCTCCTACTATTATTTCTACAAAAGTGGATAACCTCACATTTGCTAATAAAGAACAAAACAGCACAGGAAACAGGCCCTTCGGCCCAACAAGCCCGCGCCGCCACCCTGATGTTCCCACCTCTACCCTTGATCCCTATGTTTATAGATCTATGAATTAAAAACCAAATTTGAGACAATTTAGAGAGAATTTATTTTGCCAATTAGCCTAAGAGCACATCTTTGGGATGTGGGAGGAAACCCGGAGCACCCAGAGAAAACCCACGCAAGCATGGGGAGACTCCCACAGTCACAGACCCAAATCCATGTATCTGCACAGCACAGTGATAGTCACTGAGCTGTCGTGTTGCCCATCAAATGGTCCACATCAAATATACATTAATGACGTAAAGCACTAGGATATTCTCGAAAAATCTAAGAGCAGCCCTCTCACGACCCATCGCATGTATGCCCCTTGTTAAACAAGATGGACCAAAGCACCTATAAGATAAAAACAAGTACATCAATATCATCTTCCCAGGGACTCCCACGGCTCATGATCCCTATTTTAAATCAGTTTTCTATACCCCTCCATTCCCATTCTGTTCATGTGCCCATCTAAGTATTTCTTAAATAACTCCAGAGTGCTTGCCTCCACCACTTTACTTGGCAGCGCATTCCATACCCCCACCACCCTCTGTGTGAAAAAACTCCCTTTAGCATCCAAATTATACCTTACCCCCCTCACCCTAAGCCCGTGACCCCTCGTGCTATTTGAGTCCATCCTAGGAAAAAGCTTAACCCTGTTTACTCTATCTATACCCCTCATAATCTTGTACACCTCTATTAGATCTCCTCTAAGTCTACGTCTTTCTAAGGAAAACAGCCCCAATTTGCCTAACCTCTCCTCGTAACTCAGACCTTCCATACCAGGCAGCATCCTGGTAAACCTCCTCTGCACTCTCTGCAGAGTCTCCACGTCCTTCCAATGTTATATTCCATCTGCAGGTCCTTGCCTGCTCACTCAGCCTATCCAGACTTTCCGTGCCCTCCACACAATTTGCTTTTCCACTCATTTTCGTGTCATCAGCAAATTTTGTTACCCCACACTTAGCCCCTTCCTCTAGATCGTCTATGTAAATGGTAAACAGTTGAGGTCCCAGTACCGATCCCTGCGACACTCCACTAGTCACCAACTGCCAACCAGAAAAGCACCCATTAATTCTACCTCTCTGTTTCCTGTTAGATAACCAATCCTCAATCCACGCCAACACCTTACCCACAACTCTATGCATCCTAACCTTCTGCAGCAAGCTTTCGTGAGGCACCTTATCGAATGCCTTCCGGAAATCCAAAAACACCATATCGACTGGTTTCTCTCTGTCTACTTCACTAGTCACATCTTCATAGAAATCCAATAATTTTGTTAAACATGACTTCTCCTTCACGAATCCATGCTGCGTCTGCTGAATCAAACCATTCTTTTCTCGGTGTCTTGCTATTTCTTCTTTGATGATGGATTCTAGCATTTTTCTAACTACAGACGTTAAGCTAACCGGCCTATAATTCCCTGTCTTTTATCTGCTACCTTTTTTAAACAGCAGTGTAACATTAGCTATTTTCCAATTTTCCGGCACTTCCCCAGAGTCCAGCGAATTTTGGTAAATAATTACTAAGGCATCTGCTATTACTTTTGCCATTTCTTTCAGAACCCTGGGATACATTCCATCTGGTCCCGGGGACTTGTCTACTTTTAGTCCTGTTAGCCTATCAAGCACTACCTCTCTAGTAACAGTAATTGCATTAAGAACCTCATTTCTTACCATCCTTCTATCTTTAATATTTGGCAAGTTATTTGTGTCCTCCGTGAAGACTGACACAAAAAACTTATTTAAAGTTTCAGCCATTTCCTCATTACCCACCCCTAAATCTCCCCTCTCGTCCTCCAAAGGTCCAACATTCACTGTAGCCAGTCTCTTCTTTTTCATATATTTGTAAAAATTTTTACTATCATTTTTTGATAGTAAACCAAAGGTTGGTGAAAAAACTAGAGTTAAACAGTGGGCGATCTTTAAAAATGAAATAATCCAGGCACAGTCAATGTACATTTTCTTAAAAAGGAAAAAGAACAAACAATTCCAGAGCTTCCTGAATGAAAAAGGAGACAGAAATTAAGATAAGAAATATCCTTTTGACAGATGTTAGGTAGCAAATACAGTTGAGAACTAAGAATAATACAGTAAGTTTACAGGAGAAATGAAAAAAAATGAGAATCCAAAGAATTCCTACAAATACATAAAGGGCAAAAGAGCAACAAGTGAGAGAGAAGAGCCTCTTAAGAATCAACAAGGTCATCTACATTCTGATCTACAAGATATGGGCGAGATTCTAAATGAAGACTTCTCATCAGTATTTTCTTTTGAGAAAGGCATGGATGTTAGAGAACTTGGGGAATAAATAGTGATGTCTTGAGGAGTATACGTATTACAGAGAAGGAGGTGCTGAATGTCTTAAAGCACATGAAGGTAGATAAATCCCTACGCCTGATGAAGTGTATCTCAGGATATTATGGGCAGCTAGAGAGGAAATTGCAGGTTCCCTAGTTGGGATACCTGAACCATCAATAGTCATGGATGAAGTGCCTGAAGATTGGAGAGTGACAAACGTTGTGTCTTTGTTTAAAAAGAGCTGCAGGGAAAACAGGCCAGCGAGCCTCACATCTGTAGTGGGTAAACTGTTGCAAGGTATTTTCTTGCAGGAAGAAGGTAAGACAGAGAATGTCTGGGGTGTCTGAGATCCTTAATTATGCTGGCTGCTTTGCCAAGGCAGCAGGACGTGTAGACAGAGTCAATGGATTGGAGGCTGGTTTGCGCAATGGATTGGACTACATTCACGACCTTTTGTAGTTGCTTGCAGTCCTGGGCACAGCAGGAGCCATATCAACCTGTGATAGAACCAGAAAAAATGCTTTCTATGATGCATCTGTAAAAGTTTGAGAGAGTTGTAGCTGACATGCTAAATTTCCTTAGTCCTTGGAGAAAGTTGAGGTGTTGGTGAGCGTTCTTGACTATAGTGTCAGCATGGGGGAACCAGGACAGGTGGTTGGTGATCTGGACACCTAAAAACTTAAAATTCTTGACCCTTTCTACTTCAACCCCATTGATGTAGACAGGGGCATGTTCTCTTTTATGCTTCCTGAAGTCAATGACAATCTCCTTCGTTTTGTTGAGATTGAGGGAGAGATTATTGTTGCCGCACCAGTTGATCAGATTCTCTAAATCATTCCTGTACTCTGTCTTGAAAATTGAATTGAAAGGGAATTTAGCCACACAGTCAAAGGTGTATAAGGAATATAGTAGAGGGCTGAGAACACAGCCTTGTAGGGCACCAGTGTTGACGATGATTGTGGAAGAGGTGTTGTTGCTTATTCTTATCAATTGTGGTTTGTAAGTTAGAAAGTTCAGGATCTAGTCGCAGAGGGAGGTGCTGATGGTTATGATAAGTAGGTGGGTAAGTGGAACTGAATCTGTGAAAAGATTAGCTATGATCTTATTGAATGGCGGAGCAGGCTCAAGGGGCCAGATGGCCTACTCCTGCTCCTAGTCCTTATGTTCTTAGAAAATAAGGGGTAAAATTCTTGAGTGTGTGGAAGCAGAGGGATCTGAGTACATATGTGCATAGAGCATTGAAGGTGGCAGTACAGGTGAAGAAAGCATTATAAAGCAAACAAGTGTCTGGGCTTTATGAAGGGGCATAAAGTACAACAGCAAGAAGATTATGTTGAATTTATATAAAAGTATCAGATCACAGCTGAAGAGTTAAGTACTGTTCTGGGTGCCACAGTGGGAAGAATGTGAATGCATTTGACATTCAAGAATGCGAATGCAGAAGAGGTTTACAAAAATAGTTCCAGGGATGAGAAACTTCAGATATGAGAGTGGATTGAAAAGGTTGGGACTGTTCTCCTTGAAAAGGAGACTTGATAGATATGCTCAAAATCATGAGGGAGCTAGAGAGAATAAACAGGGAGTAACTGTTCCTGCTTGCTAAAGGATCAAGAACAAGGTAATTTGCAAAAAAGCAAATACTGTGGTTTGAGGCTGGAATACTCTGCAGGCAGGTGAAGGCAGATTCAATCAAGGCATTTAAAAGAACACTGGAGGATTATTTGAATAGAAACAATGTGCAGTGGTATGGGGGAAAAGCCATAATGCTGACTTGGAGCTAGTGCAGACATAATGGACCTCCTTCTGCACTAACAATACTATTTCACAAATTCTTGCAATCTCATCTCACCATGTGATGTCAATGCCACAAGGGAGTCTTACAACATTGTTTTTAGCCTGTGAAAGACTAGCTCATTGGAGATCAATTCTGGATTCTGCAACCCAAGTGAAACAATATTTTCTGTGGTCGTTATACTATCAAACCTTATTTTCTCTATTTTCTCTTTACCGTCCAAGTGTGGAAGCAACATTGTGATTCTCCTTTCTCAGAGTATGTGCAAATAGAAAGTTGGATCGTACCAAAACTGAAGAATTGGGAAGTATGTCACTGCTTATAAAGAGTAAACAAATCAGAAGACCTCTATATATGGGTAGGTGGTGAGAGCAGAAATTAGTGCTGTTTAAATTAAATCTTCTATTGCCCGTAACAGCAACAGGCAAAGAGAATTCCAGTGAAAAGGACTAAAACAAGTGAAAAACTTACCACCAATGATATAAAAAGCAGCTGTCAGCCCAAAGTTAGAGGATGACAGATGGAATACATAGCTGCAAGATATTGAATGGATAAAGAATGGAGGTGGAGAAATTAATTACACCCAGCTTTCTGGTGCATAACTAATGGTTTGCAAAGAGCACACTGAGATCTAAGGCTTGCCAGATATTGGGCCTCAAGTCTAATTTTAATAACCGTAGCAAACTGCTATAATTCCCTCTGCAGAGGCAGTTTGCCACTGGGAGTAAGAGCAGGAAGTGAATTAGGATTACAGACAGGCAATTAAAAGAGATTTTGTTTCTCAATTTGCTTCTACATTTTATTTTCAAAATTACATATTAAAGACGTCAGAACAGGTGTATCAAGTTGAAAAGCGAAATGATTTTTAAGTACAAGTCCTGCTTCAAAGCACTGTTGGTAATTGGATATTTCAAGAACTCTCACCTTTAAAACTCAGATCAAACAATTGTTTGGAATGGTTCACTAGAAAAAGCTTGTTACCTTACTATGCACGAATGCTGCATGTGCCTAAATAACAGTGCAGTAAATTAATTTTTTGTGAAGTGATTTGACAGGTTTCAGATCAACATGATAATGGGTTACACGCATAATGTTTCTATATTGCATAGATAGCAAAGCAGCAAAGAAACCTCAACGGATGCTCCAGTAAACTGACTAAATCCAAAATTGCCATATGACCAATATCGGCGCTATCCTAACCCAAAGCACAAGTAAGTGCACAAATGCACATGTAGATAGATACTGTTTGAAACAGCAAAGTGTACAACAATATTGGATATACCTGCTGAGAGACTGCTTTGTTCTTGTATAGTCACTATCATGGCAATCTGCTCCCGTAACTTAGCAAGCTCATTCTCCAATATATTGATTTTTTCCAGCGCTGCATCACTAGCCATTGTGGGAGTTTCAGGTTCCTTTTTACAATTCCTCAAATTTGGTAAGGAAACTTGCTTGACAACAGGTCTCGCAATAGGTGAAGGGTCTAAGGTATCAGCACATTCAGGATGAATTTCAGATCTGCAAGCAAAAAAAAATACTGCAAGAATAATACAAGCTTTATTGGAATTCCAAAAGGAAACATTAGCACATGTATAAACCCCCATACACTTGGACAATGATAAAGATATTTATTGCTTTTTATGTTAAATTCTTAGGAAGCACAATTCTACTATGCATTCAATAACCCTCAAATATGGAAAAAAGCTTTATGAATATTAAAGGAACCTTCCAGTTTAACAATCTTCAAGGAGAAGAAAACAGTTTTATGAATGTGCTTATTTCTAAGTTAATGTTGTATTTTAACCTTAAAATAAGGTCTATGGTGGTGTTCTACTGCTTTCAAATACTGGAGTTATATCTGATGAAAATGTACAAGTCTAATAGACAAAGCCTGTATTTATATAGCACTTTAACATAGGAAGAAGTCCCAAGCACAGAAGCAGGGTCAAGACAATGCACAAACAGGGACAATTACAAACATCCGAGATAGGTTTTTTTAAAAAGGGCCTTGAAATTTAGAATGAAGTGGAGGCAGTAAAGTTTAAGGGAGGAGTTCCAGAGCATTAGGCACAGCCTGCTGAGGACTGAGAATGGGGATGCTTAAGACAGTAGAATTGAGAATTGTGAGGGGAATGGAATACAGAAGTAGATGTTATGCTGAAGTTATACAGGGCAATAGACAGCCCATATCTGAGTACTGCACAGAAGTTTATTTACTTAGGAAAGAGATTCAGAGCAGGTTTAACCAAACTAGACTGGGCAAGCTGCCTCATGATGAATGGTTGGAAAGGCTAGGCTCTTTTCTGCTCGAGTTTAGGACAGCAAAAGGGACTTGAAACATAAAATATCCTGAAGGGCCTTGACAAAGTCATTGTGGAGAGGATGTTTCCTCTTGTGGGAGAATATAAAGAGCTGCCCATTAGAACAGAGATAAGGAGAAATATTTTCTCAGAGGTCTTCAGTCTTTGGAACTCTGCTTCCACCACCTTCGGGGGAGAGTCTTTGAATATTTTTAAATCAGGAGGCAGTTAGATTCTTGATAATCAAGGGAATTAGGAGGCAGTTAGATTCTTGATAACCAACGGAGTGAGTGGTTATCAGGGATAAGCAGAAATGTGGAATTGAGGTTACAATCAGATCAACTGCAATCTTATTGAATGGTGGAGACCTAAAGAGCCGAGTGGCCTCCTCTTAATTCTGATATTTGTATGCAGTGGGAGGAATACGAATGTCTTGGAGCACTGTAGTGGCAGGGAGGTTGAATGAATAGGAAAGGGCAATGCAATGAAGGGATTTGAACAGAAAGGTGAACATTTCAAATCTGACTCTTTTGTAGATCAGAGGCCCAAACATGCTAATGAGCACAACAACGATGGGCAAGGGTGACATCATGTGGGGGATTAGAACATGAGCAGCTGAGTTTTGAACAGCTCAGGTTAAGGAAATAAAAAGATGCAAGGTTGACAGGAGAAAATTGGAACTGTTAAATCTGGAGGCACTTGTAATTTTCTTATTGTGGCAGCTCACTTACATTACTATAAAAGTGCCAGGAATTAATATTTGTTAGATCACATATATGATTGATATAATAATCGAAACCTCTTATGCCATGCACTGCAACTCAAAGAAAAATTACTTGGTGCTACATTTCTGTGATGCACTTTATAACCTTATTCTTATTTGTAAACTAGATTGTGAGTCCTGCATAGTATGTTGCCTACCTTGTGCCAGGGCAAAAGACATCTCTGATTGGCTTGAAAGCAAGTAGTTGGGACAAACAACACAGGTAAGACTCGGGAAGAGGACCAGTTTGGGGATTATTAGACATTTAGCGCTAAACTAAAAATAAACCCTCAAGGGTTATAACCTCTGGATTACTACCTGAGCACATTCAAATTGGCACAGGATTGAGAACATTAGGGAAGTAAATACATGGCTAAAGGAGTCATGTGAGAACGAGGGGTTCTATTAGAAAAGAAGAGATTTGTATTGTTGGGATGGTCTTCACCTGAACTGATGTGGGACCAGTATTCAAGCAGAAAAGGATAAGTAGGGTAGTGACGAGGACTTTAAACTAGCAAGTGGGCAGAAGGGTGGGGGAGAGGGATGAAACTGTGGGAAGTATGATGGTTAATGGGGAGCAAAGCAGGTTAGCATGTGGGGAGAAGTTTCAACTACATGAAAAACTATGAAAAAAAGTTAAAAAGGCAGGAGAACGCAGGAGATGTTATTAGTGGAGGGTCTAGGATTCAAAAAGGTTTAAAAACTAGTATTACCTAAATGCTCATAGCATTTGAACAAAATAAATCAGTTGATGACAGAAATCATCAATAATGAGTATGATTTAGTGGCCAGTACAGAGACATGATTGCAGGATTGGTCACGACTGGAGTTAAACACTCAGGGATGTCAGACTATTTGGAAGGACAGACAGGAAGGTAAGGGAGGTGGTGCAGCTTTGATATTTAAGGATTACATCAGGGCACTAGTGAAAGATGATGTAGGTTCCATGCAGAAAAAGGTTGAATCCTTTTGGGTGGAAATTAGAAATACAAGGAGAAAAGGTCATTGATAGGCGTAGTCTATAGACGACCAAATAGTATCATGGTGGGGTGAGCAATAAACAAAGAAATAACTGCATGTAAAAATGGTACAGCAATTATCATGGGGGATTTTAATCTGCATGTCAATTGGTCGAACCAGGTCAGTCAAGTATCCACGATAGTTTCTTTGAACAGTACGTAATGGAACATGTAATGGTAAGGGAGCAAACTATCCTAGATCTGGTCGTGTGTATTGAGACAGGAATAATTAATGATCTCACAGTTAGGGATCCTCTTGGAAGTAGCGATCACAGTATCATTGAGCGTGAGAAGGTAAAATTCAATACTAATGTCTTGTGCTTAAACAAAAAGACTACAATGGGATGAGGGAGGGGTTGGTTAAAATAAACTGGGAACAAAAATTTTATGATGGGACAATTAAAGAACAGGCGATGGCATGGTGACACAGTGCTTTGCACTACTGCCTCACAGCAGCAGGTACCTGGTTTGATTCCGAGCTCGGATCACTGTCTGTGTGGAGTTTGCATGTTCTCTCTGTGTCTGCGTGGGTTTCCTCCCACAGTCCAAAGGATGTGTGGGTTAGGTGATTGTCCATGTTAAATTTCCCCTTAGTGTCGGGGACTAACCAAGTAAATGCAGGGGACTGTGGGGTTGGGTCTGGGTGGGATTATGGTCAGTGCAGAATTGATGGTCTCCTGCACTGTAGGATTCGATGGATTCTATGAACACTAGAAGAAATTTTTCATAGTGCTTAGCAAAAGTACATACCAGTAATAATGAAGGATTGTAGAAAAAGGAATAATCAGCTTTGGATATCTAAAGAAATAAAGGAGGACATCAAATGGAAAGAAAATGCTTATAAAGTGACAAAGATTCTTGGGAAACTAAAGGACTGGGAAATCTTTAAAGATCAACATAAAGCCATGAAAAAAGCGATAAAAGAAAAGATACATTATGAGAATAAACTAATTTAGAACATTAAAACAGATGGCAAAAGTTTCTATGAAAAAGAGTAGCTAAAATAAACATTTTTTTTTAAAAAGTGGATGAGAAAGGAGACTTAATAACAGGAAAAGAAGAAATGGCCGAGGCATTGAACAGGTATTGTGCGTCAGTCTTCACAGTGGAAGACACAATTAACATGTCAAAAATGGGGGATAAGAAGGTTATAATAGGCGAGGACCTAGAAACGATCATTATCCCTAAAGTAGTACTGTTCAGCAAGCTAATGGGGCTAAAAGTAGACAGGTCTCCTGGCCCTGATGGAATGCATCCCAGGTTACTAAAAGAGGTGGCAGAGGAAATAGCAAATAGAGGGGTTTTGGGGGGAGGAGTGATATTTGGCAGCTTGGAGAAGAACAATGTAATGCAACTGTTTGAAAAAGGAAGTAAACAAAAGGCAGGTAAGTATAGGTCAGTTAACTTAACTTCTGTAGTGGGGAAAATGCTTGAACCAATCATCAAGGAAGAGAGAGACACACACATCTGGACAGAAATTGTCTCACTGGGTAGACGCAACATAGGTTCATGAAAGGCAGGTCATATTTAAATAACTTACTGGAAATCTTTGAGGGCATTACAAGCACAATGGGCATGGGGATATGCTGTATCTAGATTTCCAGAAGGCATTCAACAAGGTGCCACACAAAAAGCTGTTGCATAAAGTAAGGTACAGGGCGTTACAGATAATGTATTAGCATGGATAGAGGATTAGTTAACTAACAAAAAGCAAAGAGTGGGGATAAATGGGTGTTTTTCTAGTTGGCAATAGTGACCAGTGGTATGCAATCAGTATTGGGACTGCAATTGTTTACAATTTATATAGGTGATTTGGAGACCAAGTGTAGTGTGTCACAGTTCACAGATGACACTAAAATGAAGGGTACAGCAGAGGACACTGAACATCTGCAAATGGATACTGATAGTTTAAGTCAGTGGGCAAGAGTCTGGCAGATGGAGTACAATGTTGGTAAATGTGAGGTCATCCATTTTGGTAGGAATAACAGCAAAACGGACTATTACTTAACTGGCAAAAAATTGTAGCATGTAGCGATGCAGAGGGACCTGGGTGATTGTACATGACTTGCGAAAAGTTGGCTTGCAGGTGCAGCAGGTAATTAAGGTGGCAACTGGAATTTTGTCCTTCATTACTAAACAGATAGAGTTTAAAAACAGGAAGGTTATGTTGCAGCTGTATAAGTATTGGTCTGCTTTCTTGGGCACAGGAGGGGTTGCAGAGGAGTTTCAATCTGTTGATTCCTGAGCTGGGAAGGTTGATTTATGAAGAAAGATTGAGTAGACTGGGACTATACTCATTGGATTTTAGAAGAATGAGGGAGGAATCTTGCAGACACAAATAATATTACGAAGGCAACAGATGAAAGCAGGGAGATTTTTTCGAGTTTCACCCCCTAGTGGAAACAACTGAACATAGCTTCAAAATAAGAGGGAGCAGATTTAGGACTGAGTTGAGAAGGAACTTTTTCACTCAAAGACTTGTGAATCAGTGGAATCCCCTGCCCAGTGAAGCAGTTGAGGCTATTTCATTGAATGTTTTTACGGCAAAGATAGATAGATTTTTAATCAGTAAAAGAATTAAGAGTTATGGTGAGTGGGTAGTTAAGTGTTGCTGATCTCATTGAATGGCAGATCAGGCTCGAGGGGCCAGACAGCCTACTCCTCCTCCTTATTCTTACATTCATACGTTCACATTCTTAAAACTTGAGGCACAGCAGAGTTCAAAATTGGGTTGCATATTATAATCTCGGCAACACAAAAACTATTTACAACATATTGCAAGTTCTCAAGCAATGCAAAGATGACAAAAGTACCTCATCTTGGTAAATGACTCTCCCCGATCACAAACAATCCAACCTACATCAGCCAGGGAAGCAACTGCACCATACTCCGACTTGGCAAAACTTTGAGTAGTATCTTCAAAGCCATGGAAAATCTATTTAGAGGGGGTTTTAAAATAAGCTAATTATTCAGTTCTCTCAATGTCAAAGAAATACTTCTGAGCATCCCACTTTAAACCACAGAATAAATGTGCAAGATGATTTGGGATGAGAATTTAAAGTTGAGTTCATTTTTTTGTGCAGTCAAGCTTAAAATATGCATTCATTTTTAACACTGAATCATTGAAGAATTCTGGAATTATTAGTTAAGATTTTTTGAAAAACTACTATAATCAAACTATTTCTTTTTGGAAAATATCCCTCTTTTGGCAGAATCCCACATACTCTAGATATGGAAAATCAGATGAATACTTTTCTGTTAATGTTTACAAGCAGGAATCTTTTGATTACACTTCAACATAATAACATAACTGCCCTGTTTATTTTCAAGCTCTGAAATTATAATGTATACCGTTCCACTAGCAAAGATCTTCTAGGAAGTAAAAGCCTGACTGATTATGGGATTTCTGCAATGCTCCATTGTCACTTGATGCTCAAAACACCTAGATTTAGAACAGCTCATCACTATTAAAATCAACAGTAATCATACATTTGCTGTATTCAAATTAGTCATGCTGTTAAACATAAAAATAATGGCCTGGAGACTTGGCAATTGCAAGATTTACATATTTATTCATCATTGTTGCATTTATGCTGTTCCTTCTGCTTCTGATGTCTTATTAGACCATAAGAAACAGGAACAGAAGTAGATCATTCAGCCCTTTGAGCCTACCGTGCCATTTAATAAGATCATGACTGATCTAACACTCATAGTCCACATGATTTAACAATCTACTTTCCTGCCTTCTCTCTGTAACTCTCAGTTTTCCCACTGATTAAAAGCTTGTTGATCTCAGCCTTGAAAATGTTCAAAGATTCAGTCTCCCAGTTTCTTGAGGTAAAAATTCAGGGTTCACCATTCTTTTGAGAGAAGAAATTCTTTTCAAATCAGTTTTAAATGAGTATCCCCTTATTCTGCAATATGTCTTGTGGTCCTACACTCTCCCATGAGTGGAAACATCCTCTCAAGTTTACCTTGTCCAATCCTCTAAGAATCTTATATGTTTCAATCATATCATCTTATTCTTCTGAACTCTGAGTACAGACCCTTGTTTAATGCTTCCTCAAATGATTGTTCCTCCATACCTGGAATCATCCAAGTAAATTTGTCTGTACTGCCACCAATAAACAGACCAAAACTGTACATAAAGTATTCTAAATGTGGTCTCACTGGTACCTTGTACATAATTGTAGCGACATCTTCTTGCTTTTAATAACCGGCCCCTTCAAGATAAAGACAGCATTCCATTTCCCTGTTACCTGCTGCACTTGTATGCGAGCTTCCTGGGTTTCATGAACAAGAATCTCCAAGTTCTTTTGTGCGACAGCTTTCTGAAGTCTTTAGTCATTTAAATAACGATCCACCTTTTCATTCTTCCAAAATAAACAATCTTATTTTCATTTGTCAATTTTCTGCCAACTCACTTAACCTGTCAATCTCTCCGTAAACTATCCACTTTATCTACACTCAAGGCCACATAAGATCAATCTGAAACCAATTCCCAGATTCATCATCATAACTAGAAACACCTTCCATTTCTGTTTTCAGGATTTCTTAGCAATGTGCAATTTGTCCAGCAAAGCACTCTTATTGAGGTATATAATTTGGTATTTTCCGTTCACAGCAAGTATTAAGGTAACACTATGTCAATTGTTCTATTGTTATTCAGCACTTCACTATTACCACTGTAACTAAGAAATTACATCATTAGATAATAGATTTGATTTACATCACACTACATCATGTTCTTAATCTTTGCTATACCCACTTTTCTTCATTTCCATTGCTAACACTCTTCACCCTGTCAAAGAAACTTTCCAGTGGACATAGCATACAGGATAGACATTTCAGTCTGAACTAGTTGAAATCCAAGAAGAAAACAACACTGACATTGCTTCAGTATGTGGATAACAATGCCACCTCTGCTTGCTCAAGAGAACCTCCATCCTTCATAGAAGCATACTGAAGAAATGGTCTCAGCTTCAACCTTAAGAAAACTCAACACTTCACCAACCAACCTCAGGGCAAGATCCACTCCCTCCCTCCATCAAGGTCAATGGAGAAACCCTTCCAAAAATGCCCTACCTGGGAATTCATCTCTCATCCAAGGCTGACATCAATGCAGATCCAATCATTCCATCATCATATCCAATCCCTGAGAATTGCCTTTGGATGTCTAAGGGGGAGTCTTTGTCAACTGCAACATCTGTGCCAATACTCAGACCCTCATGTACAAGGCAGTCACCTTCCCAATTTTTATATATAGCTCAGAAACTTAGACTATTTACAAATACTACTTCAGGGTCCTGGAGAGATATCATCAATCCTTTCTGAGATGGATTCTCTGCATCACGTGGGAAGACAAGCATGCTAACTTCACCATTCTAGAAGGAACCAAGAGTGCCAGTATTCTGGCCACGATCATCTGAAACCAACTCTGCTAGGCTGGCCCTATGTTTTCCATGCCAGAGTCATGACTGCCAAAGCAAAGCTTCTTTAAGGAAGGCTCCTGAAAAGGACAACAAATGAAGCACTTCAGATACATCCTAAACTGATGTCAAGAAATACAACATAAATGTCAACAATGTCATACAGAAAGGAAATTTGTGATTTGACAAATTGAGAGTTTTGAGGATAACCAGTTGGATAATTTAAAAAATCCATTCCGCCCACCCACGCACCCTCGTATTTATTCTATCTTCCTCTATTGTTTTGATGGCAAGTAGAGAAACTGAAGAATGAACAAACAATTAATTTGGAAGTGCTAACAAACAACAGAAAACAATCGACCTGGCGCCAGCGTATGGGAACTAGGAGATTTTCACAGCATTGCAATGTTAATATAGGTCTATTTGTGACACTAAATAAATCCAGTATATTTGGATTTCAAAAAGGCAGTTGATAAGATGCCTCACAAAAGGTTAATATGCAAAAACTCAGTTAGTTATACCACCATAGGAGGCCATTTAGTCTATGCCAAAGTTAGGGCTAATATATTAGCCCTAACTTAGATAAAGGCTTGGTTAAATGGACAGAAAGCAAAGCATGGAGATACATG
The DNA here is from genome assembly GCA_024679065.1 of Sphyrna mokarran. NCBI lineage: Eukaryota > Metazoa > Chordata > Chondrichthyes > Carcharhiniformes > Carcharhinidae > Sphyrna > Sphyrna mokarran. The sequence goes on along the minus strand of JAGIQG010000007.1, from coordinate 68,588,132 downwards.
GGTATTTTCAAATTGTGGAGATGTCAGCATTGAACTGGGGTAAACACAGTGAGAAATCTCACAACATAAGGTTAAGACTTGATTACCTGTGAAGACTCACATTCCAACCATTATCTTGTAAATTGAGTTTGTGTCTGTATATGCCATGTTTGTGAACACAAGTGCTCACTCACCTGATGAAGGAGCAGCGCTCCGAAAGCCTATGCTGCCAAATAAACCTTTTTGACTTTAAACTGGTGTTGTGAGACTTCTTGCTGTATTTTCAAATGGGCAGGCTGTGACCAGAGGAGCTCTATAAGGATCAGCGCTGAGGCCTCAGCTATTTATAATTACTATTAATGACTTAGATGGAGAGACAAGAGAATAATGTATCCAAGCTTGCTGCCGAAGTTGCCTCCTGTGTTTACATTTCGGCAAAGAAGCTGCAACGTAGACAGGTTAAGTAAGTGGGCAACAAGTTGGCAGATGGTTTTTAATGTGGGCAACTGTGAATTATTCACTTTGGTTGCAAGAGCAGAAAACCAGATTTTTTTTTAAAGAGACATGCAATTTGTAAATGTTGATGTTCAGAGATTTGGGTGTACTCATCTGTAGAACCCTTAGTGCAGGAAGAGGCCATCTGCCAAGTCTGTACTGACCTTTTTAAAAGGGCATCCTACCTAGCCCTCCCTCCTCTGCCCCATCCACATATTTACCATGGCTAATCCACTTAACCTGCACATCTTTGGACACCAATGAGCAATTTTAGCATAGTCAATTCTAATTTGCATATCTTTGGACTGTTGGAGGAAACTGCAGCACCCAGAGGAAACCCACAGACACAGAGAGAATCCATTTTGCATGCAACTCCAAGTGAAACAACTCGAGAAAACAGACTACTGACCTGCAGCCGGAACACTGCATTGTCCAATAAGAATTTGAACAGAGCTACCAGAAAGAGACAATAAAAAGGAGAAATGGCTTGCGAGAGTAGAAAATAGTCAAGCGCCAACATTCAGATTTTTCTGAAGGCCATGTTATTAATAAACATTGTTTAATAGTAAATATATTAGAAAATTTCAAACAAAAGCATTTAGTTTGAGAAACAGAAGGACTGATGAAAGATACCAATGCTTAACATTGCCTTGTAGTGATTGTAGGTATTGACTTCATATTATATGGCTGATTCTAGGTGATTAATTTCTACTGTTTGATTCATAGTTAAATCAAAAATCACATCAACTAAATGCACAAGATTTGATTTCTTAAATTGATAAGGGTTTAAGTTGCAAAGACATTCTTAACAATTGAAAATTAAGGTGAAGGCATTGAGTACAGCAAGACTGGTCATAATTGACAATATTTATATTTTATGGAGCACCTATTGCAACATCTTGATTGTTTGTAAAGGCAACAGTGCCACTGGCATAAGGAGCCATTGATGTCTTAGAATCTTTTCCAAAGGTTCACAAGATTAAGGCATCCTTGGTGTCCCTGCCTCCCTGAAAGTTCCTTTCATCTGCCTTCATATTTCACACTGTGCCTCCCCAGATTCTTCATCGGACCCATCACTGGTCATCCTTCATGGTCTGAAGAGCTGCCTTGTTTTCCTCAGCTTCTATTTACCTGCATTTGCCACAGCCAGGTTTTGTAAGGTGCAGCATGCTAATACTATGAGGGAGACCTGCTCTAGAGAACACTGCAACCTCCCGCATTGGTCCAAGCATCTGAAGCACATTTTGAAAAGCTTTTGTGGAGTTAAAACTTCTCTTCCACCTCTGCTTTTGGATGACGGAGTGGAGTCATGCATCATCTGTCCAAAGGATAGCTCTCATCACCTAAGCACAATCCATCCAATTTTGCAGAAGCTATGAATAGCCTTGACACCTGCAAGTGCTGCAGTAGTAAGCATCATTTGAATTGCCAGAGTAATGGGCACAAACTCAATCTACTTTTGGCTCAACTAGCGACACTTAGCCACATGAATGCAAGCTATCAATCAGACCCTGGACATGAGGGAGCCTATTAATCACGACAAACTTCTGTCTCTTTCCACCTTGCTGGGATGGTCTGTTCAGCAATAGATAAACACAAAGATATGTCTAAAGATAGTGTCAGTCACGATCTTGATGCAGCTGTGTGCAGTTGACAGACACATCATGCAGATCCCCCATTGATCAGTGCAGGAAAACTTACAGGATATTGACCCTCAACTCCATTGGAATGGAGTGTTCACCAAAGCAGTTAGAGGTGATTTCCAGCCCAATCATCTGGCACGTTGTTCCTACTGAATCCCTCTATATTTGGAGATTAGGTATTGGTATCTGCTGTGGACAGTACAATCTTGCCCTCCCTCCTGGGCCTGTGCTTCTATTCTCTGGAATACTGATCATGTTCACCTGATCTCCCCTCCCTCCTGCACCCCTCTTACTCTTCAGAGGAGGTCCCATTCACCGAGTATACTATTTCCATGAAATGAGATGTGCCTTTCAGTTAACAGTGCGCAGTGCTACAAACCTAGGGAAGATGAGGTCCTCAAATGCAGCTAGGTAGACTTGAAACACTATAGAAATCAAAAGGAAATCTGGCACAATTCTGAACTAAGACAGCCCAACAAATTGGCTTGAAAGGACTTTTTATTCCACCTTGTACGACAAATTGATCAAATCATGCTTTCTGAATACCTATTTTGGCCATGTGATTAGTGAAAAATCACATTCAATACCTTTATTAATGACCTTATTTGGCCCTTTAATTGTCAACAGGCATAGATCCAACTCAAAAGCAAGCCTGTTGACCTTAACATTGCACGTGTATGCATTAACATCAGGCTGCATGCCCAACGTCACTTTGCGTAATTTTACATTTCTCAGGTCAAGCACGGCCAATCTCAATGTAAAAATCAGGCCATGGAGAATCAAGCCAGCCACCATTGACTGCATTCTATCACTATCACAATACAAACATTTTTTAAAAAATTGGCACCTTTCTTATTCATCTCTATGTCAGTGATCAATTCTCTATTTACAATCAGGAGGTAACTAATAAATATTGAATGGCTTGCATTACCTGAAAATGAACCCGTGGACATGGTTTTAGAGGCAGGCTGGAGCCTATCCTCCGAATAATACTACGAGACGAACCATACGGTTTGTTTGACCAAAAGGGCTGCAACTGGGAACAATTTTAAACAATTAGAGAATAGAATGTGAAAAGTTCATTTTCAACTTCAAATAAATGTTTAAATTACTGTCAAATCAAATTGTATAGATTCTGTGACTGGTTCAAGATCATATGACTGTCCAAGAACAACAAGTGTTCCATATTTTCTAATACTCAGATCCTTGGTTTGAGTTCAGAATGGTACACAAAAAGTTTATTTATTTATGCAGTCCGAGAAGTGTTGTATTGTATAACAATTGTAATCCCAGAGAAAATGTTGTATTATTCAACAATCAAAAGATAAGCATTTAGCTCACTGAATCCATGTTGATTCCAGCATATCCCAATATCATCCTAATCATCCGAATGAGGAATAAAATCATTAAGACTGCATCACAGTTTTGCAATCCACATCAATTAGAAGTCTGGAAGCTTTATGCAGTTCCATCATTTAACTGAAAGAAAGACAGAATACAATCAGACAAGCACAAATGGACAGAGAAATAATTTAAAAATTAAAAAATTATGAGATACATTCCTTACTTTTATGTTCCATCCATAAAACAAATATGTAACAAAGCAATTACACAATATAAGCTGAAGCCAAAATAAAAGCAAATTATTGTGGCTGCTGGAAAATTCAGGAGATATCAGAAGTCATTGAGTCAGAGTTTTACAGCACAGAAAAAAGCCTTTAGACCCATTATGTCTGTGTTGTCCATCAAAAGTAAGTTAATTTTGAACCTAATTTGCTCTGGATCCCATGGGCTCTTAGTTTTTTTTCATTGCTCTCCAGTGTGGACTTTGAATCTTATTGAAGTGGAGACTACATCAACTGCACTGTCCTCATCTACACACCTTGTCATTGCCTCAAAAAAAATGCAATAAAGTTTGTTAGACATGATCTCACCGACAAAGTCTTGCTGAGTATCTTTGATTAATGCTTCCCTCTCTAAGCAAATATTAATTACATTCTTCAGTTTTTATTTCAATAATTTTCTTACCACTGACTGTAAGAACAAAAGTTGGTCATTTGAGTTCAGAATGGTACCAATGAGATAATGACTAATATAATAAATCTCAACTCCAGTTTCCTACTTTATCCCCTTAACTTTTGATTGTCTTACTGATTAAAATTCTACCTCTCAGCCTTGAACACACTTAACTACCCAGTCTCTGCAGCCCTTTGCGGTAAAGAATTCCACAAATTCACTATCCTCAGAAAAAACCGCTCTCATCTCAGTTTTACAAAGTTTTAAAACACCTTGCTCTGTGGTTACGGCCTCTGGTCTTAGGCTCTCCTAAAAGGGGAACAACCTCTCAGCATCAACCTTGTGAAACCCTATGTCTCAAGAAGGTCATTTCTTATTCTTCTATGTTCGACTCACTGGCCTGTAATTACTTGGTTTTTCCCTCCTTCCCTTCTTGAATACATTTGCTGTCCACCTTACCTCAGCATCTCACTGTACCGCAAGCCCACAGACAACCTCACAATGCTCCACTTCTCCAGTTTCCACCCTAAACATGTTAAAGAAGCCATCCCTAGAATTTGCTGAGATGAGGAGGATCATGACAGACACCTCCAGATGCTGAAAGATGCCCTCATGAGAACAGGATATGGTACTCGACTCATCGACTGACAGTTCCAATGCGCCACAGTGAAAAATCGCACTGACCTCCTCAGAAGACAAACACGGGACATGGTGGACAGAGTACCGTTTGTCGTCCAGTACTTCCCGGAGCGTAGAAGCTGTGACATCTTCTCTGGAGTCTTTAACATATCATTAATGAAGATGAACATCTCGCTAGGGCTATCCCCACACCCCCACTTCTTGCCTTCAGACAATCGTGCAACCTCAAACAGACCATTGTTCACAACAAACTACCCAGCTTTCAGGGGAACGGTGACCACAATACCACACAACCTTGCCACAGCAACCTCTGCTAGACATGCTGGATCACTGACATGGATGATATCATTGCGTGGGAATACCATCCATCAGGTACACGGCACATACTCTTGCAACTCTGCCAACATTGTCTACCTAATATGTTGCAAGAAAGGACGTCCCAAAGCATGGTATGTTAGGGAGACCATGCAGACACTACGACAGCGGATGAATGAACATCGCTTGACAATCACCAGGCAAAATTGTTTCCTTCCTGTTGGCGAACACTTGTGTTGACAGGTATTTGGCCTCCAACCTTCAGATAAGCATTCTCCAAGGTGGCCTTCACAACACACGACAGTGCAGAGTCACTGAGCAGAGACTGATAGCCAAGTTCCGCACGTGAGGACAGCTCAACAGGGATCTTGGGTTCATGTCACACTATCTGTAACCCCCATGACTTGCCTGGGTTTGCAAAACCTCACTAACTGTAACGTCTGGAGACAATACACATCTCTTTAACCTGTGCTGAGTGCTCCTTCCACTCACATTGTTAGCCACTTTAAGATTTGAATAGCAGGTTAGGTGTAAAGATTCGCATTCTAATCAGTAATCTGTAAACTGTCTGCGCTGTTATATGTGCTGTCTGAGACCAGACCACCTCATTCACCTGACTAAGAGAAGAACCTCGAAAGCTTGTGAGTTTACTATCAAATAAATCGGTTGGACTTAAACCCGGTGTTGTCAGAATTACTGCGTGAACCTCTCCTACAGCCAGGAAGGATTTGAAAACTAGTGTCAGAGCCTATGTAATTTCCTCCCTTACCTCACATACATCCTAAGATATATTGCATCTGGGCCTGGTAACTTATGTACCTTTAAGTCTGTTGGAACCACTAACATCATTTGCTCAATGCTAATCTGTCCAGTTATATCCTGCTCTCTGCTTTCTCTACCTACATCACCCTTTGCCTCTGTAAGCACAGCTGCAAAGTATTCATTTTATACCTCATTTATAACTTTTGGCTCCATATGAATGTTGTCACTTTGGTCCCTACTCTTTCATGTTTGTCCTTACTATACTTGTAAAACGCCTTGGGATTTATTTTGCCCACCAGTGTCTTTTCATGATCCTCCAGCAATTTCTGTACTCCTCTAAGGCTTACACTGTTTTGAGCCCCCTGAAGCTGGCATAAGTCTTCCTTTTGTTCAATATCCAATGCTGTATATCCCTTATACCCATGGTTTTCTGGACTTGTTAATCCCACCCTTTACATTTACAGGAACATGTCTGCATTGTACTCTCTCTCTAGTTCCTACTACTCTGAAATGGATCTTCCCACAAATAACTGCTCTCAGGTCCACTTAGATCTTGTCTTATTAAAATCGATCTTTCCCCAATTCAGAAACTGGTCAATCTTTGTTCTTTTCCATAACTGTCTTAAAACCTATCAAGTTATAGCCACCATCACCCACTGATATTTCTACCACCTGCCCAGCTCCATTCCCTAAAATTAAGTCAAATGCCAACCCTTTTCTTGTAAGGCTTTCAATCAAAAAGCTCTCCTGGATGCACTTCCAAGAATTCCACCCCCTCTAAGCCTTTCCATGCTCTGTCTATTCCAATTAATATTAGTGCAATTGAAATTCCCTACTATTATTACCCTATTATTTTTATACTTCCCTAAGATTTGTCTACATTTCTGCACTCTCTCTCTCTCCCTAACTGCTTGGGAACATGCAGTACACTCCCAGTAATGCGACTGTTCCTATTTTAAGTTCCAATCATATGGCTTCAATTCAGGACCCTAAGATATCATTGTTCCTCACTGCACTAATTGACTCCTTGATCAATAATGCAACACCACCTCCTTGTTTACACACCCACCACACCAGTCCTCTTGCATTACTTTCCATTGTACCTCCATATTATGCCTCACCTCCTTCCAAATTAATTTAACCACCTCCCATCCAATTCTTCAGCCACACATCCATCGGCTCTAACCTCCTATTCCTATACTCACTAGCATGTAACACCTGGTATAATCCAGAGATTACAATATTTGAGGTCCTGCTTTTCAACCTGCTGCCTAGCTTCCAAGATTCTTGCTGTAGGAGAAACTGAGTTAGTGTTTCAGATTGATATTCAAAGATCTAAAGTCAAATGGATTTGAAACATTAACTATTTCTTTTCTCATAGGTGCAGCAAGACCTGCAGAGTTTTTCCAGCATTTCCCTAAAGCTGGATAAGACTGAATATTTGATGGTGTATTTACATTACTACTGTAGCATCAATGCAAAATATCATTGCTTCTGAGCTTTAACTCCCAGTTAACATTATAGAATCTGAAATTGTTTTAATGGTACCCAACTTTTGTCAGCTTGGAATGTTATAGGATTTGTATTATATCCAATACATTAATATAAAACATAGTATTTATCCTATAAAAGCATTCAATGTTCACAAAATTTGCATATTCTCCACTTTTACATTTAAATTTACATGCATCAAGATGCTTTTCTCACATTTATAACTCGAATTTTAAAACTTTTACTGCCTATTTTTTGCTTGGCTACTAACACTTGTCCAGAATGATACCAGTTCGAGCATAGATGCACAAGTGAAAGGGTAGTAGGGATAGCCCTGGGAATTATAGGCCGGTGAGTTTGACATCAGTGGTAGGGAAGCTGTTGGAGGCAATTCTTAGAATGTATAGGCACTTAGAGCGTTGCAATCTGATTAGGGATATGCAGCATGGATTTGTAAAGGGGAGGTCGTGTCTTACAAATCTGGTAGAATTTTTTGAGGAGGTGACGAAAACAGTGGACGAGGGGAGAGCCGTTGATATCGTCTATATGGATTTTAGTAAGACGTTTGACAAAGTCCCTCATGGGAGGTTAGTTGAGAAGGTCAAGGCTCATGGGATACAAGGACAGGTAGCTAGATGGATGAGTAACTGGCTTAGTAATAGGAGATAGAGAGTAATAGTAGAAGGGTTTTTTTTAGCTGGAGGTCGGTCACTAGTGGTGTGCCGCAGAGCTCAGTACTGGGACCTCTTCTATTTGTAATATATATAAATGACTTGGAAGAGGGAGTAAGCGGAGTGATCAGCAAGTTTGCAGATGATACAAAGATGGCTGGACTTGCGGATAGTGAGGAGCATTGTCAGGTGATGCAGCAGGACTTAGATAGGCTGGTAGCTTGGGCAGATAGATGGCAGATGGAATTCAATCCTGATAAATGTGAAATGATGCATTTGGGGAGAAAGAATGTAGGGGGGAGGTATATGATAAAGGGTAGGCCTATTAAGAGTGTAGAAACACAGAGGGACCTGGGGGTGCAGGTGAACAAGTCTCTGAAGGTGGCAGAGCAAGTGGAGAAGGTTGTGAAGAAAGCATATGGTATGCTAGCCTTTACAGGAAGGGGTACAGAGTACAAGAGCTGGCCTTTAATGTTGCAGTTATATAAAACACTGGTTAGACCTCATTTGGAATACTGCATCCAGTTCTGGTCGCCTTACTACCGGAAGGACGTGGAGACTCTGGAGAGAGCGCAGAGGTAGTTTACCAGGATGCTGCCTGGTATGGAAGGTCTGAGTTACGAGGAGAGGTTAGGCAAATTGGGACTGTTTTCCTTAGAAAGACGTAGACATAGAGGAGATCGAATAGAGGTGTGCAAGATTATGAGGGGTATAGATAGAGTAATCAGGGTTAAGCTTTTTCCTAGGATGGACTTGAATAGCACGAGGGGTCACGGGCTTAGGGTGAGGGGGGTAAGGTAATAATTTGGATGCTAAAGGGAGTTTTTTCACACAGAGGGTGGTGGGGGTATGGAACGCGCTGCCAAGTAAGGTGGTGGAGGCAGGCACTCTGGAGTTATTTAAGAAATACTTAGATGCGCACATGAACAGAATGGGAATGGAGGGGTGTAGAAAACTGATTTAAAATAGGGATCATGAGCCTTGGGAGTCCCTGGGGAGGGTGTAAATGGATGATGATATTGATGTACTTGTTTTTATCCTACAGGTGCTTTGGTCCACCTTGTTGTCTAACAAGGGGCATACATGCGATGCATCGTGGAGAGGGCTGCTCTTGGATTTTTTTTCGAGAGTATCCTAGTGCTTCACATCGTTAGTGTACGCTTGACCTGGACAACACGACAGCTCAGTGACTATCACTGTGATGGGCAACACGACAGCTCAGTGACTATCACTGTGCTGTGCAGATACATGGATTTGGGCCTGTGTCTGTGGGAGTTTGCGCATTCTCCCCGTGCTTGCGTGGGTTTTCTCCGGGTGCTCCGGTTTCCTCCCACATCCCAAAGATGTGCTCTTAGGCTAATTGGCAAAACAAATTCTCCCTAAACTGTCTCAAATTTGGTTTTTAATCCATAGGTCTATAAACATAGACAGGGATCACGGGTAGAGGTGGGAACATTGGGATGGTGGCGCGGGCTCGTTAGGCCAAAGGGCCTGTTTCCTGTGCTGTTTTGTTCTTTGTTCTTAAACAGTCGCTGTATGGGCTGGCTACAATTACTATGAAGATCTGTCAGAGTACATTGATCACCCCAGAATGCAAAGATATCAGCAACATCACAGAGTAAACAGATAACTATACGACATAGAAATTGTGGTGTGTAATTCAGTTTTTTTTTGAAAACTAAACATTGCTACTTCCCCATTATACAATTACCTGATTTGAATTAGGAAAACGTGGTGAGGCTTGTCGGGGGTGGAAGTGGATATATCACTGAGCAACCCAATCTAACCTACATGTTTCCAGGCAACAAGAGTTTGAAGTTGACATAGATAATTGGTTTATTGAAAAATCATGCTGGAGTTAAATAAAATCATAAATGATAACAGATAATTAAAATGAAAATAAAGGATTACTCAGTTAATCATTTCATTATACAAATCAATAAAAAAAAAAGCAACTCCCCTTAATTTACAAAATAGAAATGAAAGATCAACAGCACTCCAAGTGCTGCGTTAAAGTCAACTGATCATATTTGTCAGATTGAGTTCAATAAATTATTTAAATATTATTTATATGCTTTATAAAATAGGGGACTGGTCTGTCTCAGTCTATTTGAATAGAATATGAATTGATTGGGGATAGTCAGCATGGTTTTGTGAAGGATAGGTCGTGCCTTACTAACCTCATTGAGTTTTTTGAAAAAGTGACTAAGGAGGTGGATGGGGGTAAGGTGGTTGATGTGGTATATATGGACTTTAGTAAGGCGTTTGATAAGGTGGCCCATTGAAGACTTCTGCAGAAAATGCAGATGTATGGGATAGGGGGTGATTTAGCTAATTGGGTTAGGAATTGGCTAGCAGATAGAAGACAGAGGTGGTGGTTGATGGGAGATATTCATCTTGGAGTTCGGTGACAAGTGGTGTACCTCAGGGGTCTGTTTTGGGGCCCCTGCTGTTTGTAATTTTTATAAATGATCTGGATTAGGGTATTGAAGGATGGATTAGTAAATTTGCAGATGACACTAAAGTCGGTGGAGTGGTAGATAGTGAAGAGTGGTGTTATAGTTTGCAGAGAGACTTGGACAAGTTGCAGAGCTGGGCCGAGAGGTGGCAAATGGAGTTTAATGTGGAAAAGTGTGAGGTAATGCACATTGGCAGGAATAATAAATGTATAGAGTATAGGGCTAATGGTAGGATTCTTAATAGTGTTGATGAACAGAGGGATCTTGGTGTATTTGTGCATAGATCCCTGAAAGTAGGCCGTCAAGTCGATAAGGTTGTTAAGAAGGCATATGGAGTCTTAGCTTTTATTGGTAGGGGGATTGAATTTCGGAGCCGCAACGTCATGTTGCAACTGTACAAAACTCTAGTGCGGTCGCACTTGGAGTATTGTGTACAGTTCTGGTCCCCGCATTATAAGAAATATGTGGAGGCATTGGAGAGGGTACAGAGGAGGTTTACCAGGATGTTGCCTGGTATGGCGGGCATGTCTTATGAGGAGAGGCTGAGGGATTTGAGGTTGTTTTCGTTAGAAAGGAGGAGGCTAAGAGGGGACCTGATCGAAACATATAAGATGATTAGAGGTTTAGATAGGGTGGACAGTGATAGCCTTTTTTCCTAGGATGGAAAAAGCTAGAACGAGGGGACACAGCTTTAAATTAAGGGGTGATAGTTATAGGACGGATATCAGAGGTAGGTTCTTTACCCAGAGGGTGGTTAGGGAGTGGAATGCCCTGCCTGCGGCAGTTATACATGCGCCAAGTTTGGTGGCATTTAAGAGGTTAGTTGATAAGTTTATGGAAGAGAAGGGAATGCTTTAGTTTGGAGGGTCATTCCTTTTTTTGTGATAATTGGTCGGCGCAACATCAAAGGCCGAAGGGCCTGTTCTGCTCTGTAATGTTCTATGTTCTATTTATTCTATATCTTAATTGTGGAATAGGGTCTATTCTCCATAATTCCACCACACTTGTATTTTTGTATGGTTGCAGTAAGAAATAGGGGCAATGCCAGGGTGGAATTTGAAGGTTTTCTCATAAAGTCCAGATATGTCTGTTATCTTTATTAGAAACCACAAAATATTTTAAGTTTTTTATTCCTTTCTTAAGCGTTACAAAGCCAATGCACAGAACAGACAGGATAAGCTCGCTCCAAAAACCAATTCAAATTGAATTCAATCCTGGTCCAAGATGACAAAAACAGATCTTGCACTTGACCTCACCATTATTCAGTTGTTCAACTGTGTTAGTGTTGCCGTATATTATCTGCTTCAGAGTTCGTTTTGAACAAGTTCTAAAGCATCCACATGATACAAGCAATTTTTTTTTAAACTACTTATATGTAGGCATCAATTCACTTATTAAACATCCTAACAATACTACTAAACATTCACATTACTTGCAACAAGGTCAAAACTTGTTGCAACCATGACACTCACTTCAGCAAATACCTAGATGTCAATTTGTGCCAACATCAACATATATAGTTATGTTTATTCAACACAATTAGAAGTAAAGTTCAATTTTTGGATAGCTATTTGCCAAGTTGAATTTTAAAGTTTACAGCTTATTTATTAGCGTCTTATGTAGGCTTACATAAATACTGCAAACTATTCACCCCAATTCAACTTTAGGACAACTATTCACTCTCTACCGCCCTCCCCCACCAACATTCCCAAATAATGTGATCAACTAGCTAACCAGTAATTGATCGGATTACTGATCAGTTCAGTTAGAAAAAGAACATAAAGGAAAGAGAAAATACAACTAATAAGAAAAGATTTCCCTTTCCTACCACAAAAACAAACCGAACAAAATAAATGGATTTATGTGATTGGCTGAAATAAAGTTTATTTATCAGTGTCACAAGTAAGTTTACATTAATGCTGCAATGAAGTTATGTGAAAATCCCTTAGTCATCACACTCCAGCGTTTGGGTACACTGAGGAAGAATTTAGCACGGCCAATACACCAAACCAGCATATCTTTCAGACTATGGGAGGAAACCGGAGCACTCGGGGGAAACTCACGCAGACACGGGGACAACGTGCAAACTCCACACAGATAGTGACCCAAGCCAGGAGTCGAACCCGGCTCCCTGTGCTGTGAGGCAGCAACGCTAACCACTGTGCCACCCAATTGTCACCTGAAGAGAGTAGATAGAGTTCACTCTCCCTGGTTATCAGCAGGAAGGCTGATAACCAGGGTGTGAAAGGCTCACACCCGCTGCCCCCTCTCCTCACCTCGATCCTCCGACCAACCGACATTGACTCAGCGCGAGACAGACACTTCCGGCACGTGCCCACCGAGCCCTCCAATCAACCTGGACTCCAACCGTCCGTCCGACCTTTCAACCGGAATTGAATGTATTGAACACGATTAAAGTGCTCTTTATGTTAAAAGTTCAGCATCGATACACCTTCTATTCATATAATTCGCCTTGATTTTTAAAAAATAAAGCCTCGGAACCGAGTAACAATCCGGCAGTAACACGATGCCGGATAGGCTCTCCCAGCGGAGACTGCTAGAGCCAATCAGGTGTCTGTGATTGAGGGGGTGCGGTGTGTGTAGGGCCGGCTGGGTTAAGGCAGAGCCGGAGCTGCGGAGAGAGCGGGGTTGTGAGTTAATATCTGACTGGAGTGTTATTGCTGGTGGCGGCATCGGAGAGTGACCGAAGGAGCAGTGCACCCAGGTTATAAACTGAGGAGCCAAGCAAGTGTTGGGGGACGGTTGAAGGTATGTGGAGGCCTGCAGTGGCTGGAGGTGAACTGGGATGAACGGGGACTTCTGCAACGAGGCCGAACCCTGAATAACAAATATCACCAGGATTAACTCGGGGCCCCCTCTCAGCAAACCTAGGCGTTATTACTAGTGTTTATATCTGATTTAAATTCGTCATATTTTAGATTGCCTGAAAAACACTTCTATAGTTTAGACCCTCAAAATATCTTGTGAAAATGCATGAGAAATATTTAGAATTTCGTGTCCTTTAATTACGGTTTTAATTAAATTTTTTTTTGCTATATGTTGATAGACACGCTTGATAGAGCAGATTGGTTTTGATTTTTGTTATAGATTAGTGGTTGTATAATTTTTTTTTAGCCATTTATAATGAATGAACACTTGAAATTCTACATTACATGTATTCCAAGATTTTTGCTGGTATAGCTTTTTTATTAAATCCAGTGACCTTGAATAGACCATAGAATCATACAGTGACTATTTGTGCATATATAAAGTACCTTTTTAACCTAATAAAACATCCCAAGGAGTATCCAGCAGCCACAGTGAAACACAATTTGTCATCCAGTTACATAAACAGGTAATAAGACAGTTGACCAAAAGTTAGTTGAAGAAGTAACTTTTAAGAGTTGTTGTCAAGGAAATTCTAGAACCCAAAGAGAGAGCCTCTGCCAGGCAGCATCTTAAGGAGAGAAAAGAGCTGATATTTTGCGTTCAGATGATCCTTTGTCAAATCAAAAAAAAAGGAAAGTGGGAAATATTTACACTATAGGGTGAAGGAATGAAAGATGAATCATAGCTAGAGAAACCAGGGGACTGCTAATGACAGTCCATAAAGAATAAAGTGTGTGTGTGTGTGTGAATAGCCAAATGACAAAAGTGAAAATCAGAGAATAAGCTGTGATAGCTAAGATGTGGGAGAGAGGTAAAATTTAGATAAGGAAAGGGGGAAAAAGAACAAAGAACAAAACAGCACGGGAAACAGGCCCTTCGGCCCAATGAGCCCACGTCGCCATCCCGATGTTCCCACCTCTACCCGTGATCCCTGTCTATGTTTATAGATCTATGGATTAAAAACCAAATTTGAGACAATTTAGGGAGAATTTGTTTTACCAATTAGCCTAAGAGCACATCTTTGGGATGTGGAAGGAAACCAGAGCACCTGGAGAAAACCCATGCAAGCATGGGGAGAATGCGCAAATTCCCACAGACACAGGCCCAAATCCATGTATCTGCACAGCACAGCGATAGTCACTGAGCTGTCATGTTGCCCATCAAATGGTCCAGGTCAAGCGTACACTAACGACATGAAGCACTAGGATACTCTCAAAATCCAAGAGCAGCCCTCTCACACCCATCGCGTGTATGCCCTTTGTTAGACAACAAGGTGGACCAAAGCACCTGTAGGATAAAAACAAGTACATCAATATCATCATCTATTTACACACTTCCCAGGGAATCCCAAGGCTCATGATCCCTATTTTAAATCAGTTTTCTACATCCCTCCATTCCCATTCTGTTCATATGCCCATCTAAGTATAACTCCAGAGTGCCTGCCTCCATCACTTTACTCCTCACTATCCGCAAGTCCAGCCATCTTTGTATCATCTGCAAACTTGCTGATCACTCATAGAACATTACAGCGCAGTACAGGCCCTTCGGCCCTCGATGTTGCGCCGGCCAGTGGACCCTCTAACCTAAGCTATTCCAATATCATCCATGTGCCTAGCCACCGAACATTTGAATGCCCCCAAAGTAGGTGAGTCCACAACTGTTGCAGGCAGGGCATTCCACGCCCTTACCACCCTCTGTGAAGAACCTGCCTCTGACATCCGTCCTATAACTACCACTTCTTAATTTAAAGTTATGTCCCTCGTGTTGGTCATCACCATCCGAGGAAAAAGGCTCTCACTATCCACCCTATCTAATCCCTTCATCATCTTATACGCCTCAATTAGGTCACCGCATAACCTTCTTCTCTCTAATGAAAATAACCTCAGGTCCCTCAGCCTTTCCTCATAAGGCCTTCCCACCATACCAGGCAACATCCTGGTAAACCTCCTCTGCACCCTTTCCAATGCTTCCACATCTTTCTTATAATGCGGCGACCAGAACTGTACGCAATACTCCAAGTGCGGCCGCACCAGAGTTTTGTACAGTTGTAACATAACCTCACGGCTCCTAAATTCAATCCCTCTACCAATAAAAGCTAACACACCGTACGCCTTCTTAACAACTTTATCAACCTGGGTGCCAACTTTCAAAGAGCTATGTACTTGTACCCCAAGATCCCTCTGCTCGACAACACTATTAAGGGTCCTTCCATTAGCCCTATATTTCATATGCCTGTTATTCCTACCAAAGTGAATCACCTCACACTTATCCGTATTGAATTCCATTTGCCATTTCCACTCCACTTACTCCCTCTTCCAAGTCATTTATATATATTACAAATAGAGGAGGTCCCAGTACCGAGCCCTGAGGCACACCACTAGTGACCGACTTCCAGCTAGAAAAACACCCTTCTGCTATTACTCTTTGTCTCCTATTACAAAAAGTGGAGGAAAGAAAAATGAAAAAAGCAACAATAAAAAAAATGAGAACAAGGGGCTCATGATGGGGGGAGCTAATCATCTGCATGCGTTGAATTCAACGTTGAGACTGGAAGTCTGTGAAGTGTCTAGTTGGAAGGTGAGATGCTGTTCCTCCAGCTTGCATTGCGCTGGGAAATTCTAGAACATGAGATTATGTGAAAGTGAAGTGAGAATTGAATTAGCTGAGGCAATTAAAGCACTGCCTACCAATTTTGAAGAAATTGTGGTCATGCAAGAGGCTGGAATAGGAAGAATGCTGTTATATCAGTTCTAAAGCTGGGGGAGGTTACATGCAAAGAATCGTAGAAACCATGCACTATAGAAAAAGGCCATTTGGCTTATGAAGTCTGCACCTACCATAATTCCCACCCAGGCCCTAAATATTTTATTCGCTAATCCCTCTAATCTATGCATCTCGGGCTACTAAGCAGCAATTTTAGTGTGGCCAATCAACCTAATCCATAAATCGTTGGACTGTGGGAGGAAACCTGATCACCCAGAGAAAACCCACACAGACTCGGAGAATGTGCAAACTCCACACAGACAGTGACCAAGCCAGGAATCAAACCCAGGTCCCTGGAGCTGTGAAGCAACAGTGCTAACCACTATGCTACTGTGTCTATATCCCTGAAGCTTTGAAAACAATCATGAGAATGTTACATCACAGAAGAAAACCTGTCAGCTGTGTAGTTGGTCTCACTTCACTTTCACATAATCTCTTTTTTTTTGAAGTACATCCTCTTGATCTAGGATGCTTCAACTGATTTTCTTCAAGCATGTAATCAGTTGGGTTGCCTAATAGCTTCTTTTCAATCTTGGTATTTCCTTGTAATATAAATCATTTGGTTTCACCCTGGGTTTAATATTTTGCAGGTTAAGTGTGTGGCACTTTTATTTCTGATATTGCAAATATCATTTATCTGAAAATATACAGTATTATGAAAAATAGTGCCTTCTTGTCAACCATTGGTACAAGTTTAACTGATTACTAAAGGGATTTAAGTAATATATGACCTGTGAAATTTAAGTAAATGTATTTAACTTGTTAATGGTCTAATGCATGTCTATTTTACTTTTACAGTGCGTTATTGAGAAAATTGCTTAAACATATGGCATAGTGGATGGTGGCACAATGAGTGGGGAGCCTGATGCACTAGCAGTAGTAAATCAGCTACAAGATTTAGCATCTGATCCCTTGAACAGGCGAGCGATTGTTCAGGATCAAGGATGTCTGCCTGGATTGATCCTGTTCTTAGACCATTCAAATCCCCAAGTTGTTTACTCTGCATTATTGGTAAGTGTTAACTTACCTGCTCATTGTATTTTGATATTCAAAATTAATTACTGATAGACAAGGATGGATATGTGCTTAACTTCTATGTTGCGATGTCCACAGGTGCAGTTGATGTCTTCCGCGCCCACTGGGCACCGCAGGGGCTGGGGTGTATTATCGACTCCGATGATCACGTTTTAATTTAATGTTTTAAGTTTCCTTTCGACTTTGTTTTTGTTCGGGCTATCCTTGTCTTTTTGAGGAGCTGCCCCTTTTAATTTGTCCCTCAATTAATTTGAGTTTGTTTATTTGGTTGCTACCCTAAAAGGGATACTTTATCAGTTAGTTATAATTGATTCACAATCTTGTTAATTGAGAGCTTTATTAACACGAGCAAAAATCATATGGGATTGTTGAGTGTTGTCACTTTGCTGCATTCTGAAATGAGTCACAAATGGGTTATCCGTTCGTTTCAGTAAAATCACATCTTTTGTGATGTGAACAGTTGCTCAGTAGTACAGAATTTGAGTATTGCTGAAAAGCGAGAAGGAAAACAGAAAATGCTGGGACATCACAGCAGGTCTGACAGCATCTGTGGAAGGAGAATAGAGCCAACATGTCAGGATGGCATTTTATCAGATTGGGACTCCAGCATCTGCATTATTTTTCCTTTCATCTTAGTTTTGCTGAAGCATTTTGTGTTGAACTCATTGGACCAAATGGAAGAATGCCAAATTGCAAATGATTACAGCTATTTATACCAAAGGAGAAAAGGGTGCTTGTTGATTGGATGTCAAGTTGACTCTGAGGCCTTGTCATGGAGAAAAAAATAGAAAAATATAGACTGCCCAAACTCCTGGATAATTCAAAGGTGAAAACTTGAACATATTCCTTTTGTTTGCAGAGAACAGATTCCTGCACATCCATGTAACTTACTTCAAACAAGTGTAAATAACCCCATTAAAGCATAACCAATTAATTGTTAGCACATTCAGCATTGTTCAACGGTACAAGCTGTATTCAAATCAGCTCGACCTTGCAAAACCCAAAATAGTGATTGCTGTTAGATGTGATTCCACAGTTGGACAGCCCTAAACTGTCTCTCCTTGAAGGAGAACAACTGCAACTTCTCTCATTCCTCCATATAAATGTTTTATTCTTGTTACAATTCTAGTAAATCTCCTCTGCACTCTCTTCAAAGCCTTTTCATGCTTCCTAATGCTCAGAATTAGACATTACAATAGCTGGAGTCTGACCAGTGTTTTATAAATATTTGCCATAACTTGTATCCTTTTGTATTCTTTGTTTCTACTTCTAAAGTCAAATAATCTGAATGCTTTTCTAACAGTCTTACCAATTTCTTCATTTTTATTGTTGTAGTTCATGTAATTTAAAGATTAACATACTATTTGCTTTTCAAATTGTTTGTTAATTTTATCATAAGGTTAATTATAAGAGAAAGGAAATCTTGGTGAATTTTATACAGAGCTTTGGGAGATCATATCAGAAGTACTGTGCGTGTTTTTGACCTCCTTACCTAAAGAAGCCTATGCTTGTTTGTTACATTCCTTTTAAAAGTTCACTCAAATTTCCTGGTACGAGTGAGCTGCCTTATGATGTAAGTTTCAGAGCAGAGCAAGCCTGTACTCTTGGGAATTCAGGAGAAAGAGAGCTGGTTTAATTGAAACATATACAATTCTTAAAGAGCTGAGTGGCTGTTTCCCCTGCATGCAGCACCTAGAAGCTGGTGTCAGAGTCTTGGGATAAGGGGTCAGTCGTTTTAGACTTTTTATAGCTTTACATTAAAGTATTACTAGGATTTTCTAGCAGAGATATGACATTTTGTTGGGAAACAATTGCAGTTTAGCATGCACAAAGGAAATATTGGATGTTGTCAAAATAACCATGCTTTGTACATACCTTGTACTAATTAGCTTACATGACTAATGGCAGAGGAATAGTATGAAATGCATGCTCTTGACCGTAGATTAATACAAGAGGGTGAGCAGGATTCATATTGACTGTGGCACCAGCTGGTAGCCTCCCTATGCTCAATTGTGCAGGGAAAGGCAGCACCAGCACAGTATGTGGTGTGATTAAAATTATTTTGTTAATGAGATAAAGAGACATAGTGGCAGAGTTGTTTTTGCATGACAGGGACCCATGTTTTAAAACAGTCAAACAAAATCTGCTTGCTTGAATACCAAGTGTCTGCAAAATATTTTCTTATTGCGCATTTTTTTGCTTTTAAAAATATTATGTTAATTATGCAGGAAGGGGAGGAGGCACATACTTCCTTTATTCTCCCCTTTCTTCCCAGCTCCAACCTCCACCACCCCAAGCTCCAAAGAAGAGTCTCAGGACTTCCAACAGTGCCAAGAATGTATTTAAAATTTAGGAATGGCACCTCAAATTGGGACAGATTTATGTATTTATTAATCTTTAATTAGCCAGGTAAGTCAATTGAGAACCAATTGTCTTTTACATTAATGAATGACCTGATCAAGAGGCTAATGAACAGAAATTACACAACAATGCAATTCATTTGACATGTTGAGTCCACTATCGGTAAAAATCAAGCACGTAAGCATGAACTTGCCTATATTGTTTGACCATTTCTGTTGAATTCTAAATAAATAATTCAGTTTTCCTTGTAACTATTCACATATTTAGGGGAATCATAAGTTACTGTTACCATGTAATGAGGTGGAAAAAAATAGAATGGAACACAATAAAGCATGCAACAACATGAACTAAGATGTGGCAAAACCAAATGCATGGCATATGGACCATGTACATGCTGATTGTAAATTGCATTGAGCAGAAAAATGGTTGAAAGTTCTGACCAAACTTGCAACATTACACAATAAAGAAAAACATTTCAACCTATTCATCTTGAAAATGGGGTGCAATTTTGCATAATCTCTCCATAATCTTTCGGAGTTCTGGTGTACAGCAAAATATATTGGAAGCATTAAATAACTTTGTCAAAATAAAATGTAAAGAGGCAGAAAATGGGGAAATTCATGTGGTGAAAATGGAGATGAAATGCTTTACTGTGGTGCAGCATCTTGACAATCATTGCACCGTACTGTCAGAGCTAACTGTAATCACATTCTATTGAGGCAGACAAACGTGATAAGGAAAGAGTAGCAAATTTTACTTCACTGTAAAATTTACTCTTGCAAGCGGAAATCTCTAAGATATTCCAGCCAATCACTTGTGGAGTTGTTTATCTATAATTATGGATGATTCTGCTATTTGGCTGATAAGCCAGCCTTTCCCTTTTATGCTTTGTGCGTAAGTTGGATAAACATGAAATCCAAGCAGTCGTGACTACTTTGAAACTCTTGGTCAATTACAATTTTAATAATTTATCAATTTTTCTTGGTAGCAAAAACCATCTTGACTGGTTTACATTCTTTTCAAGATGGCTTTGATTCTGTAATAGTGTGACTAATTTTATTCCATGAAATCACAGATGAATCAATTATTCAGCTAATAGTTCTTCAATGTTGAGAAATATGTTGCACTCTTTTTAGTCTGTTGGCTCCTGCAACATGGAGTGACTTAATAAAAATCCTCATATTTTCAGTAGAATTCCTTTTATGCTGCCTTACCAAAAGTATACCCTCTCCTTCCATATTGCTTGTGGGTACAGAAATTAGTCAGACTACTGATATTTCTAACAAGTCAGAAGTGGAGGTGAAAAACCATGGTTATGGTATAATAATTATACAACCTTAATTATAATTTGCACGTACATTATTTGGATTGGGGGCAAACTCTAAACTCTCTCTCATTTGTGATCTTGTCAGCAGCTCTGGAGTGAGTTGCTCTGTTTTTCACACCCATTGTGGTAATTTTAATAGTCTAACAGCATTACTATAACACTAATTTAAACGAGTGAAGTTGTGCAGAAAAATGACCTCAAACATAATTGGTTTCTTCAGTTGTTTTTGTAAAACATTGTTGTTTCTATTGTCAGTGATGACTAATGCAGCTACATTATTTTTTTTCACTTCTACACCTCAGGCTCTGCGCTATCTGGCAGAATGCCGTTCCAGCAGAGAGAAAATGAAAAGTGAGCTAGGCATGATGCTGAGCTTACAAAATGTGATCCAAAAGTAAGTATATTACCTACGAAGTTAACCTTCCTTTGTTTTTCTAAGGAGCTTTTTGAATAATCTTATTAAACATCTGATTTCTTTATTCGTATGAAAGAAGGGGGGAAAAATCTTTTGAATATTGACATTATAGGCAATCATGACCGTTTGACATTGAAACGCCACACATGACACACGTATGGTTGGTATGGATAGTTTTTTATAAGATTGATGTGGGAGTGTTTAATGGAATGTATTGTTCCACGTCCAAACTTAACATGCAGTAGATTTCAATTTTTTAAACTTATTTTTAGGATGAGTGTCACTAGCAAGGCCAGTAATTGTTGCCAATCCCTAACTCTTTAGAAAGAGCTGGTGGGCTACTGTCTTAAACAGCTACTGTTCATCAGGCCTAAGCACACCCACAGTGCTGTAATGGAGTTTCAAGATTTTGACCCAGTGACATAATCATAATGTGAAGCCCATTCCATCGTGCAAACCAGCCTCCCATCCGTTGACTTTGTCTACACTTCCTGCTGCCTTGGAAAAGCATCCAGCATAATCAAGAACACCATGCATTCTGGACGTATCTTTTCTGTTGGGAAAAAGATATAAAATTTTGATGTTACATATCAACCAACTCAAACAATGTCTTCCCTGTTACCACCAGGCTTTTGAATGGATCTACCTCACATTAAGTTGATCTTTCTCTACGCCTCAGCCTGTAACACCTACAGTCTGCACTCTGCTTTCCTTCTCCATGAACGGCATGCCTTGTCTGTATAGCATGCAAGAAACAATACTTCTCACGGTATACTAATATGTGACAATAATAAATAAATGTAATTTAAAGTTTGGTTGATATGCAACTTGGGGTAGAACTTGTGGGTGGAGATGTTCCTATTTCTCTGCTGTTGATCTTTTTGTTTTTAGCTCTGTTTTTAACTCTTTCATGGGTGTCTCTGATTAGATCAGTGTTTTTATCGTCTAGTGAGCTACCAACTTGAACTGTTGCAGTTAGGTTAATACACTCATTGCTGCTGGGGAGGCACTTCCAAGACTTTGACTCAGCAATGATGATGGAACAGTGATGTAGTTCCAAGCCTGATTGGCATGTGACTTGGAGGGAATCCTCAAGGTATTGGTGTTCTTGCCCTTCTAGGTGGCAGAAATTACAGACTTGAAAAGTGCTGTCAAAAGAATTGCTTAAGTGCATCTTGTAGATCGTATATATTGTTGCCACTGTGTATAGCTGTGGAAAGGGTGAAAATTGAAGGTGGTGGATGGGATGATGAAATGTGGGCTGCTTTGTCCTGGGTGATGTTGCACTTCTTGACATTTATTGGAGCTGTACACATCCAGGCAAGTGGACAGCATTCCATCATCACCTGATGACCTTGAAGAAAATGGATAGGCTTCGGGGAGTCAGGAGGTGAGTTACTAGCCCCTGCTCTGCTATTGTAGCCACAACATTTATGTATCTGGTCCCTTTGTTTCTGGTTAATAATTTTGGTGCAGAATTGAGTGATGGTAAAGCCATTGGATATCAGAGATAATTAGATTCTGTCTTGTTCGAGATAGTAGTTGCCTGGTACCTGTGTGGTGTAACTGTTACTTGCTATTTAAGTCTATTACATTTAAGTCTAAATGTGGTCCAGATCTTGCTGCATATAAGCATGTTTCCGAGAGCTGTGAATGGTGTTGAGCATTGCAATCATCAGCGATCATCCCCACTTCTGCCCCTATGTTTGAGGGATGGTTTTTAGTTTATTAACAGTGTCTGACTTTATTCTAAAGCTGCTTTAAATTCATTCAAAGATTTGACTTTTCATATTTCTTTTCAGAACAACAACACCTGGTGAAACTAAGATTTTGGCAAGCGAAGTATATGAAATTTTGCAGTCATCGAGCAGCGACGACTCTGACTACACAAATGATCATAATTCTCATAGACGCAAACCACAGTTTTTTTTGGGAAGCACTAACAAACGTGCAAAAACAGTAACTCTGCAGATAGATGGTTTGGATGATGCGGTAAGAAATCCAATCACCCTGAACTATTTCTTTAGTGAGGTTTGAGAATGCATTTTTCAGTTAAGAATGGGTAGTAATATTTTGGCAAGGCAATGAGCCTTGGCACAGTGATTAGCATTGCTGCCTCAAAGTTCCAGAGAATTGGATTAAATTCTCGGCTTGGGTCGCTATCTGTGCAAAGTCTGCACGTTCTCCAGTGTGTGAGAGTTTCCTGTGGTTGCTCTGGTTTCCTCCCACAGTCCAAATAATCATGCTGGTTAGGTGAATTGGCCAGACTAAATTCTTCCTCAGTGTATCTGAACAAGTATGGAATGTGGTGACTAGGACACATTGCAGTGATAATGTAAGCCTACTTCTGACTAATGAATAAACTTTAAAAAAAAATTCCATAGAAATTAGCTTTTAAAAAATTTAAACATTTTATTCAGCTTCACACTGGAAATGGGTATGAGGCTGATCGTGCCAGAAATCCGATGCTGGTAAGATTGTCAGAGACCAGAACTCAGGCAAGTGGTAAAATTACTCCCTCCCCCTCCCCAAACTTGCTGGAGCTGATAGTGGAGGAAATGGAAAGAGATGTTTAAAAGGACAGTTTGCAATAGAGAAAAGAAGCTGAGAGTCATCTTTACAAACCTAGATGATTTGTGAGCAGTTTTGATAGGTGAGATATGCAAGTCGTGATGTTTAATGTGGTCCAGCCAGATCTGGCAGTGAAAAGCTATACCTGTTGCTCACCATATCACTGTGTCCCTTTGGCTAAAAGAATGGCGATGCGGGCCATACAAGTGTGGAGGTCACACGAGAGCAAGGGTGTGGTTGACTAAATAGGTAGCTGAGAAGTGTCATTGCGAATGGAGGGTTAAAAACCTGACAAATGTAATTCAAATTCAGATGTAAATGAATTGGGAGATACATTTTTCCAGAGCTTGGCACAAAAGCAGGTAGATTTGAGAGGTAGAGCAGATGTGAAAACAGAGCAATGCAAGAAAGAAAACTCCTCAACTCCTTTCAATACTTGGCTAAGGAAGCAATACATTGTGATAATGCAATTCACGTGTCCTTTTTTTAAAAAATGTGATTCTTTTTCTCTTTAATTCTTAATTTTTTGTTTTTCTTGCCTTGCCTATGTAGTCTCTATTCCTTAACTGAACACTTCATTTTCCAAGTCCAAAGTGTTTATTTGTTCATTCTGAAGCCAGATTGTGAAGTAGGAAACCAAATGCAAGTGTTTTAATTAAGATTAGATTTGATTACTGAATACAACATTGCAAATGTTTGCCTCCTCCTTAACCCACATCCTGTGTCCCAAAGTCTCTCTTTGTATCTCTCGATACATATTCCAATTAATTGACCCACATGAAAGGACACAGGTTCCTTTGAATTGGAATTGAACCAGCAATGTCAGCTTTGCTAGTCCTTATAGTCATTCATCCTCTTCACTCAGCTATCAAAGGAAAGTTATAAATTTCTTTAAACTAATTAAAAGACCATAAAGGGCATTTTTATATATTTTTTTAAACAGATAAAACTTTGTCTGTGCTTAAGGTCCTGTAATCAATGCCTTTTATCCATAAATTTAATAAAATTAACATTCTCTTAACAAGAACATTCTCAGCTCCTGATGGCTTGCTGTCTTTTTCCTTTTCCAGCCAGATAGGCTCTAATCCCTGAACTTGCTTTCACAGTCAGGATTACTCTGAAGGTATTTTTTCTTGCCAAACCAAGGCAAATCTTCCTGACGGGTTTAAATCCACACAACTTTAGTCCCTTGGATCCTCTCTTTGGTGATTTGGTTGACCTGTTTAGGGACAGCACTGCGTTGGAACTGCTGTCTCAGTGCTAGGGATCACATTCAATTCCAACCCTGGGTATGTGGAGTTCTCACATTCCCTGAGGGTTTCCTCCAGGTGCTCCAGTTTCTCCCACAGTCCAAGATATGTCCAGGTTAGATGGAGTAGCCTTATTAAATTGCCCCTTTGTGTCCCAAGATGTAGGGGTTCAGGAGAATTAGTGGGGTAAATACATGGGTTAGAGGGAGAATCAGTGCAGACTTATTGAGTCAAATGGCAGCCTCCTACACTGTAGGGATTCTTCCATCATTTTCTGAGCGTGAGCTCTCACCCATGCGGTGGTGAAGAATAGAAAATGGGTCTATCGCTCTGCACTCTCTCTGTTTTTTGAAGACTGACAGATTTATGAATTAACTGAAGAAAACTTTTAAGTTAATACTATAATGGCTTTCAATGGCCTTAAGTCCTCAAAGCCCAACTCTGTGGCAGTGTATCCAAGTTAAAATACTGATTATATATCTTCCAAATTGCCAACTTCCTTCTACCTAGGAGTCAAGCACCAAGTTAAAGCAAACTCTTTGTGAAGCCCGACATTTCTAACAACTTCCTGTGAAACCTGGAGACTTAACAGCCTGCCAAAGTCCGCACAAATGTGTTTCCTATTGTCTACAGTGTGATCATCTTGCACTTTCTTCCCAACAAAACAACCTGCACCACCATTTAACCTTCGCCAATCAAGCTTGTTGGACAAAATTTACAATAATCAGATGACCCCTTCATTCTTCCATTTCCCCCCAAGTTAGAGAGTCTCAAGCATACAAATGCAAAGTGTGTAAGAATATTAAGTTTTTTAATGTTTGAGTTGATGAGACATGGAGAAAATAATTCTATAATAGCTGAAAGAGAAGTGAATGAATTTTTTGAAAAATAAAAATTTAAAGTGTATAATCCATGGAATGGGTCTAATTAGATGCATAAATTGGTGTGGGCACAATGAGGTGAATGTCCTCCTCTGGCAGAACAATTTATTAATTTTTAAATTAACGAAACAGCAAGAAATAACACTACTAAAAGCTTAATCTAATAATTTTCTGCTGACTTCTGATTTTGGTAAACTTACTATGTTCATGAAGGTAGGAGCCAGGGATTTACAAATTGTTATCGATCAGACACTTGCTCAGCATCACAAACAAGGCTCTAATCAACCTCTGTTTGAAATGATAAAAGCAATTTCACTTTGCTCTATTAAAGGAATATGCTGGTTACTTATAGCTCCAGTTTATGAAAGCTGTCTTCTGCATCTGTGGTGTTCAAAGTTTCTCATGCCAATAAGTGTTTATAAAGCTATCAAAATGAAACTAATGAATTTATCATCTGATGAAATAGCTCCCAAATTAATTGTTAGTTGGCTTTTTGTTTCTTTTTAGTCACGGAGAAATATGTGCGAAGAAGCATTGTTGAAAATTAAAGGTGTCATCAGTTTTACCTTCCAAATGACTGTAAAAAGATGTATTGTGAGGATCCGATCTGATCTCAAAGCAGAGGTGGGTTTTGTTTTTAAAAATCGTGATTCTGGTAGGGCCATTGTATGCTAATGTCCAAGACAGGTTTGGCATCTGAATTTTCAAGAAAATTGGATGACATGGTTTGAGTCAAGAGTTATAGAAAACTGAATGAAAGCAATTTTCAAATTTTTGACTTTGTAAGTAAGAATAAGTTTAAAGTTAGAGAAATCAATGCTACTTTCCAATCATGGATGATGCTTGTAGTTATTGGAGGCCAATTGTCTCAGCAGTAGACATAGCTACATAGAATAGTCTTCTAGGTTCCACCATCTGCAGCTGCTTTTCCAATATCCTTCTCATCATCACAAGGTTAGAAGTGGGGATTTTCACTGGAAATGGCAGTGTTCTCACTCCCATATAAAATTCTAGGTAATGACATTCAGCATTTGTGCGCAGCAAGACCTGAACAACAATTGTGCCACACAAATGCCAGGCAATAGTCATCTCCAACAAGAGGAAGTTTAACCACCATCCCTTGGCGTTGCCATTGCTAAATCTGCCACTGTAATATCCTGGGGTTTAGCTTTGACCATAAACTGAACCAGACTAGCATAAAAATACTGTGGCTAAAAGAGTAATCAGAAATTAGGAACACTGCGGCAACTAAGTCGCTTTCTGACTCTCCAAAGTTTGTCCACTATCTTACCATTTATAAGTCATCAGTCAGGAATGTGACGGAATACTTCCCACTTGCCTGCATGAGTGCAGCTCCAACAATACTCATGAAGGTTGCCACCATCCAGGACAATGCAGCTTGTTTGATTGGAACTCTTTCCACAACGTTCACTCCCTCTACTGCCAATGATGGTGGTAGCATTGTGCACCATCTCAAGATGCAGAAACTTAGGCTTCTTAGGCAGCACCTTCCAAACTGATGACTGCTACCATCTAAAAGGTCTTGGACTACAGACACATGGAAATCACCTCCAAATCGCTTGCCATTGTGACTTGGAAATATATTGCTGTTTCTTTATTGTCAACTGCGTCAAAATCCAGAAACTTCCTCTCTAACAGCACTAAATGTCGCTGTAGCACAGTGACTGCAACGGTTGAAAAAGGAAGCTCATCACCATCTTCTTGAGGGGTAGCACAGAGGTTAACACTGCTGCCTCACAGCATCAGGGACCCAGGTTCTGTTCCAGCTTTAGGTTAATGTGTTGTCCCTGTGTGTGCATGGGTTTCCTCTGGGTGCTCTGTTTTTCACCCACAATCCAAAGATGAATCAGTTATGTAGATTGGCTGTGGTAAATTGACCCCTTAGTGTCTCAAGATGTGTGGGTTAGATGCATTAGCCATAATGAATGTGAGAGTTACAGGGATTGGGTGGAGGAAATGCTCTGGGTAAAATACTCCGTTAAAGAGTCAATGCAGACTTGATGGGCCGAATGGCCGCCTTCTGCACTATAGGGTTTCAAAAAGGAACAATTGGAGAAGGGCAATAAATGCTGGCTTAGCCAATGACACCCATATCTCATGAATGAATAGAAACAAGTGCCAGGCAATAGTTATCTCAAGAGAGAATCTGAACCTCTCGTCTGGACATTCAATAACATTATCTTTGCTGAAATCCCCCACTATCAAAATCCTGAGGATTACCTTTAACTAAAAACTTAACTGGACTAGCCATGTATAAGGGTCAAGCCAGTAGTGTGAGGAGCTTTCTTGGCTGTGTGGTGTTCTAGGAACAATTGGGAAGCTTGATGCCATCCAGAACAAAAGCTTGCTTGACTAGTACTCAATCTTTTGCCATTTACCACTCCATCACTGACACACAATGGCAATAGTGTGTACTATTTACTGCAGCCGCTCACTGAGCCTTCTTTAATACCACCTTCCAAAACTGTGACCTCCACTACCCAGAAAAAGAGCTGCAGAGCTCCTTGTAGTCCAAAATTAATAGTTAAATGTTGTTTTTTAGTTATTTATTATGACCATGCCACTTTTTAGGCTGTGTTCTCCCCAGAAACCTGATTCATAAGGGATATATTAATATTATAACTTGGCTCAATGTTGCTATCAACGGAAAATCACTAAAATATCTGAGTATCTAACATTGCACTCTCTCTGTACAGTGAATGCCTCACAGTGCCACAGACCCAGTTTTGATTCCAGCCTTGGGTGACTGTGAAGTTTGCACATTACCTATGTGTCTTTGGGTTTCTACTGGGTGGTTCAAGGACATGCACATTATGTGGAATAACCATTGTAAATGACAGGAGGGATGCTGTTTTGGAGCATTGTTGCAGACCCGATGGGCTAGATGGCCTCTTCCCGCAATGTAGCGAGTCTACAGTTCTAATATTATAATGACAATACCTGTTAGCACCTCTGCAAGTTCTTTTTTCAAAAAAGAAAATGGTATGGTCTCTTATTATTCGTTCAAGAGGTATTGCTGGAATCTGTTTCAGGCCATTACACTAAACATTGCAAAAGGCTTACAATTTCATTAATTTAACTGTGCTAGACCATTTAAGTGTATTGTGCATTTTTGGAAAATCATCAACTGCATTTTTGGATGCTCATTAAATTGAGAAATTTAGAACCGAATGAGGATTCTGATAATGAAGAAAGCAAACATTAAGCCTATAAAAAAAAAAAATTATTAAGCTTAGGCATTCAATCACAATTCCTATGTTTATTTATTGACATTTTCAATTGGAAACCTTTCTTTAATAAAACTAGACTTGAGTTCACGAAGCTTGGTGGAGCCACTGTTGATTAAAGAGTAAGATGCAATTGAAAATGTTTCTGTAACTCCCAAAACTCAGTAGTCACTCACTAACATGTTAGGACAAGCACAACGTGGCTCAATAGAAGATTGTTGAGTCCAAGAAATCATCTTTTTATAGCAGTGAAAGTGTTTTTGTTTTGATTTGTACAGCATTAACTTTTTAACTTATTCTGAGATAGCTTTCCTGAGAGGAAAGGTAGGATAGTGCATTCAATGATTTGTTTATTCAGTGAATACAGCACGCACCATGTGTGATTAATGTAAAATTTTGGACTAAATCTATTAATTTTTGTAATATATTCCTAATGATTAGACAATTTTAAAATTTGTATTTATTACGGAACTCAACATGGCAGAAACCTGGTACGCACAAACAGTTGAAATTCTATTACTGTAGCCTTCTTCAGTTTATAAGGAGGATGGCTCTGAATGAAAGTCCTGATTTTAAATTTAAGTAGAATATTGTACAAATTCTTCCAGAGATATTACTTCACAAAAGAAAATTGGAAATCAGTTTAATATTTTCTTCTACATCTTGCCAGTCACTAGAGGAAAAATCCCACAGCATTATAAAGCATTCAAAAAGATATATTTATTGTATCAAATTATTATAACTTTGGATAAGCAAATGCTTTATTTGAGAAACCAACCAAAAATGATCAGTATTTGTGATCTTCTGCAAACTACTCCTTAATTTCTTTCAGTGGAAATAGCAACCCCCTTCCTTGCACCAGTGTTAGTTCTTGATGCACCCTGAGGCCTAATTCTAATATTACCTGTCTTATATTTTATTGTAGGCACTGGCATCTGCAATTGCAGCAACCAAAATTTTAAAAGCACAACAAGTGATCAAAAATGAAAATGGAGAAGAGGTAAGATGACTGTCTGCCATCTGTGGCAATGTGAGAGACTTCCCACTGCAAAGTTTTCATGAATATTGATCAAATCAAAGATCAGCTTTTAGGAAATATAAGGGAGCAATTAGATATTGACTTTTTTTGCACTCTTCTCTAAGTAACATTTGCTTTTTCCACCCAATAACTTGTTGGCATTCTCATTTGACATTATACAATGGTGTTTTTATCATCTAAAGTTAGACTGAATTTCTTCCAAGCATTTCTTTGTAAATGGTAGATCTTTTGCTCTTGATCAGAAAATTTAAGTAATCTAATACTAAATTATAAAATTACATTAGTGGAAATTGATCAAAATATCCTCTGTATTAGATGGAACTTTAAAGTTGATATATAGACGCATTCACATTCATTAATTTTCAAATTATCTAATGAGTAATCTTGGTGATTTATGTATTGAATTTGTCATAATTTTCACCTATTATTTTTGTCTAAAATGGTTCTCATTAAAAGTATAAGCCCTTTATGAAGATGAATGCTACAGTTAAAGCTCTTAAAAATCATACTGTGATAGGTCAGTGTATTCTTCTAGCTTTTTAAACAAAAATATTTCTCGTGATGAAGATTTACAATATTGTCCACAAACCTGTATTTAATGCTCAGGCAAAATGTTTGACTAATTTGACTTTGCAGTCTTCTTTAAGCCAGTCCCTCAGACTCTTAAGATGATTTGCTTCCACACTACAACTGAGTTCTCAGCTGATTAAGAAGTCCTGCGTGTGACTCACTGTCTGTCACAGATGAGGTAGACAGTGGTTAGAGGAGCGGGTGGGTAGAGTGCCTAGTTTGCTATGCTCCTTCTGTTGTCAGTGCTTGGCTTTAGCTTGCTCTCGTGATGAAACTAGAAGTTTCCTTCCTGAAGCTTTTCCTCCATTTTGGGTGGTCACTAGATGCTGGTGGGAATGTTGCACTTTTCCAAGGAGGTTTTGAGAATGATTTTGAAGTGTTCCCTGTATGCTAGCGCTCACTTGCCAAATCAAATCTCCGAGTAGAGTGCTTGTTTTGGTAATCCCAACATAGCTGACTGATCGTGGCCAATGCTTCACTGCTGGAGATTTTAGCCTGAGCGAGAACATTGATGTTGTTGCGCCTATCCTGCCAGTAGATTTGCAGGACCGTGTGGGGTCAGTACTGGTGGTACTCCTACATGATTTTGAGGGGCTTGTTGTACGTAGTCCACATCTCAGCCATGTAGGAGGGTAAGTAAAACTGTGGACCATGAGCTTGTTGGAGAGTCTGAGGTCCTGGTTTTCAACTATTCTCTCCATCAAGTGACTGAAGGCTATGCTGACGTAATGAAGGCATTGTCGAACTTTGTTATTAGGTGACCTCCTTGACTCCAAGATGGTTCGTGTTGTCCAAGGTCTCATCTGAATTTTGATTGGATAATATTGTGTTGAGGGCAGTTTGGTAGAGAACCTTTTGTCTTGTGGATGTTTACTGTAAGGCCTGTGCTCTCAAGCCTCAGTGCATATGTTGATGGTTTGGAGCTCGACCTCCATCTGCATACTGGAGTTCAGTGACAGAATATGGGATGACCTTGAACCTGACGTGCAGGTAGCAGAGGCTGAACAGATTACCATTTGTTCTGTAAATTAGTTTTACTCCAGGAGCTTTCTGGAGGTGGGTTGGAGCATTTTAGCAAGGAAGATAGAGAAAAGCTTTGCGATGATACAGCCTTGTTTGATCCCAGCCTGAATGTGACTTGGGTCTGTGGCGAATCTGTTGGTCAGGATCATGTCTTCATGTCATCACGCAACAAGCAGATTATGGTGACAAACTTTTGGGGGTAAACAAAACAGTAATCCATTGCAGTTGAGTGTCAAAAGTCTTTTTGAGGTCAAAGATGGCATGCACAAGGGTTGGGCTTTTTCACCCACCATCTGTTCTTTTAGGTTATAGGTGTTTTGCTGGACCTCTATCTTCAGCTATCTGTACAGCTGTTTCTTGTTCTTGAGTTAGATTGTTTAAGGTTCAAACAAGTAATGCACTTGAGGCTTACTGATTCTTGGATCTCCTAGTCATTCTCATTGAACTGATCTTGATTTCCTGGTTGAATTACCAAGCATCTTTTCAGAGGTGCTGACTGTAAGGGCTTTGAGGACAGACCAGGAGTTATGGACTCTTAAGTCGCCAGGAATTGTCAGGTTGACAGTGAAGCACTGACTGAATAAGATTCTCTTTATCAGAGTTGATGCCTGGTGGTCCGTCCAGTTTCATTTCTTTGTTGAAACTTTGTAGCAATTGATACAACTGAGTGGCTTGCTGGGCCACTTCAGAGGACAACTGAGAGTCACACATTGCTGTGGCTCTGGAGTGGCATGTGGGCATTTCTTTCCCTAAAGGACATTAGTGAATCAGATGGGTTTTTTTGACAATTGACAATGGTTTCATGGTCATCAGTAGACTCTTACTTCCAGATTTTTTTCAAAAATTGAATTCCACAATCTGCCATGGCAGTTTTGAACCCAGGTCCCTAGGACATTATCTGGATTTCTGGATTAATTGTTGAGCGATAATACTACTAGGCCATTGCCTCCCCTGTAAGTTAGTGTCTGTCTCCTCAGAATCCCCTCAGATGATTGACTTATGAGAGTTTCCAAAATCCATTCGCGAAAACATACACGTTAAAACCATCTCATAGTAATACTTTCATTTGATGGTTTGCATTCTGAAGTCCACTCCACTCCAAGTTTTACAAAATGTGTTAAAACTTCTGATCCACTTAAGTGAATCCAGTGCAAGATTTTGCAGCATTCCTTTAGAATTTCTTTATCTTGACTTCTGTCCACACTGGTTAAAATTGCTTTAAATCTCAAATCCCAGACTGTTGATAAAATTACATTGCTTTCGTCTACCTCTAAAGGTCTACTGTTCCACTTTTAAAATTAGTTAATGCAATTGTCATTTTTGCTCTAGAACTCTTCTTTTACTCTATCTTTAATTCTTCTGACCAAGACCTTGATCTTGTTTCACTTAACTCTTGTTGTCTTAAATGTTCTTTCTATCCCAATTCCCTGTAATCCGGCTTGTATCTTTTTCTTAGGAAGCCTGTATATTGTCCTGTCCAGCTTCTGCTGACAGAATTGAGAGCTATTCACTTCGTGATCTGTTTCCAACTGCTCTGACTCCTAATTAAAAAGCAAGAGCAAAGGAGAGCTCTCTTTTTCTGGGTAATGGGCCTCTTCAGTTAGAACTTGGTACTAGTCCCCCACACATAGAAACACTTTTGTACAGCATGAGGTTACCCCTACAAGCAGAGAAACATTAAATTCAACACACTTAAAATTATATAAATACAAACCCCTTAAAACTACCTTTGTTTCCCTAAAAACTTATCTCTGTCTGTTCTCGTTGACTCACGATGATATGTAACTTGCATTTTGAAACTACTGTTGTGTGCATTGGAAACATTTGAGCTCCAGCTTATGCCTGTAGCTATTTTCATTCTGTGCTTACTGGATGCTTTGTGAAGTTGTTGAAATTACCTCATTTGATTTGGTTTCATGTTCTGGAGAAATGGTGCAGTTTCATAGTTAAGAGATAAGGAGGAAGTGTACAGGAGCTGTATGCTTTCAAAACCATGTGGGCAAACAAATAATTCATTTTCTAATAGTAGCTAAGAATATGGAGATTTTTTAAAAAATTACAAGTCCAAAGAATCATAGGCAAATCTTGAACTGATTTACATTAACATTGCTGAATAAGAATGTGGAAAAAGGAAAGCAACTGCAAAATCACCTATGAGAGAGGGTCTAGACAACATAGGAAAGTCTTGTTTCCCCTAGTTGAGGGATCAATTACCAGACTTAAATGATTGGTAGAAGGATTAGAGGGCACATGGGGAAGAACTTTTTTACTCAGAGAATGATGGACATCGCAATTCACTGTCTGGTTAATGCTGAACTTGTATTTAAAAGGTACATGAATCTGCATGTGTTATAACCTGCGAGGCTATGGACCAGGTGCTAGAAAATTGGATTAAAATTAGTGGTTCTTTCCCTTTTTGGTGGATGTAGAAATATTGAATGGCCTGTTTCTACACTGTAACTTTTCTATGGTTTTATAGTCTGATTGTTTTGCCTGTACACACAACTGTATTTACACTAACTGAGCTTAAATTGTTGTTCTGCACAATACTATTAGTTTCTTCACTATTTTGAATATTTCAATTAAATCCTCTTAAAGTCTATGCTTCCCTCTAATAGAGAGACCTGACTGATCAAATCAGGCATGTTCTTTTGTTTGCTCGCATTAAGCCAAGTGCTGATCAGCCTCAAATCAGCCTCTGCTTGCAAAACTCCGAACAAGTTAATGTTTGGCTTCAACTTGCCTTCAGTTGTGAAACTAGTGTTCAACTCCTTTAGTTTCAACTGATGAATAATTGAGTGCATTGATACCTATACTAACAGCCAATTTAAGATAACCAGTTAAGCTTATAAATATATTGCACCTTTTTTTTTTTGAAATACCTAAGAGCTTGGAGAGCCTTTAGTTCCCCATTTGCTTTCTCCATAGCAATGTCTTGGCCAGTCAGAGGTGACTGCCGACTAAATACTTTTTTTCTCCTGATTGTTGGAAAATTAACGTTCTTGCATTTGCCCCGAACAGTATAAGATGGAAATTTTCAGCTTTGTTGATGTTCTGTGCTACCAAGTAACTGACAAATGAATCATTTGATACTTGTGTGTTTAATTTCATCTGTTATGTCTGTGCATTTCAGCAATTAGTCCATGGCCTCTGAAATCGGTTACTTTTTTAATTGTCTATTGCTTTTGAGTTCCAATTTAACTGCAAACTTTGTTCCAATTTACCTGCGAACTGGTCAGTTTTTCATTTGAGCATTATTCATAAGTATTCATGAATGAAAGTTTTTTTTTCTCTGAGCCAGCTTTCATTTTGGGATGGGGCAGGAGAGTTTCTCCATTTATTTTTAAGTGAATAGTTATAGTTTAGCTCATCCATTCGTAAAAGTTCTTGGATGGCAGTGGGGCTATAGTAATGCCAGTTCTATTTTATCAAAATGTTACATTTGTAGATCTCATACTGGAATATTACTTGTTTGAAACAGTTGGAATAAATGATCAGATTGTATTTGAATGGCAGCATGTCTGACTGCTATTCATCATGAAATATTAACTATATTTTAAAGACTACATTAAGAACAACTGAGAGAATTATTGCCTATTCCCCAGGTGCTGTTCACTGGCATTATTTGAGGTTTTAAATCATTATTTTTGTAGATGTTGGTTCCATTCCAAGGTACACCTGTTGAAGTTGAGGAAAACACAGAATTACCAGACTACTTGCCTGAAGATGAGAGCCCTGCGAAAGATGGTGATAATGCTGTGTCCCGTGTTGGGAGTAAGCAAGAAGTTGGTGGTGGCTGGTTCAGTACAGCGGCAAACTTTTTATCAAGATCATTTTATTGGTGACAGGTAGTTATAGCTGCACCAAACTTGGGTATGAGGTAGGACTGTGGAAACAAGGAGATCGTTTTCCCATTGTTGTGGTGAATTGTCAAGTGCAATTTGCAGTAATGCAAAAACTATTGCAGTTTATAGAGGCTTTAAGTTTACTGCATTTTCACTTAACTGAGAAATTAAGCCGTCAGCAATAGAAGAGATCCCTACTGCCTTTATCATTAAATTGCCTCACAATCATGTGTTTATTATTTTCCTCCAACGGGTCCTCATTAATACCAAATGATATGAGAAGTGAAACTTAGCAAGAGTTTGGATGGATTCTTCTACACAATCCTACATAGAATACCCATATTCACCTCAATCCCTTGAAAATTGTACAGAAGACCTCTGTTATGTTAATATAAGAAATATTGTGCATGAATTATGCTTTTTTTGATGTTTGACATTGCAATGACGTTTGCAAATATTTGCAGTTTGCTTAAGACCTAAAGGGTTGCATACACTTGCCTTATTTTGTTATTTTAAAGCCTTCATTGTAAATGCTTTTCTATTTCTGTTTTCCATCCGAATGCCGAAATTCATTATGCCTTGTAACTTATTAATGTTCAACTATTTCTGTACACCAAAGTTGCTCCCTGTTCATAAATGTACAGTGAATGAACTGACATGTTGCCTTCTATTTGGTTTTGCAACATTTTAAATGAATCTGTTAAAAAGCCCATTAACAGCACTTTGAGTAATATATCTGTCTACATGTTTCAATGCAATGATTTTATTTTGTCAGGCATGTATTAAAAGCATACTTTGAGATTCAAATGTTTTTGAGGTGATAGATGTGTATAGTATTCAGCAACTAAAGCTTTGTTACTATGAATTTACATTCATGTAATTAACATTTAGATTGTGCCAATAGTCTGTATGTTATTCCACAGATGTGTTTATCCCTGTAACTGTTTTCCATTAAACATATTGTATATGGATTACATTTCCACATTTTACAAGATGTTTCTTTGCATTATGTTACATTTTCTGGTGTATGCTAGGAACAACAGCTGTATTGTACTTGAAACCATGCATCCAGATTATGATTGTTCAGCAAATCGTGAAATGAAAGATAATCCACATTTCTGCCTGCTACATATCAATTAGTCTCATCGTATGCCACATATTAAAGATGTTTGTTCATCGACGCTGAGAGGAAATTGATCAACCTTTTTGTAATCCAGATTATGAATGTTGCTTGTAATTTAGTTTTAGCTGGAATCCTGCATTCCTTTATAATTTTGTTGGTGTAATTCAAAATCATTGAACTTTTAAAATTTTTTCTACTAACTGAGCTGGTAGTCGTTTTTAAATTTTTTTTGAGAATTTTCCTATGGTACTAGTTGAAATTGTATCTTTCCATTACTGATTGTTTTAAAGTAAGATGCACGCTTTCAAATCTCTATTGTGTAATACTGATATCCATAATTTGCATTTTTTTTCAGCGTAAGAATGAAATGAATTAGTTCATAGTTGAGAAGATGTTTTTAGATATAATGTTTCTGTTAACATGTTGGGTAACTTAACATTGATGAGAAGTGTTTACTGACTTTTGAACCATTTTAGAACACTGAAGAATTAATCAAACTATTCCACACCCACAATGACTTGACTTGGATCAGTAATGCTATTTGAGAAATGCAAATTGATGTTTTGTTTTTTTCACAGTAGAGCATTGGTACACAATATAAGAAGTAGACTATCATTTTAAATGTACTTTCTTGTAAAGGTGAAGTATTTACAAAAATAATGCAGATTAAGTGTAATTTCAAAGTTGATCAACTCCATTGACTGAACTCAAAAAAATGGAGCAGAAGTTGGATAACAACATGGCTGATCTTTTTTGTGCACTCAGCTCTGCTCATCTGCCTGCTCACTACAACCCTTAATTTCTTTATTGTTCAAAATTTTTGAACATCTTTGCCTTAAAAATGTTCAATGAGGTAGCCTCAACTGCTTCACTGGACAGGGAATTCCACAGATTCGCCACCTTTTGAGTGAAGAGGTTTCTCCTCCACTCAGTCATAAATCTGCTCCCCCTTTATTCTGAGGTCATGCCCCACAGTTCTGGTTTCACCTGCCAGTGGAAACAACTTCCCTGCTACTTTCTTACCTATTCTCTTCATAATTTTATACGTTTCGATAATATCTCCCCTCATTCTTCTGAATTATGCTATCAGTATTGGTGCAATACCTATTGAGAGACAAGGGGATTGATAAGCATTTTAAATCCTCTTCGCAAGAAGCGGGGAGAAAGGGATTATTAGGATATTGAATTCAATGATTGTGGCTGATCATAATGAATGGCGGAGTGGGTTTGAAAGGCCAAACGGCCTACTCCTGCTTTTGGTTTCTATGTTTCAGGGACAGATATGAAGACTATTGGCTCACAATATACATGACCTTAGCTTATGCATTATGAGATACTTCCCATGTAATTTAGTATCGAACTACAAATGGGAAGAAATGCTTTTAAAATGATGTGGCTGCAGCCACTATCTGACAGTCAAGCACTGTTGTTTAACTTTGAATGTATGACATTGATGCTATCTTGAGTATAGATAAATACAATATCATGTTGTATTTAAATAGCCAGTACTTTTAAGGTACTTCATAGGAGAACTATAACAAAATTTGACACTGACCATGAGATTCTGGATGGTGTTCAAAAGCTTTGTCAGGTGGATGTGAAGGAATGTCTTAAAAGGTAGAGGGATGAGGACGTTATGGATGGAATGCGTCAGCTTGGGACCTAGGCAGCTGAAGGCACAGTTGCCAATAATGAACAAACTAAAATTAGGGAGCTCAAGTGGCCAGAATTAGAGGAATACAAATTTCTTAGAGGTTTGAGGTAATTAAGTGAAGCTATGGAGAGATTTGAAAACCAGGATGAGAATTTTAAAAACCAAGACTTTTTTTTGTCAGGCTGCTTTTATAGGTTAGTGACTATAGGAATGAAGGATGAAATATGAAGGACATGCGCAGCAGAGTTTTGGATGGCTTCCAGTTTAGGGAGGATATAATTTGGGAGACCCAGGTGTGCATTGGAATAGTTACCTCATGAATGAAGGTTTAAGCAGATTAGCTGATGACATGGAGATGCTGACGTTGGACTGGGGTAACACAGTTAGAAGTCTCACAACACCATGTTAAAGTCAAACAGGTTTATTTGGTAGCAAATGGAGTGGGGAGCTCTGATCACAAACTGCAAATAAAGGCACACACTCAGTTTACAGAATATTGATTAAAATGCGAGTCTTTATAGCTAATCAAGTCTTAAAGGTGCAGACAATGTGAGTGGAGATGGTATTTAGCATAGGTTAAAGAGATGTGAATTGTTTCCAGACAGGACGGTAAGTGAGATGTTGCAAACCCAAGCAAGTCATGGGGGTTACAATGTGATATGAGCCCAAGATCCTGGTTGAGGCTGTCCTTGTACGCGGAACGTGACTATCAGTTTCTGCTCAGTGACTCGGCACTGTCATATGCCACAAAGGCTGCCTTGGAGAATGTTTACCTGAAGATCAGAGCTGAATGCCTGAACGCAGAGTTGCTGAGCAGAAACTGATAGTCACGTTCCGCACACATGAGGACAGCCTCAACCAGGATCTTGAGTTCGTGTCACACTACTTGTAACCCCCATGACTTGAGTGGGCTTGCAACATCTCACCGCCCTGTCTGGAGACAATACACATCTCTTTAACCTAGGCTTAATGTTATCTCCACTCACATTGTCTGCACCTTTAAGACTTAATTAGAATGCAATTCTTTATAGCTAATCAGTATTCTGTAAACTGAGTTGTGCCTTTATAAGCACTGTTTGTGATTAGAACTCCCCACTCAACTGATGAAGGGGCAGCGCTCTGAAAGCTAATGGCGTTTACTACCAAATAAACCTGTTGGGCTTTAACCTGGTGTTGTGAGACTTATTACTATATTTATTAGATTAGCTGAGACAGAGATGAAATAAGGTGATGTTTTAGAGCTGGAAATAAATAGCCCGTGTGGCACAGATATATGATAGCTCACTTTTGGATTATGACATAGTCTCACGCATTTGCTTACCAGGGAGAGAGATGAAGTTGGTAGCTAGGGAACAAGAACTGAAGGAAGTAACTTTGGTCGTCCCAATTATTCATGGTGTGTGAGCATCTCAGCCCCCAGAGAGGGTAGCTAAGCAGTGTGGAAGATCAGAAGGATGGTTAAGTAGTGTTGAGAGTGAGGGAGGGATAGTAAGCAGGGTTGAGTTGGGGAACCTAGAATTAAAAACAGTTAATATGCACATTTCACATTAGTGAAACTCACTGAACTGGAGGTATTTCTCAAGGGTAGTGTCTTTGTCATATCAAGGGCATTACTGGATTTACACCTTGTCACTAGTGATGAAGATTTATATGCTGAATACTCTACATACCTTGTTATCCCAATTCACATTGTCACTGGATTCAAGCTGGAGCCAGAAGTGGAAGATTCTCCAAGCTCCAATGTAAAAGATACAAAGCCACAGCTTTCATTCCACTACTGATCAAAAGATCCTGCCACAGTTAATATTTCAGGTCAGTGTCCGTACATCAGAACCAGCAATACTTTGGGCTGTAATGGTATGAAGAAGGGCAACAAAGAATCTCAGACCTGAAATGTTAACTTACTTTCTTTTACGGATGCTGCCAAACCTGCGTGTTTTCAGCATTTCCTGTTTTTCAGATATTCCGCATCTGCAGTACATCATTCTTGTTTTGCTTGTTTCTGTTGGCTCATAGTTCATTTAATGTTCTAGATAAAGTGCTTTTATTAATGGGGTTTTGCAAAAAATATGACTAAGGGATGAAAAGGGAGAATGTGCAGGAAAGTGGGATTAGGTTGAATGCTTTATCAGAAAGTCAGTGTAGACTTGATGGGTCAAATGACCTCATGCACAGTAAAGAATTGGTGAAACATTATGTAGAAATACAATGTCAGATTTAGAAAATTACGAATGTTAAATTCCTCACCACCTTCAGAAGATAATGTGTTTAATTCTTCACTTGGTCTTCTTGGTGAGAACTGGATAAAATCCTTACTGTAAGAAGTCTCACAATAGGTTAAAGTCCAACAGTTTTATTTGGTAGCAAAAGCCACTAGCTTTCAGAGCACTGCTCCTTCATCAGATATGTGGGAGTTCTGATCACGATAGGCATATAAAGACAAGCTCAATTTACAAAATAATTATTTACAACTTTGTAATTTATAAATTGAGTTTATATCTTTATATACCCTGTTTGTGAACAGAACTACCACTTATCTGATGAAGGAGCAGTGCTCCGAAAGCCAGTGGTTTTTACTACCAAATAAACCTGTTGGACTTTTATAACTTGGTGTTATGAGATTTCTGTGTTTATCCCAGCCCAACATTGGCATCTCCATATTATAAAATCCTTACCTACAGGTCAAATTTGCCTGTCAAAATCTAGATGTAATACATACATGGAAGTGGCACAAGTATGCTGTAAAATTATTGCCCGGACATCAAGGGTTGAAACTAATATTGCTACTTCATAAAAAGGAACTGGACAAGTTTGAGTTTCAAGGAAACTTTGAGTTAATGAAGATAGGTAATGCATTGATTGTAGCAAATGATACAATACACCAAAGTTTTCTTTTACGTCGATTGAGGTGCAGTCAGGGCATACAATCGAACTGTCCTGGAAGCTCACTCAAAACCTGCCACAATGGGCTACAGTTATACCTGAACTTTGGTTTATTGTAAGATTCAAATGCTAATGGTTTATTTACAGTATTCGACTTTAGCCATCCTGTCTCAATATTTTCAAGTATTGGGACGATGGGTTTAAGTGTGTGTTAATTGTTTTTGTCTGGTTATTAATGGTCTGGAATCTCCAGGGTTTGAGCAATGGGTGTGTGATTCTCATGACGTAGAGATGCCGGCGTTGGACTGGGGTAAACTCAGTAAAGTTTTACAACACCAATTTTAAATCCAACCAATTTATTTAATAGTAAATTTGCGAGCTTTCGACTTTATAGCCTTCGTCAGGCAAATGCAGTGTTTGCCTGATGAAGGCTATGAAGTCGAAAGCTCGCGAATTTACTATCAAATAAATTGGTTGGATTTAAAATTGGTGTTGTAAAACTTTACTGTGTGATTCTCCTCAGGAAGTTTGAGGGGCCAGGGATGCTTCCTCAGTTATGCTAATCTTTAAGTGTCTCCAGAGGGTTGTTTGATTAAGTTAGAAGTGCTGATTTGGTGGGGTGGGGATGTGTTTTTTAATGTAGTTCCTGTAGGTGCCATCCTGACCAGCTTCCCTTGTGTGCTAGCCCTCATTTGCATTCTAAAAGCATGCTCTTGCCTG
Source organism: Sphyrna mokarran (assembly GCA_024679065.1). Lineage (NCBI taxonomy): Eukaryota > Metazoa > Chordata > Chondrichthyes > Carcharhiniformes > Carcharhinidae > Sphyrna > Sphyrna mokarran. The sequence continues at coordinate 68,546,065 of JAGIQG010000007.1, read as the reverse complement.
CTAGCCTGTGTCTGTTCTTTTGTAACTTTTAATGAAGAGGCTCTGAGTGTAATTTTAGTCTGCTTCCATATTGTGTGCCCAATTTCATAAAATTTGTTGTCCGATAACACTTACTAATTTTCTGCTTTACATTTCTAACTTCTCTTCTTGCCCTTTTGATCTATGTTCCTATTCCCATTTTACTACGAGCTGGAATATTGGCCCTGCTTCTGTTGAGGTGCAGAATATTTGATTTGACAGGCCCCATCTGCCCCCAAATCTGTCCTAATGCTGTAGAATTGAAAGTCCTGTCCTTCTGTTCTATAGTTACAAGAGGGTACCGCAGAAGTAACCTGGAAATTATGACTTTTGAGCTCCTGTTTTTTTTTCAATTTGCTTCCCAACTGCTTAAAATCTGTCTATGGGGATCTATTCTCTTTTCTACCTTTTGTCTTTTGGTACCATGATCACTGGCTGTTCATCATCTCCTCAGATTATCTAATAGCCACTCAGTAACATCATTGATCAAGGCACAAAGGAGGCAAAATACCACTCTGGAATCAAGGCTATAGTAACAACTGTCAGTTCCACTTACTGAATCCCCTATTACTATTTATTTTCTAATCTTCCTACTCCTACTTGAACCATTGCTCTCATCTGTATTCAAAACTAACAAAATGCAGTGAAGAGGCCTGTCTGGTCCTCCTTGTCTATCTGGTGGACATCATTTCTCCCTCAGCTTCCTCAGAGAACAGGAGTGAGCACTACCTGCAACACGCTATCCATATGATCACACTTTGATGATACACTATAGTGATGCTGCATAAACTCCTCCTGTCAATATTTCCTGTACCTGTGGTTCTCTAGGACATGAGGCATCCTGGACTTCCTGCATGGCACAGGGTGTACATACAATGGGTGTGACATAATTCCCCATAGCTCACTCTCTCTGTTAGACTGCAGTGTAAACTTACCAGAGGTGATATTTAAGACTTGTCACCAATCTGAAAGGAACAATGCATTCACCCAGTTCCTCACCAATCAGCAACTGCCCTCGTGCTGACACCACTTTGGATGATACCAATTCTACACTAGGACCTTGTTGACCTGCAGAGACCTGAAGCTGCTGAACCATTTATGCATAAATAATGTAAGTGCCATTAGTCTCAGCATTATTTTGACATAATCTTGACCCAATAACAGTGGTCACCTTGAATAAAATAATTAATTATCTGTTTTGGAATGACCTGTGGACTTGAAATACATGTTAATGCAATTTTTTCAGTGTTTTTCAAGCTATCTCTTATTGAACAATTATTGGGTATAGAACTGCAACATATCTACAAAGTTTCTCATCTGAAACTGCGTATGTTTTCTGTAGAAATAGGGCAATAAATATTGCCCATGTTTTGTTGATACTTTTCACTAGTTAATGCAACATATTGCAAAATTTTGATTTTGAATTTACATTAGCCATGTTTTATATTTCTATCCCCTGATGTTTCATTTCCCAAGTGAAATGTCATGTATTTTAATAATCTCAATATGAATATGCTTTTCTTAAAAGATGTTTTTAATCTGCTCACTTGTTTTATGCTTATTATTTGGCACAAACAGCAAAGAATTTAATTGTTTTAAACATGTCTTTTCCCTATCATCTGGAATAAGTATTTTTACTACAATGTTTCAGGTTTGTTGTGCATAAAGCAACAGTTGGTAAATATATCCATTGTATGGAATGCAGCCGCTCTCAAAGATGAAACATGTACTGTTCATTATAAACCACGGCGTTGAATATCAGAAATTCTTAACAGTAAAAAACAATTAGATCTATAATTTAAAGTTTTCAACATGTATGAATGTTCAATGTAGCTGAAATAGAATACATATTTTAAATAAAGTATTTGTAAAATTGACAAAATGAATGTTAAAGTGCATCCATTTGTTTATGTAACCATATTGTTCAACGGCAGAGGGTGTCACTGAGATGATCTTTCTGTAATATGCTGAAGTATGTTTTGAGCATCTCATGATGGGATTAGACTGGCACTGGGCTCTCTCCTCAGGATGAATAGATGTGCAACACTAGATTGGATTATTGAGCAGGTGCCTCTAATTGAATATGACAGTGCAATCAAAACAAGTATTAGTATTTGCGTGACACACCCGCAGTTAAGATTGTTTTGAAGTTCTCCAGCATATGTGCAATGCAGAAGATGCAAGCTTGAATTGTAAATCTCTGATAATGGGGTCAATAATGGGGACATTCGTGCACTATGTCTGATAGTGCGGGAGTAAAGCCAGAAATTAGTCCAAAATCTGACTGTGTTGTTAAAATTGACTGGAGAAGTTGTGTTTAAAAAGATTTTGAAGAATGACTTTTAGATCTCTGGAGTCCAAGGCCACAGTATGACTGGATGGCTGGTTAGTGATGCAGAGCAACGTCAACAGCATGGATTCAATTCCCATACTGACTGAAGTTATTAATGAAAACTGACCGTCTCAACTTTGCCTCTTGCCTGAGGTGTGATGGTCCTCAGGTTAAATTACCACCAGTCAGCTCTATCCCTCAAAGGGAGACCAGTTTGTGATCATGTGGGACTATGGCCGCTTTACCTTTACTGGCCCAGATGTATCATTAGGCTGATGCACCTGATTCTACTCAATGTTCTAATTCATTGCCTGCAACTAAGGAAACTTTCAGTCTGAAGTCCTCTTTCAATCATGCCCAGTCATTCAGTATTAACCTTAACTGAAAAAAGTTCTATGGAAATGTCTGGGGAAAGTCATATCCAATGTATGTGGATTCTGACTCCTGCTATACTAGCCCTGAATTTCTGGCAAAAGTGGACTAGCAGGACTGCAGATTCTCAGCTGTGTGGTATAATAGCTGATAAGTTTACTCATAAGAAAGAGGGGAGATGTCCATCAGGAAAAGGTGCAAACTTCTTGAACTGCAACTGTCTGTTGGTGAAGGTGCACTACCGTGCTATTAGGAAGGGAACCAGCGACAGTAAAAGAAATGTGATATTATGACAAGTTAGAATGTTGTGTGACTTGGAGGAAACTTGCAGGTGGTGGCATTTCCCATGCATCTCTTGTCATTGCTCATCTAGATGGTTCAGTTTGTCGTTTTGGAAGGTGATGATGTTGAAGGAGTCTTGGCCGTTTCTGTAGTGTATCTTTTAGGTGGTACCCATCTCCTGTCACCGTGCGTTGTGGTGGAGGGAATGAATGTTGAAGCTGGGGGATGGGGTATCAATTGAGCAGGCTGCTTCTTGCTGGATAATATCACAATCCCTGAGCGTTGTTGAAGCTGCATTCATCCGTTAAAGTGCGGAATATTCCATCATGCTTTAGGGATGGGCTTTCAGGGACTCAGGAGGATACATACCCGCTGCAGAATTTTCAGCATCTTTGGTTCAGTTTGGGGTTGATGGTAATCCAAAAGATATTGATAGTTGGTGAAATTTGGCAATGGTAGTATCATTGAATGGCTAGATTGATGGTTCGATTCCCTCTTTTTGGGAATAGTAATTGTCTGGCATTTGTGTGGTGTGAATGTTATTTACCAATGATCAGCCCAAGTCTGAATGTTGTTCAGCATTGAATGCTTCAGTAGCTGAGAAGTTGCGAAGGGCTCAGTAACAACAGCACACCCCCGCTCCCCACCCATGGGCCTAGTCCTCCTCATAGTCAAAGAGGAAAAAATATATTCCCTGCCTTTGCTCCTTTTAGACATTATCATCTTCTTGTTGGAGATTCAAAGCTAAGATTGGATAAGCTGAAGCAGGAGATGGAATATCAGCTTATTAAAGTGGAGGAAGGGGTTTAGGATTGTGTTTGTAATTAATTAGTATAACTGTATTGTTTATGATGATTCCTTCCAGAGAGCAATATGACCTGTTAGCTCTGCAAATAGCAGTGCTAACCACTCTGCCTGTCTCACAGCACTTAGGGACCTGGGTTCAATTCCCAGCTTGGGTCACTGTCTGCGTAGAGTTTGCATGTTCTCTCCATTCCTGCATGGGTTTCCTCTGGGTCCTCCAGTTTCCTCCCACAGTTTGAAAGATATGCTGCTTAGGTGTATTGGCCAATGCTAAATTCTTTCTCAGTGTACGTGAACAGGCGCAAGAATGTGGTAACTAGTGGATTTTCACAGTAACTTGGAATGCCTATAATAAATAAGTTTAAAAATGCTTCTTAAAGATGGTGAAGATTGTGTTTGTGTGAAGACAAGGGAGAATGTCCAGAGTTAGCTGGAGCTGCCCTGAAGATTTGTCACGGGTACTCAATGCTGCTGCTTTCCATTTTCAGGTGGCACAATCACGCAAAGACTCCCAGGAGACTCTGCCTTGTGATTCTGAGTTTCCCCCATCAGGACTCAATATTTCAGGCATTGATTTGTAAAGCAGGGTATCCTTAGTTGCTTTTTGTAGCAATCCAGATTGAGGATAAATGATTTGCTCACATTTATCTTTTTTTGTTTACATGTTGACAGAACAAAACTATTAACTGGATTGAAGTCAAGCCTGTCAGAGTGGTCTGAAGTGGTGCTATTTTAAGGATATTAGCAGGTTAGTCTTAGCCATTGTGACATATTCAACATTGATATTGTTCCTGTCCTTCCATATGTACAGAGTTATGATATAATATCTTCAGAGAAATTGTCAGGGATTCTTGGAGAATAGGTGGGGGTGATTGACATTTGATTGACTCAAAGAAAAGTTAATAGCTGTAAATGAGGGAAGTGAGAAATCTTGGAATGCCTATTTTTCAAAATCAGTCTTTGTAACGATTAATCCACAATCTGTATGGGACAGGTGATAGTCAGTGATTTTTTTGCACTCTTTAAGGTCTCACAGACCATCACTGTTTATATGCATTTCTTAAAACATTGTGTAATGCATATATTAAAATACTCAGAATTGTTTTAACTATAAAGCTTATATTGGCAGTGATAGGTCTCCAGGAAAAACAGAACTTGACATCTAGAAACATAGAAACTAAGAGCAGAAGTAGGCCATTCGGCCCTTCGAGCCATTCATTATGATCATGGCTAATCATCAAAATCAATATCCTGATCCCTCTTTCCTCACCTCAACTCTTGATTCTTTTAGCCTCTGGAGTTTTGTAGCTGATTTCTGAAATCACACAACATTTTTGCCTCAACTACTTGAATGCTTTTGAGGATATAGCCGAACTAATCAAAGTTAAAAATGTCAGACTAGCATTCTTCTAAGATTAAAATAATTATATACTATTTGGACATTTAATTTATAATGTAGCAGTTCTAAACTCAGGATTAAAATGTTTTAAGGATTTAAGACACTTCTGAGCTGAGACTGTTAAACTTCCTGATTATGTCCACCAGAGGGTGGTGTTTCATTGCCATAATGTGACAAGTTTAATTTCCATGCTGTGTATGTGTGACTGATACATTTTTGTAAATTGTTAAACTTATTATATGTATTTAAGAACAATTTAAATCTTCATGGTTTGCTGTTAAGTAGGAAAAATTATTTCACGATTTCTTCATTGTAAATCAGCATTGACTATGACTCATGTCCAGAGTTTTGTTGGTGCTTTGGGGGATGGATGCCTTGGGGCATGAATGGCTCGGAATGGATGAACTGCAGGAGCTTTACTTCATTTATTTTTAGGTGGTTCAGTTTCCAGTAACACGGGGTCATGCGGATGAATGCATGTTCCCCAGACAGTGGTGACAATTCCTTTACTTTTCACCCCTCAGTGATTTGAGGAAAACAAACTCAAATAATTATTTTGTTCAGCTTTGACTCAGCATTGCTAGGGACAAGGTGGAGAAGGTCCAACCGCTTTAAAGGGTAGAGTGTGGTTAGGCCTTTAAACATCCTTTTAGTATCTCAGACTGTCTGGGCTGGATTCTCCGACCTCGCCTGCGGTTGGGATTCTCGTGTCCCAGTGCAGTGAACGGAGATTTGGCTGAGCATCAAATTCTTCATTCTCACTGACAGGGCAGTGGGGCATGAATGGCTGAGGAGAATCTGGACCGAGATCTTCATCCATGTGCCTCAGTGACTTCATTCAGCAACTGTTTTGTGTACAATGCAGTCATCCAGTACCCTCCACCAACGTTGTACCCTACTCTGTCCTTTCATCTATTATTACCTTCAAAGTGCACTCTTTGGGGAAAATGTGATGAAAGTGGAAGCAGATTTCACAAAGAGGCATAATCAGCGTGCTTGTCCATTCCCCTTTCGAACACAGTGAATGCTTTCTGTCTTTTGAGAAATCTAATCCAGTCGTCGTGAGTTGGAACTGTTTGGGATTGAGGTGGCCAGGGGTTGTCTTGTGTGGGTCAGGAGTTGGGCCAGCTCAGTGTTTCAGTAATTTTTAATCGTATTTCCAGTCCTTTGAGTGGGAGAGATTGGACTGGAATTTGCATTCCTCTGGTGGCATGTTTTCTAAGGGGAACACTTGAGTGCTATTGATATCCATTCCACCATTTTCCTACCCACCCTGAACTCAGTCCATAATACGGAGGGCAGCAGGCAGACACTGTGTAGTCGGCAAAATCCCCCACCCCCAATCCTGGCAATATTTAAATGAATTAGGGTTGTTATCAAGCCTACAATTCAGTAAAACAAATGAGATAGTCATCAACTTCAGGAAACTTAGTGGAGAAAATGCCCATGCCTACATCAATGGGGAGGAAGTGGAAATGGTCAAGGGCTTCAATTTACTAGATGTCCAGATCACCAACAACCTGCCCTGGTCCTCCTATGCTGACACTATAATTAAGAAAGCCTGTCAATACCTTTACTTTCTTAGGAAACTAAAACTTCAGCAGATCTGCTACGATAGTGTAGAAGTGTGAACATCGAGGTGGTGGCGCAGGCTCGTTGGGCTGAAGGGCCTGTTTCCCGTGCTGTTTTGTTCTTTGTTCTTTGACACTCAATAACTTTTACAAATGCACCATAGAAAGCATTCTTTCTAGTTGGATCACAGCTTTGAATGGCTCCTACTCTGCCTAAGACCGCAACAAACTACAAAACATCGTGAATGTAGCCCAATTCATTATGCAAACCAGTCTCCCATCCATTGACTCTGTCTATACTTTTCACTGCCTCAGAAAAGCGACCAACATAATGAAGGACCCCATGCACTCCAGTCACACTCTCTTCCACCTTCTTCTGTTGGGAAAAAGATACAAAAGTCTGAGATCATGTACCAGCCGATTCAAGAACATCTTCCCTGCTGCTGTCGTACTTTTGAACGGATCTATTTCATATTAAGCTGATCTTTTGCTACACTATGACTGTAACACTATCCTTAAGATTCTCCTCATGCACTCAATGAACGATATTTTTATCTTGATAGTGCACAAGAACAATTCTTTTCACTCTATCCCAATCCATGTGACAATAATAAATCAAATCTGTTGACCTGGGTAATATGCTGCCAATGCCATTATGTTTGGTAAAATTGGAAAACCTGATTTTTAAACTAAAAGAGCAGGAATCATCAGGGGCTGCCTTTTAAACAATAGTGGGGTGCCACCTTCCCTTAAACTAAACCCCCCCTTTCTTCCTATCTGTTCCCTGTCTTAAAACTCACCCTTTCCCCTTCACTGCTCCCATCCCAATCCAATTGGCCAGCAGCTTCAGTGACTGGGACATGCCCCAGTAAAGGTGGAAGGCCCACTAAGCTCCCATTAATCAGCCTTATGGAGCTGCTCAGTGATGTGTCCATAAGCTGTATGCATACATGGTTTCTGGCCCATGTTATTCAGCGCCTGAATAGTTAGTAATGGAATCACCCTGCAAAAAAGCTTTATTGTGCCTGCTGCATCCACATTCTTACTGCCAGCCATACCTGCAATATCCCTACTGATCTGCATAGGAGCAATCTGTGATTAATGCTCTGGTCAGTTTGGGCTCCCATAAGAGCAGTTACAAGCATTGATGTCTCCCTGTATGAAAGATTTTCGTGGCTGGAGTGGCTATGTTGCAGAGATCCATGGAAATTAGACAATTAGATCTTACATGGCAATTTGGCCAGAAGCAAATGACTAGATAATGACTGTGCTCAGACAGTCATATGCAACCTTGTGAGATCCACATAGTGAAGGTTATGAGCAGCTTGCTGCCAATCTATTATCATGACAACATGCTTCGATCCATGTGCCTCACTCTGACCTCAAACTGAATGGGAAAGCAGACTCCTGGAATCAAAGACTTTGGAGGTCTTACAGCCAAGAACAGGAGCTGAATAGAAACTGGAAGGCCTAACCGTGGAGCAGGTGAAGGAGATATTGGAAACCAATTAGAGATACCTCAGCGATTTGTATCTGTTGGTCCTTTTTTTTTTGCAGATGTCCTTATTTTTAAAATGGTTTTTGTATGCACTATAAACATTTTCCAGAAATCATGAAGAAACAGCTACAGTTATGGCCAGCACCTTACCAGTTGCAGCAATGTTCAGGAATTAAATCTGGATGAAAGCTGATATTGCAGATACAGTGCTGGTAGAGTGGAACCTATTTCTACCACACTTCCAGATAACAGATAACTGTTGGGTGGGTGGGCTGCATGCACATTCTCTAGGCTGGCAGATATCAGTGTGTGCGCATTTTCTGCCACTCTTATAATGATGTTTCCTCTGGATTCAGGGAAGGCAGCGGAATGGATAATTCAAGCCTCACTACAAACAGGAAAAGGAGGAATTGAGTAAAAATTTGTCAATCATCATGATCTTTAACCAGAATTTACTTTAACCATTTTAAAGTGTGTTATCAGGGCTTGGTGCTTTGAAAGATCGCCCTAGTTTGTCATTTGCAAATATCTGTGCTTTCGCAATTTTTGTGTACTTTACAATCATGTCTTGTTTTGGAAATGTCTATTTATATATTCTACTAATTAGCACTGATGCTCTTGATAATGGCTTTAGTGACACTAACACCTGGTAAATGTTGGAGGAGCTTGTTACAAACTGAAAAGAAATACATACTGGAATTATGGTGGTATGTACCCCCTTCACATAGTACTGCAAGGAAATATACATCATAGTGTCATATTTGGATTTGTGAATGGAGGGGTAAAGGGGAACAGGAAAAGGATGGTCCTGACTTCTGCAAGAAGCAATAAGGATAGATTGGTCAGGCTCTGAGTGAGCTCGATAATTTCTTAGAGCTTTGTGTGTATCCTCAATCAAGATGTAACGGATAGAATTAAAACTTTTTGAACATAGAACATAGAACAATACAGCACAGAACAGGCCCTTCGGCCTTCGATGTTGTGCCGACCAAAATAAAAAGCAATGCCCCTCCAAACTAAACCATTCCCTTCTCTTCCATATACTTATCAATTAACCTCTTAAACGCCACCAAACTTGGCGCATCTACAACAGCTGCAGGCAGGGCATTCCACTCCCTAATCACTCTTTGAGTAAAGAACCTACCTCTGATATCCGTCCTATAACTCATACCCCTTAATTTAAAGCTGTGTCCCCTCGTGCTAGCTTTCTCCATCCTAGGAAAAAGGCTATCACTGTCCACCCTATCTAAACCTCTAATCATCTTATATGCTTCAATAAGATCCCCTCTTAGCCGCCTCCTTTCTAACGAAAACAACCTCAAATCCTTCAACCTCTCTTCATAGACCTGCCCTCCATACCAGGCAACATCCTGGTAAACCTCCTCTGTACCCTCTCCAATGCCTCCACATCTTTCTTATAATGTGGGGACCAGAACTGCACACAATACTCCAAGTGCGGCCGCACTAGAGTTTTGTACAGTTGCAACATGATGCTGCGGCTCCTAAATTCAATCCCCCTACCAATAAAAGCTAAGACTCCATATGCCTTCTTAACAACTTTATCCACTTGACTGCCTACCTTCAGGGATCTATTGACACATACACCAAGATCCTTCTGTTCCTCAACAATATTAAGAGCCCTACCATTAGCCCTATACTCTACACATTTATTGTTCCTGCCAAAGTGCATTACCTCACACTTATCCACATTAAACATTTGCAGTATGTTTGATTAATCAGAAGTGTTAGCTTGTCCCAATTTGGATACAAAGGGTCAGAAGTTATGAATTGAAGCTTGATCCCAAACTAGGCAGGTTAGATACCATAGGACTACTAAATTGCAGTGATGGAAACTTCTCAGTTGAAGCAGTAAACTGAGGCTCTATCTGTTTTCTCCTAAACACTATTTAAAGCAAATAGTCAGTGTTCTGTGCAATCTTTTTTGCTCAACCTACACCACCAAAGCAGTGGTTAATAGGTCACTTGTGTCATTCCCTCAGTGTTTGTGATAGAATCTACAGGACGGAGAAAGGCCCTTCGGCCAAACTGGTGCATGCTGACCAAAATGCTATCTAAACTAACTCCATTTGCTGCATTTGGCCCAAATCCCTCCAAACCTTTGTTGTTCATGTATCTGTCCAAATGCCTTTTAAATGTTGTCAATATCCCTGCCTCAACCACTTCTTCTGGCAGCTCATTCCACACGCATACCATATACAAATTCTCTGTCTGATTTGGCTGGAGTAATTGCAATCCATTGATTGTAAAGTGCTTTGGGAAATCTTAAGAGCAAGATAAGGTGCTATTTAAATGCACACCCTTTCTTTTGCTTGGTATAGTGAAATGCTGCCTATTGAGAGATTTCTGTGACAAAATCATTTCCTCAGATTGGATACTGCACAGATCATTTTTATTATCTCCTTCCTCTAATCTACGAGGTGGCCATCAATCAACACAACTGGGTCTCTGCTGTTTATGATGTGGAGATGCTGGCGTTGGACTGGACTAAACACAGTAAGTCGTCTCACAACACCAAGTTAAAGTTCAGCAGGTTTATTTGGTAGCAAAAGCCACAAGCTTTCAGAAAGTTGCTCCTTCTTCAGGTAAGTGGGAGTTCTGTTCACAAACTCAATTTACAAATTAATGGTTAGAATGTGAAGCTTTATACAAAGAACAAAACAGTACGGGAAACAGGCCCTTCGGCCCAATGAGCCTGTGCCGCCACCTCGATGTTCCCACTTCTACCCATGATCCTTGTCTGTGTTTCTAGAGCTGTGCATTGGAACCAAATTTGCAAGACAATTTGGGGAGAATTTGTTCTGCCAATTAGCCTAAGAGCACATCTTTGGGATGTGGGAGAAAACCAGAGCACCTGGAGAAAACCCACGCAAGCACGGGCAGAATGTGCAAACTCTCTCAGACACCGGCCCAAATCTATGTATCTGCACAGCACAGTGATAGTCACTGAGCTGTCGTGTTGCCCATCAACTGCATCAGCCAAGATTCAGCACTGGGCACTGATCTTATTGATCTATGAATACACATTTAAAACACTAATCAGATACACAAATAACCAACGCTGATGCCCTCAGTCATCTTCCCCTACCAGAGGGTCACCACCCCATCCCTCAGTACAGCAAAAATCGTGATAGCACTTAATTTCCTGGAAACTTTGCTAGTGTCAGCACAACAAATTAAATTTTAGATGAGCAGAGAAAGACCCTCGGTCATGAAAGATAAAAAAACAAAATATTGTCAGTGGAGTTGTGTCACTCTAAGAAGGAATGGAAGCCACTAGGGAGATTGGATTTTTGATGGGCTGATTAAAAGTGTTAATTGCTGTGAATTAGGGGGAGTGTATAAGTCCATACTATGAACTATACATAAAGCAACTTAGATGAGGAGGGATGTTGTGTCTGACACCTTTAAGAACTGACCTTCTGAAATGATTACACGACCCAAATTGACCAGTTGGAAACTGAGTTGGGGCTTCACTCCAATTTGTTTGGCCTTGTCCCAGCAGTTAGACCCTAGAATCTGCATCACCCTGTAATTAACTGTTGTTCATTAATACATATCTATAGTTTGCACATGGGCAACAAATGCTGGCTTTATTAATAAGGTCCAACTCCCATTAAAGAAACAAAAATCACTGCAGAGTGTAGTGCCTTCAGGTGTTTTAGTAGCTCAATAAGATGTAAAAAGTGCAAATGTATTTATTATCTACTTATTAAAATAATTACCATGTCTGTGTGTAAATAAATAGGGGTTAAAGGGATTCTGTGGTAGGTAAATGTGAGAAGGACTATATGTTTGAGGAGAGTGCAAATGGCAACATTGGACTCATTGGATCAAATGGTCTGTTTCTCTTCATAATTATGTACGTATTTTTATGTATTAATGATATACAGATTTGCACAATTTGTTTCCTACAGTAGATGGCATAATGAAAACATCATGCAAATTTGATCACACTTTGCTGTCAAAAATACATTTTCCCCTAGCAGTTAAACAAATTTAATTTATAAATAGCTCATAGTGAACCATCAACTATTTCAGTTACATTTGAAGGCATACATGACTGTTAAATGATCTTTACAGTTGCCATTCCCTGCAGTTGTTTGAAATGACCTTTATTTACTAATAAAACAAAAGCACCTTTCTAATTGTTTTTTTTGCTGTAAAGCTGCCTCACCAAAGTTCAAATAAAGTCTTAAGAAAACTAAACATCTCTCAGTACAATCCAAAATAAATTCTGGGCATCTTTTCATGAATATAACATGCTTAATCTTGGACGCAGTCCTTATTTTAACAACTTCAAGCTGAATTGATCAATTTGGTCGTGTTTATAAACTGGAAAGGAAAGGATACTCTCATTTAACTGTAAACTTATTTTTGTGAGAGTACAATTTTTGTGATTTTCTGCAGAAGAAATCAGAAATATTGTTAACACATTTTCCCTGTAACATTTTGTATTCACAACTTTGCTGATGGCTGTTTTGAAATATGATTTGGTACAAAAGCTATTTGTGAGTCTATTCTCCCAGCCTTTGCATCTGAGCTAATAGTAGATTCAATCCACTTTGCCAAAATAAAAAAAAAAGTGACACTGGAAGTTAAAGATCAACAATAGCAATTTACATTAAAGCTGCAGCTAGAAATATGTTGAAACATTTCACGTGTTAACATAGGTAAAGGAATAAAGGCTGAGCCATAACAGTTTGGTTGAAAAAGGAGTTTCAGAGAGATTTTGAGGGGTAAGAAATGAGGAGGAGGAGAAAATTTCTTTGGTTTTAAACTAAGCTGAATAAGGGCTTCAGCAGCTGGGATAGGGAAAGGACAAAGGACAAAGGATAAAGGACATGAACTTGGATGGCCAAAGAGTGCAGTTGTGATGTGAAGGAGGAGAGTTTCAGAGAGAGAATGTGGTACTTGGGTCAGAAACCAATATAAGTCATGAAGGGTCAAAGAGATGCATGAGTGGGATTTAGTGTAGGGCAAAATATGGTCAGCTGCACAGTGAACATGTAGGAGTTTAAAGAGGTTGATCTCTAACTGCAATGTTTAACATCTACAGAATGCTCTGAGGCAACTTGATGTGGCTTTGACAAAAGAACCTCCACTATCTTGGAGGACAAGAGCATTTCATACATGGGAAAACTACTGAGAGCATTACTTCCACATCCACTCCCTCTTAATTATACCCATTCCTGCTCAGACAAGCATCACCATTCCTTCATTTTCAGTGGGTCAAAATTCTGGAATTTCTTACCTTATGTTCGGCAGACACCTTCATCAAAACAATAATTCAAGAATTCACTGTCAGCTTCTCAAAAGCAGCATGGTGATACAGTGGTTAGGGTAAATATATGGGGTTGTGGGGATGGAGCCTGGTGGGATTATGGTCAGTGCAAGCTTGATGGACTGAATGGCCATCTTTTGCACTATAGGATTCTGTGAACTACAGAGAACTCTTTTTCACTAAGACAGTTATGAACCATTGGAATTCATGACTCCAAAGTGCCGTTGGTGTTCAGTGAACATATTTCAATTGGGATTAATAGATTTATGGGTTTTAATAAACTTTGAAAGATATAGGGATGGGGTGGGAAATTGATATTGGGGTTGAAGATCAAACATAATTTTTTGGCTTGAGGGGCTAAAGGAATTCCTGATCCTATTTCTTATGTTGTAATACAAAACTGACAATGCTGAATATATCTAACAATGAATGGTACAGAAAGATTGGTAATTCTAGTCTGTTTCAACTATTGTAACCAGTAGTAAACAGTAAATAGGACATCATTGGAACCTGATATATTGCTGCGACCCATCCTGTTGTTGGCAACTTTCTCTTGCTGACCAGTAATTGAAACTAGACATTAATCTGTAGTAGTCTCCTTTTCTGCATGAGGACAGCAATCAGGTCCCGGGTCTGACCAGACCTGAATCTGTTGTAGTTTGTGGGTTCAGGTCTTTAGCATATTCTTCTAGTACCGGCCATCCCTTGCCAGGGCCTCTATCCAGCATTAGGGACAGAAGTGAGGCTGATAAACCATTGTCCAAAAACAGTCACCAGAAATCCTCCAACTCCAAAGGTCCCTGTGGCAAAACAAAGGACACAACTTTTAACAAAAAGTGAAATGATGGAAATTTGAAATAAAAACCAGAAATGTTGGAAACATTCAGTTCTTTAGGCAGCATCTTAATGGAAAATTGGAATACAGGTTTGGCCTCTTAATGTGAAGTGAAAATGGGACAATGGTACACTGGACATACTTTGACTATTTTTTGAAAATTACAGTTGTATTCTTGGAATACAATTCACAGAGGTAGCCTGTTTAATGATTGTTTCTATAATCTCACTGAATTCTTTCCTATCACCTGTCTCACACATTGCAGTCACTCTCACTGATCTATCAGTTGATTTTCTCCCTCTTTACATTCACCTTCTTTTCAATTTTTTCCAGTCTTCTGATAAAGGATGCACATCTAAAATGCATTAACTTGTCTTTTCTCGGATGCTGATTGAAGTCAATTTGGATTAAAATATAGTTTTGTCTTTTTTTTTAGTTACTTACATGTGTTACTGATTACTCTATAAACATCGTAAAGCAGATTTAATCGCTTCCTTACTTTGTTAGCGGTAAGAAGTCTCACAATATGAGGTTAAAGTCCGACAGGTTTATTTGGAATCATGAGTTTTTGGAGTGCTGCCCCTTCATCAGGTTTCAGAGCAGTGTTCAAACGCTTGAGATTCCAAATAAACCTATTGGACTTTAACCTTGTGTTGTGAGACTTCTTACTTGCTGTGCCCACCCCAGTTCAAGGCTGGCATCATGGCATCATTGTTCTGATAAGGCTTCTATCTCCTGGTCCATATTAGTCTTGCGCCTTTCATTACTTCATATTACCTTCTCCAGTGAATTTACTGGTAAGTAAAATTGGGTGGTTTATAAAACCAGTGAATAAATAATCCTGTCAGTTTCCTGCCAGGTCAGGTAGGATAAAGTTATCTCCAAGAGACATAATGTTAGAGTTTGAGCTAGTCAAAGCGCCTCTTGGGAAAATGTTTTCAAACATGGAGGTATAAAAATATGGAGCACATTGCTTCAGAAAGCCGCATATGAATATTGTTTAAGAAGTGAAAGCATTAAATGATATAGTTAGAAGAAAGAAAATTTGGAATAGAAAAGTGATTCTGCGTTGTGGTCAGGTTGATGGGCCAAACAACCTGTTCCTATTCCAATGTTATTGTAAAGTGGCCACTGGATACATGTCAGAGCAATCCAGTGATATCTCACCTTATCAGGGCAGGGCAGGTGGTTGATGTTGTAGTAGGGGAACATGTGGCTAACAGTGACCACAATTATATCTACTTTAGGATACAGATGGAAAAGGATGTTTGTTGCCCTAGGGGGAGGATGCTGAATTGGGGGAAGGCTAACTACAGTCGGATGAGGCAAGAACTTATAGAAACTGATTGGGAATGGTTGATCGAGGGTAAGTCCACGCTAGGCATGTGGGACTCTTTCAAGGGAATACTGAAAATGTTGCAAGAAAGATGTGTGCCCGCTAAGAGAAAGGATGGGAAAGGTAGGATTAGAGAGCTAGGGATATTGAGGACTTGGTTAGGAAGAAAAGAGAGGTGTATGTTAGGTCAAAGCAGTTGGGAATAGAGAGAACGTTGGGGGAATATAGAGTAGGAGAGAGCTCAAATGGGGAGTTAGAAGGGCAAAAAGGGGGCATGAAATGGTTTTGGCAGATAGGAGTAAAAAGCCTTTGGATTTTCCTTAATCCTATGTTAGGAATAAAAGAGTGGTTGGAGGAAAAATTGGACCTCTTAGGGACAGAGGAGTGGAACTATGCATAGACCCTGAAGGAATGGGGGAGATCCTGAATGAATACTTTCCATCAGTATTCACGAAGGAGAGGGGCTTGTTGACCAGTCCTGTCTCTGAGGGAGCTGTAGACCAGTTGAAGGAAATATCCATACCGAGGGAGGAAGTGTTAGAGATTCTAGATAACATTAAAACTGATGAATCTCTGGGGCCTGATGGCATTTATGGCAGGCTGCTTAGGGAGGCACAAGGTGAAATTGCTGGGCATCTGACACAAATCTTTGTCTCTTCTTTGGACACAGGTGAGGTCCCAGAGGACTGGAGAATAGCTAATGTTGTACTGTTGTTTAAAAAGGGTAGTAGGGATAACGAAGATGACGAAAATCGTTGATGAAGGGTGAGCCGTTGATGTCGTCTATATGGATTTCAGTAAGGCGTTTCACAAAATCCCTCATGAGAGGTTAGTTGAAAATGTTAAGGTTAATGGGATACAAGGACAGGTAGCTAGATGGATAAGTAACTGGCTTAGTAATAGGAGACAGAGAGTAATAATGGAAGGGTGTTTTTCTAGCTGGAGGTTGGTCAGTAGCGGTGTGCCGCAGGACTCGGTACTGGAACCTCTTCTATTTGTAATATATATAAATGACTTGGAAGAGGGAGTAAATGGAGTGATCAGCATGTTTGCAGATGATACAAAGATGGCTGGACTTGCGGATAGTGAGGAGCATGGTCAGACGATACAGCAGGACATAGATAGACTGGTAACTTGGGCAGATAGATGGCAGATGGAATTCAATCCTAATCAATGTGAGGTGATGCATTTTGGGAGAAAGAATGTAGGGGGAGATATATGATAAAGGGTAGACCTATTAAGAGTATAGAAACGCAGAGGGACCTGGGGGTGCAGGTGCACAAGTCTCTGAAGTTGGCAGAACAGGTGGAGAAGGTTGTGAAGAAAGCATATTGTATGCTAGATTTTATAGGAAGGGGTATAGAGTACAAGAGCTGGCCTTTAATGTTGCAGTTGTATAAAACGTTGGTTAGACCTCATTTGGAATACTGCGTCCAATTCTGGTCGCCTTACTACTGGAGGGACGTGGAGACTCTGGAGAGAGTGCAGGATGCTGCCTGGTATGGAAGGTCTGAGTTACGAGGAGAGGTTAGGCAAATTGGGACTGTTTTCCTTAGAAAGATGTAGACTGAGAGGAGATCTAATAGAGGTGTACAAGATTATGAGGGGTATAGGTAGAATAAACAGGGTTAAGCTTTTTCCTAGGATGGACTCAAATAGCATGAGAGGTCGCGGGCTTAGAGTGAGTGGGGTAAGGTATAATTTGGATGTTAGAGGGAGTTTTTTCACACAGAGGGTGGTGGGAGTATGGAACGCGCTGCCGAGTAAAGTGGTGGAGGCAGGCACTCTAGAATTATTTAAGAGATACTTAAATGGGCACATGAACAGAATGGGAATGGAAGGATATAGAAAACTGATTTAAAATAGGGATCATGAGCCTTGGGAGTCCCTGGGAAGTGTGTAAATAGATGATGATATTGATGTACTTGTTTTTATCCTACAAGTACTTTGGTCCACCTTGTTGTCTAACAAGAGGCTCTTGGATTTTTCGAGAGTATCCTAGTGCTTCACATCGTTAGTGTACGCTTGACCTGGACCATTTGATGGGCAACGCGACAACTCAGTGACTATTGCTGTGCTGTGCAGATACATGGATTTTGTGTCTGTGGGAGTTTGTGCATTCTCCCTGTGCTTGCGTGGGTTTTCTTCGGGTACTCCGGTTTCCTCCCACGTCCCAAAGATGTGCTCTTAGGCTAATTGGCACAACAAATTCTCCCTAAATTGTCTCAAATTTGGTTCCAATGCATAGATCTATAAACATAGTCAGGGATGACAGGGATCACGGGTAGAAATGGGAACATCGGGGTGGCGGCGCGGGCTCGTTCGGCCGAAGGGCCTGTTTCCCATGCTGTTTTGTTCTTTGTTCTCATGGTGACCATCCTGCACCTTTTGTCAATGTCAGGCAGAGTCGCTGATAATGAACAAGTGACAGCAAGTACATTTTTCTCTATGTCAAACCTGAATACAAACTCAAACACTTTGCACAATCATATCACCTTATAAAAAATAGCAAAATATATTTTAAAGAAATAATGGGTGGAATTTTAAAGAAATAATGGGTGGAATTTTTCCATTTTTTTCAGTGTTAGGCTCACACCAGTTTTCATTCCAGATCTTCAACCACTCAGAGAAAAAAATGAATAGTGGGTTTACGCGATTATCCTTTTCAGGCAGGATATGATAGAGTAAACAAGGCCAACTCCAAAAGATTGGAGCGCTATTCTTAAAGATGCCTGATCAGCACAGAAATGGAATAACCTCCAGCTGTATCCTAGGCCCCGTCTTCTTTAGTTGCTTCAATGACTTTCTCTTGCATCAGCACAGTGGTTAGAACTGCTGCCTCACAGTGGTAGGGACGTGGATTCAGTTCCAGCTTTGGGTCACTGTGTGGTGTTTGCACCCACACTCCAAAGAATTACGGGTTGTGTTGATTGGACCATGTCAGGGGGAATTAGCAGATAAATACTTGAGGATATAAAGATAGGGCCTATTGTTGGTAGAGGCTTGATAGAGTGAATGATCTCCTGCTGCACTGTAGGGATTCTATGATTCTATAAGATCGGAATGTCTAAAGCAGGAATGCTCATAGATGATTGGAATGTTCAGTTCCATTTGTAGCTCCTCAGATACTGAAACTGGTTATGCTTACTTGAAGCAAGACCTGGACAATCTTCTGGCTTATGTTAATAAATGGCAAATAATATTCTGGAAATGACCATCTCTAAAAAGATAGTGGGTAGCTTCATTCCCTTAACATTGCACAGCTTTATCATCCCTCAATCCACACATCAGTATCCTGGAGGTCACCAGGAGCTTAAGTATAAGTACTGTCATTATAAGTGTAGATCAGTGGGGGAGAGTGGAGGGGCATCTCCTGCAATCAGTAACTCACTTTCTGACTCCCCAAAACCTGTCTATCATTTACAAAGTACATATCAGGCATGCGACGGATGAATGCAGCTCCAATGACACTCAAGAAACTTGATACCATCCAAAACAATGCAGCCCGTTCGTTTAACATCCCATCCTCCACAATTAACATTTACTTCCTCCAACACTTCCCCACTCGGGGTGTAATATGTACCATCTTTAAAATGCACTACAGCAACTCACGTGGTTTCTTCGACAGTACCTTCTAAACTTCCGGCCTCTGCTGCTTAAAAGAATAAGAACAGCAGAACATTATCATGTCTAAGCTCCCCTTCAAGTCACACTCCATCCTAATACTTCTTTACCTTAGCTGGATCAAAATCCTGATCCTAACAGCACTGCCATCACATGGATTGTGGCACAGTTGAAGAATGGAGTTTGCCACTATCTTCTCAAGGGAACGTGCAATAAATGCTGGCCTTACCAGAAATGCCCACATCTTTTGAATGAATAAAAATTAATGAGCAAGTTACCTTTTGTCAAAGAAGCATTATTTCCATTAAGTGCTTGAGAACCTTTCTGTACCAAGGCGACATGATCATTTAAATAACATCTATATGCATCATCACGTCATTTGCACGTAAATAAGTGTAAAATAACTAGCAAGGGATCACAGCAGGAAAAGTGTTACATGGAACAGTGGTGCAGCATACTAATCATGAGAGTTCTCAGGGTTATAGCCAATAAATCTATGGAACTGTCAGCATAGTGCTTAGCTGCAGTTAATAAAAGAGAAGGCAAATGAGGTACAGGGTTGCACTTGCAGAGGGACAGAGCACAAATCTAAAATGGTTGTATTGATGACAGGACCTTATTCAGAGTATATTGAGCAGTTATGGACACCTATTCATAGGGCAGATATTATTGCCTTCAAGAGGTTAAAGAGCTATGCTGCTAAGATGTTGTCAGAAAGCCAATTGTCTGAATGATGCTTACACCAGGCCAGTCTCTGTACAACTCTTGAATCCAAGTTATTAAGGAAGGAGTTTTATTTTGGAGAATAGGAGACTTCCTACTGAAGTTCTTGGCATTATGAAGCAAATGAAAGAATCAACCTGAATAAGTTATTAATTGCAGCAAAGGTCTCGGAGAAATATTGGGACAAACGTTAGGAGCAAGTGAGAGATTTATTACAACCAACGAATGACAAAAATACTATCTTAACAGAAAAGAAGATTGAAGAAGGTACCTGGTTTTAGATGTTAATGGATACATTACTGCAAAGTGCACACAAAAGAAGGCTGCGTTTTGCAAAACAAAAGGATCCTTAATTACCAAAACTGGCTTTTCCCACTTACAAAAGACTCCAAAATCATGATCAAAATTCTGTGTGACTCTATAGTGCCTTTAACATAGCCTGAAGTTCAGTATGTAAACATTTTAAATGTAATGTAGTTAATTTAAGATTTTTGAAAAAGAAATGTTGCAGCAAGCAGTGGTATCACTGAAAATGAATTGAATGGATTACTGATGTAAGACTGATATGAGTTCAAACCTACATTTGTCTTTCAGTCAACTGAGAACCAAGAGAAATTTCCCATTTTCTCAAAGTTTTGCATGAACCCCCAGTTCATTATTTTATTGGACACCATATGTAGCAATTGGTGTAATATGTTCAGGTACAAATTCAATCCCAGTTCTTTCTAAAGCTTAGTTTAAGATGAATGATTGAAAATGTAAGACTTCCTATCGGCTACCAGAAGTATCAGTATAAAAAGCCCAATGATGCACAGAAATTCTCAAATATATGTGTTTTCACTTGATTCACGTGAAGCTTCAAAGGAATTTATCACTGGAATTTTATTTTATTAAAATTCCAGTGATAAATTTCCATTTAAGTTTTAAAAATGACTGTTGGCATCTGCAACCTTTAGCATTGCAATCCTACATATTCTAAATTAGGATTATGGAAGTACACACAAGGAGATTTTTACAGGGGACATTTTCTTTACCCTCACCTCCGCTCTGGTTGAAATGATGGTCCACTTGGCACCTTGCTGACTTTAAGTCTGATTACCTTGCAGTAATAGTATCTTGAGAACAATGCTAATTAGCACAGAGTGGAACTTCTGCCCCTCAGGACAGGAAACCCCATCCTCGAAAGCAGATCTATATTCCCAGCAGCGTCTGAAGAAAGTAATGACCATTGCTGGGATTACATGCAATTTGTAGGAAGGAAGAACATGGATTTGGTCAGGCAGGAATTGGATGCCCCAACAAGGCATACCCCACTTCCTTCCTGGCTTAATCCATGCAATGAAACCTGCTCAGCTGGTCATCTCCCTTCTGTCTTCCCCAGTCACAAGCATTACTGTGCCAGAGATAGAATGAGATACTTAAATGGTCATTAATTGGCTACTTCAGGGTCATAATAGTCGTAAGGGTAGTTGGACTATTTGATGCTTTGCTGGCCCCTGTAATATAGGAACAGGTTGGCAGTGAGTGTAAAGTCAGTGCGCTGGTCATCCACCTTCAGATAAACCAGCAGGGAACTTCAATACATAGGGCGGACTTTTCCCATCCTACCGTCATGGGAATCATAATGTCCAGGACAGGACCATGCAAATGTCCGTTGACTTCAGCTGGAATTTTCCAGTTTTGGGGTGAACACGGACGGAAAATCCCATCCATAATCTCAGAGTTCTTTCCTCTATTCCGCACTAATCTACTACAAAGAATGAATCCTTCATATAGTTCCCTTTCTGTTTAATTTGAAGATGCAAAGATTACCAATTCTCCACAGATTTATTTTTGCATTAATATTTGCTAAAGCACTAATTACATTTGCATGTTGTAACTAGCATTCCAAAGAGCAAATACAATAGCCGCAACCTCTATATCTTTTCAATGTGGACACGTTGGACTTTATATTGTTTGGCATGGTTATAATTATTATTTGTTGTGGTATTGGTTAGAACAGGAATTAAAATATTTTTTTCATGCAAATGTTATTGGAATATGTCACGTATCACCACAAGTGACAACTGGAAGTGACTCCACCACAAGTGACGATTGAAAGTGAGTACACATCACAATATTTTAGAAGGAATTAGAAGAATAAGTGAGAGGATATGAATTGAGATGAATGTAGGTAAGGCTAGTGGGGGAATTAAACTGGCACATCTTGGGTTGACCTGAAATTTCCAAGATACCATGCTATGAATTTTGACATAGTTACCAGCAAAATTGAAAGTTCTTAAAGTCTTTTCATTGTCACTCTGGAATGAGATAGAAATTTCATCTGTTCATATGGTACAATTTTAGGACAGTAGTGTTCCACAATATGAATTGCTTTTGAAGTTTATAGTGTTATAAAATGAATCAGCACAGGAGAAGATCTTTCAGTCCATCATGCATGTGCTGGCTCTTTGGAAGAGCTGTCCAATTAGTCCCAGACATCTTCTCTTCTGCCATAGTCCTGTAGTTTCTTGCCGTTCAAGTATTTGTCCAGTTCTCTTCCTGAAGTTTCTATTAATTCTACCAGCCTGTCAAGCAGTATATTCCACATACCAACATCTTGCTGTGGATAAAAAATGCTTCCACATGCTTCCTCTAGTTCTTCACCTAAAATGCATTCCTCTGATTACCGATCTTTTTGCTGCAGAAAATAGTTTCTTCTCATTTACTCTTTCAGACCCATTCATAATTTTGAATTCAGAACTGAATCAATGCTTAATAAAGATTTAGCGCAATCCCCTCACCAAATAATGAAGTCAAGTATGCAATATGTTTCTTGGGGGCATCAGCATTTCCTGCCATCTTCAAAGATGCACCATTGATTCTCTCTGCTCCTGCATTGCTTAAAATGTGTTTACTGTGGGCCATAACTTCCTCGAATGGCAACGAGCACAGATTGCCACTCTGTATCCAATTATCTTTGTAGATGTTCTTCTGAGTCTGCATTGCCCGACCTTCTAACTTATCAGTTAGATCCTGACAGCCCAGCCCCCATCCCGAGGGCCCAGGCTTGAAGTCCAGCTCTTTTGAAGTGAAGGGGGACACAGCCTTTTTTACAGTGATAGTTGCCAGAAACTAGATAAATTTAAAGTTTGAAAGAAATTGACAGGCCAGGAAGGTGGTATCTAAGATGGGATTTTCCAGTTTTGAGGCAAATGCAGCTGGAAAATCCTGTCCATAATCTCAGGGTTCTTTTCTCTATTCCGTACCAATCTACTATAAAGAATAAATGCTTTCTGTTTAATTTGGATGTGCAAAGATTACCAATTCTTCACAGATTTATTTTTGCATTAATATTTGCTAATTAGAGTTACATGTTGTAACTAGTATTCCAAAGAACAAATACAGAACCACAACCTCAATATCTTTTCAATGTGGGGGATGGTTGGAAGTCAGTGTTCTGGAGGTGGGAGAGTTCAGAAATCTGGAGGCATCAGATGAGAAGAGGCCAGACTTTTTGGGATTAGCATCGGGGAGTTGGGCCTTGGCTGGTGAAGTTGGGCGTCAGGCCTGGGGAGGGGAAAATGGGGTCAGGCCTCAAAAGGGTGAGTGGAGGATCGGGCCTCAAGGGAGGCACAGAACGAGAGGTTAGAGTCATACCTGGGAAGGTGGGTCTTTCAGGTACTGTTGGCCTGGGATGGCACTGGGAAGTTTTCTGGTGGAATTGCTATGAGGAGAGAAGGGTTGGGTCAAGTTTGCAGGATATGTCTTGGGAGTTTATGGGGTTCAGACTTCAGTCAAGCAAACAAGGCAAATCACATGGGGAGTAGGGGATGATTAGGAATACCATGGCATAGTGTTTAGTCAGGTGGGGAGAGGGTGGGTGATTTTGGAGCGTGTTTAGTTAGGCGTTAGGAAAGAGTCCTGGGGGGGATCAAGGGTTTGGGGAAAGTTCTACTCTGGGGTGGGGGTGGTGTCAGTCTGTGTATTTCCAATAGTTTCACAGAAGTTCTAAGAGGTTTTAATTCTTCTGAGTCTTTTTGCATAAGTATAGAAACTCAGAAATTAGAAGCTGGAGTAGGCTAATCGTCCCTTCGAGCCTGTCCTGCCATTCATTTTGATCATGGCTGATCATCAAATTTAATATCCTGATTCCCCTCTTCCCCCTAAAACTCTTGACCCCCTTCAGCCCTTACAGCTCCCTCTATTACAAGTACATCCTTCCTTAGATAAGAACAACAAATTGTATACCATAATCCAGGTGTGACTATTGGTATAACCCTTTTGGAACCATCTGAAGTTTGTGACCTAAATCACATTTTTGGATTGTTGCCTAGCAGATGTTTGCAAGTCTGAGTGATTGCTGTGCAAACCCTTACCTGGGAAATTCCATGGAAGGGTTCTCCAATACAACTTTGGATACACCCCATTCCAACACTGGGGAGCTTAGAAGATGTGGCCCATTGTCTCTCTTCAGCCAAATGGAATTGTTCTGAAAGTAAATAGCTAATTTACAGACAACAAGAACCTAAAAAGAATTGATCAGGTAAATGACCAGTTATTCTGCTTTTCTTCGGTTGTGTTTGTTAAGACAGGAATGTTGGTGTGGACAATTGGAATATTTCCTCTTCATGGAATACTGTTATAAGATCATTTACATCCATTGGAGCCAGCTCTTAATCTGAGACATTATCCAAGGGATAGCACTCCAATATTTCAGTGTTCCTTTATTATTGAAGCAAAGTAGGAACCAATCTTATGGCTGGGAATTTCCTCGGAGATGCTCCTTTGCTAGAAATATGATTAAAACACAAACTTCATTTCTGATGAAATTATGGTGACAGAGTGGAAGAAGATTTAAGGAATGTAACGGCCTATATATTCAAATTTTGGATTCATGGAATCATAAAACTTTACAGCATAGAAAGAAGATATTTGATTCACAACATCGACTCCCTGAAAGCTGTCAGCCGAGACCCATTTCCCCTGCCCTTTCCAGCACTCCTTTCAATTGTGTTTTTTTAAAAACATTTTAAGTATTTGTTATGTATTCTTCTTCAATCACTGTTCCTTGAGGGGGACTGCAAATGTAATGATCCTCTGCATAAAAATTGATCTGGGCATCATGTGATGAGGGTGTGGGACTGGCTGTATTTCCTGCGAGCTCTGGTGCTAGTCTGTTAGAAACCCTCTCATTTATTGTGTTCCTACAGTTAAATCAGGAGTGAAAACTCCATATTATGTGCCTGGAAGATTTTTGGTTGAAATCTCTTGACAAAATAAGAGAAATGTGAAAAAAACAAATGAGAAGAAAAATCAGCCAGAGGCACCAGGACAGGAATTGGTTCTTCAACATGCCAACTTGGCGACTGAGTCAGCTCTTGACCTTGCACTTTCAAAGGCATTATGATTGATTACGGCTAATATTATCAAAGTCATAGATGAAAAACTTGATCCACCAACTCATAACATCAGTGTCCATGCTACAGAACTGCAGAATACTAGTAAAAAGCTTGATAAAGTGGATGAGAGAATTTTTACCTTGGAAAAAACAACTTCCTCAGTAAAGGCTCGTTTATAGTCCGTCAAAAAGCAACTGCTCACAATGTCGGAACATCTAGACAATTTAGAGATCCGAGGCTGAAGCAAAAATATTCAGATTATCGGTTTACCAGAAGGAGCTGAAGGTAGGTTCCCACATAATTTCTTTGAGAGTTGGTTACTATTCTTTCTCAACATAGAAATGAAAGCCAAGCAAATTAAACTAGAAAGGGCATATCACTTACTTGCTCAGAGGCCCAGGGACAACGAATAATTCCCGCTTATAAATGCACATTTGCACAACTTGAAAGATTGCCAGATAGTGATTTGATTTATGATTCTCACATGTATTGGGATATACTGAAAAGTATTGTTCCTTATGCACCATGTAGACAATTCACAAAATACATCAGGAAGCGGGAAAGGAAGGGTACAAAATGTTGTGTTACAGTCATAGCTAGGGTGTAGGGAAATATCAGCTTAATATGAGATAGATCCATTCAATAGTCTGATGGCAGAAGGGAAGGAACTGTTTTTGAGTTGGTTGGGATCAGACTTTTGTATGTTTTTCCCAATGGAACAAGGTGAAGAGAGCACGTCTGTAGTGTTTTGGATACTTGATTACGTTGGCTGCTTTTCCGAGACAGAGGGAAGTCTAGATGGAATTAATGGATGGAAGGCTTGTTTGTGTGATGGAATGATGAAGAAAGCTAGATATAGTGTGGCCTTACTTTGTGATGGATCAAAGGTCTCTTTCTATCAAGACTTTTCAGCGGTGATACAACAGAGATGCAAGTGTTTTGATGAAGTTAGAAGATGTCTGAAGGCTATTGAAGCACAATGTATCCTACTGTATCTAGCCATATTGACGGCGACATTCAAACACTCTACTAAAATATTCATTACCCCCTCAAGAGCTATGGGAGAGATCCCTCCTGCCCCACCTTGTACTCTTCTCCTTCAGATAGTCCATTTCTGGTTTCACTTATATATGCATTTTATTAGCCCTAATTTTGAGTTGTACAAAGCAAACTTTATGCTATTACTCAAATCAATTGTTCAGCATGATCTTTATTGCCATGCTGACTGATGCCTTACAGGACAGTGTTGCTGGAATCAGCCTCAAGTATAGAGTGGATGAGAAGCTCTTTAACCTGAGACTTCAAGCTATTACCAAAGTGAAGGAAACTGTTCTGAGAGATTTCCTCTATGCCGATGACTGTGCCCTGCATGCTGGCTCAGAGTCAGAGGTGCAAGTCAGTATGAACAAATTTTCCACGGCTTGTGACAACTTTGGACTCACCATCAATATTAAAAAGACCAAAGTCATGCACCAGTCTGCTCCTCGTGCACCATACACAGAACCCATAATCACAATCAAAGGACAGAAACTACAGGCAGTGGACCAGTCCACTTATCTTGGCAGTACCCCCTTCCAAGCAGTGACTATTATTGCAGACGTTAACTGCAGAATAACAAAGGCAAGTTCTGCTTTTGGTAGACTGCGCTCCACTGTATGGGAGTGTCAAAGAATGAGTCCAGCAACAAAACTGATGGTCTACAGCTCTGTGGTACTCACTACCCTCCTGTATGCCTGTGAAACGTGGACTGTGTATCAAACAGTGCATGCAAGACAGCTCAATCATTTCCACATGACTTGTCTTTGCAGAATATTATGCATCCGATAGCAAGACAAAGTACCGGACACTGAAGTTCTCTCTAGAGCAAGTCTACCATCAGTTCACACACTGCTGGTGAGAGCGCAGACCCGGTGGACAGGTCATGTCATCTGTATGTCAGATGAGCGCATACCCAAGCAACTCTTTTATGGGGAATTCTCTGCTGTAGAACTCTCACGTGGAGGGCAGAGGAAACGTTTCAAAGACATATTCAAAGCCTCCCTGAAGTCGCTTGACATTGACATGACCAACTGGAAAACGCTGGCACAAAACTGCCCTACCTAGCGCTGCCTCATCCACAAAGGCTGTCAAGCTCACGAAGCAAGGTGTATGCTGAAGCACAACTTAAGCGCGAAGTGTGCAAGTCCAGAGCCACCAGCGCAATAACTACAGTGTCAACACAAATCTGTCCAATATGTGCCAGGAAATTCCCTGTCCGAATTGGCCTGATCAGTCATCTTCAAACACACTGCAACCAGCCTCAAAATGATTAATGGTGTCGAGATCCTCATCGATGATGATGGACGAACAACTTATGCAACTCTATAAAATGTGATCAAAATCATTGGACCTCTTTATCTATACCATGGCTGGGCAGGAAGCACAGATTAAGATGAACCAAATTGTTGTTTTTTTTTAAAACAGCGAAATGATTGTGCATGTGGTACCAGTGTTACAAATGTGTTTGTTTTGTAGAAAGGAAAAGATCAAACAAAAATATCTCCAAAAAATGAATCTAACTTCTGCCTTTGTTCGTATACAAATGGTATTGGCATAATTTGCAATCGACATAATGGTGAGGCTAATGGCACTCACTGTTATTTACAGGCAATTTCTGTAGCAAGTTTAGACAGGAGCAAGTGGCGTGGTCAAATATGGAAATCCAACATTGTTGCTTTGGCTTTCCCTTTAACACATTTGACTTACTTAACTGGACTCCTTTTAAAAGTCTACACAGAAAACATCTGCAGTATGGTCTGTGATTTCCTCAGATATATTGAATTTGTCAGACACAACTTACCTTTCACAAATCCATGCTGAGTTAACCTATTTCTATCTTAGTGCATATTGATTTTAGCCTGTACCTAGAAGATATGGTGAAAATCCCCTAGTTGCCACACTCCGATGCCTGTTTGGGTACATTGAGAGAGAATTTAGTATGGCCAATGCACCTAATCAGCATGTCTTTCAGATTATGGGAGGAAACAGGGGCACCTGGAGGAAATATATGTAAACACTAGGACAAAGTGCAGACAGTGACCCAAGTCAGGAATCAAATCCAGGTCTTTGGCAGTGTGAAGTAGCAGTGCTAACCACTGTGCCACAATTACCTACCTCGCTGACAAAAACGGTGAGAAAAGCTACCATTTTCTCATCCGTCTGACACTTAGAATTTTTTTGAGAAGATGTATCTTTCAGTGAAAAAGATCTCAAATTATATATGGATAATCATATATGGATATATATCTTTCTGGGTTGTTAGTGTTGACTTTGATATTAAATCAGTTTAATACTAGCCATGTATGGCTGTGTCCACTGTGAAATTTCTGCTTGCTAAAGTTATAATTAAATGCATGAATATGGGAAAGAATAATAATTGCTGTGTTAGCTCATTACAGCTCCCTGATGATTTGCCTCTGTCAGAAGTGCACTGTCCTCTGACACCCCAGAAAGAGAGCAGCCTCATTGACTTGGGTCCCGATTGGTGGGATGAAATATTGCTGGTGAAAATTAAAAGGTCTCAGTGTCAAAATAATTCATGATATGCATATCTTCCATTCTGATGAAATGGCTGATATCTGGATTAGCAAGATAATAAAACTGATCAGGCTACAGTTAAACAATTTAAGCTCGAGAGCTGTTCATTTTGCAGGTGTCAAATTCCGGATCAAGAGGTCAAAACAAATGAAAAGCTCTGCATTAACCTTCTGATGGTTTGATCCGGAATATTCTTCACAATTTGCCAAAACTTTTCGTCTGTGCGATGCTGTCTGCTATTGCTGCGATGAAATACGATATGACATCCAAATTTTAAAAAATGACAGGTTATTAGTAGCACAGAATGGACTGTACATATATTAAACACTATATTTCTTTTCTGTAATTTGAACTGATAGCAATGCTATAATTGAGTGCGGAGAAGGTAGATTTCTTTGTTAAAAGCATGGGGAGATGAGGAAAATATTCATTTATGGAGGATTATCAGATCTTACCCAAAGTTCCACCAACAGGGAGAACATCTGTAATAATATGGAAATGTGGGATAGATTCAAAGCCTTTAATACTGTGATAGCTTAAAATAAAATGTAAAAAAATGGAAATAATGATGGCTGACAGGGAAGCACAAATAGCCCGTAGTTAATGCAATATTTGCTGAATGCCCATGAAAGGCAGTTTAACTTCTAACCGCGCTAACCCAATCTTTTTCCTTTTCATCGCTATGACAGATGGTCCCTTGATGAGTCCTCGGTAATACTGTCATGTAAGGCAGTAAGGCTGGAAATCATCTCTCAAAAACATTTCATCTGACAGAAAATTACACACAGATAAACGTTATTAACACTGGGAACAAAGAAAATATCAAATTCCTTTAGCAAATAAGTTTTCATTTACCTGTAAGGCCTGTGTATGCAGTTCAATATTCTTTCAGAAGCTTTTTAATTTTATCATATCACGTAACCTAATCTCTTATTTGTTTGTCTTTATGCAGATAGTTTTGAATGTACTGTTGCGTTAATTTTTGAGGGCATTTCACAATTCCCTAGTTTCTCCCTTCCCCATTAGATTTTCATAATTGTGGATCAGGTGAAGTTTGCTTCACCTCATTTCAAGGTCATGCACCACTAGGACCATTTTACTGACTGAGAGGGCACATAATTTCACAGACGTGTACTCTTCATTAATCCACTCTGAGTGAATGCTCTAGAAGTTCCAAATCACAGATTTGTTTTTGTCTTGTTTTCAAACTCATCGCTCTGTCAGAATGCAAATTAACCTCTTAACTTCCACCTCTATTGTGCACAATTAAGGACAAAATAAATAACAACACAATCCCCACAACGGCCTGATGCTACTATCAAAGGAAATGTGTCATTTCTCACAATGTACAGTGCATTAGACTGCATTCAGAAATAAATATTATAATGATGCAAAGTCAGCATAGAATAGCATAATAATATTCTGAAAACTATCAATGGTATTTTGATGAGAGCTTAAAGCAGATGATCATATGGGGAGTTGAGAGAGTATAATTCATCACCCACCTTTCCAGACCAAATGCACTGTCGAGTTAACCCTTTAGACAGTGTAATATATTTGTTTTAAACAGAAGAAAATAAATGATGATTGTATATACACTGCAACTGAAAAGTCTTTTGAAGTTGGACACTGTAATATCTAGAAGTTCATAATTTTTAGTTAGTTGTAATTATATAATGAGAAATCAATATTCAAAAGGTCGGCAGCAAATGCAACAGGAAGAATAACAACAGTGACAACTTTCATTTACTTAGGGTATTTAAGGTTAAAAAAGCCCCAAAACACTGTGCAATGGGCAGAGGGAGGACAAATGCTGAGTCAGAGAGGGTAAGATAGAAGGTTGATTAGAGGTTTGGTGGAAGATGGATTGTGAAAAGCTTTTTGAAAGAGGAGTGAGCTGGTGAGTCACAGTGCATGGCATCAGCAGTATACTTGTTACAGCTTCAGTGATGGTTATACCAGTTATGGTAAGCATCAGCTCCTTCGGGCAGGAGGCCCTGTCCAACTAATTGGTTCCTGCTCTGTCTTGTCATGACCCACCTTCTCCTGCAAGAGAAATTGGGAAGAGTGTCAGTATAGCAACATGTTTATGTGATGTGCCTGTTGAAGTTGGCAGTATGTGAAAAGTTGCAGGATGTGGAAGGGAGGCTTGTAGCAGTGCTGTCAATGTGAGGGTGAGCTGGAGCTGTTGAATACATTAGGCCTGATTGTTTGAGCTTGTTGATGGTTCTGTGATTGGGATATGGTACATCGAGCGGTGTGTGAAGTTATTGAGATATGGAATTTGATGATGCATTTATTGATCTTGGTCACTTGTTAAAGGTTACAGGGCACCTAGCGATGTATCCAGGTCCTTGAGGGCTAGCCTCCTGGCATTGAACTCGGTCCATCTCCTCCTATCGTCTTTGCTGTGTCTGTTTGGAAACTCTCCAGCCCCTTGTAGATAGATTACTTCACTTCTGCTTTCAGCCTTTGAAGCCTCCAAAGCAAAACTCATTTTCTGCTCTGTGACAACCCTGATAGCACATTCAACCTCATTGTATTAATACACAAATAAGTATCTCCAAAACTGTATAAGAGCAACTACCTCAGAAGATGTTGCTGATCTCCAATCAGTTACCCAGACATCTATCTTTCACACTGGAACAGTGATGACATGGTGGCAATGGTTTAAAATGAACAAGTTATGGCAGCATTGTGGATAAGGTGCATTGCATAATGAAGTGCTTCCAATCAAACAATGACAGGAAATGGATGGAATTAAGCCCTTTCCCACAAAGAATGTTTTATTGTATTGTCAAAAAGTGCATATATGCGGGTATTGTCAATAGCATCTTGTATCTTTGGAAACCCAATCACTTCAAAAAAGTCATTTGCCCTCTCACATTAATTCACACATCCTATGGAAATGATACCTCACATAAACAATACACCAGTTACTTGCTGGGTGCATCTGATTTTGCCAGCTGATTATCTGATTTTGGAAAGATCCCCTGATGCTGCCTAAAGGCAGCCAGTGGCATTGAAGTAGAGTGCTGTTTTGACTTTGACTGACACTGACACAATCTGACAGAGGTGGGCATTAGACACAAGGCAAGCAGGTGGCACAACTACATTATTACCTCACGAGGGAAGTGCAATCTTCTCAAGCATTGCAGATTGGTGAGGTTAAGGTACGTTCGCCTTGGTCTGCAAACACAAATGCTTAGGTACCTGTGGTGGGTAGCATATGGTGCTTGATTAGCATAACCTCCATGCAAAGATTCTCCTTGTCCACCCCTTCAATGTTGAGGGAAAAGGACTTTCTACGCAAAAAAAAATACAGAATGTGTATTCTTTATCTGAAACCCTCGGGACCAATTGCATTTCAGTATTCAGATATTTTTAGTTTTCAGATATATAGCTAGGGTGAATAATTAGTGACTTGTGGAAACCTAGTTTGTTGGGGAAAAGGTTTTGTGCATCTCAGGCACACATTAAACAGTTTGTGAAGCAAGGGAAAGCAGCCTCTGGCAGACTGGACTTGGCACTCATATCTGTACTTCCAAAGACTTGCTGATTCCATTTGGATCAGATGTTGTTATTTGCCTGAGGGGGCAGCATTTTCTTGGTTGAACTTAGTTGAAATACAAGGGTCTGGGTTGGAAGCAAAATCTCGCATAGCAGCTGGACACAAGGTAAGGCAAGCAACTCGACTTCCTGTACTAAAGGTCGGTCCGTTCGGCAAGGTTCGACTTGGCTCGGTTCATAGACATCCTGCGCAAAAAAAAAATTTGATCTTAGGATATCTTCAGGTTTCCTGATGCAATGATAAAGGATATTTGACCTGTGTATCCAAGCTGAAGGAACTGAGTCAAAGCAAATAACCACAGCGCCAAGGGAAATGATGGGTCTTACAGTAAGGAAAAGATAGTAAAAGAAGGAACAAAGAAACACAACTTTTCAGCAGCAAGATATAACCCATTCGCAGGTGATGATGGCACCTAACAACTCCCACACCGCCTCACATCAACCTGTTAGCAACTGAACAAAGAACAAAACAGCACGGGAAACAGACCCTTCGGCCCAACGAGACCGCGCCGCCACCCCGATGTTCCCACCCCTACCTGTGATCCCTGTCTATGTTTATAGATCTATGGATTAAAAACCAAATTTGAGACAATTTAGGGAGAATTTGTTTTTCCAATTAGCCTAAGAGCACATTTTTGGGTTGCGGGAGGAAACCGGAGCTCCCGGAGAAAACCCACGCAAGCACGGGGAGAATGTGCAAACTCCCACAGACACAGGCCCAAATCCATGTATCTGCACAACACAGCGATAGTCACTGAGCTGTCATGTTGCCCATCAAATGGTCCAGTCAAGCGTACACTAACGACATGAAGCACTAGAATACTCTCGAAAAAATCCAAGAGCAGCCCTCTCACGACCCATCGCGTGTATGCCCCTTGTTAGACAACAAGGTGGACCAAAGCACCTGTGGGATAAAAACAAGTACATCAATATCATCATCTATTTACACACTTCCCAGTGACTCCCAAGGCTCATGATCCTTATTTTAAATCAGTTTTCTATACCCCTCCATTCCCATTCTGTTCATGTGCCCATCTAAGTATTTCTTAAATAACTCCAGAATGCCTGCCTCCACCACTTTACTTGGCAGCGCATTCCATACCCCCACCACCCTCCGTGTGAAAAAACTCCCTCTAGCATCCAAATTATACCTTACCCACCTCATCCTAAGCCTGTGACCCCTCGTGCTATTCGAGTCCATTCTAGGAAAAAGCTTAACCCTGTTAACTCTATCTATACCCCTCATACTCTTGTACACCTCTATTAGATCTCCTCTAAGCCTATGTCTTTCTAAGGAAAACAACCCCAATTTGCCTAACCTCTCCTCGTAACTCAGACCTTCCATACCAGGCAGCATCCTGGTAAACCTCCTCTGCACTCTCTCCAGAGTCTCCACATCCTTCCAGTAGTAAGGCGACCAGAACTGGACACAGTATTCCAAGTGAGGTCTAACCAACATTTTATACAACTGCAACGTTAAAGGCCAGCTCTTGTACTCTATACCCCTTCTTATAACGTCTAGCATACCATATGCTTTCTTCATAACCTTCTCCACCTGTTCTGCCACCTTCAGAGACTTGTGCACCTGCACCCCCAGGTCAATTGCTTAGCAACTCTTTCAGAAATTGGGTCATTTCTGAAAGATGCGCCATGGGCATCAAGCAAACAAAATTCATCACAGGACAGTGATGATATACTCAAATATGTATTATTACCTATAGTCAATGTTTTGACTCCATGATCTGTTTCCATATGTTGGCCATCAAATCAGACTGAAAAATCACAGGTTAACATGGAGACAATCTAGGACTCACTTTCAAACAAACCAATGCTTTGACGAGCTTGGCCCTTTGAGCTGCTGCAGCTATTTGAATTCTTCTTTGTAAGCCATTTCCTACCTGAAGCATTGACAATCCTTGGAGTTCCATCAAGATATCCAAACTAAAGTCAATCTGGAATCTCTTACTGGCCTACGGAACAGCCACTGAAATGGCTAAAATTCTAGCTGAGTCGAGGTTATGATGATTTTCTGCTCCTAGTTTATAGAATCCTACTGTGCAGAAGGAAGCCATTTGGCCCATTGAGCCTGCACCAACCACAATCCCACCCTGGCCCCATCCCTACAACCCCATGCATTTATAACTAATTCCCCTGACACTGAGGGGCAATTTAGCATGGCCAATCCACCCAACTCACATATCTTTTGGATTGTGGCAGGAAATGGGAGCACCTGGAGGAAACCATATACAACACAAGGAGAACATGCAAACTCCACAAAGACAGTGACTCAAGCCGGGAATCAAACCCGGACACCTGGAGCTATGAAGCATCAGTGCTAATGACTATGCCACCATGCAGACCCCAGTTGCCTGATTTATTTCATATCACATTTCAGGGATAACAGATGGATTACATTTTGAACTCACGTTAATCTAATCTGTTCTGGGGTTATTGGCAATTCATTTAATTTGGGCTAAATGATTTAATTTTTTTTTGCCCATTGGACACAGGATCAAAACTCTGTGTTCTCTGCAATCTCTGAAACAAAATTGTGAAAGCAACTTTGTATTTTATTGCAAACTCATCTATGCTGTGACTGCCAATGGTGCAAACCCTATTTGTAGGTCTGAACAAAGTGCTAGAATGGCTTCTGAGCACTCATGGTATTTCTGCTGTCTTGGCTTATGGCACAAGTGTGCACGGGCAAGAGTTCAGGAGAGGTGCAGGTTTGACTGGGAGGAGAAACAGCAGGCACTACAGTATAGGCCAATGAGGATTCTCCAGCTGCTTTGGAGCTGCTTTGTTCCACACAACCTTCCCTCAGAAAAGAGTCTATTAGCAGAACGGAAAGAAGATTTACTACAAAGGGGAAAAAAAAAGCTGAGCATTACTAAACAAAATTGCTTGTTGAATGAGTTAATCAGATTGCTGCAAATAAGAGGCAGGATCTATCCATTTGTATCTATAAATGCAACCTAATTTCTCCCAGAAACAGGAATGAATCTCGGATCAAATGTTGTTGGACAGTGGTTAGCATTGCTGCCTCATAGCACCAGGGATTCGAATTCAATTGCAATCCTGGGTATAGCTGAATGGAGTTTGCACATTCACCCAGTGTCTGCATGGGTTTCTTCCGGGTTCTCCCACAGTTCAAAGGTGTGCAGGTTAGGTGGATTGGCCATGCTAAATTGATCAGATGTTGTCATTTATCTGGAGAGGTAGTTGAGATGGATTAGCCATGGTAAATGTGTGGGGTTACAGGGATAGGGTGGGGAGAGGACCAGAGTTAGATACTCTATCAGAGAGTTGGTACAGACTCGATGGGCTGAATGGCCTCTTTGCACTGTAGAGATTCTATGAATGGTCAGAGAATATTATAATGGCAGTTAACACAGCCTGCATTAACATGCGCAGTATATGGTGGTAGCATGACCAATGCTTTTTGCCCTCAGTATTTCCAAGTATATGACATGCCCTCTATTTCCTAACCTTTTGGACACTCTAAGTTTTTCCCTGGAAAACCTGGAGGCAGCATGGTGGCACAATGGTTAGCGCAAGAACCTGGGTTCAATTCCCAGCTTGAGTCACTGTCTGTGTGGAGTTTGCACATTCTCCCTGTGTCTGTATGGGTTTCCTCCAGGTGCTCTGATTCTTCCCACAGTCCAAAGATGTGTGGGTTAGCTGGATAGGTCATAGTAAATTGCTCCTTAGTGTTGCGAGACTCGCTAGGGTAAATGCACGGGATGATGGGGATAGGGCGTGGGTGGAATTGTGGTCGATGCAGGCTCGATGGGCTAAATGGCTTCCTTCTGCACTGCAGGATTTTATGGAAGGAGAAGAAAAAGAGGGGATGGCTGCTGGGTTTCAATGTTTCAGAGATCATCTTTTTTATAATTTGCTAGGTCAGAGGATTATCTTACAGCAGACAGTTTCTTTGCCACAGTTGAAGTGACTGCTTGATTTGTATATTGAGCATTTCCTTCAGAGTTATTTGAGTGGATGTTGGGGATAAATCCATAAGATGTAGGAGCAGAAATCGGCCGACATTCTGCTCCACCATTCAATGAGATCATGACAATCTAATACGATAATACTCAACTCTACATTTTTGTCTTATTCCTATAGCCCCTACTGATTAAACATCTGTCTGTTGATCAGCCTTGAACATACTCAACCATCCACGCTCTGCAGCCCTCCACGTTAAAGAATTCCACAAATTCTTTACCATCTCAGAGAAACATTACTCCTCATCTCAGTCTGAAATGTGTAACCCCCTACTCCATGATTATGCCCTCTGGTCCTAGACTCTCCCACAAGGGGAAACTACCTATCCTGTCAAGCCTCCTGAGAATCCTGTATGTCCCAATAAGGTCATCTCTCATTCTTTACATCTCCAATGAGTACAAACACAATCTACTTAACCTCTCCTCAAAAGAAAGTCCCTCTATACTGGGGATTAACCTGCTGAACCTTCTCTAGACTGCCTCCAATGCCAGTATATCTTTCCTTAAATAAGGATGTTTGATTGCAGAGTTGTCCTGCAACTGTGTCATACATGTTAACTTTTATCACTTCCCCCCGTTGCTGGGTCCTCCACTAACATGACTAGAGAGTGGGAGAGAAGAACTTTGTCCACAATGAGGTAATTGAAGCCTATATGATTCTGCACCATGGTTAATTTAGAGGAATTGGAACATAAGATCTGTATCAGATCATATGAAGATATGAACACGAAGGCCAGGAAAATGCTCACTGCTCTAATTTGTTCTATACTGTGATAGTGAAACCTAAAGACATCATGCCCTTCACCCACACCTCAGCTTCCCATCAACAGGACATCCTAGGTGAGGTAAGGAAAAAAGAAAATCTTAACTCAGCCAAGAAAAATAAACATTTGAAAATGTTCCACCATCCCCTGTAGGTGATCTGCAAGTTTCAGAAGATTAATGTCTTTGAGGCATGCATAATATCCTGCTGATTTCAATATGTAGTTATATTGGCTAAACTTGAGTCCTACAACAGATCATTTTTGAATTTTTGCAGTGATTTGTCACTTACTGCACAGATCAACAGCATATTCCAAAGCTCAACAATCTTCTCTGAAAAGTAACATTTGACATTCAACCTCATTTCATGCTTCTGAAACTCACATTCATCTCCATTCTTCTTCATAACCAATCTAACTCAAATAGCCTAACCATATGGCATCAGAGTGACATTACTGTACAGAAGGGGGCCCATTGGATCCTTGACTGATCACATATAATAATTTCAATTTGTTTATCAAATTATCACTTTGTGTATCAAATCTCCTTGAAGTCTATGCTATTCTGAGTAAAATTCCCAATTCTCCAAGCCCATCATAAATATTATTAAACTATATATCAATGTAATTGTTCTCCTCCAAATACGCCAGTGGCACTTACTACCAAATAAACCTGTTGGACTTTAACCGGGTGTTGTGAAACTTCTTCCTCTGAACCCTACCAGGACCTTCTTATCACCCAGCTTGTGAAGAGACCAATGTTGAAATAATATTTAGATTAAGTTGAACCAAGATTTCATACAACAAGCTTATAGTATTTTCAATCTTGTGTTTTTAATCCATTTGTTTTGTCTGATTACATTTCTGCGAAGTGCCTTGGGATGTTTTGTTGTGTAAAGGGCATTACGTAATTGCAAGTTAGCATTACACTGTACAGTAGGCTGATTTCATTGACAATTCCATCATTTTTATCTTGTGTTTGGAATCTAGACACGGTTCTTTATGGTTATATTGTTTCCCTCAGAAAGTTACTTAAGACTGCCATTTGTAATATCATTATTATTTATTTACAACTCTATGTACATCTCAATAACTCGACATGACATTGGACTTCTGCTTCCCTCCTGATCTGTTACTTGGTCATGTTAAAATTTATCATAATTGCGTCAGCATTAGTTTCTTCTCATGTTAACCCTTTTTATGCCATCCACATTGATCTGGCAGAGTTCTTCATTGGAGTTTGGCCCATTCCCTCAAATGCACCAACTTTTTACTGCACAATCTCCAGTCTCTATGTGTTGGCACATCTGCTGGTGTTGAGACTCCTATCTTGTGACTATAACAGTAATCTAGCTAGCAGTTCCATCAATGTATTCCAAACAGCTGACCCCCATCATGGGACAATGCAACTCATTTGTGTGCAGATGCATGCAGTAAGTGATCTGCATTGGTCTGAGAGCTCAATATAGGGGCTGCATTATTTGCCCGAAAGGTTTGTTCCAGGGTTTTGTCTGGGGCCTCCAGAGTTGAAATGAAAAATAATACTTTTTCTAATAGTGCGAAACCTACTGTCGACAGCACAAAATGTAGCCGATGAACATAAATGAAAAGAGCATTCAAAGCTAACTGGGCCCTATGTTCATGGGCTGATTAAGCGGGTAAGCTAAAACTATTCAAATTTATTTAGGCAAGACTCAATTCTTTGGCTCGGTTATTCATCATCTGTAGAGTTCTTGGAACCTTCAGTTCTAGTGTAAGATCATAGTGAGAAAAGACTATTCAACTATCTAGGATCCATGTATAATTGTTGTATCCTGGACATTTTCCCCTATCTCATAATTATCCCCAATTTTTGGCTGGTTCTTTTATTTGAAAAAAAAATGAATAGTAATCTTTAGCTTTCAATTTCCTTTCTTGAAAGAAATTACCTCCCAGACTAACTCTTAATTTCCCCAAACAAATAAAACAGGCTAAAGGACAATAAAAAACAGAGAATGCTCAAAATTCCCAACAAGTCTGGCAGCATCTGTGGAGAGGGGAAAAGAATTATAATTTCAAGTAAGTAACCCTTTAAGCTGTGGGAGTCAGGGGGCGTATAGTGAATATTTGATGATAGTTAAGGAAGTGTCAGTGTGAAGGTGGGAAAAGGATGGATGAAATTTTCTTGTTCAAGCCAAGTGCCAAAAACTGAACCAACATTGTCATCAATCTACCAGAGAGTAGTGGATCTATGAAATTCTTTACCACAGAGGGTTATATAGCCTGGGTCATTAAATATAGTAAGAAGTCTCAAACATCAGGGTAAAGTTCCTGAAGATACAGCACTCCAAAAGCATTTGTTACCAAACAAAACTGTTGGACTTTTACCGGGTGTTGTGAGACTTCTTACTATGTTTATCCCAATCCAATGCTGGCACCTCCATATCGTCATTAAATCAATTCAAGGCTAAGAGAGACAGATTTTTAATTAGTAACGGAATCAAGGGTTATAGGGATTAAGGTAGGAAACTGGAATTGAGGATTATCATAGCATATAAGATTAGCCATGATCTCAACATATAGCAGAACAAATATGATGGGCTGAATTGCCTACTTCTGCTCCCATATCTTATGGTCTTATCCCTAACAATTCCTCAAAGGGAGCCTGAGCATGCTGGAGCAAGGAATATTCTACATATCTCGCAAGAAGCAAGGCAATATTCTTTTGATTTGATTTATTATTGATACATGTATTAATATACAGTGAAAAGTATTGTTTTGTGCATGCTATAATGACAGAGCATATCGTTCATAGAGAAAGAAAAAGAAAAAGTGCAGAATGTAGTGTTAAAGTCATAGCTGGGGTGTAGAGAAAGATCAACTGAATATGAGGTAGGCCTATTCAAAAGTCTGATGGTAGCAGGGAAGAAGCTGTTCTTGAGTTGGTTGGTACATGACTTCAGACTTTTGTATCTTTTTGACAGAAGAAGGTGGAAGAGAGAATGACTGGAATGCATGAGGTCCTTGATTATGCTGGATATTTTTCCGAGGCAGTGGGAAGTATAGACAGAGTCAATGGGAGGTTGGTTTGTAAGATGGACTGGGCTTTGTTCATGATTCTTTGCAGTTTTGGACAAACCAAAAGCCATACCAACTTGTGATACAACCAGAAGGAATGTTTTCTATGGTGTATCTGTCGAGGTTAGTGAGAGTCGTAGTGGGCATGCCATATTTCCTTAGCTCCCTGAGGAAGAAGAGGCGTTGGTGGGCTGTCTTAATTATAGTGTCGATGTCAAAGGACCAGGACAGACCGTTGGTAATCTGGACAGCTAGAAACTTGAAGCTCTCGACCATTTCCATTTCATCCTGGTTGATGTAAACAGTGGCATATCCTTCACTATGCTTCCTGAAATCAATGACTGTATCCTTCTGGAGTTTCCTTCTACAGCATTCCCAAACCTGTGACTTTCACCAGTTATAAAGACAAGACAGCAAGTGTATGGGAACACCACCTCCAAGCCACCCACCATCCAGATTTGGAATTATATCATCGTTCTCTCACCGTCATGCAATCAAAATGCTGGATCTCCCTTATTAACAGCACTGTGGGTTACCTGTATTCAATGGACAGTAGTGATTTAAGAAGGCAGCTCACTACCACCTTCTCATAGGTAATTAGGAATGGGCAGCAAATGCTGACCTTAGCAGCATCTTCCCATGAAATGATTAAAAAAGAATAGTTGTTTGTATGTCTCTTCCTCAGCTACAATTTGTACAACGTACCTAGGTAGATGATTCTGTCAAATGAGAAACAGGATCACCTTCCTCTGTCACACTTCAGCTAGCAGAACTCTTTAGAGCCACCATTGAACATTTGAATGTGTTCCCCCTCTACTCTATTTACTCAAGTTAAGTTGATTGCAGAGAAATTTTGACCT
This sequence comes from Sphyrna mokarran, assembly GCA_024679065.1. Classification (NCBI taxonomy): domain Eukaryota; kingdom Metazoa; phylum Chordata; class Chondrichthyes; order Carcharhiniformes; family Carcharhinidae; genus Sphyrna; species Sphyrna mokarran. The sequence goes on along the minus strand of JAGIQG010000007.1, from coordinate 68,504,760 downwards.
CACAATCAATTACCTCCTTTAAAGAGTTGCTGCAAGCATTTAACTTCCAGAGGAGCATTGGATTGCTGGAATTTGATATGTAAAATCTGCAAAAATTTAAATACACTAAAGTCTTGCCATTCATGACTTCCTCTTTCATCTGACTAAAGTCAGATCACCCACTGCCAGTTCAAATGTTCTCTTCTCTACAGTTTCAAAAATTAAAGAAAAAGAAGAATCTTTGGAAAATGCTGATTAAAAAGAAAAACTCACCAAAATTAAATTAACAATATGAGAGGTGTCCATGATGCAGTAGAATGTGCATACTGCTCTTCTATTGACGAATAATGTTTGTATATGGATGTTCCCTGCTGCTGTGATTTAATTCCTGATTACAATCTATTTCCACTCTCAAACTGTACATATGACAAATTCTACATATTTCTTGTTTTATTCAACTATTTCTCCAGTACATTTCTCTTTGAATTTATCACAAACTTAGGCCAGGACTGGAAATTCCTTTGGGTTCTCCAGTTTCCTCCCACAGTTCAAAGGTGTGCATGTTAGGTGGATTGGCCATACTAAATTGTCCTTTAGTGTCCCTATGTGTGTGGGTTAGATGGATTAGCCATGGTGAATGAATGGGTTTTGGGAATAGGATGAGGGAGAGGATCTGAGTAAGATACTCTGTGAGAGATTTGGTGCAGACTCAATGGGTCGAATGATTTCCTTCAGTGCTGTAGGGATTCTGTGATTTTATGGTTAAATTGAAAGGATGTATGGTTTCTCTGAACCTTTTGTTCCACCTGCAATGGTCTAGCTGCCAGCAGAACCAGAAAACCCAGGCATTGACTTTATTATCTTTGTTCCTTTGTATGTGTAAAATTTTAGAATTGCTGGAATCTATCTAATTGACTCCCACTGTAAAGTGTGTTCACCTTTAATGATTTTGTTGTTTGAGAGATGTCAAGGGAACATAACCCCCATGAATGGTGGGGATTTACTGCACTGGAATTCAGGCGCTGTATCACATAAGGCATTAAAGTGCTTGAAACAAATGGCAACTAATTTGAAATAGCTTTTCTAAGATGCTATATGGTCGAGGAACAAAATAAAAATTGATTTTTTTCATCCTTGTCATATAGTTACGATCACATATTATTGCTAAATCATACTGTGCTATGTTGGTCATATATCATGAGGCACATGATGGTACACTGGGCCTCAGTTCAATACATTACAAACCAAATTGATTGAAGATTTAACAGTACAGATAACATAAGGTTGCTTCAGTATTAAATTACGACGAAAGCATAACCTATAGAAAAATATTAGTGGTTCTTAAAAAAGCGATACCTTTAACTGTAGCAGCAGAAAGACAGAATAATCATTGAAATTCAGGAAGACAGCAATTAGATGGACTTTTGGAATTATAATGGAAATAATGTTGGATCATTGCATTACCTTTTGTACAATAATTGGCACAATTATTTTAATACACTTTTTACACTAACTACTGTCCTTTCATATTCTGCCTATTACCTGTTAGACTTATTCCCTTACTCTTTATACTCTACCATCTCCAGAGTGCGTGCACACATCATGTCACTCTCTAGGAAGCTAACTCAAACAGGTTTGCTTTAACTATCTGCTGGATAGACTCACGTGGTGGGATTTTCCAGCAGCGCTCACTCCAAAACCGAAAAATCTCACCCGAGTTCAACAGTCCTTTGCATGGTCCATGACCTGCCTGCAATGATTCCTGTGGCGGGTAGGACAGTAAAATTCCACCCACTGAATCATGGAAAAGTCCTTACATATTATATGGGAAGGGAGATTTTCTGAGCATAACATTCACCCAGAGTCACCGACTAGAAACAGAACTAGAAAAGGTGCAAGCCCAGCATTTCTGTGATTAGTTCCAAATTTCTAGCCTTTCATGTGGAAATCAGGTTTCTTTGCCATCTTATCATAGAATCACTATAGTGCAGGAAGAGGCCATCTGGCCCAATGAGTCTGCACCAACTTCCTTAAAGAGTATCCCACCCAAGCCCTCCCCTCCATCCTGTCCCTATAATCCTATGCATTTTACCATGACCAATCCACCTAACCTGCATATCTTTGGATTTTTTAAGAACCACTAATATTTTTCTTTTGGTTAAGGTTTCACCATAATTTAATATTGAAATGAGAGGAAACCAGAACACCCAGAAGTAATGCAGACAAGTAATATAGTGTTCATTTTTGGTCTTATCATCTGAGGAAGGATGTTCTTGCTCTAGAGAGTGCAGAGAATGTTTACCGGATTTATTCCTGGGATAGCAGGACTAATGTATGAGAAGAGACTGAGTCAGTTAGGATTGTATTTGCTGGAGTTCAAAAGATGAGGGAGAATCTCATAAAAACCTAAAAAATCCTTACAGGACTTGACAGGGTAGATGGAAGAAGGATATTCCCAATGGAGGGATTTCTAAAAGCGGAGGTCACAGTCTGAGGATACAGGGTGGTGTTTATGACAGAGAAAAAAAGAAATTTCCTGTCGCAGAGAATGGGTGAGCCTGTGGAATTTGATACCACAGAAAGTAGTTGAGACCAAAGCCTTAAATATTTTCAAGAAGCAGTTAGATATAGCGAAGGGGATCAAAAGATGCAGAGAAAAGGTGGGATCACGCTATTGAATTACATGATTAGTATGGCCATAATGAGTTGTGGAGCAGGTTCGAAGGACCAAATAGCCTCCTCCTTGCTCCTATTTTCAGTGTTTCTATGTTTCTATGACATTGTGAGAATTCCAGAACCTCTATATTTTTAATCGACTAACATTTTTAGTCTGGTTTATTGCATAATCAAGCTGAAAGACATATTGTTAGAATGGAATTGTATTCTATCACTTAAAATAGACATAAACCTTTGAAATATGCTCCCTTATGTATGAAGAAATTTGCAGAAAGAATTTGGTTGCTTTACCTAACTGCACTGCGGTGGAAGTAATACTTCTTTACACAATCAAAATGCTGCAAACATGGATTAGTATTGTCTGACAAAAAGCTCAGATTTGTCTTGTGTACAAAGATCTTTCTTACAATTTGGCATCTCCAGTTTAGTGGGTCAGAAATCATAATCCCTTATAATCCAGACAAAAAGCGATTAGCTCATGTTAAGCAAAGGCTTAACTTCTTTTATTCAGGTCCAGCTTGGGTTTTTTCATTCAATTTCCTCCCTTTGTCTCTTGAAAACACTGCCTTGAACTGGTTTAGGATTCTACATGCCTGGACAGGAGAGTGCTGTGCCATGGCTGGGGGCTCCCCTACGTTGTGTACTGTCATCAGATGCGATGGTCACTAGCAGAAGGGTGGAGGTGCTACTGTCATCATCAGGGGTACCCAAAAGGAGCCCCAGACACAAGGAGCTGCAGGTCTTCCATCATCATAAGCTTTGTCTGAAACTCCCTGCTCACCAGAGGTGGCTGGGACACCAGCAGAGATACTGGCTGGGAAATTTTCCTGTTCCCACCTACTGCGATTCCCATGGAAGAGGGCCATGCAATGTGGATATTGCCAGTTGCTGTGATTTAATTCTATTTAATGTTGTGACTTAAGAGAAAAGTCAGAGACCAGAATCTTATCACTCTTACACCGGAGGAATTTTCTCATCCCACTGCAGTGAACAAAGATTTAGCAAATTTAGCAAAAGATTTACCAAATTCTCCAACCTCACTGTAAGGTTGAGCTTAGAGTTTCCACTACTGATCACTATTCAACAATCTCTGCTGGAACCGCACAATTACAGAAATGATAGAGTATAGGGCTAATGGTAGGGCTCTTAATAGTGTTGAGGAACAGAAGGATCTTGGTGTATGTGTCAATAGATCCCTGAAAGTAGGCAGTCAAGTGGATAAAGTTGTTAAGAAGGCATATGGAGTCTTAGCTTTTATTGGTAGGGGGATTGAATTTAGGAGCCGCAGCATCATGTTGCAGCTGTACAAAACTCTAGTGCGGCCGCACTTGGAGTATTGTGTGCAGTTCTGGTCGCCACATTATAAGAAAGATGTGGAGGCATTGGAGAGGGTACAGAGGAGGTTTACCAGGATGTTGCCTGGTATGGAGGGCAGGTCCTATGAAGAGAGGTTGAAGGATTTGAGGTTGTTTTCGTTAGAAAGGAGGCGGCTAAGAGGGGATCTTATTGAAGCATATAAGATGATTAGAGGTTTAGATAGGGTGGACAGTGATAGCCTTTTTCCTAGGATGGAGAAAGCTAGCACGAGGGGACACAGCTTTAAATTAAGGGGTATGAGTTATAGGACGGATATCAGAGGTAGGTTCTTTACTCAAAGAGTGATTAGGGAGTGGAATGCCCTGCCTGCAGCTGTTGTAGATGCGCCAAGTTTGGTGGCGTTTAAGAGGTTAATTGATAAGTATATGGAAGAGAAGGGAATGGTTTAGTTTGGAGGGGCATTGCTTTTTATTTTGGTCGGCACAACATCGAAGGCCGAAGGGCCTGTTCTGTGCTGTATTGTTCTATGTTCTATGTTCTATGATTGAGAATGGCACGATCAGACTTGGTTCTGGTACCAGAAATTATATCAGAAGTTATATAAATCTACAAAAATATAGAGAAATTGTGACCACAATTTTAAACAATCTTCCTTCCTAAGCTCTTTCTGTGGGAGTCAAGAAGGGAACTGATCACCACCTTCTCAAGAGCAACTAGGGATGGGCAATAAATGCTGAACAGCCAGCAACACTCATTTCCCACGAATCTATTTAAAAAAAAGGATGCATACAATCTCACTTATTTTATGCCACTCAATCTCTTTCCCAGTGCAATTCAGGCAGTGTCTCAGACCCTCACCTTAGACAGATAAGGGTTTAACTGAAATGCAAAATATTTGGATGCCCAACAATATTTTATTAGTTTTCAAAGAAGACAGTGACCAGTGTTGGACTTATCAGTGCCTATGGACATCAAGAAGCAGCAGGCTTGGAAAACATTCAGGAAGATAAAATGGCCTTTTCCTCAAAGCAATCTATTCTCCTACATTTTTCTGCGTGAAGATAATAGTTCAGATGTTTCTTCTCACTCTGATAACAATAATTTTAAATGATTCACGATTTGGCCTGTGTTTTACAGGTGGATTTAGGACCTCAACTTTGAGGTTACACTGGGAACATGCACAACGATCTTACTGTAGGCGGCCTCCTATTTGTCATCTATGAGTCTACATGCAATGAAGGACAGCGGTGGGCTCCTGGTGTTAGTGGCCCATTCAGAGAGTCAGTAGCTCTGAAGCTTTCACATTTTCACCAGGAGAGGTAATCACTGTTGAAAGGTGCAGGAGACCGGGGGCCTCTGGGAGGGAATTTAAACAAAGTCATGTTGCTTTGTCATCCATTTACATAGATGATCTGGAGGAAGGGGCTGAGTGCAGGGTGACGAAATTTGCTGATGACATGAAGATGAGTGGAAAAGCAAATTGCGTGGAGGGTGTGAAAAGCCTGCAGAGGGATCTGGATAGGTTGAGTGAGTGGGCGAGGACCTGGCAGATAGAGTATAATGTTAGCAAGTGTGAGGTTATCCACTTTGGTAAGAATAATGGTAGGAAGGATTACTATTTAAATGGAGAAAAGCTGCAGCATGCGACAGTGCAGAGGGACCTGGGGGTCCTTGTGCACGAATCGCAAAAACATAATATGCAGGTGCAGCAGGTGATTAAGAAGGCGAATGCAATGTTAGCCTTTATAGCGAGGGGCATAGAATATAAAAGTAGGGAGGTTCTGTTGCAGCTGTATAGGGTGCTGGTGAGGTCGCAGCTGGAGTACTGTGTGCAGTTTTGGTTGCTGCATTTGAGGAAGGATATATTAGCCTTGGAGGGGGTGCAAAGAAGGTTTACTAGGCTGATACCGGAGATGAGGGCGTTGGATTATGAGGAGAGACTGAATAGGCTAGGTTTGTACTCTTTGGAGTTTAGGAGGCTGAGAGGGGATCTTATAGAGATGTATAAGATAATGAAGGGGATGGATAGGGTAGAGGTTGAGAGACTCTTCCCACTTAGCAAAGATAGCAGGACTAGAGGGCACAGCCTCAAGATTAGTGGGCGGGCGGTTCAGATCAGAGTTGCGGAGGAGTTTCTTCATGCAAAGAGTGGTGAATCTTTGGAATTCTCTACCTGATGAGGTGGTGGAGGCTTCCTCACTGAATATGTTCAAGTCAAGAGTGGATAGGTTTTTAATTGACAAGGGAATTAAGGATTACAGGGAGAAAGCAGGAAAGTGGTACTGAACCACTACAGATCAGCCATGATCTTATTGAATGGCAGGGCAGGCTCGAGGAGCTGGATGGCCTACTCCTGCTCCTATTTCTTATGTTCTTATGCTGAGTGTCAGTGGCAAAGTCCCTCTGAGGGAAGCAATAGTGCTGGAAAGGGTATCTTGCCTGCAGTGGCTGGTGATCTCTCCATGCAACAGGACCAGTCACTCCACTATTGAGAAAATGTAGTCATGACTGGGATGGGAAGTTCCATTACTCCATGGGTCACTATGTACATTTCAGTATTTTCTCCAGTGAGCTATGCAGCCAAACATGTGCTTTAAGTATATGAATCTCAGAAGAACTACTTAATGCTCAGGTGCCCAATAATAGCATCCAGTTTATATGGTTGGTTTCTCGGCAATGGTATGCGAATCAGTTGATGACCTTTGCATTATTTTTCAGGTGAAACTCAAAGAAAATGAGCAGTCAGTCAATTTCAGAATGTAGAGCAACTCAGGAGAAATTTCCAATGCTTTTTGCATTAGGCTGGATCATGAGTTTCACAAGCTGTTGTCTTCTTTCCCAAACAGATTGTCTTGTTTCCCCCAAAGTAAAACAGCTGCTGCTTTTAAACACAGTTTTCAAGGCCTTTTTTTTCAGTGCCATAAACTATCATGTGACCCTTTTGTAAACGGTCCACCAGGGTCCAGATGTTTCCAGCTTCTTTAAAACTGCTTAATTACCTTTTCTTTTAACATGCTGTTTTTTTTCCCAGGAACACCAGCAACAAAACTTCTTGCATTAGCCTATTAACCCTTTAAGAGACAGCGGGGGAGCAATTCTCCCAAAGAAATTCTGATAGTTGAATTTGCGGGAAAATTGGAGTAATTCACGGTTCTGTGCAAGGCAGAAGTCATCAGTGTGAATATTATTAGATCTCAGGGGGTGGGGCTTATTGTGAATCAGGCATTTATGACAACTGAAAAATGACCCCTAATTGAGCCGCAATTATGGAAGTGTACTGCTCAGCACCTTAATGTGTGGGAAATTTCACACTTCCACTTCTACTGTTGACAAAATAGTTTGATGGCAGGATTGCATCATGGAGTTATTCCAACATAGCTCCCCGAGATTTTACCTGCTTCCTCTACCTCCCAGGAGTTGGTAAAGTCATCGCTAGTGTCAGTGTTGTCAGCAACAGCAGGAATTCATCTTTTTCTATTCACCTTATCAAAACTGTTCAGAGTTTTATTCAGATAGAAATGTTTGGAGCTTCTCTTCTCATAAACAAAGTTTCGCTTCTCTAGTATCATCCTGATGAGGTTTTGCTCTATGCACTTAATATCTTTACCAGGATGGCATTGTGTGTTAAACATAAGATATCTGCATCTGCTTAATCTACGCCTACTGCAGTTGCAACTAATTCTATGGGGTGCATAAGACACTTGAAGGTGGTGTTCCTGATTCAGGAATGGATTCAGTGAAGAGATTGTCCAAACGCCTGATGTTCCACAATGGCTACTGCCAGCACTGCACAAACTACCAGCATACTTACATAACAAAAAGATATGATTTGGAAAATCAAAAAAATTAAAGCTGATCTGATCTAAGCCTAATGTGAACTATAAAGACAATTTTAATTTGCCCCAGTTCCAAATAGTTAGTTTTTTTTAAACTTAAAGCTATTTTGAATTATAAACAGGGAATGTTGGTCTATTTCTCTCTCCACAGATCCTTCCAGAGTTAACATCAAGTCAAATATAATAATTCTTTGGAATCCTATAGAATATTTTGCTTGTTGTTAGATATTGCAGTAAACATGAAACAAGCTATGTGGAAATGAATTAAGATTCAGCATGGAATTGGTTAATGACTCACAAAGCATTGTTTTCCAGGATCAACACAGAAATCATTGAAAAACAAGTAAAGACAATTACAATTTAATATTTACCAATTCACATTAGCACTCCATAATAACATATTGAATAATTCATACAAAATTATAATAGATTTACATAAGGTAATGTTCTGCAAATTTATGGTAAGTATTAATTAGTTGCCTTATTTGCCATGACTATAGTGTTAAATATTCATAAAATGTGATGATTATTTTTGAATTTCTTAACAGTGCTGTGTGCAAGCAATTTTAATTCAATCAATTGCTAAAAAGAAAACAATTTGTAGACAAAACTGGTTCTGAAATCAATATGACACCACAACATTGTGTTTGCTAATGCACAAACAGAAAAAACTTTAAAGGATACAACTAACAGGCAATATATGATTTACATATTAAAATATGGAGGTCATTAACCTTTGATATCTAATTTAATTACAAATTTTTAACAGATGGAATTTTCAGTCAATTAGCAGAACACTGCTGCATACCATGACATTTGATCATTCTAGTAAGTATATTGTATGAAAACCAAAGTACAATATGCTGCTTTAACATTTGCCAGTACCATACAGATTGGTCCTTTATACTGAAACTAATATGCAACATGTAACCTGAGAATGCTTGGTGCTGACAGGTCAGCACAAGTATAGATATACAGTCTATTCCCCAACACTAACATTCTCACTTTCTTTAAGTACAATATTTACCAAGTGTCTTTATTATTGTACAGTGGCACACTGGTTAGCACTGCTGCTTCACAGTGCCAGGGTCCTGGATTCGATTCCCAGCTTGGGCCACTGTCTGTCTGTTGCCTGCACATTCTCCCTATGTCTGCGTTGGCTTCCTTGGAAAGATATGCAGGTTAGGTGTGTTGACCCTGCTAAATTCTCCTTCAGTGTACCCAAACAGGTGCCTGACTGTGGTGACTAGGGGATTTTCACAGTAACTTAATTGAAGTGTTAATATAAACCTATTTGTGACTAATAAATAAACTTAAATCTTAATATGTCAACCGTCCTTTGGCACAGTACCAGACTATTCAATAATGGTTGACAGGAAACAGTAAATTATTTTATTATTTTGTGCATGTCCTTGTCCTTTTAAAAAAAAACATAGACTCACAAATCTACATCTTCTTAAAAGAATGGGTGCAATGAAATTAATCTAGCAAAATTCAGAACATGTCTAGATTTCCAATAAAAGACAGTTATAACTAACCGTAGTAGGAAAAGAAATTCTTACAGTAATGTTTGTAATGTGGATTTGAGTGCCTGTTAATATGAAATTTGATTCTGTTTTTTGCGTGCTAAGCAGATTATTTGGTGTCCATAATGGACACACTTTTGAGATATGTTGTCAGTCACCACACTGATGAAGGGTTAACATATGTATAATGAACACTGCCTGCAGAGCAGAGACGTCATGACAGCAAATTGTGTGCAACGCTGATTTGATACCAGCGCTACCATTTTGGAGCGTTATGCTAATGCCCTCTTTTGCACACACAGCTGCACACTGTTCCATCAGTGCTATTCAAAGGGATCATCAACTACATGCAGGTTAGATGTTCACTGATTTCTTCTGGCTGTTGCTTTAAATTATACAAGTGTCTATTGCTTTGTTTAAAGTTGCCAAGTCTACAGGGAGTGATGTGGTGGATACCCAAGGAACTTTTGCTGACTTCAAAGCTTCTACATAAACCAGTTGCTCTCTGATATGGGTGCACTACTAAGCATTCTTTTTGGAAAACAGCACAACTTGGAGAATGAATATAGCTGATGCAGTGCTGAACAAGCTACTGGAAGAGAGGTAGATAAGGGTAATGTGTCAGCTGATAGCACCGGCGAGTGCTGCAGAATTCCTCAATCACATAATTTTCATTGTATGCATATGATCCATGAATGTCGGTTGTGTACTGGAGTCACCATGTTGTTAGCAGATGTGCTGCACAGTGGTCACCCTTCAGTTTGTTATGGTGGTTCAAATATAGATGTGCACTGGAAAATGGTGCACATGAGGTGTTAGAGGGCAAATTGCTGGACTGCTGTGATACTCTGAAACTTTGCACACTGATCCATATCCATGATGGCAGCAAGCTGACAATGCATGTCTTCAGCCTTAGACTCCACTGCAGCACTTAGAGCTCTGGTGAATAAGATGTCATGGTTGCATCCATAAGACATCATAGTGTTGGTTACCATTCCATGTTGGAAAGGAAAATCTCCAAGTTCTGTGTGGAACCCTATGCCTGGTCCTGGACTCCCCCATGCTCCTTGACAATGACTACGAGTGCCCTGACAGGATTCTTAATGTAAATCCAGCCAAAGTTAAAGTAATTTTGGGGATGCCAATACCAACTGATGTAGTAATGATTTCACAACTACTTAGATCTAATAACTATCTGAGTCTGCTTTTCTCCTGCACCCATAACAAAGCTGCTCAGAGATTTCATGCAGAATGAGGCAAAATGGTTTTGAAGGGAATTGCAAGAATGGGAGCTGCAATGGCTCAAAGAAGCAGTGACCAACCCTCAGTATTATAACTGCAAATAAAAGTCAGTGTACATTGATGTGCATCTCAAGCTGGATTTAGAACAGTCTGATGCAGAATGGACATCCATTAAGGGCATTAACTGTGGAAGAGATTACATACTCACAGATCGAGAAAGAATTTCTTGTGACTGGGTTTGCCTGTGGCAAACATGAACATTGCATCTTTGGCCAAGATGTGGCAAAGGCTGAAAATGCCTTTTCAAATTGATGATTTGATTTATTATTGTCATATGTGTTAGTATTCTTGTGCGCTATACAGACAAAGCATGCTGTTCATAGAGAAGGAGAGGAGAGAGTGCAAAATGTAATGTTACCGTCATAGCTAGGGTGTAGAGAAAGATCAACTTAAGGTGAGGTAGGTGCATTGAAAAGTCTGACGGCAGCAGGAAAGAAACTTCACAAACTACCAAACAACCTATCCAAGACATGACAGAGAATGCTGTTCGTCAAACATTGTGCCTGAAGATATCTTACAAGAAATGGAGGAAGATGACCTTGGCTTATACAGTGAGAAGAGCATAAATACCAGATGTTAATGTTTGTGAATTTATATGTCAGCTGGAAGAAATTGAACATCATGGATCACCTGGATGGGAGATTCAGGCTGGCAACAACTGAATCATGGTGCATGGGATGATCCAGTTCAGGTACTGTGTGTACAACAAGGCTGTCCTGGGATCAACTCAGATGTATTTAATTGCATATGCCCTTACTTTGACTTTCGAGATGAACTAACTGTCCAAGGGAATTTGATAATCAAAGGACGTAACTCAGTACCAGCTGCTTTTGTGTAAGGAATTAATGTCAGTAACTCATTCAACACAAACCATTTAGAAGGTTGTACCTGAAATGTCTGTGGCAGCCTCCATTGTTTCAATACATTGCAAAATGTCTTTTTGACATCAGCAAGATTTCAGCTAGACATTGGTTGGAAGTTGGGGCTGTCCTATACAAGGAGCGAGGAGCTTGGTTAAGGAACAGGGACTCAGAGATTAGAATGCCTGCTTTATAATCTGGATCATGTTGAAATTGACAGAGATAAATAAATTCAGCACTTAAATAAAAGCAAAACATGCAGAATCTGCAAATGCAAAATAAAAATAGAAAATGCTGGATAAATTAGCAGCCAGCAGCATCTGTGCAGTGAGAAATGGAGTTAATTTTTCAAATACAGAGTAGAAGGGTCATATGTTCACCACTGTGCCACATTGGGAGACAAGTCTTCACTGCAAGGGTTAGAATTTCTGAAAGATCCTCTATCTTTCTCAGAGAAAGGGTTATCTTGCCATATTGGCAGACAACTGGTGAAAGAAATCCCTGAGTGACAGTAGATAGTTGAAGCAATATTTAAGGTTTGGATGAGAAGCTGGGATCTATTGTGTACCTTCTCAAAATGCTAAAGTCTTGTTTAAAGTCTGCATCAGCTATATTCAACCTGTGCAGTACTCTGAAGTTGTATTAAAAATACAAAATGCAGAGTATGTTGATCAACATCTGAATGGGAAAGATAGAATAATGTTCTGAGTGCAACCTTCTATTTAACCAACCCATCTTTACTTGATAGGTATTTGGTGATCTGCATTTCCAACACTTCCATTTTTATTTCTGATCTCCTGTAATTATATGACTGTATTTAATCTATTGCAGAATTCCAATGCATGCTTGGAAGACCTGCTATTAAAGATATTTCCATAACCCTGGCTAATTCTGTAGAATAGTACTTTGCAACCTGTTTGCCACAAAGAAAGAGAGACTGCCAGTTTGTGTGACTAGGTGTCACTACAAGGTGTTACTGCCAGGGTGCCAGGAGGTACAGGCAGGGCACTATCCACCATGTACCTGACTACGCAGGGGCTCCAAAGGCCTTCAAGCCCCCTGGCATGACCAAAGCATCCATCCATAAAAATAAATGGTGGCCATGAGAATGTCCTTATCGAAGACTCCTTGGAGGATAATCTCTGAGTGTGCCAATTTTCCCTATAGCTGAAAACAACCTCCAGTGCAGGCTTAAAAGATCCACTATGAAAAAAGCAGTCAGACTATGCACTTGGTCTTCAGATCAAAGAGAAATCTTGTTTTAAAAAACACTAAAGATGAAGTACTTCAGATTTAATGGACATGAACTGATTGCATCAACAATGAACTATTTAATCTGCTCTGGAGCTGTCAGTTTAGAAAAGTTTTCAGCAGCTAATGGAATATCAGGTCCTTATGAAAACAAAATTTGATTAATCTCCTCTTTGATCTGCTCTGAAGCTGTCAATCAAAATGATTCTAAAAGATTTCAGAGCAATTGGGCTCATTCAAACTAGAAAGAGGGATCTCTTAGTGAAATACAAAGTCTCTGCCAATGAATAGTTCAAATAACTTTTGGCTTATGAGAGAAAACAAGAGGATCTGATCAGTGAATCTGACATCAATCAAATTCTTCAAAAAGTTCTGCCAGCATCTGGAGCTTCTGAAATCAACTAAGGGCAATCCCTGCTGTAAAATGGGGAATTGCTATTGTGATTTTAAAGGGTTCCAGATGTTCAGGGAACATGGGTTTTAAGTAGACCAGGCCACTTGAAAGGTTTTACAGAACTCAAACAATAATAAAGATTTTAATCAGAAAATTGTTTTAAATCACTACCGATTTCCATGTTTCCCAGGGGAGGAAGACATACAGCATGAGACCCCATTCTGGGGAGAGCCCTGAAGTCAATTGCTTCCTCCCAGGTGGAGTGTCCCCAGCGCCTATCCCCTAGAGGAATGCTTCCTTTTCAGTCTGGCAGTGGCAGAGAGGCCAATGGGCACAGTTGGAGGCAGTACTTGTCTCCTTGTGGACCATCCTTGGAGCCCATGTCGCCTGGTCCTCGCTGATCAGGACCAAAAGAGATTAGTGTCAGTGACACTTCCTGGTGGTGGGTGGAGAAGGGGGTTATTATGTGTGTGTGCATGTGTGTGTACATATGCATGTGTGCGTGTGTTTGCATGCTTGTATGTGCGTGCGTGGAAGCATACCAGGAGGCTGGAACATCCAGCAAACACAATTCGTTCCAACACAATAATCCAACCATTACACTCATTACATTCTTCCTCATAAAGGATAAATATACACTCACAGAAAGGCTACTGTGCCAAGTGAATAATAAATGTAACCAAATAGAGGCTACAGGAATGAAGAGTTTAAATGAAGTATTTCATTCATTGACATAAACATTGGTATAATAACATTGTACAAATCCGAGTGAATTCACTTGCTCAACTAATAAGTCTTTCTCAAACAAAAACAGAAAATGCTGGAAATTCTCAGCAGGTCTGATAGTATCTGTGGAGAAAGGATAAGGCCAATGTTTTGAGTCTGGCTGACCCTTTTCAGAGTATTTTGCTTTTATATTAAGTCTTTCTCTTACTCTTACAGGGAGTGATTTCCATTGAGCTATGTGGAGGCTGCTTGTTCCTCTGCTGTGACAGGCCAGATGTCCATAATGGATGTCCTCTAGGTTTGAGAGTTTGGTAAGGCCCCTCCTGCACCTGTGCAAGGGGGTAACTCAATTATAAGGGCAGAGGCAGCATGTGTAGCTCTGTCTGTGAGGGCAAGGATGGAGGGTGCATTGAGAAGCGTTCCCACTACAATGTTCCCTTCATAGGACCCATAGAAATGTTCCTGCCAGCCAGGAGATGGAGAGCTTTTGGCTTCCATCATCTAAACGAGGTTTTCCTCCCTTGTGTGTTTGTTTATCAGCAGAGAGTTCAAATTTTTGCTGAGGACCAGCATTCTGTGTCCTTCTGCTGTATCTGACTTTCCATACAGGTGGCTGTCTGACACATTATGGCACCTGCTAGTGATGGACTGCTCCAGTCTCTCTCCGAGGGTGTGTACTATCTCTAGAAATGCTGTCTCCAGAAAAGCACCAACATAACTCTCTGTACATTCTCTTTCCATATATGATTCATGAGACCCAGCATCTACACCAGCTTGGAGTACCCCACCCTCTCCAAAAGAGATTTTACACTTGCTTGTCTCTGACACTTTCTTCTCCTCTTATGTGATTACTTCCTTGCCATGTGACAACGCAGCCATCACCATAGCAGGAGCCACCAAGGTGCACATATGTGCGATGGTGGAGCATGTGCCTGAATCATGCACTGGTGCCTCCTCTGAGAAAATCACAGCAGAGGAACAAGCAGCCTCCACGTAGCTCAATGGAAATCACAAGTCTTTTGCCCTGTAGGAGTAAGAGAAAGACTTATTATGAAAGAAGAGGCTTCTTATCACCTTTGAAAGATCTGTGCGAGATAAAGGACATGAGTCAGTGCTGAGATTGAGAAAGGATGCAACCTCAGCTTGGTGCATACTGTGGCATTTCAGTTAGTGATAACCTCAAACGAACAAGTGGGACTATTAAAATGTCAAATGCAGGGCATCATTTAATCTTGTCACCAGCTCTCTGAGTCATCCACATATTTCCATCACGGAGGCTTAATGTGTGCTGTCTTGCCGATCTCCAGAGCACCGTCCCGCAGTACTGTCAGAGTGACTATGACTATGGGTCCACATCCAACTCTCTGCCTCTTCCTGCAACACACAACATCAGGTTAAAGTCCAACAGGCTTATTTGGTAATAAACATCACTAGCTTTTGGAGTGCTGCTCCTTCGTCAGGTGAGTGGAGAATTCTGATGACAAACAGGCCATGTAAAAACCTTTAAGACTTGATTAGCTTTAAAGACTCGCATTCTAATCAGTATTCTGTAAACTGTGTGTGTCTTTGTAAGCCCTGTTTGTCATCAGAATTCCCCACTCACCTGATGAAGGAACAGTGTTCAGAAAGCTAATGACTTTTGCTACCAAATAAACCTGTTGGACTTTAACCTGGTGTTGTGAAACTTCTTACTGTGTTTATCCCAGTCCAACGCCGGCATCTCCACATCATATCTTCCCGCAGTCGCAGGCTCTCTTTTGCAATGAGTGAAAGTGAAGTTATGAGTGGGACAAGTGGAATGCCTGATCAGACAGGAATGACAATATTTGAAGAGGTTTTTGTGAGGGATAGATGCAAGAGGGCAATCACATGAAGATGAGTGTTGACTGTTGGGATAGGGATTTGAGGGGGTGTGAGGAGAAACGTCAGGTATATGTGACAGTGTGGTGTGTCAGTCAGAGGATTGCTGTGCAGAAGAATTCCAGGGAGTCAGAGAGTTATGACTGTCACCTGAGAATGATATTGGCACTCACCAACTTCTGAACCTATGGAGATCATTAAACCTTTCCTATCACTAATTCAGGTACTGGGCATGGCATTCCTATTTTTCACAAACTCTCTTACTTCCAGACACAAATTCTTCCTTAAGATGGCTGGCTTCCTCTCTGGCTTTTACCACCTCCCCAGAATCTGGCCAGAGTCAGAGAACTCAAAGGGCAATTTTCCCACATGCTTCTTTCATGCAGCAGCGTGTTGGCACAGTGGTTAGCACTGCTGTCTCACAGCACCAGGGACCCGGGTTCAATGACTATTACATGACTGTCTGCGGAATTTCCAAGTTCTTTCTGTCTCCGTGTGGGTTTCCTCTGAGTTAAGTGTGCAGGTTAGGTGGATTGACTATGCTAAATTATTCCTTAGGGTCCAAAGATGTGTAGGTTAGGAGAATTAGTCATGGTAAATGTGTGGAGTTACGGAGAAAGGATGGGGAATGGGCCTGGCTAAGATGCTCTTTTGGACAGTTGATGCAGACCTGATGGGCTGAATGGCTTCCTTCTTCAGTGTAGGGTTTCTTATGGTTCTATTTTTAAAATACAAAGCAGCTTTCATACTGGGCACGAAAATGCAACAAGCCTCATGCTTAGAGAAGAGGGGGATGCAGCAATGCTAAAGATGTAATTAAGGAAATATGCATTTCAGAAAAATATGATTTAAATCCATAATACCATTAGACATAGGAGCAGAGTAGGCCATTTGGCGCATCAAATCTGCTCTGCCATTCAACAAGATCATAATGATCTAATACGACAACTCTCAACTCCATTTTCCCACCTTATCTGATTCCCTGAAGATCTGTGTATCTCAACCTTGAACATATTGAACAACCCAACTTCTACAATGCTCAAACGACCTAACCCCTACAACCCTCTGCGGTAAAGAATTCAACAGATCCACTGTCCTCTGAAAGGAAAAATTCCTCCTCATCTCTGCCTTAAATGGATGACCTCTTAGCCTGGGAATATGCCTTCTGATCTGAGATACTCTCACAAGGAGCACCTACCTTGTCAAGCCCCTGAGAATCCTATATGACCCATTAACGTCACTTCTCATTCTTCTAAGCTCCAATGAGTATAGGCCCAATCTACTCAAACTACATAAGAAAATCCCTCCATATCTCTTCTTTGGAGTGCTTCCAATACCAGTATATCTTTTCTTAGATATAGCAATAATCAATTTATTTTTCAAAAAAATTAAGAAAACTTTTTCAAACACTTGATTTAAACTATCTTAGGAATGCGATAGACCATTCTTCATTCTGAATATAACAGAATACTGTGAATGTAGTAGAAAATGTATTAACCGACTGGCTCTGTTTAACAAGATGCTCTTGAGTGCTGCAGTTTAATCAGAAGATAGGACAGTAAATAACCTTCTAAACCTGGATTAACTGATCTGATTTATATATTTTTCCTCTACAAGACAATGCATGAACTTACTGTGAAAAATCTGAAGACAGTTTCATTGCCTGTAATTAAAGAGTGTAGAGAGAGAATGTAGGCATTTGCAGATCCCTAGCCTCTATTACTGATTTGCCCCAGAGTAACACTGAAATTAAATTAAAAATGTACTACTTTTGAAAAAAAATAAGAAGGTTACCTTGTCATGTTTATCACACATCACTGCTGAAGGATTAGCCCACCAATCTGGATGTGCCAAATGTAGGTAATTTACTTCCATTTTCCCATTAATTCAGGCCCACCTGTGATGAAGAGATGACTAAATTGGTACATCGGTTTTAATTAGATCTCTTGCAGCCTAGGCTATGTGGTGGTATTTGTTGCTGATTTGAGCTTATCATCCAGTGTGCTTCAGGAATACATGAATGATGGTGTTTAAGCACATTATCAAAAATCATCAAAGCAAATACAAGGCTACATATCTTTACCCTGTCTGATTCCCCTGAACATGGCTGATAGCAGAGGCCCATATCGCAGGAAATAATGGTTTTAAAGAAAGGCAGGTTCATTAGGCAAAAGCAATTGAGTCGCTATCACTGTTCACATACCCATAACAACTCTGGTAGATTCACCAATGTTCTGATATCTGCAGAATTGAGAGCTGCGGGCTTTATACTGGTTGGCTTATCCACAACTAAGCAAGTTTTTGACTTCATGTTGATGACTGTTGCCCTGTATTACACACAGATACACAACACAGAAGTGACACGGTCCAAGAAGGGCAGCACAGTGGTACAGTGGTTAGTACTGCTGCCTCACAGCATCAGGGACCCGGGTTCAATTCCAGCACTGGGTCATTGTGCAAACTCCACACAGACATTCTCCCTGTGTCTGTGTGGGTTTCCTCTCGGTGTTCCGGTTTCCTCCCACAGTCCAAAGATATGCAAATTACTTTGATTGGTTATGTTAAATTGTTGCTTATTGTCCCAAGATGTGTAGGTTAGGAGGTTTGGTGGTGTAAATACAGCCTGGGTAAGATGCATTGTTGGAGAGTTGGTGCGGACTTTATGGGCCGATTGGCCTCTGCCTGTAATGTAGGGATTCTATGAAAGATTAAAGGAGGCCCTACCAAGCTCAGAGATTGTATGATGATTCTTTGCTATTATAAAAAAGCTAGAGGATGAGGATTTATAGTTGTGCAGTATCCATAGAAAATGCTTACCTTCAAACCTGGAGAGATGATCAAATAATAATATCAGAGATTAATGAACTTACCTTCATGTCACTATCTAAAATAGCTATACCTTACATCACTGGTGATACCAAAATAACTGGCATTGTCAAAAATTAATGATCCATATTACATTAAACATACTTGATGTCTGTCGGTATATTATAGCCAGTCATTCAGACAAGTGGTTCAGCTGATGAACAAACCACTCTCACCCTTAATAATGCCAACTGAATTTCATGAATAAATTTCTGTCTTGAAATCTAAGAATGAGGGTCTGGTTTTCTCCCATGAGACTGTAAGTTTGAGTTGGGAAATTTCCCCACTTGCCAGACTTGTCTAGGTGGAAAGGCCCTTGAATGTCACAATCTTCATTCTGGGGTGATGGTAGATGGATGCTGAAGATGGCAATGGCCTGCCAACCCTGGAAGTTGAGCCTAGGTGGCTGAGTGCCATGGCAAGCTGGTTGGAAGGTCACTTGATGGAGGGGCAATGCTCTGAAAGCTTGTTCTACGAAGTAAACCTGTTGGACTTTAACCTGGTGTTGTGAAACTACCTACCGCAGTCCAATGCCAGCAACTCCATATTATTGGTTCTCTAGGACTTATCCCAGTTGTATTAAAGGCTGTTAACCACTCCTCAGCAATCATACATAATGAGCACAGGAATAAGAACTGGATGGCCTCATTATAAATACTTGGCTTAGGGCCCAGAATCAGAAGTATTTCTTAGCATTAGTTCTATTTCCATAGTTAGAGAGAACTGTTGCTTTACTGGATTTGCATCTTTATGTGGCTATAATAAGTTGCTCTTTCTGATCTGTTTTGTGAACTTCTCAATGTTTATTTGGGCAAGGTGGGAAGTGTTTATAGCCTCTGATATTGAGACTTTAATGGTCTTGTCTGATTGATACTTTGCAGGAACAGCTGTTTTTTTTCAAAAGAAGATTTGTGAATGAGTGTTCTTTTTTTCTCTGAGCAGTTCCATACATGCCATTGTTACCATATGGTTCATTAGTTTTTACAACATGGAACTGGGTGAAAGTGCATCACAGGATCATGATTAGCATTGAAGGGAAATGGGGACTATAGGATAGGGGGCAAGAGTTGGCATGGGGGCAGGAAACTATGAAAGGCTCATGGAAGGTATGAGGAATCATAGGGTGGATGGGGGGCTTGAGTTGATATGGGTTGCCATGAGTTGGCATGGACGTTGCATGAAGAGGCATGAGAGCAGGGATAAGATCTTTTGAACTTATCTTTCAAAGGATTCCTAAATTCGGCTTTGTTTCATAACTCCTCTGAAGGGACATGAACTAGAGTCATCTTGAAGTTGGTCCCACTCTATAGAAATTCTAAGAAAGGCTAGGTAATGCCCCTCCCCTGCAATGGATCCAACGAGTTCATGAGTACAGAGTGTGCATTTGGTACCTTCACCCTATCCTACATCTGTGAAAATTGGGAATGATGGGAATGGGAACAGGAATTCCAGAACCTTTAAATGGTCATGGAGTCCATGAAAATCCAGTCCCAAGTTTCCATTGGCAGTGCAGAGTGCCACTAGCGATCAATGTAGGGCACACAGTCTTTGCATTTTATGATGCATTAGTTGACAGAAACTGCATTGCAAACATAAGATTTATTTAAATGGCATGTTAATGGAACTCAAGCTCCATGGTCTAGTATACATGTTAGTCCACATATTAGATATCAGAATTAATGGACTTCTGCCATTTTTACATATTTTAGATTTGTTTCCCCATCAAAATATTTCTCCATTATTTCTGGTTGCTGCTCTATTTAAATCCCATTACAGAAGAGTGAGAATTGAGAATTCCTTTGAGAATTTCCACAGTGCTGAATCATTTTGTTGAGGATAAGAAATAAAGATGCAAAAATATCTGAGATTCTATGTCTGTTTCAAACCCTGCCTGCATTTACAAATCCCTTCCCATGTACCTGGGCATGTTAGAGGAGTCTTGTCTTTGTTAGCATAGCTTTGGAGGACAGGCTACCACTGAACTGTACCATCTGCTGTACAGTTACCTACAGATAACATCTGGAGCAGGGACATCTGTTCCTGCAGAATTGGAGGTAACTAAAGGATGATGCCTTTACATTAGCAGATCTTTTACTGTCACTGCTGTAGCAGGTTGCCTTGGTGCACAAGGCAAGTGCAAAATGCCAAATTTACAAAAGTAACAGCTTCATTGCTTTTCCTGCGAAAGGAGGCATCAGTTTCTTTCAAATTAATTTATCATGGGATGTGAAAATCACTGGTTGCCCAGCCCTAATTACTCTTGAAAAAGCGGTGGTGAACTATTTTCTTGAATGACTGCAGTCCATGTGGTGTAGATACATCCACAGTGCTGTTGGGAATGAGTTCCTAGATTTTGACCCAGTGATACTGAAAGAATATAATATAGCTCCAAGTCAGGATGGTGTGTGACTTGAATGGGAACTTGCAGAAGGTGGTGCTCCCATGTGTCTTCTGCCCTTATCCTTCTAGACATCTAGTGGTATTGGTCATGTGCATGGAACATGCAGTCAAAGGAGTTCTGGTGAGTTACTGCAGCACATCTTGCAGATGGTGCTCAGTGCTGCCACTGAGTGTTGGTGGTGGAAGTACTGAATAGTTGAGGTGGTGGAAGTGTGCCAATGGAATTACACACCTACTGATGTCAGGAATTACTTCAAAAGTGAATTGAACCTGAAACTAGCTCTCACTATTTGTATTTCTACAAAGTTAACTTTCAAGCAGAGACAAATAGTGAGACAATGTCTATAAAGATGCATTGATATATTTTTGATCTTTCATCAGAGGGAAGAATGGTCTATTCAAAAGATGGCTGGGACATTAAATAAATTCATTAGCTAGGTCATAAAACAATAGCCAAAGTTTGTCCAGACATGATCTAATCAATTGCTTTCTGTGAAATACCCAACTCATTATGGAAAAGAGATCATGTGACCAGAATAACCATGTAGAAATGGCTTTTGTTAAACACACTGGTTGCTTTTGGGTAGACGAGAAGTCTGTGCATGAACAGATGACATGTCTCCCTTTCACCTGTTCCCAAATTCAGAGTTACATTGTGGAATCCATCACAGAGATAGAGAATTTCAATCAAAGGAAATTATAGATAATTAGCATTGACTTTTGGGAAATACAGATTACAGTTTAAAAGAGGCTGTCTCCAGAATTTGCAATTTACATCAGCCTCAGTCCCACTGGGGTTTCAAATCATCATGAAAAAAGATGTCTCAGTCATGAACATTAACAAATGTATCAGAAAGAGTAAACCTATTATCATTATATCCTAAATTAGGCCACAAAACTAACCTCCTCCTGTATAACTTGTAATGCTGCATTCTTTGAGGGTGTATGTATTGTGAAGGTCAGATCATGTATTTACATTTTTAAATATTTTTATTTCATTATCTTAATAGTTTTTTTAGCACAATAAAGCCCCTTTGTGACTAAATTCAAGAAAGCCTGAGTTATTTGCAATTAGCACCTGAATGCATACATACACTGAGTTAATACTTTCAATCTTAGAAATTACAAAAAACCCTGTTACCATCAGTTGAGGAGGTGGGAAAAGCCAAGCTCTGACATGTATCCTCATTGGCCATTAACAATATTGACATTGGCTGCTCCAGTATTTGAGGGGCCGTTAATGATCCTGAACATTGTGCAATCATCAGTAAGCATTCACACTTCTGATCTTATGATGTAAAGAAGGTCTTTGATGAAGCAACTGAAGATGGTTGGGCTATGACACAACTGAAGATGGTTGGGCTTGGACACAACTGAAGGTGGCTGAGCTAGGACACAATGAAAGATGGTTGGGCTAGGACACAATGAAGGATGGTTGAGCTGGACACTATCCTGTGGAGCTCTTGCAGCAATGTCCAGGGACTGAGATGATTGTCTTCCAACAATCACAACCACTGGCTACAGATGTTTCATGAGATGGCAGGATTTGCTCATGCACAAAGCTTTGAAGATGGCACCGTGTGATTATCACTAACCCCATAGTCCCATGAGGAGAAATGATTTACACTCATTTATTGTTTAGGATGAATCAGAACACAGAAACATCATACATTTCAATGATTACTTGCTGCAAACAGTGATCATGTCTTCATCGTGCTGCTGTCTATTTATTATTTGGAGGAAATACACTGGGGAAATTGGCAAACCTTAACATCCTGGATGCTAATGGCACATAGAAAGTATTCAACAGTAAAAGAGAATGGCAGGTTTTAAGTGTTTATTTGCTATTCTGGCCTACCAAGTCCACTCACACAAAGTGTGCAAAAGGACAAAAGCTGTATACAGTGTTATAAATGTTACTTCCCAGTGAGTGTGGCAGTTGCTAGTTTTGACTTGCTTTCTGTAGACAGGCATTACAAATTGTAAATCTTGCATTTATAACTTGTTTGGTACATGAGGACTGCCAACTGTGACTGAAAAGAACTGGTAGGATGAAAGCATTATGCTTCTTTTGTAACTTGCAGTTCTGCAGGAACAGCTGTCTCCACTCCAGATGTTATCTGCCGGTCATTGTGTAGCAGATGGTACAATTCAGTAGCAGCCTGCCTTGCAAAGCCAGGATGCACAAATGAGTATCACACTTACTTTTGCCTTTCTCCTGCTAGCTGTACAGTATATTTCATCCTAATTTGGAGCCAGGCACAAAGGAGACAGGTGACAATATTAATTCAGTCAATGACTGCCCTCTGTGAAGATCTCACTTATGCTTTTAATAGAGAGTGGCCTTTAGTTGCAAAAAGAAACAACTTTTGATACACCGTCTGCAGCAAAAGCTTTGCAGCATCGAAAGGAACAGTATTGCTGTTGTATCTTGCAAACCAATGCATCTCTGTGTAGTGTTATGTGATTACATAGTGACAACAGCAGAGGCATTTGGAAGATTTTTCCCTCTCTTCCATCTTGGACTGAAAGCAAGTAACACATATCTTATAAAGCTCCACTATCTGGTTAAGTAACCCACTATGTGGCAACCTTTCCATCCTTTTATCTGTGCTGTTAAAGTGAGACAACCACTTTAATATACAATAGTAAAAGATAAAACTGGCAATGAAGATGATTTCTGGTAAAGTAGTCAGAAGAAACAATTCAGACCTGGACCTCAAGTCAAGGATCGTTTTTCCGAAGACCACACCAGAATGAATTGACACTGTAACCTGCCTCCTTTGTACCTGGCTCCAAATTAGAAAGAAATATATAGTACTGCTATTTAGATTGGTCTAGAGTGCTCTTTTATCAGTTTTAAAATTAATGTACATCCTTTGCAAGGGTTAAAACAGCCAGATTTACTGATGGTGGAGTGGTCTCTGAATGGATAAAAGAAACACAGACTGTTTATTCATTTAAAAGCATGACGCTTGAGGGATCGTAGGCAGGAAAAGAAAGAGAAACAATTTAAGTCAGCGTGTTGGCGGTAATACTAGTCGATTAACACAATCAGTGGGTTCAAAATCCCCTAGAAAATGAGCAAAGGTAGAAAGTAATAGATTGAAGGTTTTCCATCCTATTACACTCAGGAAAATTGCTCCTTTTTTTGATCTGGTATCCTTCCTCAGGTAAGAATCTTTTTCAGCTGCGCACTTTAACATATGGTAAATTGCAGCATTGACTCCTGGAACTCAGGGAGAGATAGAGAGAGAAAGTGAAAACCTGCATTTGGAAAAGCAACTGCTCAAAAAGAAAAGCAATATGCAATAATAACCAAGATAAGCTGAATTAAAATGGAAATCTCCTGGTTTTTAAAAACAGATTGGTGTTTACAGACAAGAAAGAAATTTTTAAAGCAATAACAAAATAAATAATACAAACTTACTAGGGGGAGAAAAAGAAATCAGAAAGGAGGAAAAGTTAAACTCTGCTACAACTTAAGAGCAAGTGGTAGGAAAAAGGCACCGTCTTATTTTGAGACTGTACCCTCTAGTCCTGCTATCTTTGCGAAAACGAGAAGAGTCTCTCAACCTCTACCTTATCCATCCCCTTCATTATCTTATACGTCTCTATAAGATTTCCTCTCAACCTTCTAAACTCCAAACAGTACAAACCTAGCCTATTCAGTCTCTCCTCATAATCCAACGCCCTCATCTCCGGTATCAGCCTAGTGAATCTTCTCTGCACCCCCTCCAAGGCCAATATATCCTTCCTCAAATGCGGTGATCAAAACTGCACATAGTACTCCAGCTGCAGCCTCACCAGCACCCTATCCAGCTGCAACAGAACCTCCCTACTTTTATATTCTATCCCCCTAGATATAAAGGCTAACATTGCATTCGCCTTCTTAAATCACCTGCTGCACCTGCAGACTGTGTTTTTGCGATTCATGCACAAGGACCCCCAGGTCCTTCTGCACCGTTGCATGCTGCAGCTTTTCGCCATTTAAATAATAATCCTTCCTACCGTTATTCTTACCAAAGTGGATAACTTCACATTTGCTAACATTATACTCCATCTGCCAGGTCCTCGCTCACTCACTCAACCTATCCAAATCCCTCTGCAGGCTTTCCACACCCTTCACGCAATTTGCTTTTCTACTCATCTTTGTGTCATCAGCAAATTTTGCCACCCTGCACTCAGCCCCTTCCTCCAGATCATCTGTGTAAATGGTAAATAGTTGAGGCCCCAGCACCGAACCCTGGGGCACTCCACTTGTCACCAGATGCCAATCAGAATAGCACCCATTAATACCTACTCTCTGCTTCTTATTAGACAACCAATCCTCTATCCAGTCTAACACCCTACCCCCAACTCCCTGCACCCTAACCTTCTGCAGCAATCTTTTGTGAGACAACTTATCAAACGTCTTTTGGAAATCCAAAAACACCACATCCACCGGTTCCCATCTATTTGCCGCACTAGTCACTTCCTCATAGAACTCCAATAAATTTGTCAAGCACGACTTCCCCTTAACAAATCCGTGCTGCATCTGCTTGATCAAACAGTTCGTATCCAGATGCCTCGTTAATTCTGCTTTGATGATAGATTCAAGCATTTTTCCGACAACAGACATTAAACTAACCGGCCTATAATTTCCTGCCTTCTGTCTGCTACCTTTTTTAAACAGTGGCGTAATATTAGCCGTTTTCCAATCTTCTGGCACTTTCCTGGAGTCCAGCGAATTCCGAAAGATAATTACTAGGGCATCCGCTATCACCTCTGCCATTTGAGAACCCTGGGTTGCATTCCATCCGATCCTGGGGACTCATCTACCCTCAGCCCCATTAGCCTATCTGCCATCATAGTGCTTATTTGTTTAAACCTGATCACGGAAGGAGAAACATGGCAGAATAACTTTTCCTCTCAACTATTAGTTGTTTGCAAAAAGATGTACATTTTACAGGGAGTGTTTTAAACACTGTGGGTGGGACTTTCTGGCTGTGCTTGCCCCAAGGCTGGAAAATCCGTATTGAGGTCAATGGACCTTTGCATTATCCGTGTCCTGGATGCTATGATTCCTGTGGCCACAGAATGGGAAAATTCTCCCCTTTGAGTGTTGTGCCTTCCAAGGATGGACACAAAACAGGTTTTCTGGTAAGTTTCAACTAAAAAAGATTTGTTAAAATTTAACACAATAACCAAAATGTAAACGCAACAAAACTCTCACTGCTCATGTGTTTGAAGGAAACATAGACACTATCTATGAGCAGCGCAGTGACACAGTGGTTAGCACTGCTGCATCACAGTGCCAGGGATCCGGGTTCAATTCCAGCTTCAGGTGACTGTTTGTGTGGAGTTTGCATGTTCTTCCCGTGTCTGTGTGGGTTTCCCCTCCCCCCGATGCTCTGGTTTCTTCCCACATTCCAAAGATGTGCAGGTTTGGTTAATTGGTCATGATAAATTGCCCCTCAGGGAGATTAGCAAAGTAAATACAGGAATTTGGCCTGGAATTTGTTGAGTTTGGCCTGACCTTTGAAGATACTCTGCAAGACAGACTTGTTTGTGGACTTTGAAATGACTGTTGTCGATGCAGGCTCAATGGACCAAATGGCTTCTTTCTGCAATGTAGGATTCTATGATCTTCTATGTTCCATTCAAACACATAGGCACCTAGTGTGTCAAAATTCGCAGATGACACTAAGATGAGTGGCACAACAAAGTGTGCAGATGATGCTGAAAGTCTTCAAAGGGATATAGATAGTCTAAGTGAATGGGTGAGGGTCTGGCAAATAGAGTACAATGTTGGTAGATTGTAAAGGTCATCCATTTTGTTGGAATAACAGCAAAATGGACCATTACTTAAATAATAAAAAATTGCAGCATGCTGCTGCGCGGAGGGTTCTAGGTATCCTTGTACAAGAATCACAAGGAGTTGGTTTGCAAGTGCAACAGGTAATTAAGAATGGGATTTTGTCCTTCATTGCTAGGGAGATGGAGTTTAAAAACAGTGAGGTTATGTTGCAGCTGTATAAGGTTCTACCTGGAGTATTGTGTACAGTTTTGGTCTCATCTGAGAAAAGATATACTGACACTGGAGGGGTGCAGAGGAGATTCACGAGGTTGATTCTGGAATTGAATTCATTGGAATTCAGAAGAATGAAAGGAGATCTGATAGAAACATGTAAGATTGTGAATGGAATATATAAAATAGAAGTAGGGAATTATTTCCACTGGTAGCTAAAACTAGAACCAGGAGGCATGGCCTCAAAATTACAGGGAGCAGATTTAGGACTGAATTGAAGAGGAACTGCTTCACACAAGGGTTGTGAATTTGTGAAATTCCCTGCCCAGTGAAGCAGTTGAGGCTAATTCATTGAATGTTTTTAAGGCAAAGATAGATTAATTTTTGAACAGTAAAGGAATTATTGGTTATGGTAAGCGAACGGGTAAGTGGAGCTAAGTCCATGAAAAGATCAGCCATTATCTCATTGAATGGCGGAATAAGCTTGAAGGGTCAGATGGCCTACTTTTGCCCCTAATTCTTATGTTCTTATGTTCTTAAGACAATAACAGGAAAGGCCAATAAAGCAGATAGAATGATGTGTTTCTAAAATTGACGTGAAGCGTGACGTGAAGTGGGAGGATCCATTCGAAGAAATAAAAGAGAGAGCGACTTGGATCAATGGGATGTTTCAGTTCTTAAAACTCTTTTCTCATTTGAACAGCTATTCATGGCCAATTACATTTGTCTAATTTAGAAAGATTATATAAAAAACAAGTGTAATAATGAAAAAGATTTTATGTGTTGGTTTGGTAAACCCTCTGATCAAATTTATTTTCAACTTTCAGCTGACCTTGGAGCAATCACATATGCACACTGGTTAAATAAATATGGGATATTGGTTGATAAGTAATGCGATTCAATGTACTTCGTATACAAGCTCCAGTGTTACTGTCACTCAACTTATCTGTCCTGGTTGTAATTATCTTTTCACAAAATTTATTTTTTTGAGTAAATTTTCTTTTCATGAGCATATTTTCCATAATATTTACTGTGAGGTTGGATGACAACAAAGTACTTCTTTCTTTTATACAAAGCATATTTAATGATTATTATCTATAAACACTGAGATTTCAATTTCCTTTGTGCAATCATCCAGAAGCAGCAGCCACACTATGTTATCTTTATTGCTAATGTAGTTATTCACATGAATCTTTTTATGATACTACACATTCCTTGTCCCTATACTCTGTTAGAATAACCAATCAAATACACGAGACACAAATGGTTTGTTAAAAATTTTATTTTTGAGCTGTGCATAGGATACAAAATGGTTGCAAAAGAATTTAAGCAGGTTAGGTAAGTGGACAGAATGTGGAAAATTGAATATGTGAAGAATATGTGAAGTTAAATGTGAAGTTTGGTCAGGAAAGTCTAAAAGCAAAATATTGTTTATTTGGTGAGAGTGGGAAATGTTAGGATTCAGAGAGACTTGGCCTTGTTCATGAATCATATAAAATCAACATGCTGGTAGAGGGAGCAATTAGGAAGACAATTAGTGTGTTAGTCTTTACTGCAAGGAGATTTGACCGTAAGAGTAAAAATATTTGACTATAATTTTCTCAGGCCTTACTGAGAACATTCGGGTGTACCTTGCACAGTTTTAGTTTCCTTAGCTAAGGAAAATGCACTTGCCCTAGTGAGAATGAGACAAAGGTTCATTGGATTGATTTCTGGGATCATGGAATTATGCAGTGATGAGAAATTGAGTAGACTAAGCCTACATTTCCTAGCATTTAGAAGAATGAGAGATAATCTTTTTGAATACACGGAATTCTTAAGGGGCTTTACAGAGTAGATGCTGGGAGGCTGTTTCATCTGGTTGGGGTATTAGAACTAGGGCTCATGGAATCAGAATGAGTAGTCAGTATTATAGGACGAAGATGAGGGAAAATGTCTTCACTCAGAGTGTTAGTAACCTTTGGAATTTTCAGCTGGAAAAATTCTCAGTAATGATTTATTTAAGACAGAGGTTGGTGAATTTTTGCTTACTAAAGGTGTTACAACTTCCTTAGAGACCAATAACTTTTAAAAAGAAATTAGGACTTCCTGTTCATAGCTAAAAGGATGACACACAATTTCACATTTTAAGACTTTGGCTGTGATAAAATAATAAAAGCACTTTTGACTAAACATTTTCTTTGTGGGCAGTTTACACTTCAAATACGAAACAGAATATTCCCCTTTATCTTTCATTATAATTAAAACACACAACACATAAACTTTATATTATCCTATCAGTAGCCTTTTAATTCTCCCAGAATCAATCTAAAGTGGTTCTCAGCTCTCAAAAATTTATTGCTGTTCTTTTCCTTTCTCAGCCTAGACATCATTTAATTTCATAACTGTCTCTTGCAGTGAGGTCATTTTCCCCCCACAGATTCTTACTCCAATGAAAGCTAGGTGAATGTTCCATCCTCATTTGAACTCCTCATGATTTAATTCTTTTTAATTCAAACTCAAGCTCTGATCTGCATTCCTGTGTGATGGGTAATAATGCAGACTAACCTTTTATATGGATTTTTATTAATATGTTAGACCCTTCCCCTCTCAAAACTCATTGCATAGCAATATGAATCACATTGTCCAGGTAGAAATGTTGAATAGCTATCCTTGAGATCCCAACTCTCTTGGAAGTAAATAAACAGTTTAAAGGCATAACCGTTTAAAAACCAACATTTTCAACACTATTCAAGGAATTTAGCACACAAGCTTCTGCCTTTTTCTTTAAGTGTAAATGCCTTGCACCTTCCTTCCAACAAAATAACATGTTCACCCTTTGTATCTAATGAACAAACCCAACTATGCTTTCTGGCAGACAAAATTCAGCACAGGTCATGTGTTCCTGTTCAGTTTACCTTCAATTAAAGACACAATCTCAAGGCATGACAATCTTATAAATCTCATAATTGTCACAAGGCAACAAAAGACTATGGGAAAATGTAGTTGAAAAAGATAATTAACTATGGAACAATTCTTTTAGGATGGCAAGGCTGTTCTTTTTTGCTGTCCAAAGAATTGATGGCAAATGCATCCACACCAGGACGGCTGACTTGCAATCATTAACACTCTCACAAACACCAATTTATTGGAAATGGGAACACCCTCCTCAGAGAGGTGTTGGCTAATATGATTGGTTGGGAACTCTCTGCCAGAAACTACAATGGGTAGGACTGGGGCCTCAAATAGTTTCCAGAGCCAAACTCCCAGGAGTCCAAGACTAGGTAAATGTCTCAGGGAAAGGTGGGGAGGTGAGGGTCTGTGGTGGGAGCTCTGGATGAGGTATATGGAAACCTTGGCAGAGAGCTTAGGGTGAGACTTAATGCTTGAATGGTATTTACCTCTGATTTCTTCTGTTCTTACATTTACCTTTTACATTTAATTTACTTCTGAACTGCTTATCATAATTAAACTTTGTTCAATGCTCTTTGAAACCAATTTTTTTTTTTTTTTGTCCAAATATAGTCTAAAGTTGAATTCTATTGTAATAGATTCAGTGGCTGGCTAGCCAGCCAGTCTTGTTATGAAAAAAATGATATTTGGAAATTGAATAATAATCATCACCAAATCATTAATTACTCAATGCAACTTTTATTTCTGTGGATGGCACACTGGGACCCTTGTTCAATTCCAGCCTCGGGTAACTGTTGGTTTGGATTTTGCACATTCTTCCAGTGTGTGCATAGATTTCCTTCAAATTCTCTGGCTTCCTCTCGCAGTCCAAAAGATATGCAAATACGTGGATTGGCCACGCTAACTTGCTGTTAGTGCCCCAAGATGTGTAGATTATTGGGATTATGTGGAGTTATGGAGAATTGGGCCTGCTGCTTTGTTGGAGAGTCAGTACAAGCTCAATAGACTGAATGGCCTCCTTCTGCACTATAGGGATTCTATGCCAAGATTTTGCTACTTTTACCTTAGCAGGCTATTTTTACTGCAGTAGTTAAAGGGATGCTGTTTTGAAAAAAATGTTTTGTCTATTTAGAACAAAAGCTATATTCAAGTAAATTGCTTCAGAACTTTGACATAAAAGAATTATGAAGAAAATGACATGTCATGTTCTGCCTTTGCAAAGCAGTTTTCATGAAAACTGAGTTGCTTTCAATTTTGTTAATCAGATCTGGTTTGTTGCACATTAAACACATTAGGTAATACATATTCGATAATAAGTGATGTTAGTCCTTGAAATTAGTTTGGTGGCCTTTGCATAACAACAAAGTGAGGGTGAGAGATATTTCATAGAGGCATGACTAGAGAATTAGCTGGAAAGCATTAGCTGAGTTTTAAAATGGAGATTTCCTAGTTTATTTGAAAAAAGGCAAATGCTTTGCTAAATCTGTAATGATTGTTTTCACTATTCATCTCTCAAAATGACTTGCTGATCTCCAGCTTGACTGGAAGGCAGCAGAGCAAAACAGGAAAGGAGATATCAGTATGGGTGAAGCTTCTTTGGTTGCTATGATTTCAAATGACTGGTTACAGTATTTACAGGAGTGGAAGCCTGAGACTAAATTGCCTACCCATTATTTTAGAATGAGGCAATGTATGTTGTAGCAATATTCTCCTTGTGTTTTGTCTGTGTGAGTTTCATTCAGGTGCTCCAGCTTCCTCCCACACTCAAGATGTGCAGGTTAGGTGGATTGACCATGGTAAGTTGTCCTTTGTGTCCCAAGATGTGTAGTTAGTAAATTAGCAGGCTAAATATAGGGGATTACAAGGATGGGGCAAGGAGTGAGCCTGGATAAGACACTCTGTCAGAGTGTCATTGTAGGTTCGATGGACCGAATGGCTTTTTGTACTGTAAGGATTCTATGAAATGTAAGAGTAATATGAAAGAGCAAATGCATAATTAACTTATTTAGAAATATTTACAGTAACTTACAATGCAATTTAAAATGATTAATATTTGTATGACCCATTTAACCAGTTATTCTGCTTTTGTTACTCCAGCTCCAAATAAAGCTTGAGAATAGCATTATTTTGAAATATGAATATAAATCAGATAGAAGGAAATGATCAAGCCTCCAATTCTATTAGGCTAGAGATTGCTCCCTTATACTATTCACAATCAAACTCCTTGATTTTACACACATTTTAATTTATTTGCAATAAGTATGCACAATAGCAATTGATTATTCTTACAATGCTGCTTAAAATGTATCATTCAATCTGATGTATAATTGATGCCCAATGACAAGTTTTGATGTCCTATAAAGATAACTGATGATCGCATCTAATATTTGATAAGTGTTTTCTCTAAAATAGTAATAATAATGGATGAACATCTGTACTGACGCAACACCTTAATCAATTCTCATGATAATTTCAAATGTCACAGAAATATCCTAAAATTCTTTGCAGACATGAATGTCTTTGAAGTCCTTTTTTTAAGGTAAAGGGCATACATTTTACTTTGCCACAACTGCAATGAGTCAATAGCAATCATTCAAAGTAGTTTAGTAATGATTATACATTAGTATTATTTACTTTTGTAGTAAAATTAAATACATATAAAGATAAAGTTATGACTTTCACCTCAGGGTAACTGAAGGTCATGAACATCATCTAAAAAAAAAAATTCTTGGTGAGTGGGCACAACCCTGGAAATATTACCCTTGTTCACGGGCCTCAGGTGCAGAATAAAACCTATCCTGCCTTTTACTTCATAAAATAATGCCTCCATATTGTAAGCTGCAGAAAAATTTTAGTACTCAGGGGGGTTAACAGTCTGCTATCAGCTGTCATCTGTACCCTTGAGACTCTTTGACTAATCACTGTTTTCAGCAGTGGGTATATTCACTATCATTAGAATGTGATGTGCACACACATCCTTTTCTTTAAAGAGCTCAAGTCTGAGGAAAGTTCATGGTTCAAAACGTATCCCATTACCTTGTCTGGCAATATATCACTGTTCAATGGTGGGTTCCCTCTGTGGCTGCCGACTTACAGGTCAAGCAAATCCATCATGATTGTTGTTAAGTCATTATTAGCTGATTGCGTATTCCTGGTAGATATTTGTCAGGTCATAACCAACTGATTGTGTGTACCCCACCGTGACCAGCAAAATGGGCTGGTCAGCACTGACGGTGTGAAGAAGTGAATGGTAGTAAGTGAGCCCTATATAGAATCAGTTAAGTTTGAGTTCTAACAACATCAACAAGGCATATATCTCCCACTGTAACAGCAGAGATTGATTCAGAATGATGTCATTGTAGCCACCATTGTTATATAGCTAAATGTGGCAAGCAGTTTGCATGCACTAAGACCTTATACTGCAAAATTACTAACTGATCAATTTTATATTGTATCTGTGAAGGATGTTGGCCATGAACTAGCAGGATTTGTTACTTCTCTTCTAATAATGCCTTGACAAGGTCCAAAAGAATCACTGAAACACACACAACTTCTTGTTTGATGCCTGATGTTAAAGATGGCATCTTTTGTGGTGTCTCTTTTCCTCCATGGCCTCTGTTGTAATGTGCTCACAACTTAGGTAATAGTTGAGAATTTTCTCAGCCTAAGTAATGCACTCAAATTCAGGAGTGACACTTCAAACTATAAAGGTGATGGAAAGCAGGATAAATATATCACCAGTACAGATGCACTGTTGTACATCTTTTGTTGCCTATTCATCATCACTTTGTGGATTTGGATTCTCAGGGTTTGTAGTATAGAGCTCAGCCTAAATTTAAACCAAGTTGGGATGACTCGAAGACCTTTAAAATGGGTAACCAGGGCCCATATTTGGAATTAATGACTCCATTCCTGTTATTTTCCAATTTTACACAGGGCCTCTAAAGGCAGGTATGGTTGGTGATCTACAATTTGCATTCTTGACCTGTTGATTCCATTGCAGGGATAGGCATGTCTGAGTCCTTTGCAACTTTCATGACTCAGGTCTGCTTTTCAATGAGCCATGATTCATTGCATCTCAGGGGATGTGAGAAATAAGTTCAAAAGGTTCTCCAGATAAGGCATAGTCCTCATGTCAGCTATACTAAGCTATGCTCTACGCCTACTCCCTATGCTCTCTCATGCACCCTTGCTAATGTAAGATCCAGCAAACAACCCTTGTGTCCCTTCATCCATCTTGCCAAGCTATGGTACTTCCATGCCCATTCACCCATTATATACTAATATAGAAACAATGAACTCTAATGTGACAGAAGGATGCGTCACAAAAATATTTAAAGACAGATTCATTGGCAACTTCCTGCCTTTTGAAATAAAACATTTTTATTCCAGGACAATAAAAATGTTGATCTCCATATCCTCTGAAGTTTCAATAGCTGAACCTGCAGATACTTGAAGCCTTGTAATCTTCTGTCATAGCAGGTAAGAGCTGCAAATATTGCAAGGGCTACATTGCGAATATCACAAGCCAGTTATTTACTGAAAAGGTCAAGGCTAATGGGATACAAGGAAAGCTAGCTAGATGGATAAGTAACTGGCTTGGTAATAGGAGACAGTAATAGTGGAAGGGTGTTTTTCTAGCTGGAAGTCGGTCACTAGTGGTGTGCTGCAGGGCTCAGTACTGGGACCTCTTCTATTTGTAATATATATATATAAATCTCTTGGAAGAGGGAGTAAGTGGAGTGATCAGAAAGTTTGCAGACAATACAAAAATGGCTGGACTTGTGGATAGTGAGGAGTGTTGTCAGGTGATGCAGCAGGACATAGGCTGGTAGCTTGGGCAGATAGATGGCAGATGGAATTCAATCCTGATAAATGTGAGGTGATGCATTTGGGGAGAAGGAATGTAGGGGGGAGGTATATGATAAAGGGTGGACCTATTAAGAGTATAGAAACATAGAGGGACCTGGGGGTGCAGGTGCATAAGTCCCTGAAAGTAGCAGAGCAGGTGGAGAAGGTTGTGAAGAAAGCATATTGTGCTAGACTTTATAGGAAGGGGTACAGAGTACAAGAGCTGGCCTTTAATGTTGCAGGGTTAGACTTCATTTGGAATACTGCGTCCAGTTCTGGTCGCCTTACTACTGGAAGGATGTGGAGACTCTGGAGAGAGTGCAGAGGAGGTTTACCAGGATGCTGCCTGGTATGGAAGGTCTGAGTTATGAGGAGAGGTTAGGAAAATTGGGACTGTTTTCCTTAGAAAGATGTAGACTTGGAGGATACCTAATAGAAGTGTACAAGATTGAGTATAGATAGTGTAAACAGGGTTAAGCTTTTTCCTAGGATGGACTTAAATAGCATGAGGGGTCATGGGCTTAGGGTGAGGGGGTAAGGTATAATTTAGATGCTAGAGGGAGCTTTTTCACACAGAGGGTGATGGGGGTATGGAAGGTGCTGCCAAGTAAAATGGTGGAGGCAGGCACTCTGGAGTTATTTAAGAGATACTTGCCTGGGCACATGAACAGAATGGGAATGGAGGGATATAGAAAACTGATTTTAAAATGGGATCATAAGCCTTGGGAGTTCCCTGGGAAGTATATAAATTGTCAATGACATTGATGTATTTGTTTTATCCTACAGGTACTTTGGTCCACCTTGTCTAATGGGCATACATGTGATGGATCATGAGAGGGCTGCTCTTGGATTTTGAGTATCCTAGTGCTTCACATAGTTAGTGTACACTTGACCTGGACCAATTGGGCAACACGACAGCTCAGTGACTATTGCTGTGCTGTGCAGATACATGGATTTGGGCCTGTCTGTGGGAGTTTGTGCATTCTCCCCATGCTTGTGTTTTCTCTGGGTGCTCTGGTTTCCTCCCACACCCCAAAGATGTGCTGTTAGGCTGATTGGCAGAACAAATTCTCCCTAAATTGTCTCAAATTTGGTTCTAATGCATAGATCTATAAACATAGACAAGGATGACAGGGATCATAGGTAGAAGTGGGAACATCGAGGCAAGCTCATTGGGCTGAAGGGCCTGTTTCCTGTGGTGTTTTGTTCTTTGTTCTTTTGTTAGGTTAAACTGATACTGGACAGAGGTGTCTCAAACTATAGAAAAAGTCAGGACTTTACAGCCTTTCATAGACCATATGGTTGGAAGAGGGAAATCAGCCAAGTATTTCACTTGTAAATGATATCCAAAATTGCCTGCAGCGAGAGTGTGTACAGATATCAGGTGAGGTTAGGATTGGCTTGAGAACAATGACACAGGTGACCAAACTGGCTATCAACATTAACTGCTTAGGTAAATAGAGAATTACTAGCTTGGAGGAGATGCTGAAAGATCACTATTTGGGAACTGTTTTCCAATAAAAGTTGCTGCCTTCAGGACAGAAGTAATAACAGCAGAGCTAATGGAGAAAATTGCTCAGGTAAATTTGTGAAAGGGGGAAATGCCACACTTTGCAATGGAACATTGTCTGTACATCAGGGATTTTCAAGTGGCTATTGTGGCAAACTTTTCCTGTAAGAACTTTGGTGCTACAGTGAGCGATGTGCTGTGTTCACATGCCATGTCAAGAATGCTGAAGTCAAAAACAGACACGATTTCATGGCTTAATGCTTCTCTCAGTAATATCAATGTGGCTGCAGTAGGATAACCTAGTTCAGCTGCCTTGGCTCAAATGATTCAATTAGGCTAGCTGTCCCTATTTGTCACAGCTCAACTCGTTTTAAAATTACCTTGTAGAAGCAATACATGTTTCAGCATAAAACCTAAGAGTGCAAATACATTATAAAAGGGACCTTAAAAAGGAAACGGAGATACATCTGGCATAGTATTTCTGCAGTCTTTGATTTTATCTCAAAATGTGAAATTAAGCTGATTCAATGACAAGAATTTATACATGCAGGAAAATCACTCTGAAAGAGATGTTTGCATAAATCTGTTTCACAGACCTAAAGAAATGATATCTTTTAAATTCACCTCAGTGTCATCACAAAACTCAAACAACTTTGAGAAATGCAAGCTGTTAAATCTGAGAGAATTGGGTTATCTCCTTTTACAGCAATGCAAAGCTTCTATACCAGTTGGCAAAGCAATTTACAGTGGTAAATTATGGCACTAACACATGGTATCATAATAATGGGAAGAAGGTTTTGTGGACAGGAAGTACACCACACCCAAGATTTTTAATAACAAAGATATATGTTTTTGAGGCAGGCAAGAAAGGTTACTTTTTCAGCATTTGAATATAAAATCAACAAACTCTTAAGGATTCAACATTGAGTTTAGCAACTTTAGACTTGATCTTTCACTTCCATCTTAACACCTTTTATTTTAATACCCCATACATGTTTTTATCTCAATGCAAAAAAACTCCTTTATCCTCTTTCACTCCTGGTAATCCATTTCTTGATCTTAAGATTGTTATACTTGCCATCTTTTCCAGCTACTATATGATCTCTAACAGATTGCCCAAGCTCACAGTTCCAATGAAGAACAAAACAGACTTGAAATGGTTTCTTTCCTATAGATGCTACCAGACCTGCTAAGTTTTTTTTATACTCTGCTTGTAACAAGCTCTTAAATGTTGAAATATGTCAAGACTTTTTAATCTTACTATTTTTTTGGTAACACTCAATCTTTCTTTCCACTTTTGGCATCAGGCAGGTCTAGCATGAAGGATAATGATATGCTTGTGCACACACCATATAGATTAGTATATTTTTAAAAGTTCACATGCTTCAATGTTTGCATGTGCATATATTTACTCGTTTTATGTTACAGTCCAAAAGCTCTGTTTAAAATGCCAAAATATGAAATTGCAAATAAGTATCAGGATGTACAAACTAGTCTGGGCATGTGTAGCCGAATGCCTGAGGCATACATCAGTTATTCCACATGGAAACTCAGCCGTCAAGGTGCATGAGTGAATTTGTGGTCATCACATTGATTGGTTACACTTGAATGTTTGCAATGGATGAAAGGGAATAGAAAGTAGAACTTATTAAAATGAAGCAGCATATTTTAGGTTACATCATGTATTAACTCTTTGTGTCATTTTATAAGGATTTAACACAACTGGGAAATACTCTGATTAGTCAAAGTATCAAACAGCGATTGGCCTCCCACAATGTTTTGGCATTTCCACTAGAACTCTGACATAATTCCTGATCTCTGGGGGTTGAATATGACTGCAGCAGTAATGCAGAATG
This sequence comes from Sphyrna mokarran, assembly GCA_024679065.1. Classification (NCBI taxonomy): domain Eukaryota; kingdom Metazoa; phylum Chordata; class Chondrichthyes; order Carcharhiniformes; family Carcharhinidae; genus Sphyrna; species Sphyrna mokarran. Next base: position 68,466,649 of record JAGIQG010000007.1, on the reverse strand, counting down.
TAAAAGAGCAGTGGGCAGTTTGTAAAACTGGCTCTGATATGCCCTTGGCCAATTTATTCTCCCACCAAAGTCAAGTTTCACCAACTGGATGAAATTTGGTGCTTTTGCTGATGGCAAACTTGGAGCTGAGAAAGGCACGTAATCAAATAGGTTGATGAGTTGCCTGAACTCCTTTGTCTTTCTACCTCCACCTGAATTAAGTTCCTGGTCAGAGAGCCAATGGTTAACTGGCCTGCCTCATGGTCAGTTGAGGCCAATTGATCATCAATTCTGATGATCACTACAGGGATGAACCCAACTGAGAACAGGCCTGTTGACATGCAGTGTGTATAATTGGTGAAACTGCGAGAGCCTGCTTATCTCTGGTGGGCTAATCCTTGATTTAAAGGCACATACTCAGTATCTGTTTTAAGGTCCTGGACATTAGGAAGTAGTTGGATGGGATGGGGGGGGTGGTGTGCAGGGGGCTGCTGAGAATTAGCCTCTTCCCCTCCAAGTTAAAATGTTCAGATTTAAATTTCATAGTATAGAAGTTAAATTGTTCAAATTAAAGTTTATTGCCTTCTCTGTACAGCAATGGAAAATGTTTATCAGCTTACAGACCTTAGTGTAAAAAGGCTAATCTTCATCTGTGTAGGCCCTATAACATTCTGTTTTCCAGCCTTCACCAGAGGGTGAGCAAGACCAGAGTTTTCCATAATAAATACCAAAGGCGAGATATGGGGATATGCTGTGCAAATGAAGGACTGATGTACAGATGCCAGCATTGGATTGGGGTGGTAAGAACTCAGTAAGAATTTAGCAACACCAATTTATAATCCAACCGATTTATTTGATAGTAAAAAAGCGAGCTTTCGACTCTTGTCTTCTTCAGGCAAATGCAGTGTTCTGGTCTGCAATAGCACACATCAGCACAGACAGTCAGATTGCTGATTAGAATGCGAATCCTTACATCTAACCTGCTATTGAAGTGTTAAAGTGGCGAACAATGTGTGTGAAGGGAATCCTGAACATTGTTGGAGAATTGTGTATTTTCTCCAGACAGCACAGTAAGTGAGGTTTTTTGCTAACCCAGGCAAGTTACGGGGGTTACAGATAGTGTGTCATGAAGCCAAGATCCCTGTTAAGACCGTCCTCGTGTGCGGAGCTTGGCTATCAGTCTCTGCTCAGCGACTCTGCGCTGTCGTGTATCACGAAAGCCCCCTTGAAGAACATTTACCCGCAGGTCGGAGGCCGAATGCCCATGACTGCTGAAGTGTTCGCCCACAGGAAGGGAACTGTTTTGCCTGGTGATTGTTGAGCGATGCTCATTCATCCGCTGTCGTAGTGTCTGCATGGTCTCCCCAATATACCATGCTTCGGGACATCCTTTCTTGCAACGTATTAGGTAGACAACGTTGGCAGAGTTGCAAGTGTACGTACCGTGTACCTGGTGAATGGTTTAGCAGAAAGCAGTTTTTCATTGAATAAGAGAATGAAAGGCCAGGATTTGTTTGGTGAATATGTATGCAAATGAAGGATAGAAAAATTGCTTATTTCTGATTTGTTGTAATTGACTATAATTGCCAAGTTGTTTGTAACTTCAGAAACATTTGCAAGACAACGGCAAGGTGGTTAGTCTCCTTGTGCATAAGTCATTAAAGGCCTCATATCTCATCATACAGGATGTCTACCATTGTTTGTACCCAACTCAACTAAGTGCCTAATGTTGCTAGTACCCAGAATCTCTGACAGCCCTTGTTTCTGATCCCTATGCCCCCCTCTCTCCATGACTACTGATCTGCAAACACTACCTCTGAACTCCAAATGACTTCTTGTAGCCTGGGTTGCCTCACAATCTGGGGCTCTAGTGCCTGCCCTTCTGGCAGCAGCCAGTGCCTCCTAAGTGGTGCTGCTGAGAGTAAGAGCTATTGGCCTCAATTGGTGAGTCATCCTCATTCTGCAGGACTTCGGCCTAGGGATCTTGATTCCAGGGGCCTCATCACTGCTAAATGGTTTGTGGTTCGATGAACATTCCAAAAAGGGGCAACATGTGTCTCTCTCTGGCTCTCTAGTCTCCCACTGCCTAATATGATTCCATCTCCTATGTCTTTTATTTCAAATAAACCACATTAATCATCTGATCTTGATATGTAACTCTTCAAATGTATACTGGATAAATAAGTCTTATTTATGGAATCCTGATCTGTAAAATATACTTCCTTTTTCTAGAATCCTTCAGTATTTGATCGAGAGGATCTTGAGGGATTTAGAATGTTTTGCTGAGACTCATTGGATTAATTTTAATAAATCATAGACTCACAGATTTCTTAGAGAAAAGGAGGCTAGTCAGCTCATGTCAGTGCTTGCTCTCCAAATGAGAATGAACCTAGTGCCATCCCTTTGCCTTCTCTCTGATCCTACACTTCAGATGGTAATCAATTCCCTTTTGAAAGTTTCAGTTGAACCTGCCTCCAGCGCACACTCTGCCAGTGCATTCCAGATTTTAACCATTCATTGGGCTGAATGTTCCTGTCCTGCCTGCCATGCTGGGACAGGACTATGCAAAAGTCTGTCAACCTCAGGCGGGATTTTCTGGTGTTGGGGTGAGCATAGCTGGAAGATTCCATCCATTTGTAAAAACATTTCTCCTCATGTCGTCATCGCTTCTTTTGCCAATTATCTTACATCTGTTCCCTCTTTGTTCATCTTTGCACCAATGGGAACAACTTATCCTTCATCTACCCTGTCCAGACCCCTCATGACTTTGAATACATTTATCATGTCTTCTCAACTTGCTCTTTTCCAAGGAAAATAGTCCCAACCTTTCAATCTATGTATCTGTCTGGAACCATTCTCATGAGGTGTCCAGAACTAGCTGACAGACTGCATTGAGGCTGAACCAACATTTTGAACAACTATGGCATAACTTCCTTGCTCTTGTACTCAATGCCTATAGTAAAGCCCTGGATATTGTATGTCTTACTAATCCTTTTCTCAAACTGTCCTGCCACTTTCAATTATTTATTTACATATATACCCAGATCCCTGTACTCCTGCACACACTTTAGAATTGTAACTTTTATATTTCCTCTCTGTTCTTATCAAAATGAATCAGTTCACATTTTCCTACATTGAATTTCATTTGCCAATTTTCCATCCATTCCACCAACTTGCTTGAGCTCTTTTGGAGTTTTGTATTGTTCTCCTCAGTTCACAACACTTCCAGATTTTGAATCATATGCAGATTTAAAATTGTGCCCTGCACAGCAAAATCTGGGTTATTAATATATAACAAGAGAAATAGGGGCCTCAACATGGCTTCTGGAAAAGTCCATCAGAAATCATCCTTAATTAATCACTCTCACTGTTTCTTGTCCCTCAGCTAATTTTGTTATATGTTGCTACTGTCCATTTTATTCTGAGCTGTAACTTGGCTCAGTGTGCAGTTTGGCACAATAGACTATCAAATGCCTTTTTGGAAATCCATATAAACCAGGTCAACAGCATTACCCTCATTAACCCTTTCTGTTATTACAAAAATGATTGTCTAACTTTCCATTACAGTTGTGAGCCTACAAATCTGGGAGTGAATTCAATATCATCTCTAGTGTGCATTGAACCATATTATTATCCTGGCTCAATCATTGCTAAGTCCTATATTAGATCAATGGATCATTTGCTTGTCTGTTGAAGTCTCTGCCCCACCTGCAATGAATCCTGTGGCAGATGGGACTGGAAGCCTCCGGCCATTATGTTTGAGCTCATTGTCAGGCTGCCCAGTGTGCCAGCATTTCCCGGTGTCTGACTTCCTTGTTGACCCAGGCCCTCAAAGTTTGAATCCGAGTCTTCTGTAACAGCTAATAAGTACATGTTCTCCCTCATATGAGCTGATATCCTTTTCTCTAGTTCCTGCACGCTTCTGACAATAATTCACAATATGAATATCACACCCCCCAACCTACACTCTAAACAAAAAAACTGGATGCTGGAAATCCAAAACAAAAAGCAGCAAATTTATCCAGTTACTCCAAACTGAATCCTGATGAAGGATCATTGACCTGAAACGTCAACTCTATTTCTCTCTCTATGGGTGCTGCCAGGCCTGCTGAGTCTTTCCAGCATTGTCTGATTATACCTGCCGAAGTATGTGTGGTGCCAGTCTCAAGAGTTCTTGCTTACCAGAGTTAATTCACATCCTCAGGAAGATTGGTTTCCTCTTATGTAGTGACATCCTATTATGTTTATGAATGTGGTTAAACTTATAGACAAGGATGGCTAATGTAAGTAATGGTGGAAGCTATTTCCACTTCAATGTGACAGTTTTTGATGCCCATTTAAAGGCATTTCAGAGATATAAGAAGTGTAACACAAGTCTCAGTAAGGAGAAATGTAGAGAAAATGCTGGAATAATCACTTAAACTGAATTCTTCTGGTAGCTTCATGTCCCTGCTGAGTCTGAAATTTAGGTGATAATTGCATCCATTCAGAAACCCGTATAAATGTGGGAAACTTACATTCTCTAATCTCCTCCAATGGGGTAGAGCTAGGGGAGTTTTGGTGCAATTAATTGAGGAATCTGCACACAGCAAAGCAGTTGTATATGGAAAAAAAAACACAATTCAGCTTTTATGCAATAACTAATCTGAAGCTTTCCAGGAAATTTTGAGCAAATACAGACTGATAAGATAAAAACTGCATCTGTGAACTGACTGTTCCAAGTAAATCACTTCAAGGTACTAATTCCTTGGTGACAAATTATTCCATGGCCTTCACCCTAATCTTTCCAGTCACCTCAAGCCAAACATTCCTCACACTTCCTTCCCTCAGAAGGTGAGTTGCCCTCCACTCCTCACCATTAGCTGACATTGTTTTGTTCTGGAGGCAGCCAGAGGTACAATGACTAAAACAATGAAAAGTACAGCACAGGAATAGGTATTTTGGTCACAATGTACTAACTAAACAAAATATCAGTCCGTATTCCTCTCTTTCCTCCCTGTTCACTTGCCCAATCAAATGCCTCAATGTTGCTAATGTGCCTACTGCCATCTCCTCCTCTGGCAGTGTGTTCCAGGCACCCACCACTCTCTGGAAAACTTTCCCCTTAACCTTCCCCCTCTCCTCTTGAACCTGTACCCCCTGTAATTGACACTTCCATGTCCTGCTCCTTCACTCTTTTTGCCTTTATTACCCTTTTGTCGTCTTTCAAAAGCTTTCTCATGAATTGTATGATTGCACTCTTTCTCTCTTTACAGATGGGATTCTCTGCCCCTCCTGTGGCTTTTTTCCAGGAGGGGAGACAGCTTGTCATTGGGTGCTGGTGGGATCTTGTGGACCTGTCAATGTCTATGGCATTTTGTGTGACTGGCCTGGGATGAGTAGAACACAGCTGGGAACCCGCCATGGGAAGAGGTGGAAAATTTTGCCTCCTTTTCCTTTCCATTTCTCACTTTTTTGCTTCTTGTTAAACAGCCTGTTCAGATGTCATCTGATGGGGTAAAGAGCACCAGAAAAATATTGTTGTTGAATCTCAACAGTTTCTAATCGGCACAGATCCATGGCATTAAACTAATCATTTGGCACTAATTGCTACAAAGCTGGTGGTCTTACCCTTAAAAGCCACAAATATGGATGATGAGAGAGATGGAAATGTTATGCAGGTGCAATATTGAGTGCTGTTCCAGGGATATAGTGCTGGCAATGGTACGGTCTGTACAAAGTGAAAAGCTTCCATTCTCCTTATGCAAGGGAACTGTCAGCAGGACAATCTGAAACAGTCTAATATTTTTGAAACAGTCTTCAGCATCACATACTAATGTTGCCATGCTTGAGTTCCAGAGTTTTGCTGGAATATGAAATATCACTTTGCAGAAATTAGTAATATTGGAGATAAATGACCACATTTTATGAACTAACAGACATTGCAAAAAAAAAAACCCCTGTGCCACCCTGCAGGGCTCTGGTATTGGAGCCAGAATCCTAACCTCACAAGAGCACCTTCTGCTGCATCACACCACATTGTAATTCACTGCACTTTCCAGCTGGACCTGTTAGATTTGAGACAGCCAAATAAGGAACTGTTCAGAGCCATGGAATAACGGCCACTGGGAGCCAGGCTAGTTACTAAGCTAGCAAGCTGAATAGTCAACCACTCAGAGTCTGAGAAATAAAATGCATTAACCATTATTTTGCAGCAAACAGTACAGCATTTTCAAAGAGTCAGTAGGCAAAGATCAGCTAACAAAGATACAATCAGTCAAATCATGGGTGCTGCTGCTCCATAGAATCCATCCAGTGCAGGAGGAGGCCATTTGGCCCATTGAGTCTGCACTGACCACAATTCCATTCAGGCTCTATCCTTATTATCCCATGTATTTACCCTGCTAATCCCTTCTGACACTAATGGGCAATTTATCATAGCCAATCAACCTAACCCCACTCATCTTTGGACTGTGGAAGGAAAGCAGAGCACCTGGAAGAAACCCATTCAGGCACAGGGAGAATGTGCAAATTCCATACAGTCACCTGAGGCTGGAATATAATGGGTTTCTGGTGCTGTGAGGCAGCAGTGCTAACCCCTGTACCACTATGCTGTCCCTAATTGCTCTCTCTCCTCCCCCCGCCTTTCCTGTTCAACCCTTTTTTATATAGAAATGTTGGGAATTTTCCTGATAGTTCTCCTGAATTGTCACTGCCCTCATGAGTGAACCTGGTTTTCTGCTGATCTTCTGCAGTGATTGTGACAGAAACTGGCAGGAAATTCCTGGAGATATATAGTCAACTTGCACTTTGAGATTAAAAATAGAAACACTAATGCTGGGAATAAGAGATAAAAATGAAAATTGCTGCCCTGGTGAACAGTTATGCCCACAATATGAACATATTCTTTGTTCTCAGGTGCTGACTGACAAGAGTGGAACAGGAACACAGGAGCATTGGGACATAACTGAGCCACTTAGTCCCTTCAGCCTGTTTAAAAACTTCAATCAAATCACCTTAACCATTTAAATTCCAGGAAATGCAGCTTTTGTTTATGTAACCTTTCCATGTAATTTAACACTTGTCGTTCAAGTATCATTCTGATAACACTCTTCTGCAATCCTTTCCAGGCCAATATACGCTTCCACTGAACTGAATACAGTATTCCAGGTGTGCTCTGTACTACCTTGGCATATAGTCAGGAAAATGGGATGAGGAGAAAAATTATAATTGCCTGGCGTTCCTGGAAAAGAACTTTCAGAGAGCATCTGAGGAACTCAAGTGCAGGATCTGAAATGAAGGGGTGGGGCCTGTTTTATGGGTGGTGTTGTGTTCAGAAAGAGACAATGAGATCTGGGGTTATTTTGCTTTTGAGTATTTCAGTTCAAAAATTCCTGATCTTTTTGATCATGGAATTGTTTGTGACCTAGTTCAGCATAGGTAAAACAGCCATAGTTCCAAATGATGGGGATTTAACCTGAGGGTCACCATTGCCTCAGCTGAGAGGCAAAGTTGAGAAGATAGAACCTTCATGGATATCTGCACCTGGTACAAGAATCGAACCCAGGCTATTGGTGGTGCTCTGCTTCACTAACCAGCTATCCAGCCAACCAAGCTAAACCAACCCCCTTATTAAGCATATCTCATTGTGGTGTGGTAGTGTACTCAGCCCTATGTGCACCATATCTTACGTAGAAACAGAAAATAGAAACAGTAGGCCATTTGGCCCTTTTGAGTCTGCTCTATCATTCATTATGATGATCAAATTCAATATCCTGATCCCATCTTCCCCACCCCCATATCCCCTCATCCTTTTAGCCCTAATTCCATCTTGAAATCACACAATGCTTTCACCTCAACTACATTCTGGGGTAGTGAATTTCACACATTCCACACTCTCTGGGTAAAAACATTTCTCCTCAACTCAGTCCTGAAAGGTTTACCCCTTATCGCCAAACTATGATCCCTTGATCTGGACTCCACCCACCTTGAATGTCATTTCTGAATCTATCATGTATAATCCTGTTAGAATTTTATAAGATTCTATGAGATCCCACTTCACTCTTCTAAACTCCAATGAATATAATCCTAGCCAACTTAATCTCTCCTCATGTGGCAGACCTGCCATCCCAGGAATCAGCCTGGTAAACCTTTGCTGTAATCCCTCAATAGTAAGGACATCCTTCCTCAGATAAGGACACCAATTTCGTACAATACTCCAAGTTGGCCTCCCCAACGTCCTTTATAAATGCTGTAAAACACCCCCATTCTTTATATGCAAATTCTCTCGTTATGAAGGCCAACATAACATTTGTCGTCTTTACTGCCCCTTGTACCTGTCACTGATGCACAATGACACCAAGGTCTCACTGAGTATCCACTTTCCTCAATTTACACCCATTCAAATAATATTATACCTCCCTATTTTTGCTATGAAACCTTCCTTCCTTATTTTATTTATCCTTGCAGCACACATTCCCCAAGTCTTTATTCAATATATTTTAAGTGATTATAGTTTACCTTGCGTCTTACATTGTTATAGTCATTTATTTACATTGTTAGTACTACATTATCAGTACCCTACCTCCCCTTGTGTCCTTGAATTCAAAGGTTCTGGTAGAATAAACCTTCCATATCTAATTTATATGACTGTCAAAAGAATGGCAAACCCTGTTGATGCTGGCTCTTCCAATAGGAATTTGGAGGTTATTCTGACATCTGGGAATTTTCTTATTCCTTTCTTTCATTCTTCCATGTTGAACAACATGTGGTTAGTTTGGCTGGTGTACTGGTCATTGATTGCTGGCCTAACTCATTTCTTGTGGGTGGATAAACATTGTATTCATCTTTGTCATTTCTTTGGTTTCTTTTACCTTTCATGTAGGTTGTGGTGCAGTCCTCTGTGTTTACAATGAGGTTTAATGGTACACCCCAAGTTTCACTGTTAGCAATGGGTGGCTGCAGTTCCGGTATCTTAATTGGCTTTGCCATGCTGGCTGGTAGTTGCAACATACATTCAGTGGTTTCAGTATTGATCTGTGATACCATCATCGGAGCTAGAGGATGAGGCTCATTGGACTGCTGGTCACTCTCTATATCTGACACTGGATGTATCATGGCTATCTCCTGGGATGGTCTGACCATTGTAGATTTTCAGGCACCTGTAACAAGAATGGACAAACCTACAAAGTAAGAAGATAGTTTGGAGCTCAAATCCCAGTCAGGATACTCTTTCTTGTTTGAGTACGTACAAAGTAGCACTTCCGTTTGATTAATCATAAGTGGTTGTCTTGACATCTTCTGCCATTTTGTGGAGATCTAGGGCTACACCAACATCTCTCTCCAAGAGAGAGAAAAGATGGCTACAAAGGCATACATCAGCTTGAAGATTTGGTTGCCAGGATACTTTTGTGACTCCAGAATCCTGTCTACAGCTGGAACACAGATTGCTGTGGCCAGGGAGTTCTGAGTTTGTTGCTTGAAGCCAGGGGTCTATAAGCCACGGTTCTTTGCCTGACAGGATTGTGATGCTTGCTCTTGTGTCTAATTTAAAATTTGTTAAATGACCATTAACTGAAATCCAAAATGAGGATCTAAGGGTTTTGACCTCGTGCAAGAAGCACAGCTGTGTCTTTTGGGCTTGCAATCTTTGTTTGGGTCTTCTGTGTATTTCAGAATTTTTTTGCCCTGTAGAGTTGCAGTAGCGTCCAAACCTATTGCACAAGAGTCTTGGACTGAAATTGTAGGAAGTTGATCTACACATGGGCACATTTTGCTCCACAGCATTGACATTGTCAAACTACTGGCTGATTTGTATATTGCTTTCCTTGGCCTGGAGTATCCTTGTGTCTTTGTTATCTAACTAGCTGAATTGTGGTTTGCTCTCTGCACAACGCTTTACATTTTCCCATTAAATGTGCTGCTCTGACTGCCTAATTCTCTGGATTTTCTTTTCTAGGTTGGATCTTCCTTTTGCTTGCATCAGGTTAGAGAATGCATCACCTGCTACTCCTCCAACCATTATTCTGTCTTTGATAAATTCAGATTTTAAATCTCCATATTCACAAACTTCTGCCATTCTGTACAAATCATTGATCAATGAATATATCAGTTCTTCTATCTGTTGTTTAGTGTTTTCAAGTATTTTACTGCTTTATAGATTAAAATAAATGTTGAATGATTTGATTACACCTTCAGATTTAGCAGATGATTCACTGATTCCCTGTCCTGCAATAATGTCATCTGCAATTGGGCCTACTGTGTAAAGCAGTTTGTTAACCTGCTCTGTTTCTGACATTTTTGTTTAATCCCAAAGTGGTCCTGTATCTTTGGAAAGTTTTCCTCAAGTCCATGACAGTGTGATTGATCTGGGCCTTGGATTAGTCCAAAATTATTTTAGAGTGGAATTCTGATCAATTGCAACATTTTTAAAAGGGTAGGTTCTGTTTTAGGAGCTTTCTGAATTGCAAATGGTGTCACATTCACTTGGAGACAATGCAGTTTCCTGCACTTTGCAGTTTGGTGGGCTTTGCTACAATGATGAACATGTGCAGCTTGAAGAAATATTCAGCAATGGCTGCCTAGTTCTTTTGCTCAGCGATTTACTTCAAAATCACAAAGTTGTTAAATCCTGGATTTTGCTTTCTCACTACAAAGTTTAGAAATTGTGTTTCTCTCAGATTATTTTTTAAAAAAACTTCTGCTTTTGGATGAGCTAGGATGTTGACTCAGGGATTTGAGTTTTAGCATTGTTTATCCAAACTGCACTTCTAACTCTGAATTATTTAAAGATTTCTCAGGAATTGTAGCCTGGAGTTTTAAAAGATTGAGTTCACTCCTGCCAGATCTATTGAATCTGAATTCTGGGAATCAGATTCAGTTGAATCTTCTTTTGCAGTAAGAAATTTCAAATTTCTGTCCTCAGCTTCTAAGCTTCTCTTTGGAACATTTCCTTATGAGTTTTCCTTTGTGCCACTGCTTTTGGAGCTTCTCAGGTTAGGATGCTTCATTTTCTTTTTCAGTCTCCTGGAATTTTAATTTTTCTGTATTTTCTGTGAAGTTTTGTTATTTCACAAGCTGCCATCACATTGTAGGGTACTGGTTACAGATTGGTAGGTCTGGAGGAGACTTCATACATCAGTTAACTGGAAGAGTTTATTGGCTCTTAGAACTACTTAAATATATAGTAAACAGTAAAAGCTTGGAGTAGTTTCTATGCTTGCTAGTACACAGCTATGTCAACCCTAATCTGCCAGAGGGTCATGTGCTCTCTTACAGCATTGTGTGGATGGTACAATACTCAGTCTCCCATTCTATCTGATATGTGCCAAATCCTTGCACTATAATTCCAATCAGAGATAAGATGCCTAACTAATCTAGGAGATAGATATCTATCACTACCCCAAGGATAATGTCTATGGATTTTTTGGAAAAGTACATTTATGCCTAAAGGATTTTTTACAATGTTTCCATGCTGTAAAATGTTATCTTTAAAAAATCTAGAGTACATGGGGATTAGCAATAATAAACAGATTTTAAAAAAATGCAATCAATTTTCAAAATATGGCATTGATATTGCATGAATAGATGTTCTCTGATCATTCCGAGTTCAAACAGTGTGCTGTAGGTTAACATAATTCACATTGCATCTCATTCTAGTCTAAAACAGAGGTGGATGCCATTCCTAGAATTTGTGTTGTTTAGATCTGCCTCCTGCTTCTTTCATATGTAATCTAGAGTATACATGATTGTTAGCTGGCAGAAGCAAGCATGCACATTTAAAGTGAATTAAATGCGGCCAAAAGGAAAACATCACAATGTGATAATTGCTACAACAGCCAAGAAGCTGAAATTTTGTTGCATGATTTACTTATTTATAGCAGAAACAGTGGCAGAAATCTGAAATAATTTTTAAAAGACATAACTGATAATGTATACTTAAAAATGCTTTGGAAGAAAATTTCACATTGTATTTTTTGTTTGCAAGCTTCAAATGGAAGTTATTTTTTCCATCCTCTGTGACACAACATTGAAATTTTTAAGAGGGACACTTCATTTGAACGATCATTCCCTATTATCCATTTCTGTGCAGCTTACTGGTTATTTATCCAGGAAACATAGATGGCAGAGCAAACTGTATGGCCAGCTTTTTGACAGTTTATTGAATTTAGTTTGTTTTAATTTCATCTTGCGATAAAGTAAAGCAATGAGAAGGTTTTGCTTCCACAGGTAACCCAGTAGCAGCAAAACTATCTGCATAATGCAGTGTTCACCATGCCAAAACAAAATTTGGATCTTGTCCAGCACTTCATTGGAAAGTAATGGTTTTCACTGAACTGAGTTATGACCAGCTGTTTATAGACAGTCTGTGACATACTGATAGAGCATAACACCGTATGTTGCTTTCCAAATCAAATGATACGAGAAGTGTGACAGAGTGGAGAAACATCTGTCATTAGCAATTTTCGGCATGCATCAGTAATTTTGAACAAAATATGGGTAATGAAGTTACCGCAGGAAACTTCAAATAGTACTGTCAGTAAAACAAGCCTATAAACTGCTAATTCAAGTAATAGCCTGCAAATGAATTCATTTAGTGTGAGAACGAAACAAATAAACTCAAGCTATTTGCTTATGAATATGCTCTGATTTGGTGATCACAAATATTGATGTTAACCAAACAATAGATGAAAGGATTCAGTGTTGTTTCTAGGTTTTAGACTGTGACCTTGTTGTTTTGGGTTGTGCTTCCCTGAGGCACCACACTGTATGTGCATACAACAGTGATTGGCAATCCCAAGTTGTAAATGAGTTAATGCAAATCAACAAGAATCAGTTTCTTTATTTTATTGAGTGTGCAGTTCCTGTCTCTCTCTGTATTGTTTTTTTTCCCCATATTAAATAAAAGCATTTTAAGTGTGCAACTAAGTCAATCTATTAATATTATTAGGTAATTCCTAGTCAGGACAAGCGTAAAGCGCACTCTGATAAGGAGCAATATGAGAGCAGAATAAAACTTCACTTAGCCCCAATACTCAAATGAGTTTCTGCCACCCCCCCCCCCCCCCCCCCCCCCCCCCCCCAAATCTCCACTCTACTAAAAGGATATTTCCCATACCAGCTGTCCTGTGACCATTCTGTGTGTGAGATTGACAATTAGTGGCAGCTTTTGCGCTATGGGCTCATGCCCAATGGGAGATGGCTTGAGACTGCTGAAACTTAGTTTATAAAATGAGGGAAAAATTCATTCCTTCAGTTCATACTGGACTTAAGCCCAATTCCCAAAGGTTAAAAACTAGTGTCTTACTCACTGTAATAACCAATTGCCCTATATATGGTGTCCTTGATAAGTCATACAAAGATTGTGGCATATGTAAAAAGTGATTTCTAGAGGAGGGTGGATTTTGTAAATGGTACTCAACCTGCTGATCGTTACAATGCCACTTCCACTCCAAGAGTTAAGAAAAATATTTTTGTCTTGTAGACCATGTGTATTGAGAAATGAGTGATAAGATCTTCATCTTTCTAATATTACCTTGTTGCAGAACTCCATTTTCCAAATTTACAAAAACAATACATATTTTGAAAATTGAATACTTATGAGACTTCATGTCAGATTGCCCCTCAGTGTCAGGGGGGCTAGCAGGGTAGATACATGGGGTTAGGGGGATAGGGCCTAGGTGGGGATTGTTGTCAGTACAGATGGGCCGAACAGCCTGCTTCTACATAGAGATTCTGTGATTCTATAAAAATGTTCATTAAGTAACCAGATGTGGAACAATAAGCAAAATATTTTGCACAACAAAACACATAATATAGCAGGAAATGCTTGAACTGTCATTTGGATCCTTGAAGCAGCCTACCTCCCTAGTGGGTTGAGAATGGCTTCAGGAGGATTTTGTTGGGTCCTCAGTGCACATCCTTAAGTTTTCAATGTCTAATAAACTAAATGTCCCACTATTTGAGTTTGTTTGTTTTTGCACCTTTTTACCAAATGATGGGTATTAATTTATGAACAAATATTTCTATATCCAACAGGATAGAATTACTCAAATCAACAATACTGAATATTATGACAAAAAGAATAAAAATGAACAATTTGACAAGCAGAACAACACAAGAATATTGGAATAAGGCCTTAAGCCTGTTCTGCTGTTCATTTAGATCATGGTTGATGTACCTCAATTCTACTAACCTGCCTTTGTAATATATCTCATCATACCCTTGCCTATCAAAAACTGACCTTAGTCTTTAAAGTTTCAACTGGCACAGCATTTTGGAGGAGCAAGTTTTAGATTTCTACAATATCTTTTGTGATGAAGTTTTTTTCTGATTTCAAACCTTAATGGCTGAGTTCTCATTTTGAGATTATGCCCTCTTATTACAGATTCTCCTATCAAGAATTGGTTTTTCTGCACCTTTCCTATCAAAACTATTCATCATTTAAATATTCCTTAACCTTCTAAGCTTAAAGTAATACAAACATATTTATGCAACTAAGCCTTACAATTTGTTCCTTTCATAACCCTGAAAATATTGCAGTGAATCTATGCTGTGTCCCCTCCAGTGCCATTATGTCTTTCCTGAGGTTTGTTGCCCAAAACTAAACCCAATACTTCAAATGAATGTAATGAAGGGGTGGGATTTACTGGCCCTGCTTGCTGCTGGGAGTGTCCAGTCTCTCAAAATCATCAGGCTTTTGGCTAGGCTGTCAAGTCTTCTGCGATGGGTCCTGCCATGACAGGAGTGGGAAGTGCCAGCCTCAGACTCTAAACGAGTTAAGTATGTTCCCTCATTTCTGAATTTCAGTCCCTTAAGATGAAGAGCAACATTCTATTAGCCTTTTTGTACATTGTACACAAAGCTAGTGGCAAAGATAAAAGGGCTGGAATTTTACCACCCCACCTGCCACAGGAATCAGAGATGGCGAGGGACAAACAATGGAAACGTCAGTTGACCTCAAGCAGGATTTTACAGGTTCAGGATGAGCAAGGCTGGGAATTCCAGCCCTAGATCATTCTTCTCCTCCAAAGCTCCTAGTCACTTGCTGTTTAAAAAATATTTTTGATTCTCTTTCTTAAATGCAATTTACCCTCATTAGCAGCTGAAAGTCAAAATTTTAGTTCATCTATATCCTTTGTAACTTCCTAGTCCCAGTCACAACAGTTAATATGTCTGCAATCCTTCATCCAAGTCACTAATATCTATACTGAAAGGCTAAGAGCACAGTACAAGTTCTTGGGGAAAGTCCATTTGTGAAATTTCACTAATCAGAGAATTAGCTCTTTGCTCTTTCTCTATTGCCACCTACTTTCCAACTAGCTACTAATAATATCATGTTGATACCTTTAATTCCATGCACTTGCTTCTTGTTTAATGTGCTCTTGTGCAGGGCCTTATTTAATGCCTTCTGAATGTCCATGCAGGCAAAGACCCTATCCACCATGCCAGTATCTAAACTAAAACTTCAACAACATTAGTCAAACATGACATATCCTTCACAAATCCATGCTGACTCTTTTTAATCAGCTAAGTGCTCAGTCATTCTGATGTTGTGTTTTGAAAGAAGTGTCATTCTTATTGTTCCAAATTGACTCTAATTTTTGCAAATTTAATGAAGTTCTAATTAATACACCCATGAGCAGTACTATTTTTTTTGGAGGATTTTACTACTTGCATAGATATATCAAATAGCAAGAAGTCAGGTTGGTTTCAGGATGAATGGAAGTGAATATTTATTTGAGTGCACAATATCATTTAACCATTTTTTTTTCAAATTCTGATCCAAACTGGATCAAATCTGAATTTACATTTGATGGCAGTAAGAGCTCAAGATACCAAAGGTAAAACTGTAAACTAAGTTCATTCAAGCCTCTACACAAAAAATGTGGCAGTTTGGAGCAGCCTGATAGCTCTAACAGTGGAGGGCTTGGCTTCAACCCAGAATGTCATGAGTCCAAGTCCCAGCACTGCCTGTCACTTCAACATGATTGCCTCAGTTGAGTGAGTTTATTGAGTCCTCAGCCAGGACGCCAGATGGGATGCCACGTGGAATCAAGGTGCTCCATCTTGGTGAGGGAAAAACTGACATCTTGCTCAGATTGTGACTCCTTCTGCCACCTGTGGAGTGTAATTGATGCCACTGAGAACCTGAGCTCTTGTGTAAGCAATCCTGCATCCAGACTGGAACAGGTTGGGAATTGCATGTTCCCAAGTTTCAACAGTTCTAAACAGGAATATGGTGGAGATAATTGCAGAGTGGCGTGCATTCATATCTTTAGAAATGGCCAAGAACTCATGTCTTCATGGATATCCACATTAATTATTCTTCAAATTTCTTATCCCCCACTCTCCTAGTAAAAGTTGGATGTATATGGTACCAGTAAAAGCAAAAATGGAAAATTGAAAAAGGCAACAAAATAAAGGAATAAAATTCGTTCATGGACTTGTAGCAATCACAACCTATTGTGTTATTGAACTGGAACTGTTTTATCTCCCATTTTCTAAACCACTTGCCTGTTCTTTCCATTCTTCCCCTCTGTAATGTACATTGATCAGAAGAGAAGCTGGCTTGGGTGCCATGACTCTTGTAAAAGGGCAAAAACTTTCTATTTAAAGAAGATGCATGTAAGAGTGGAGATGCCAGCATATCCTAAACTTACAGAAGTACTGCTGAGGGTAGAAGTGCCCACTCCCACTGGTGGTGGAATTGTGGCTGGTAGTGGGCACTAAATTTAGTGTGATGGGAACTGAAAGGGACTTTTTCCTATCACACAAAGACCAATCCTTTCTGGGAACATTACATCAATGACTATGTAGTCATGCCACGAATTACATATCGATTTGCATTATGTATTCTTAGAGGGACTTTGTGAACCATGGCAAGGCAGCTATTAAGCAGCAATGTGTAACCCTTGCAGGTAGGTAGATAAGTCCATCAGGAAGAGTGCACAGCCTTAATGTCATGCACTCATTCCTATCTAGCAGACATTTCACTGAGTGAAATCAACTTCTATTGCTCAGCATCATACATGGAGAGAGTGGTGACAAAGAAAGGAATAATGTTTAACCTTAAATACAGAGACAAACTCATGTTGTAGGGAGGCAGGAAAGGCTATGATGCTTAATCAAAACTTCACAGTCACAAAATAAACCCCATTACAAAGTTAGCTTTAGTGAAAAGTCTATAATGTTGGTCACAATAAATACTTATAAAACTCTCACATGCAGATCCCGTGTGACAGCAGTAAGACAATCACTAACCTTGATCACCTATCCTCATGTGGTCACATATTGCTTATGTAAGATGCAAGGATTACATATATCTTGCCAAGCCATCATTTTTATGTAGGAAGTGATTTTGCGCATGTACTGTTGTGGAATGAAAGGCAAGTCAGTGATAAGATAGAATTCAACTTAATGAAACGGAGGAATAAGATGGGGAAATAATTAGAGACAGGATAATTTTGTACACCTGAACGAACACAGGATCTTGCAAGATGTTGATTTGCCATTCAAAACCTGAGACATGGAGAGCAATCAATGTAAAATATATTTACAGGGGTTCAGATTATATATAGTGAATGAACATTCTTGCCACCATTCTTCATTCAAATGTCTTAATTTCCCTAACTGTACCATGACACCTGGGTGTATCTCCAACATCCACCAAACAGTGGTTGAGGTAGCCTGCCAACCTCTCTGCCTGTTGTTGAGAGGCTTTGGCAGGAATCCTCTGGAGGCCTGAAGCTTGGATGGCTGAGGGTCATCTGCTCTGGGATTGAGACACACACTCTCTTTGGACTGATATGTTATAGGCTGTTAGAGTTAATAAGGGTTGATGTAGAGCAGATTTGAAGTGGCATAACTCTCTTGAAGTGTTCTGGGTGAATGCATCCATAGTCTCAGGTTGATGCTCCTCCTTCCTATCAGGGCCCAATGGCCAGTCTCTGACTCCTTGAGGAGAAGGTGCACTTGGAGGGAGGTTGAGGTGCCTTGACCCTGCTCGCCTAGATAATGCAGGAACACACTCATGGCTAAAGTGAATGCATGCACGTCCAGCCACAAATCCAGCACAAACTGCTGAATCTGGGTCTTCGAGGTGGCTGACACCCTCCCCATGGAAAATTCAGTACATTTAGTAGTCAGAGCCCCAACATCAGACCGAATGTAGATGGAATCCTCCAGTCTTTGTGTCAGGTGACAGCCTCTGACAACTCTGTCTGGTGTTCCCCTGCCCGTCTGCATTGCCTACATTTCTTTCAGGGCCAAACCAGGGTCTTCAGACTTGGGGCATGATTCTGAGGATCTGGTTTGCGCAAATCCTGTTATGGTGAGGTGGGCAGAGCCCCTGGTGCCATTGGCATCCTGTTTTACTCACACACAGTTTCCGTTTCTATTGATGAGGATCAACACAAAAGAGTGTTTCCGAATATTCTTAGAATTGAAAATGTTAACCTTTCATTGCTCACTGATTAGAACTACCAACGCAGATGCCCTGACTGCATTTGTCTAAGAATTGCCTTAGCATTTGTTAGTTTAAAGGAGGGAAGCAGAAAGTAGATGTAATGAGGTTGTGTAGTGTATGCTATGCAAACATAGGCCTGTATTTGGCATAATGGGCTGCACCATAAGGGCCATAAAATTGTCCATGTGTTAGTATCATTTTAATTATCATGAATGCCACATGTTAAGCAGAATGTAATACCACACCAGAACAACTAAGACAGCTTAAAAGTCCTAATTGCTGATCACAGTATTTTAATTACAGTTTTGAACATTTGTAAATCAGTTGCCATAACCTCCCCCACTTCTTCTCCCCCTACCCCCACCCCCATCACAACCCGTCAAGCAAATACCTTATTTAATCAATTTAAAATACAGAATATCCAGACTGAAATATAATGCTGGACGTAGCTTATCCTAGAATGAATTGATGCAGGAAGTTGGAAAATGCTGTACAGACTGGGCGTTGGTCTAACCATTCCACTGACAATGGCTGAAGCCTTCTTAGACTTTTTAAAGGAAATGTCATCAGCTAGAAAAGGTGAAATCATCCAGCAGTGGAATTTTGGGCTTTCCTGCTGAAACTGCTTAATTGTCCGACAACTATTTGCATGATATTTCTTTGCTCAAAGGAGGAGCTGAATAGTACAATTGGCAAAACTCTGAAGCCAGTATTTAATCTCTGATTTAATCTGTAAATGCAATTCCACTACGCTATAAAAGCAGAACATGCTGGAAACATCCAGCAGGCCAGGCAGCCTTTGTGGAGTGGGACAAAAAGCTCATTTTCCTTTCCCAGACCCAGAAATAGGTAGAAGAGGCTTCTATGGATTTCTTTCTCCCATATGGGGCAGCACGGTGACACAGTGCTTGGCACTGTTGCCTCACAGCACGAGGCATCCAGGTTCAAGTCCGGCCTCAGGTTACTATCTGTGTGGAGTTTACACTTTCTCTCTATGTCTGCGTGGGTTTTCTCCAGGTGCTCTGGTTTCATCCCAAAGATATGCAGGTTAGGTTGATTGGCCATGCTAAGTTGACTCTATTGTCAGGAGGATTATCAGGATAAATGAATGGGGTTATGGGAATAGGGCCTGGGTGGGATTTGGTCAGTACAGACTTGATGGGTCAAATGGACTCCTTCTGTACTGTAGGAATTCTATGATTTCTCTACACTTTTAGTCAACTTACAAGAGACCTGAGTTCCATGACATGATAAATGCTTGATAAAACGACTACAAATTTCATCTGTGATCAAGCATCCATTTCAAGATGACCAGGGACCACTTGAGAGCCTCACTCCAATATTTCTACTGCCAAATGAACCATATTCCAGTCACTAGCAGGAACGCCTGTCCACACAATCTGCTATTACAGAGGAATCCTCCACAAACCCCCAGCCCACTGTGCTCTCCTTCCCCAGCACTGAACCTGCTAATCAAAAAAATCTTTCATTAATGAGTAGCATTTCATTGATCAATTGTGTGAATTTGTCCATGAAACAACCTTCAGTTATACTTTTCTAAAATTAGCCTGTTTGAAAAAATGTTAAGTGGGTTTTGCTAATATTTCCAATAAGAATGCAATGTGGAAAATTTGGTAACACTTTTTATCAGGCAATTTGTGCAATTATTCATACCACACTGATTTTTGTCCAGAAAACCTGCTATTCAATTAAAATATATTTGCATCCAATCAGATTATTTGCTCCAATGACCCCAATTCATTTGATATTTGATTTCTTGCAGAAAATAAAGTCTTGGCTTGGTAGCAAATTGAATGGTGATGCTAACAGTAACACTAGTGATTGGTACTTATGGAAATCCATTCAATTATTTGGACAATGTGAAAACTAGGATAACAATATCTTGTAACTAAGTATTCCATTTATATTAGAAACCACAACATTTTAGCCATCCCATTACATGTATCCTGCATTAAGTCGGTATAGCACAGCGGCAAAAGCAATATCTCTAATTCTAAGCAAAATGTTCCATCCTGTGATTTATATATGTTTGAGTGTATTTAAAAAATGATTTTTAGAATATGGAGAAAACTTACAATGCACTGGTGAAAATAAAGTATAATTCTGACGCAGGGAAAGTGTTTTGAGGCTTGTGCAAAGCAGAATTACACAACCGGGTTTTTAATTAGTGAATGCTAGCCAGAATCAGGGGTAGCATTCATGCCAAAATTGGGAAATTGTGGGTTTAAGTCCTTTTTATGACTTTAGCATATTGCAATCCTGAGGGAATGCTATCCTTCAGAAGATGCTGCCGTTCTGAATGACATATTCAGGTGGGTGCAACAGATCCTCTGGCATTATTTGTTGAAGAGTATGATAATTCTCAGGGTGTCCTGGCCAATGACGATCTCTCAATTAACAACACCCAAATATAGATGAACAGATTGATCTCGTTGATGTTTTTGAGTCTATGCTGCATGTATATTGGCAGCCATTGTTGCCAAGATACATTGACCAAATATCGAAATGAATTGTTGGCTATGAATTGTTTTGGGGCAGCTGAAGCTGTGAAAGGCATAATAAAAATATGAGTTCTTTCTTAGAGGGGAAGTTATAATTAGTGCATCTTCAATCATAAATATTATTATCGTTACATTTAGCATTGGTGCTGGGGGTCCCATCGACTGGTAGGAGAATCACTTTTCACTGGGAAGCTCAAAGCTATTAAAGTGCAATCAGGCACTTATCTGGATAGCATCAAGCCTTCCAATTGATTTAAGGCTCCAGTCAGGTAGGAATCCCGTCACCGAGAGCTGCCAACCAATAAGAGGTCAGCATTATGGTGGCACAGTGGTTAGCACTGCTATCTCACGGTGCCAATTCCCGGCTTGGGTTTCTGTGCAGAAACATTTTCCCGTGTCTGTGCGGGTTTCCCCTGGGTGCTCTAGTTTCCTCCCACAGTCTGAAAGATTTGCCTGTTTTGTGCATTGACCATGCTAAATTCTCCCTAAGCGTACAGGTGCCGGAGAGTGGCAACTGGGGGATTTTCATAGTAACTTCATTGTGGTGTTAATGTAAGCCTACTTGTGACACTAATAAATCAACTAAACTAAACATTACCGGTAGCGCCATCAGGAATGATGACTATCGCTGGTAATGCATTGAGCCCTTCATTGAGGTCAATGCTAGATCAGTGCTGACTGGTAAGTATGGGTGTGATGGAGGTCATTGGAGATCATTGCTGGCAATGGAGGGGTAGAGCATTGGTTGTACGGGAAGTAGGATGGCACTCAGCATGACCCTCCCCCGCCCACACCCCCAGATACCAGATTGCTCAGTGGGCACTGAATGCCTGGCACGCCCTGGCTTTTAGGAGGTGCAAAAAACCCGTGAGTCAGTCAAATACTTGAGCAACTACTAAGTCCCGGTGGTTTCAGGGATAATTGGACTCAAGTGGCTCATTAATGAGCTTAATTGACATTTCACTGCCTACACGCGGGATTCCCATGTCAGGTTCTATCTGGCCCACTAAATACGAGATAGCTTTCACCCCGGCCAGGAATTCGATGTGGGAACTCTCACCCAATTCACCCGTCCCACTTACCATACTACCCTCTCCAGCAGACTGCATTAAATTCTGCCCATTGTGCATGCTGTCATATTCTTATCAAATAATTTTGCAAAGATCAAGTTCAGGGGAGATTGTTTACGCTTATATTTGTTAACAACAGTGAAATTCTATTTTAGATTACCT
Organism: Sphyrna mokarran; assembly: GCA_024679065.1. Classification (NCBI taxonomy): domain Eukaryota; kingdom Metazoa; phylum Chordata; class Chondrichthyes; order Carcharhiniformes; family Carcharhinidae; genus Sphyrna; species Sphyrna mokarran. The sequence continues at coordinate 68,444,471 of JAGIQG010000007.1, read as the reverse complement.
TTTATCTAACTGAATGGCCAAAGAAACTCGAGGGGCTGAATGGCAACCCTGTTCCTATGTTCTGTTCAGGTGTATCAACTGAAGCATTATTCCTTGAAATGCTCTCTACCAAGTGTGTCACAACGGTGCAGCAATTGACATTTCGGCACTGCTGTGATTGCTTAACAGGGTAGTTTGACATTCAAATGAATCTGTCATGAAAGAGAATCTGCTGCCTCCATCACCACTCAAATCCAATGACATTGATTTGTGAGCATAATACCTGATTACAGGATGTGTGACAGATAAATTTTATCAAAATTAAAGCACAATTAAACATTTCATCTTCTTAATTACTGGCTGCGGATTCAGCCTGATGACCATGTGCTGTAAGAAATCAGTGACCATTACACATTTTAATGGGACACAGCTGTCTTACAGCTCTGCAATATTTGCACTGTGCAACAGATCTGTAATTTATGATAAAAAGGAAAATTATGCAGCGGTTTCTTTTGCCAAAATAGATTTAAGATCCATATACCATGATACCATTCTGAATCATTTTGTGCTCATTTCTGTTTCATGGTATGCAATTGCACTGTTAAGCTTGTGCAGATTCAAATCTATTACTGCAAAAATATTTTTTTCCAATGTATTTGAATAAAGGGCAACACCGACAGCAGAGCTGCTAGTTAAGTAATATTAAATGATGAAACAGGTTCAAATTGGCAATACTCTGTAGCTGGCAGGATTGTGTCCTGAACTTGATATGTACCACGCCACAGAAATAAAATATAATGGGATATATTTTGATTTATGAGAATAAAGAAAAATTCTAGTGACAAATCTAGTGAGGTTTCTCAAGTTTAGTTACGAGAATTTTTCTTGAAAACTTAATGTGCAAGTATGCCCATCTGAGGTGATTTCATCTCACTGCTGTCCATAAAAATCTCCAAACAAATGATCAGCACCCAAAGGTTATCAAAGCATGAAGTTCAGTTTCAGACTACACCACCTTGAGTTCATGGGTGAGGTTCTCCAGCTCCCCAGCCGTGTGTTTCCCGCCAGTGGGATGTGGCACTTTGTTTGCTAATGGCAGGATTCTGTGTTTTTGTGATGTTTTGGCCAGCTTTCTACAATATGTGCAAGGCATCTGGCATCAGAGGTCACTGAAAGTCCCAATGCAGAGAGCAAAGGGCAGAATAGGCATCTTGACATGATTAAACCCAGACTTGTCTAGCACTCCAACTAACCAAGAACGTGAAACCAAACATCACCAAAACACAAAGTGACCTGCTGGTCCTGCCACTGTCGATGGGAATTCCCATTGATGTCATTCCCATGCTGCTGGGAAACCTGCGGGCAGGGGTGCGCTGCTGGTGGGTTCGGAGAATTCTGCAGGTGTGAACGGCTGCAGATTCCATGTCTTTGAGAAAACAACTGGAAGACATCATGGATCTATTTGTAAGCAGATACAGAATCAAAGGATCATGATTGTGACCTTGCGGTCAAGAGCTTTATGATACTTTCTATCTTCTAGTAGCACCCCAGAAAGACCTTGTACCAACACAAAGGCACAACTACAATCCAGATATAAAGACAAAGCTATGCTACTGGGTCGACAGAGTCCACAGACTCTGTGTAATTTGCCCACCAGTGACATGATAGCCAACATTGTGAGGATTAATAAGTAATGTAAGCTGTGCAGTCTCATACACATAGCCAGAAATAGTCCAGCTTTCTACAATGTGTGCAAAGCATGTGGCGTTAAAGGTCACTGGAAACCCTAGTGCAGAAAGCAAAAGGCAGAATAGGTGTCTTGACATTATAAAAAGCCACAACCAGCGGCCAGACTGGTCTAGCATTCCAACCAACCAGGAAAGCGAAATCAAACATCACCAAAACACAAAATGACCAGCAAAACTATACAAGTCAAATGAGGAGGATGGCCAGAATTTCAGAAAAAAGTAAGCAGACATTCTGTCCAATGAACATCATTGCCAAACTCATCATATACAATGACTTAGAGATTCCATTGTATGATAGTGTTGCCACTTTAGTCACCCCAGGATTTCGTATAGCAGACACCACAAGACCGATAATTGCAGGCCTACTGTTGTGGAGCCTCCTCCTTGGTCACCATTCATGGCACTGTCTGGTCGCACTGCAGTGAATGGAGAATAGACTGAGCGCCAAATTCGCCCATCTCGTTGGTAGCGGCAGTGGGACATGAATGGCCAGGGAATTCTGGCCCTATTCTGAATCTACATACTTCATCTCATTGTGGAACAGCAGGCAAGTGCAAATAACTCTTCACAATCATTACGTGTTGATACTTTCACAATTATGAGACACTGATCACAAAACAGGGGAAGATGAGAAGCACTCAAATGGTTTGTGGGCTATGAATTATCCAACATAATTCTAATTAACAATTAATATCTAATCGATCGATGGTAGCTTGAATCTTGCCAAAATCCTGAACACTTGTCTGGAGAGCCAAGATTGTACTAAGTCCAATGCCCCTTTTCTCAGAAGACTAAAGAAATTTGGCATATCAGCTATGACTCTCACCAATATTTACAGATGCACCATAGAAAGCATTCTTTCTGGTTGTATCACAGCTTGATATGGCTCTTGTTGTGTCCAAGACCACAAAGAACTACAAAAGGTTGTGAATGTAGCCAATCCATCACGCAAACTAGCCTCCCATCCATTGACTCTGTCTACACTTTCTGCTGCCTCAGCAAAGCAACCAGCATAATTAAGGACCCCATGTACCCTGGACATTCTGTCTTCCATTTTCTTCTGTCGGGAAAAAGATACAAAAGTCATGTACCAACTGACTAAAGGGCAGCATCTTCCCTGCTATTGTCAGATTTTTGAATGGATCTACCTTGCACTAAGTTGATCTTTCTCTACACCCTTGCTATGACTGTAACTCTACATTTTGCACTCTGTCATTTTCTTCTCAATGAATGGTATGCTTTGTCTGTATAGCATGCAAGAAACAATACTTTTCACTTTGTACCACAATAATAAATCAAATCAAATCAAAGTGCAGACACCCAAAGGCAGATGGAGAGATGAAAAGGACCCCAAACCAGATCAATACGTAACTAAAACACATGGCACTCTACTCGCTGGTAAAACATAGTGTATGACACAATCCAAACAACCACCTACCGACAACCAGAATCATTAGGGTTACCTCAGACCAAATTCACTGTAACCAAATCTGGGTATGTCAATAAATCTCCATTATGCTTTAGAGACTTACAATCACAAAAGCAGCACGTTTATATGTTCAAGTGTAACAGAACTTTGTTTTGACGCAATGCAGACTAATTCTTTAAAGATAAAAGTTTAATTTGAAAATGAGGGAGGTGTTGTGATATACCTTCAGGGACCATATTTAAAATTGCTATCCATCATGATTGGCCACAAGGCAGGGTGTGATGTATGTCCTTATGTGCTCTGGACAGATTGAGATTTTTCCAGACCTATCCGCGGAATGTTTTCTGGTGGTTTGCCATTGATTGCTGGTGGGATCTTCCAATCCTACCAATGCCTATGGCATTTTGTGTGGCTCGCCTGTCCTGCTGCTGCTGAAATCCACCGCAAGAAGGGGCACAGATTGTTTTTGGCAGGACTGGAAGATCCTGCTGGAAAAGGTTGGAAAATCCCACCCCATATGTTCTACATGGCTTTCTTGTTGGTAGTTTTATCTATGAATAAAGAGTCCATAATATTGTTTTACCAATTTTTGTCCTATGACTAGTATATTCGTGCTAAACAAAAGAACACAACAATGTCCAAAAGTGTGCAGGTTAGGTTGATTGACCATGCTAAATTGACCTTAGTATGAGGGGAATTAGCAGGGTAAATATGTGGGTTTATAGAAATAGGGCCCGGGTGAGATTGTGATTAGTGCAATGGACTGAATGGCCTCCTTCTGCACTGCAGGGATTCTATGATACTATGAAATAGCACAGCTTCCTTTTGCCCATTTACTGAATACACATGAAAACCCTTTTCCTCTCACTGATAGTAGTCACATTCCTGAGCATTCTTCCATTGCATTAACAACAGTGGGCTATTTCCACACCTTCCAGCATTTCTTATCTTCTGTTCCCAATTGCCTCCTGGATAGGGGTAAAAACTACAATATTAAATCATTAATTTAAAAATAAGACAGATTATAAAGATCAAATAAAGATTGTTGAACAAAATACAAATGACAGAAAATTAAGCCACTGTCATGCACAAGAACTGTGTGATCCTTAGTTATATTCAGCAGTGTCAAACCTGGAGGGAACTGAGGTGGGATTGCAATGAGAATGGGGAAAGGTTATGGTGTCAAAGGGTTACAGTGGGATGAATTTGATAAAAGCAAAGGACCAAAGTTCAGGGCATTGTCCCAGGTGGGAAGTTGGTGGTGATATCAGGCATGTCATATTTTCACTGTTAAACATTCTAAATTCAAATTGCAGCCTGAGTTATGACTCTAACAGCCAGCTCGCTTCAGAATTAGTCCATTATTGGTCTATGTTCAAATTTTAAGGCTGCATCAGCAAAGCTCCCCTTTAAGGTTTTGATTTTTTTCTAATATTGCATAGCAAATTTTATTTTTGACATTGATATGGAAGTATGTTTTCATCACTTTAACCCAATCACCTACTCATGGCATGTGGAAGTGTTATCTGGAACAGTTTGGTGCCTGTTACTGGCAATGTGTTTAGAAGGGAGACTAACAGATGTAGTAACAATGTTATACCAGCACGTTTTTGCCCAGTGTTCAAATTGGTGTGACTGAAAGCTCTTCAAAATGGCACTGATATTATAAGCCAATCCCAGATTTTGCAAGTGCGAGTTGAACTTTCACCTATACAAGGCACAAATCAAGCATCCAAGAATAAACTACCAGAGAATTCATTTGCTTTTTCTGACAGTAAAATGTGCACAAGTATTAAATCCAATGGATAATACAATAAAAGAATAAAGTGTATAGAATGCCTTATCACTTCACAATGTGCCAAGTGCTTTGCACCAATTAATTACCTTTTGAAATGCTTTCACTGTCATGGAGGGAAATGCAGTAGCCAATCTGCAAACAATCAAATCTCACAAACATCAAATGAGCTGAATGTCTCTTAAATTCATTTAACGGAGATTGTTGACAGAAGGAATGCTGGTCCGTGCACAGTGAGAAGTCTCTGATCTTTGAATTGTATTATTGGATATCACAGGCTAGAAATCAGTCTGTTCCTGTTTTCCAGAATAGGGGCCACCATTTGTGATCTGCCCAATTCCAGCCTTGTTGAGACGGCCAGCATGCAAACTTAGTATTGTCTCCTCATTTGCCTGATTGTGGCTCTCCCAATACTGCAATTGGAAATAAAGCAAATGGAGCACCAGGGCAAGGGAAAGGTGTCCAGGTTCATGGATACTTCGTTGGACATATTAGTCACAGACATCAGTAGAAGTAGAATCAAAGAATTCCTACAGTGCAAAAGGAACCTGCACTGATAACAATTTCACCCAAGGCTGCTTCCCGTACCCCATGTATTTGTCCTGCTAATCCTTCTGACACTATGGAAAGATTTATCATGACCAATCCACCTAACCTGCACATCTTTGGACTGTGGAAAGAAATTGGAGCACCTGGAGGAAACCCACGGGGAGAAGGTGGAAACTCCACCCAGTCACCCACGGCCAGAATTGAACCCAGGTCCTTGGCGCTGTGAGGCACTCATGCAAATCACTGTTTCCACTCTGTTGCTGCATTCACAAGATTCCAGGAGGAAAGCTCTCTGAACAGAATTGGAGCAGGTGGCAGGGGAGATTAATGTGAGAAGTGTGGCGCTGAGGATGTTGGTAGCAATGCTTGAAAAAGTTTAGTGATATCTCACATTCAAAGGACATCTTATACAAACCTCCTATTCTTCTCACTGCAAATATTCATCCATCAGCATCTCCCCAGTAGTCAGGACTCAAGCTTTACATTCAGATACAATAACACTCTCGCAAATCCATCAATGGTGCCAGCTTCACATATACAACTTGTTGCCTCCACATGTCTCTAGCTATCCAGCTATAATAGGCTGATCACACAAGTAAAATGCAACACCCACCAACATTCTTCCTTCTATCCTCCCCTTCTGATTTTCTGTAATTAGATTCCCACCAGCAGCTTCAGGAGGAAGAGAGAGAGGGAAGACCCCAGTGCTAATGGAGAAGCATTCTCGCTTGGTCTGACACTTATAATCACTAGCTCAGATCCTGATACTAGACAAACCTAAAATAGTCAGGATCAATCCATGCTGCACCACTGGGCATGAGTGAGCTGCTCCCAGGCTGGGAAAGAGTTGCTTATGGAGGGTATTGTTGCAGATGCTTCTGCTCTAGGGAGCTCAGGATAACTCTACTCAGGCTGTGCAGAAAAACATTTGGTGTCTTGCTGGCATGTCAGACAGCCTCTTGTCACAAGGAGAGTGGAGAAGTCTGACTCCAACGTGGCACAAAGCTTAGAGTTCATTTTCTTCAGGAAGCTTTTCTTTTATTCATTCATGGGATGTGAGTGTCAAAGGCTGACATAGTAATCCAGAAACCCAGAGTACTGTCCTGGGAATCCAGGTTTGAATCCCACCATGACAGATGGTGATATTTGAATTCAATAAAAATCTGGAATTAAAAAATTTAATGATGATCATGAAACCACAGCTGATTGTTGTACAAACTCATATGGTTCATTAATGTTCTTTATGGAAGGAAATCTGCCACTTTTACCACCATTAATTGCCCATCCCTTGGGGCATTTAAAAATCAACCACTTTCTGTGGATTTGGAATCACATGTAAGCTAGACCAGATAAGAACAGATGTGACAGGTTTCAGACGCATTCTGCGCCTTTGCCACCCACAGTGCTTTTTTTTAATTGGTGTTCAATGTGAGAACTTGTGGAGTGTGGCAAATAAGAAAAATGAGAGCAGCACAAATAGATAGTCACGTGAATATATGGTATACTGGCAATAAAGGAGATCTAGCTCAAAAAAGGTCAGGATTGGGTATTAAATATTTCTGCATGAACGTTATTCAGAAAAGGTAGGAAAAAGAAAAAAGGGTAGCAGTATTGATTAAGGAGAATAATCGAGTGCTAGACAGAAAGAATGTCCAATAAGAATCAAGAACTGGATCTATTTGGTTATAGCTAAGAACCAGTAGAGACGCCGTTGCTCTAAATGTATGTTCTATGAACCACCAACAAATTTGCAATGACATTATAGAGAAGTCAAAGAATTACAATGGATATGATAGAGCTTCAATTATCTTATAGATAACTTCAAACTGCCAGAACATTCAACAATCTACACTTTAAAGACAAGCAAAGGAATTAATTGTATATTCTACTAGCTTTTATTTGGACTCTAACCTGATTACATCTGAAATCTGTGCATTTGACTCAAGAAAACTTGGTCTGATTGGCTTCTTATTTACAAATAATACATTTAGATTTAGATCAGAAAAGGGTATTTATGAGAAAATACATTTTTAAAACCTTTGTTGTGTCCAACTGAGAGGGCAGCTTAAAAGAAGAGCCAGCTTACTCCACACAACATGCCCTGTCCCCATCATTATATGCTCTATTCCTCTGATATTCTGAACTTGGTCCATCTTCCTGCCCTTCACTGTTTGAAGCTTCTACCTGCTCGAATCCCAAAACTCTTCTAGCTGGAAATCAGGGGCTCGAAATGGATTTGTGGATGTTGAGTGCTGGAGTTACAATCTGGATATTGCTCATGTACTTGCAGACTGAGGTGGGGAGAAATACAATTTTAAAGATATTAATTATTATTGGAGATTTTTAAAAATGAAATGAACTTAGCATCTTTCTGTATCTTTTATCTTGCTTGATTCCATATTGATTTCCCTTTCTTTATTTTACTTCTTATACTTGATTTGGATTGAATTAAATATTCTAATTTACGCTTTCTATGTGGCTCTGATCTTTCATGGGGCTGAATTTCTATGGGGTGGGGAGCAGTTGTGGTGATCAGGATTTCCACCAAGTTCTGCAGAATTTGAATTCCAGCTTTGTGGGATTGTGCATGTGGATCTTTAGCATCTTCCCTGCCTGGATGCCCTCCTGATTAATCAGCATTGTTACTCATTGGGTGGGGAATGTTGCAGGAAAGGGCCATAACTCACCCAGAAATAGGTTTCCTATTCCTTAGTGAGTGGACAGTAAGTCCAACAAGGTTTGAAGGGTTGAGAGATGACTGCATATGGCCTGAGGAACTCTCATGATAGGGAAGGCAGTGGTATAGGGGTACTATCACTGGACTAATAATCCAGAGACGCAGGGTAATGCTCTGGCGTCCCAGGTTTAAATTCCGCCACTGCAGATGGTGAAATTTGAATTTAATAACAGCTGGAACTAAAAGTCTAATGATCACCATGTAACCATTGTCAATTATTATAAAAAAACATCTGGTTCACTAATATCTCTGTTATCTGATCTGGCCTACAAATGATTCCAGACCCACAGTAATGTGAACAAAGATAGCAAAAAAAAATCAGCACAGGAACCCTCTGGCCTTCCAGGCCTGCATCAACCATGCTGCCTGACTGAACTAAAACCTCTTATCTATCCAGGGACCATATCCTTCTATTCCCATCCAATTCACATATTTGTCAAGACCCTCTTAAGAGTCACTATCATATCTGCTTCCACCACCTTCCCCGACAGCGAGTTCCAGGTACCCATCATCCTCTGTGTAAAGAACATGTCTCTTACATCTCCTTTGAACCTTGCCTTTTGCAACTTAAATCTCTGCCCCTCCTAGTAAATGACTCTTCCACCCTGGGAAAAAGCTTTTGACTATCTACTGTGTCCATTCCCCTCATAATCTTATAGACTTTTAATGTGGTTGACTCTTAACTGCTATTCAAGAGCAATTCAGGATGGATACTGGATGTTGACTCAGCCAACAATGTCCACATCCCTTGAATGAATAAAAAAAAAGTTGTTGCTAACTGCACATTGTTGTATATGAAATGCTTCATTCAGCTTGCCTCATTTCTATTGAGCCAAGACTGAATCTGTGAGAAAACCTTTCCTGTTAGCAGTTTCTCCACTATGTAGTGTCAGGGTATTTTGTGCCATGGTTTACTTCAGTCAAGGACAAAGTTGCATGAAATGAGGGCTACAATAATGAGGCAGCCACCCTGGAAATTCGGAGACAAAGGTAGAAATTCAGGAACATCCAAGGCACTCTGCCATATCTGGGATGTGTTTGTGCTCTTGTTTCAGTTATTATTACTGAAACATTTTTTTTTCCTGACCTTTTGCTCCTTGTTTTAAATTGCCTCGTTGCGAAGCCTGTCCTTTTGTTGACTGAGTTAAAGAGATGCTAATTCGCCTTTCAATTATTGGTCAGTCAGGTATGTTTAAACTCCATGAAGCAGTAACTTTTACAGACTTCAGGGGAGCCTTTAGCGGAGGACAGCTGTTTCTTTCCACTTACCTTGCCGTTACCTTCTGGTCGTTCAGTTTGGTTTGGTAGCAGTGCTGAGAACACAATACCTCGCATTCTTAGATCAGGTGTTTAATATGTGCCGCGAAGGTCTAGGGGTGAACTTTCATGGACTGATGCTACAGCAGTGCTCATCTGTCTGATGTTACAGTTGCAAATTATATTCTGAAGCTCCAGACTCATTTAGCAAAGCAGAAGGATGCTCCAGCTGCTCAGCCCCAACCTTTTATTATTGTGGCTAAACTATCCCATTGTGAGAAATTTAATAAAATAAACCAAGATTGTTTTTCTGCATGTGGCTGATATTTTTGCACAAGATCATGGTATCATACCTTTGCACCAGGATTAGTATATTTATTTCTTCTATTAAGCAAGAAAATATTTTTAAAATTTAGTTGCATAGACTAATAAATACCACTCTCATCCTTATTTAACCCTTCCATGATGTATCGTGCAATATATATACATTACATATTAATATATCATTTGTTTTGAGATTAGCTCATAGTTTTTGTACTTGCTCTAATATTTGCTATTCTACAAATATAGTGGAGTCTAAACTCTATATCTCTTGAAGCTGATTGGTCTGCACAGTGTAATACAGACAACATGCCAACTTTGTACTGCCTGCTCGTGTCAATGATTTCAGGATCCAGTCAGTGTAAGTTGATTGGCTGGGTGCTTCAGAGATGACCATCTTTGCTTAAAGCTAACTTGCACATTTTAAAACCAGCCCAAAGCTCTTAAAGGTACGTTGTATCTGGAACAGGTACTGGACAGGACTCTGATATAAGGAAACATTGAAGAATAGCAAATAATAGGGAAATAAGGGATTCAAGGATTTCTTTTCTGCACTGGAGGCATCGGTAGAGGAGGGGGAAAGGAAAGGAGATACCTTTCATCCACGTGAGACACACGGTCAAAATGCACTGGGAGCTGACAGCTGTGACAATCAATGAGAAGAGTCAAACCCCGAGGACCTGGATGCAGCGGCATGACCTGACACAGTATTTAAAGTCAATGATTACATCTCCAAATGCTGTTCCTACCAACTGTGACACTAACGTCAGATACTTTTCAATTCTCCACATCCTTTTCAATTCACCAAATCCAAAACAGGCGCGACAGCCATTTAAATGCAATTGCATGTATTTAAATTGGCTTAATGCGCTGCATGCCCAACTTTACCAGCACTTTCCCCTTTACCACTAGAATTGGTGTGAAACAGCTGTGCTCCATGTAAGTCGGATTTGGGCGCTCCATCAGTGAGGGTTAGTGAGGAGGTAAGACAGCTCTCTGTCTGACATCGGTGGTTAGAGGGGAAGGTGGATCTGATGGCTCTCTGCCTGTGATCAGTGGAGGGGGGTGGTAGTGGTGGTGGCAGTGGGATCCGCTATCATTCTGCTAGTGATCAGTGGGGGTGAAGTCGGGTCCAGTGCTACTCTGCCTGACATCAGTTAGGGAGAGAAGAGAGTCCACTGTCACTCTGTCTGAGATTGATGATGGAAGGGGGGGACAGGCCAATGATTGGTCTGGGTGGTGGGGTGTGGTGGTTTTAGGGGGGTTGTAATGTTGTGGGGGCTGGCAATGTCTGTGGAGGAGCAACATTCTATCTTTTCTTTCTGCATATGTGCAATTGGAGGTGCCATTCGGAGTTGCAGGATTTTAGATACGTTAAGCCCTGCCCACAGGCCTGGGCAGCATGGTTCAGAATTTCTGATATTTTTTCAGGCAGAGTGCTTGGGGACGGGTGCGGGGGGGGGGGTGGTGGCACCTGAGAACGGTCTAAAATTGGATCTGAAACACTTATTTTTCAAGTCCACCAGCATTTAGAATCAAAATGGTAAAATAGGGCCCTGAAAGTCAGCATCCTTCCACCAGCTGTGCTGCAATAACTGCGGTCACACTGTGTCAGAGTCTTTGGCTAGGCTGAGGTGCTTGGAAGATGGAGGGTGATGACTGAAACAAAAATAGGAAGTGCAGGCAGTGCTCAGCAGGTCTGGCAGCATTATGGAGAGAGGAGCAGAGAAAATGGCCACAATTTTCTGTTCCCGTTTGGGTTGGAGGCATTTGACAGCGAGAGTGGAAAATATCATGAGAAAGCCCTAGTCATGTTTCACATCATTGTAAAGGTAGGATACAATCCCCCCTTTCCCCCATCCATGGTGGGCTATGTTTCTCAATGTTCAATGTCAGGAATGTTATTATACTACATTAATGTATCAACATTGGGCCAATGCACAGGAATCATACCCCCCCCCCCCCACTACATAATGCTTCACATTGGTGTGATGTCAGAACAGGACATGAAGGGTGGATATTCAGTTGGATACCACATGGAAAAATTAGAAGTGGAAGCTGTCAGTGAGGAAGGGGATGTGGCTACGAAAGCAACTTGGTCGGCACCTATTCAATCATCAGGAGGGAAATGGAAAGCAATGGAAGTGAACAGAGTAAAGAGACCAAACTAAAACCGTGTTGGAGAAAAAGCAGAGTTTTTCGAGATTGATATTCCTGGGAAGAGACATGGCAGCAAATTAGACACCAAAATAAAAGCAAAATTCTGCAGAAGCTGGAAATCTGAAATAAAAACAAATTGCTGGAATTACTCAGCAGGTATGCAGAGAGAGAAACAAGGCTAATGTTTTGAGTGTCCTTAACCACTGATTATTGTATTTGGTATGCAATATAACATTTGGCTTAAAATGTTTGTTTTCTGATGACTCTTGTTGCAGAAGTCCAAGAGGATGCTGTGATAATTACAGGATGAATGTAAGCTTTGGGACTGTTGGTGAATGGGGAACTGGGGTAGTGGTTACTGGCATTGCACTCAAATTAGTCCTCCATGGACAGTTCAGCTAGAAAGAGGCTATCCGGATTATTGTATGTTCTATGTTCTATCTCCTTACTTCTTCTTCCTCCTCCTCTTCCTGAGCTGCTCATAGTACAACTGGTGACAAGGGCTGTCCCCTAATGATGATCAGATTGTCCAGCATATAACAGATCATAATAAATGATGATACTTGCTCTGTCAAGTATTGTGGGCCCCCTCTCCCCTCCACCACTTCCCCCAGAACAATTTTGTAAGTGGAAGTATTGTTTCAGTCCTTCAATGATCTTCTTTACCATGTTTTGTGTTGCATCACAACTTTCATCGTATGCAGCAGTGCACAGTGCTTGACTGTGCACTGGAATCAGCACCCAGCTTGTGCAATAATCACCTGAAGATTTGTCATGGTGGCTTAAGCACCACAGTGGACTGGTGCAGAATGAGGCATCTTGACAGCTGTCAAGGTATTGGGGCATAATCTGGATGATTTGCTGTCTGTACTTATACACCAACAGAGTGTTGACGGAGTAATTCCCTTACCTTTCTGAAAATGGCAGCATTTTCATGTGGCGTTTACAAAGCAATATGTTTTCAGTCAACGGCAACCATGGGAATGGCTGCATTCCAGCAAAGCTACATGCTTACTCTGCTGCTTTGAAATGTAGGGAGCTCTCACTGAGTAGGGAGACTCAGTGATCTCCCTGTACAATGGAGCACGGTGACACAGTGGTTAGCATTGCAGCCTCACAGCACCAGGGACCAAGGTCCGATTCTAGCCTTGGGTGACTATCTGTGTAGAGTTTGCGCATTCTCCTTGTGTCTGCATGGGGCACTCTGGTTTCCTCCCACAGTCTGAAAAATATGCAGGTTAGGTGGAATGGCTGTAATAAATTGCACCTTAATGTCCAAAGATGTACAAGGTAGGTAGCCATGGTAAATGTGTAGGGTTACAGGGTTAGGGCAGAGGAGAGGGTCAAGGTGGGATGTTCTTTCAGAGAGTTGAAGCAGATTTGATGGACTGGATAGCCTTTTTCTGTACCATAGGAATTCTATGTTCTTGTAAACATCTCCAACCTCAACCAAAGGCATAAAAAGTTCATCAGCATGAAAATAGCAAAGCCACCAAATAAACCCATTGATTGGTTCATGCTAGTGAGTGTCATCTGGTTTAAAGAGAAGTTGTGAAAGCCTGTGAAAGAATAAAACTTTGCAAAACACTTTTCTAACTGCATAGATCACAGGGGCAATGCACCCCAAAAAAGTTCAAAGTGTCGAATGGGAGTAAAGCATGCTGATTTTTTCAGCAGGATTTTCAAAATGAATCTCCCACACTCTGTACGTTGCAGAGTGCACTAGCGTGAATCTTGAAAAAAATTCAATGATGGAGCCTATTCCAGCTGGAGAGGCCAGCAGCATGCACTGAGCGGGTCACCGCGCAGGAACAGATCTCTCAATGCCAAAATTGGTGTATGTGCAGTGGCCCTGCATTGCCGGCTTCATGATCGCTGGCCAGCTCAATCGCTAGCCAGCCTCATGACTCCACAATGCGGGCCCACACTCCAACTGCCAGCCTCCAGCTAGCCTCAATCCTGCCCTCAACCTGCCCTCATTTCCCTCCCTCCTCCCCACTGCAGCCCCAATCTCTTGATCCTCTCCCTGCCCTACTGGCAATCGCGAACCCCCAGCCTCTGCAGCCCTGACCTTTGCCTCCAGCTGGCTGACACCTCCCGCCCTTATCCCAATGCCCAGCCCCAATTGCTAGTCTCCCTCCCTCTACTAACACAGCGCAACAGGCTGGGAGAATCGCCACCCCACCCCCCATTCCTCCTTAAGTTCTGAAAGCACACTATAAAAATGTTCATTTTTGCTGCCTTTTTCAATGATGCTACAAAGCCTTAGCATTAATTATGTTATCTGCACTTTTAGTGCAATGTGTACAAAACATATATAAATAATTATACCATAATCATGGCAATAACATTAAGCAACTGTCAGGTTGTGAAATTATATAAACATAAGGACATGAGGCTGTTATTATTCAGGTTATTTATGGTGCTGCTCCTGTTTCATTGCTGCAGCAGTTTGGATTTTGCAGAAAGATGTGATAGATTTTCACTGTGCCATAAGCACAACAGCGATCTCAGGCTCATTTGTGTCATTCTGTTTGCAGCAATGAAGCTTGACGAGTGGTCAAATGTTTACAGATAGCCAGCCGTCTGTTGCCCTAAAAAGCAATGCACTGCCCCAGGATATGAAATTCTGAGCATACATGGAGCCATAGCACAGACAGGACTCCCCACTGTTTGCTCCAATGAAGTTGTGTACAGATAAAAAAAAGACAAACGGTAGGAATTTATTTCTGTTACTGATGGAACATTAGTGTGTGTTGTCGTTGCTTGTTGCTATGTTTTTATGATTCAATAGTTAAGTATACTGGGGTTCAATATAAAAATTAATGAGAACATTGCTGAAGAAGAGTGTGGTCAAGTACCATACAGATTGTTTCTTCAAACAACAAGAAACTAGAAGTTTAAGCAGAAATTGACAAGAAAACATCAGCTGACAGGATAAACTGATGTATTGAATTTCAGAACACAATACTCATGCTCAGACTGCAAAATCTGAATTCGGGTTACAGCATCAATATCGAGTCTGAATGGAGGCTTTTGCAGATAGCACAGATAGTGTCAGATTAGCTTACTGAGGACACTATTGACTTTGAGTTAGAAGGGTGTGGTTCAAGCATGACTGCAGGGCCTGGTGCACATAATCTAGGCTGTGCCAGGGATGTCACCTTTCAAAAGAAATGTTAAATCTGTCATCCTTCAGGTGGACATAAAAGATCTCATCTCATCCCTTGACTAAGACCAGAACCTTCTCCCTGGTGTCCTGGCCAAAGTTTATCACTCAACCAACATCACTGATTAACTATTATGATCACATTGCTGTTACTGGGATCTTGATGTGCTGTGTGCACACCAGGTGCTGCGAATCCTACATTACAGCAGTACCTACACCTTAAAAGTAAAGTTATCTGTCCAGAAGATTGGGATGTCCAGACATGTCGATAGCCGTTTTCATTCCTTGTTTTTTTACTGAATGATGAAAAGACACCAGGAACAATTTAATGGATTTATTTCATCATGTTATTACGAAACATGCAATTTTGATTCTTCAGTTTTGTTTGGTTAGAGCTTTAGAAAGTACTCAGAGAAAGTGACGGCTGGCAAAATTTGGAGAAAGCATTTTGAGCAACTGTGGGTGTCCAGTTGTCAGGCTACCCAATTCTAGTAATGAATTAAAGAAATGTTTTTAATGTAATTTGTGATTGGTGAACAGAGTTGATCAGTCTTCATGTCAGTGGCTTTGTAGAACATAGAACACGATAACATAGTACAGGTCCTTCGGCCCTTGATATTGTGCCAAACTTTGTTTGAAACCAACATCAAGCTATCCCACTCCCTGTCATTCTGGTGTGCTCCATGTGCCTATCCAATAACTGCTTGAAAATTCCTAAAGTGTTTGACTTCCTCTATCACAGCAGTCAGTCCATTCTACATCCCAACCACTCTCTGAGTGAAGAATCTATGTCGGATATCTCTCCTATATCTCCCACCATGAACCTTAGAGTTATGCTCCCTTATAACAGCTACATTTACCCAAGGAAATAGTCTCTGAATGTCCACTCTATCTATTCCCCTCATCATCTTATAAACCTCTAATAAGCAGCCACTCATCCTCCTTCACTCGAAAGAGAAAAGCCCTAGCTCCCTCAATCTTTCCTCAAAAGATCTACCCTCCAAACCAAACAGTATCTTGGTAAATTTCCACTGCACTCTCTCCAATGCTTCCACATCCCTCTTATAGTGAGGTGACCAGAACTGCACACAATGTTACAAATGTGGTCTCACTAATGCCCAGTATAGTTTGCAGCATAACCCCATGGCTCTTAAACTCAAACCCTCTGTTAATAAATGCTAACACACGATAGGCCTTCTTCACGGCTGTATCCACAACCTTCAGAGATCTGTGATATGAACCCCAAGATCTCTCTGTTCCTCCACTTTCCTCACAACCCTGCCATTGACTCTGTAATCCACGTTCAAATTTGTCCTACCAAAATGAATCACCTTGCACTTATCAGTGTTAAAATCCATCTGCCATTTTTCGGCCCAGCTCTGCAACCTATCAATGTCTCTTTGCAGTCTACAATAGCTCTCCACCTCATCCACTACTCCACCAATCTTAGTAACATCAGCAAATTTACCAACCCACTTTCAGCCCCCTTCTGCAAGTCATTGATAAAAATCACAAATAGCAGAGGACCCAGCACTGATCCCTGCGGTACACCACTGGTAACTGGTCTTCAGTTTGAAAATTTTCCATCCATCACCACCCTCTGTCTTCTATGAGATATGATGTGGAGATGTTAGCATTGGATTGGAGTAAACACAGTAAGAAGTCTCATAACACCAAGTTAAAGTCCAACAAGCTTATTTGATAGTAAACCCACAAGCTTTTGGGATATGCCCCTTCATCAGGTTTTACTAGCAAATAAACTTGTTGGACTTTAACCTGGTGTTGTGAGACTTATTTCTATGAGATAGCCAGTTATTTATCCAATCGACCAAATTTCCTTCTATCCCACACCTCCTTACTTCCTTCGTGAGCCTATCATCGGGAATCTTATCAAACTCCTTACTAAAATCCACATGTATGACATCAACTTTTCTATCTTCATCCACACACTTAGTTACCTCCTCAAAGAATTAAATCAAATTTGTGAGGCAAGACGTACTTCTCATGAAGTTGAATGTCCCGGAGTAAGCTGCATCTTTCCAGATGGTCATAAATCCTATCCCTCCGGATCTTTTCCATTAACTTACTGACCACCAAAGAAAGATGATTTAATTACCAGGGTCATTCCTATTTTCTTTCTTGAACAGTGGAACAATATTTGTCATTCTCCAGTCTCTGGCACCATTCCTATGGAGAGTGAGGATTCAAAGATCAAAGCCAAAGGCTTTGCAATCTCCTCCCTTGCCTCCCAAAGAATCCTAGGATATATCCCATCTGGCCCAGGGAACTTATCGACCTTCAGCTTTTTCAAAATTGCTAATACATCTTCTCTCAGAATGTTTACCTCCTCCAGCGTATCAGTCTGCATCACACTTCCATCCTCAAAAACCTGGCCCCTCTCCTTGGTGAACATTGATGAAAAATATTCATTCATTGCCTCTCCTATCTCTTTTGACTCCATGCACAAGTTCCCACTACTATTCTTGACCAAACCTACCCGCACCCTGGTCATTCTTTTATTTCTCACATCAGAGTAAAAAGCCTTTGGTTTTCCTTGATCTGACCAGCTAAGGATATCCCATGTCCCCTCCTAGTTCTCCAGGCCTTTCTTTAGCTCAATCCTTGCTACCTTTTAACCCTCAAGCCCTCAAACAACCCAACTGAACTTTCTTTTCTCATTCTTACATATGCTTCCTTTTTCCTCTTGACAAGACATTCAACCTCTTTAGTGAACCATAGTTCCTTCACTCGGTCATTTCTTCCTTGCCTGACAGGGACATAATTATCAAGGACTCGCTGTATTTCTTCATTGAACAAGCTCCACTTTTCATTTGTGCCTTTACCTGACAGTTTCTGTTCCCATCTTACGCTCCCTAATTCTTGTTTAATCGCATCATAATTACCCCTCCCTCCGTTATAAACCTTGCCCTGTCGGATGGCCCTATCCCTTTCCATTGCAATAATGGAAGACACTAAATCTCCAAGGTGCTCTCTCACAAACAAATCTAACACTTGGCTCGATTCATTACCTAATACCAAGTCCAATGTGGCTCCACCTCTTGTTGGCCTATCCACATATTGTATCAAGAAAACCTCCTGCACACACTGTACAAAAACTACCTATAAAGGTTCCAATCAATATTTGAAAAGTTAAAGTCACCCATGATAACTACCCTGTGACTTCCACACTTATCCATAATTTGCTTTGCAATTTCTTCCTCCACATCTCTATCACTATGTGGGGGCCTATAGAAAACTTCTAACGACGTGACTGCTTCTTTCCTGTTTTTAGCTTTAGCAGTGTTCTTTATTTTTATTCAATGCTCATTGAGTAGAAGTACGATTCTGTCCATAATGTGTAAAGTCACCAAAGCAAGTTGTCTATTTTGTAGTCTAAACTTCTTCAATGTTTTTTGCAATCATGATTTGACTTTATTCTTCCTGGAGATATAGATTAATAGATTCTGAGACCAATTTCAAACATATATATTTCCATGTAACAATTCCTTGCATTGTTTGAATGTAACAGTTCTGTTGTTAGAAGGATATTAATTTATTACTCAAACTATCTGGAAAACTTCAATTCAATCAATTGACAAAAGGATTTGTTCATTTGATATGGACAACTAATCAATACAAGCATTAGATTTGACTCACTGCTTCATCTAGCAATAGTGAACTGTCCTGTCTAATTATCCATCGCTATTAATCTGGCTGTCACTGTTTTGAGGACAACTCACTCGAAATTAACAGATGGTGCTACTTAGTGCAGTGTTTCGTGTATAACTCAGTCAAGAAAAATGCATCAATACTTGAAGATGAGAACCAGAAAAGATTTCAGTGAAAGGCCTAGGTATAAGGTCTAGAGATTGAATCAGGTCTGTGATAAGATCATATGGAAAAAGACCACCATCCTCATTCCATTAGTACTGACTAACTCCAGTAACCCAAAAAGCAGTTCAGCAATGGCTGGAATCCTGAAGAAAACATTTGGGTTGCTGTGGCCCAGAATCCTCAGGAGACATTGAGAATTTTGTATTCCAGAATTCTCACTGTCCTGCAATCCATCCCTTAGGGTGCAACCTATAGCAAGTACACTGAGCAGACTATCAATGAAAGGTTTAACTTGGTAAAATTGGAGCATGATCAAAAACTAGAAGACAAAATCCATTGTGTGCAGATAAAGGAAGTCATTTCACAGGCTGAGAATGAATTTTCTCTGGCATATAAAAGATTTCCACTTGGCATATAAAATGGCCAAGTGGAAATCTTGGGAACCATTACTAAAAGAAGTCCCTCACAATCAATGGAAATGGCCACTTTAAACTTTATGTAAATCACATTGCTTTATTTGGCAAACCATAATTGTTTGTTCTGTCAATTCTAATCTGAAGAGATGTTATTAAAATAAATCTTGAAATTAAAAACATATAGTTCACCATTCCAGGGGTAGACAAAGATTGATTTGTCCAAACATTGGTCGATATTATATTCTGAGTACAGTGTGTGGGTTGAGAGGAAGGGTGTGGTGGGTTTGTGGAGGGACAAGTGACAGTATCTTGTGAATTTAATTTTACATTGCAGAATTTGCAGCTCGATAAAGAGATGGATTAAAAAATTAAGGATCACTCTTAGGGACTCTGGGTTTGCCTCCAAAGTGCCTGAAGATATATCCTTAATGAATTTTTGCAAAGGAGGTTCCCAACAGATGTTAAAAGTCCTATTAGTGAATACAATGGGCTGATTGCCTGTTTGATGGTCAGACCTCGGATACTTATGCTGGATCCTTTATCGATGAACACTGCATTTACCTGACGAAGACAAAGGTCGAAAGCTCGCAAATTTACTATCAAATAAATCGGTTGGATTTAAAATTGGTGTTGCTAGATTCTTACTGAGTTCCTTTACCGATGTGGCAGGTGCTGCATCTCTGATACAGAATGAGTGCAAACTCATTCTTTGCTGTAGTGGATCAGGCATCAGGTTATTCTGTAAACCTGACACATGCCATATGAATTTCTAGAGCACAGTCTAGTACTTGAAGTCTTTTATTTTTGGGAAACAATTTAAATTAATAAATCATTCAAAGTCAGTAATTTTTAATTAGGAAGAGTAGAATACAATGAGCATTTCCTTTGAGATCCTTTTTAACTCCAGGGATGGGTAGTCAAATTTGTGCAAGTCTACTGTTGTTTTCAGATGTGCATGGTATCCAGCTGAAATCAGTGACAGATGAAGTAAATTTCCAGATTATGGTCCTAATGCTTGTTATAGAACTTCCCCTCCCCCTCCCACAAAAATAAAAGGGGGATTTTCCTCCCTGTCCATTCTGGGTAAGATCCTGGCCTGCATCTTCCTGAACTGCCTTAATTCTGGCACTGAGGAGATCGTTCAGGAAACCCAGGGTGGTTTCCTATCATCCCAGGACACTGTGGACTTTGTGGCTGCGAGCAAAACCAAGGATTGTTCCTTGCTTTCATCAACAGAACCAAGATATTGGATTCTTTAAATCATGAAGCTCTTTGGATTGTCTTCAATGCTTTGGTTTCCTGTTGAATTTTCTCACCATTCTGAGAATCCTGCACAACGACATGACTTCCATTGTCCTGAGCGGAGAATATGAAACTGACTCCTTTCTCATCTGGATTGGGGTTGATCAAGGTTGTGTGGTCTTCCCCATCTTGTTCAGCATTTAGCTGATCATCATCCTCCACCTCATCCAGAACAACTTACTCCCCCATGTCAGCATCCAGTATTGTCTGGACGGGAAGCTCTTCAACCATGTTCATTTCTGGGCAAAACAAAAATTGACCACAATCGACCTCCAAATCCTTCAGGTTTGCAGATGTCTGCTGACTGATGGATCGTTCTGTAAGGACATGTAAAGGATGCTTGAATTCTTCAATACCTCCTATAAGAGGCTTGGCCTATCCTTGAACTTCACCAAGACAAAGTCCTCCATCAGCCTTCTCCAAGTTAGATGAGCATCTTTTGCACCATCCATGTAGCAGGGTTGGGTTTGGATTATGCGCAGTGTTTCTCATATCTTGGCAGCTACTTTCCCAAGGGACTGCCATTGATGAGGAAGTTCAGCACTGAGTAAACTCTGCCAGCACTGCCTCCTTCAAGCTGGGCCAAATGTATCTTTGACCAAGGGTCTTTGAAAATCAACAAGGGTAAATAACTTTGTCCATTAATTCTGAGTTTTCAGTAGCCCGACTGGGTGGTGACGACAGGATCATGAAAGGTCACTTAGAAAAGATATGAAAACTTTTTATTAGTTGTACATCTTTCTGTTTGCAAACAGCAGAGCCCTGTGTTTTAATATAGGTGGTTTCCAGCATACACAAATGTGTCACATTGCAGGTCAGACTGACAATCTTAAATTGACTGTCAGCTTAACTTTTTAGCATGTTGAGGATTATTTAGTAAATGTTGTCCAACTGCAGAATCACATCTAATATTGGACATTGTCTTTTGGGTTTTGCAATTGGGACTGATTGGGTATGGTCTGTACCTTGCAGAAAGAACATGCTGTTTGTTAGAATCTGCCAATCTTTGGGATGTACCTGGCATCATACTGGCACAGAAATTCATACACTACATTATTCATTTATGTGATCGACAGAGTGTATTTTTGGCTCGATAGCAGCATTTTGCTTGTGGCAAATACCACTTATGTTGCTACTGCATAATGTAAAAAAATCTAGTTTCACCACTTGTTCAAATATTTGGGTCTTCTTTCTCTTCCAGGGTAATTTGAGGTAGACTTTTCAGGACCAAAAGTGCCCTTACACCTGTTCATGATCTCGTGTAATAAACATCATAAAATGGTCTAATCATTGTGCCTGTTTCAGCTAAACAAAATAAGTGATAACATTACATGGTTTTTCCACAGGGCAATAGCTTGTTTAAATTTCAAACAATGTTTGGCAGTTGACTGTCAGTTATCATCATTTTCCATGGCAACACCTCTATCAATCAGATCCCACTTGCCAGCCAATCAGCAGCCTCTTATCCAGTATAAAGTATAAGGTTGTTGTTCCCTATGACACTGGTATTCCTGCAATTGTCCTGATGAGTGCAAGGTGAAAAGCTTTGACAAAATCTGCTACTAAACAATGAATGTTATTTTCATCCAGTTGATTTTCTTTCTGAGAGCTGAAACTCCCAGGAAATTCCAAGGGCCTCCCACTGTAATCCCAGTGGGACATCAGTGGAATTCTCAGGAGAATAATGCTTTTGTTTTGTCTGATAAGGAGTAGAACTTTGGTTTGCCTCCTACGCGAGGCGTGGAACTGGGTTGAGGATTCCTTCAACATAACTACTGGATGTTTGTCTGTTGAGGATGTTCATGTTCAAGCTATGTATTTGTAGATTCTGTTTTATTTTAGTCCTTTCCCATGATATCCCAGGGCTAATTTTAATACTGTCCACCGAACAGAATGGGCTGTAGTGACTCATCCATTGCAATTCCACTAGTTCCTAAGGTTGAAGTTTTAATCTGCTCTTTCAGCAGGTATACAGTAATCTTACTGAAAGGCCTCAGGGTCCAACTGCAATTTTAACTTGAAGCATAAGCAAGGAAAACTGTCGTGGCTTTATCCGTGACAGCCAACAATGGCAGAAGTTCCTAAAGCAAGTTTTTAAGAAAATGTTTTTTTGTGTGTCTCTTCTTCCGAACCTGCGGAACCCTGAACACCCTCCCTCTCCCCACTCCCCACTCTCCTAAATATTAATCTAACTTCTGGTGAATCCTCTGTTTGGTCCCCAGTGACTACCTTCTGTCATAGCATTATAGAGTATACAACACGAAACAGTCCCCTTTGGCTCTCCATGACTATGTCAACCATCAAATACCCAATCTATACTAATCCCATATATCAGCACTTGGCCCATAACTTAGCTATTTAAGTGGTTGTCCACATGAAACATTAAATGCTGTGAAAGTCTTGCCTCCACCACTTTCTCAAATAGTACATTCCAATTTACCACCACTCTCTGGGCAAAAAAGTCTTTCCTCAGATCTCTTCCAAACCATTTATTCCTCATCTTAAAACTATATCTTCTGGTCTTTGACAGATCTGTAATGCGAAAACAATTTTTACAATCTGGCCTATCTATGCCTCTCATAATTTTGTATATCTCTATCAGATCCCTCCTCTGTCTCCTCCATTCTAGAGAAAAATCCCCACACTATTCAATCTCTTTACATTAGCTGAAACTTTCCATCCAGGCAATATCCTGTGAATCTCCTTTGCGCCATCTCCAGTACAATTACATCTTTCCAATAAAATGGTAACCAGAACTAATATTTGATAAAGTTGTAACAACAAGACCTTTCTGCTCCTAAATTCAATGTCCCAGCTGATGAAGGCAAGCATTCTATATGTCTTCTTTACCATCCTTTCTATCTGTACTATCATCTTCAGGGGTCCATGCACTTGTACACAAAAGCTCTTTTGTTCCTCAATACTCCCTGAAGATCTATCTATCTTTCATTGTGTAAATCCAAATCTTATTGGACCTTCCAAAATGCATCACCGTACACTTATGAGATTAAATTCCATTTGCCATTGCTCTGCCCTCACTATCAACAACACCACCAATTTTAGTATCATCTGCAAACTTGCTAATTGTAAATTCTACATTCACGTCCAAATTGTTAATGTATTTAACAAACAGCAAGGACCCGGCATCGACCCCTCTGGTACACTACGGGCCTCAGGCTTCCAATCACAAAAGCCTGAAATGCTGCACTTGCCTTTGAGCCAGAAACTGCTTCCTGCCAAGTTTGGCTGGGAAACTGATGGGGCCTAGACAAATGAGGATCTGGCATTAAAATTTCCTGGGCATCAGAGAGTTTTCAATTCACCACATCCGCATGTCCTCCCACTGGCTGTTAAAATTCATGTCTTAATTCTATTACTATAATGGTAATAACATCTGAAGATGTTGGTAAAATGAATGGTCTGCCTTTTGTAAGTTGTTTTCACTTCTTTGCTGGGACTGTCACTGGCACAGACCACCACTTAATGAACAACATACGCAATCAACATTCTCAGCATCTTACTCTTTTAGATTGCAGGAGGGGCACCAAAGCATTAGATAAATTACTAATTAACATCACTGGGGAAAGTGCTTTAACTGTGTCCAATGTTGTATTGTCCTGGCAACTCCTTTGTTCATAGAGTTTCCAATGCAGATTTCCATAAACATAGACTAGGATCATGGGTGGAAGTGGGAACGTTAAAATGGTGGCACAGGCTCGATGGGCCGAAGGACCAGTTTCCCGTGCTGTTTTGTTCTTTGTTCTTTGCTCTTAGTGTAGAGAAAGGCAGAACCTATGAGCACCAGGTACAGGAACAACATGGAGCTGATTTCCTTCCGAGTTGCCAGTTTGAGTTAAAATCTACAATATTGTAGGGTTGCCAAATCTCCAGGATTGGCCTGGATTGTCCAGGGATTGAAAAGATTGTGGCGCTGGGGAAAACAGACATTGAAAAAAGATTGTTTTATTGTAATTTTCTTAAACCTTTATCTTTAGAACAAAGAACAAAGAAAATTGCAACACAGGAACAGGCCCTTCAGCCCTCCTAGCCTGCACCGACTTTGCTGACTGATGTAACTGAAACTTCCTACCTTCCAGGGACCATATCTCTCTGTTCTCATCTATTCATGCATTTGTCAAGATGCCCTTTAAAAGTCACTATCGTATCTGCTTCCATTACCTCCCCTGGCAGTGAGTTCTAGACATCCACCACCCTCTGTATAAAAAAATCTGCCTTGTACATCTTTTCTAAACCTTGCCCCTTGCACCTTAAACCTATGCCCCCTAGTAATTGACTCTTCTACCGTGGGAAAAAGCTTCTGACTATCCATTCAGTCCATATCCTCATAATCTTGTAGACTTCTATCAGGTCATCCTTCAGCCTCTGTTGTTCCAATGAGAACAAAGTTTCTCCAACCTCTCCTCATAGCTAATGCCCTCCATACCAGGCAACATCCTGGTAAATCTTTCCTGTACCCTCTCCAAAGCCTCCATGTCCTTCTGATATTGTGGCGACCAGAATTAAATAGTATATTTGAAGTGCAGCCGAACTAAGGCTCTATAAAGCCAATTTTCAAAGTCAATACCCAGGTTGATGAAGGCAAGCATGCCGTATGAATTCTTGACTAATTTCTCCACCTGCATTGCCACTTTCAATGATCTGTGTACCTGTACACCCATCAATACTCTTAAGGGTTCTGTTATTTACGGTGTATTTCCTATCTATATTAGACCTTCCAAAATGCATTGCCTCACATTTGTCTGAATTAAATTCCATCTGCCACCTCTCCACTCAAGTCTGCTGTATCTTCCTGGCCCTCATCACCATCCTCAAATTCACCAACCTTTGCATCGTTCGCAAACTTACTAATCCAACCAGTTACATTTTCCTCCAAATCATTTATATTTACTATAAACAGCAAAGATCCCAGCACTGATCCCTGAGGAATGCCACTTGTCACACTCCTCCATTCAGATATACTGGATATAAAGATGTTGAAAATGAAATGGGGGGAGGAAGACTATTTGTCTGATGTCCATCATCATCCAATTGGTTTATGGGTCTATTTGCTTTCCAATTGTTGTAGAAAGGCAACGGAATGCAAGGATGGATGATTTATCCATTAGCTAGAATGTGGGGGTGATCATGTGCTGAAATCTCCAGGAATTTAGGCTGGAATTTTCCAGTCTCATACACCCTGCTGTCCTACCAGCAAGAATGGAGAATTTGACTCTCAGCCAAAACTCCATTCACTGTGGCAGGACTGGAAAATCTCAGCAAGGGGCATGGTTGGAAAATTCCAGCCTTAATCAGAATTGGAAATTATATCAATGTGACTGAAAAAGTGGACCAACCAGTTTCTATCTCATAAAATCTGTAAAATCAGCTCAACATGCAGTGAATAAAATGTTGAAAAGGGATTTGAAAAAGCATCTGCGGCTGGTGGTATCCTTAGCGAATGCACTGCCTTGTGTGAGGTTCAACTGCACAGATTACACAAGCCCTAGATCTGAGGCTAGGTCTCAGCTGAGTGAGTGTGAGTGGTATTTGGGCAGTTTTGCTTCAGTTTCCCAAGGGACGAGCGGCAAAAAGGTTTCATGAATGTTTCAAACTAACCAGCATGCTTTAAATAGCTAACAGTAATTGTTATGTACCATAGCTATATATTAAAATAGCAAATAACAGCACAGAGAAGTTCAGATCTTCCACAGATCTGCTTTAGGACCTGTGTAAGTTCTGATGTAATAACTTTGAGGGAAGCTTAAATTTCTGATGGCAATTCACCTGCTTCCTGTTAATTTTCTGTTGATTGGCCAGCTAAATTGCCCCTTAATGTCAGGCGTAAATATGTGGGGTTATGGCCTAGGTAGGATTGTTGTCAGTGCAAACTCAATAGGCCAAATGGTCTCCTTCTGCAATGTAGGGATTCTATGGTGCTCTATGGTGATATAACTAACTGATTAGTTGCCTTGGAAAATTTCATCTATCTCCTATGTAACCATAAAACTGATCTCCCCACTCCCAATCCCATATTCGACACCCCCGACTACCTCCCCATCATCAGACTACCTCTTGATGACATGAATGCTTCCCCACCTGCCCAGCCTGACTAGCTCCTACCACATAATTCTACCTCCACCCTCCCACAATTCTATCCTGATCTGATCTGACTAGGCCCTGCCTCAACTACTCACGTATCCATCCTACCCACCTCACCCACTTACCACTTTATCCAGCTGCCACACTAGCCACCTGCTACCTTACACACCCCCTAGCTTACCCAGCTGCCATTTTATCCAATTGCCATCCTAGGCAATTGCCACGCTACCTACTTGTCACCCTTTGCATCTACTACACCACCCAGTTGACACCTTATCCAGCTGCCACCTTAGCCACCTACCTTACCCAGCAGACCCCAAGCCACTTACTTCATCCACCTACTCACTTATAAACCAGCACATTCATCCATTTGCTCATCCACTTACTCACACATTCACTCATACCCTCATTCACTAACACACCAAGAAACTTGGGGACTTTTAAAAGCACTTAACAGAATACGGCAGCGAGTGCTGTACAAAGTGTGCAGCTTCTGTGCAGATCTATGCAGGTAAATGGCTGATTTTCTTTGGGATCAGAGCCAGTCGCTGGGCTTCTGATCCTGATCAGAAGTTTTGGGCCTTGAATAAGCGATGTCAGGAGTGATGTGTGGGTGTTCCCAAGCTGGTGTTAAGTCAATATACACGCAAGTGATGCAACCACTCTTGCACACATAAGCCCTAGACTAATGAGGGACCCCATACAAGCCTACAGTTCATCCCGAACCATCTGTTATTTTGTATTATATGAACACAAGATCCTATTTCTGCTGCCTTCATACACAAAGAATGCTCATCTTCCTGACACCGAGATGTTTTGACACAAATAAGTAAATGACACGTGATGAAGGACAATTGCTGTGTTGTCAATGGCATGGTGTGATGCTGTACCCAACACAGCCGTTTCACTTGGTGTGCACAATATATTAATGGATGTCCGCACTGGGGAAGGAGAAAATTATAAGATAATATCGGCGCCGTTTAAAATGATATAATTTGAAGCAAGTTCACGGGGAAGGGGAAGGAATTTGTGTATTAGATTGCATTATAAAATGCATGGCCTATTATTGTTAATGAGTGTTCTTTCCATTTGGATCTTGCATACAATACTACATAAAAAGAATTGCAATCGCTGGATCATTACGCAGTCATTATTATAAGGAATCAGTATGAGATTGCATAACACCCTGCACAATGTATAAAGCAAGAACAGTGTCACAATGGTATATTTTTGCTGTCTGCTAGTATTGAAACAGGGATAATTGCTGGTGCTGACAGAATTTAAACAGCAGAACATTTTTCACCTATTGCAGCTGGGTTTAAATGAGTGGCTGTTATTCTTTGTAAGGTGAGGAGTGCTGGCATCATCCCCAAAGTCTGGTTTATTGTACACGGCAAGCATCGAAACTACAAGTCTCATATTGCCAATAAATCTTCATGGTGGGGGTGCTGTCAGAAATACCTGAGTCCGACTTCATTGCGGCTGATAAAATACTTGTTTCCTTTCTCTTTCTGTCCCTTTCGCAAATAATCTGGAGGTAGGGCGATGACAGCTGAATAAGTCTGTATTTGCTGAGAAGCAGCATGATGTTAGAAAAAAGCTGGGTTCCTGAGGGAGATCTAATGGTTCCTATCCTTCCTGCACAGAGATAAAGACTCATAATAAGCGTGTATGTTCACCATCTGGCTCTGTGCATGTGGTCCTTATGGAGGCGAAAGCAGCACAATCTGTAAACGATCAGGAGCCATCGTGCTCTCTCCAGAGAATCTCAGATGCAATCAAGGTGACAGATGGCATGGCCACTGCTGCGGCCTCACAGAGAAGATCAAAATCACCTTCAATAAACTGTGACTGGATTGGGCAAGAATACCTCAAAAGTCAGTTTGTCAGTCAAACTGTGACAGCAAGCTGCACAGGGAACAGTGGCCTGTTCTCTCCAATTCTTTTCCAATCGACTGATCCTGAACTGTGATCCTTCTCCAGAAGCAGGCAACACAAATTGCCAGATTCCTTGTTTTATTGAAGAAAATTGGGAACATGATGTCTTTTAATACAAGGTACAAACAGCTGGCAGGTGCCTGGACACAAGAACACCTTTTTGGCAGTAGTTGTAAGTTCTGCTGATACTGTTCCACACTGGTGGAGTTTTCAGCCACTTGATGTAGCACTCAGCTGAAGATGTGCCTTCAGTTTGGGGAGGGGTGCTTTGGAAAATCAAATTAGTTTATGCAGACAGCTTGGACTGTCTTAGCATCAACAAATGGAGTATGTTAATGCATGATAGAGAAGAATAGATTCTCCCCCCACCCCTCCCCGGCCCACCCACCAAATCTGCATGGAAGTTGCACTTGACAATGAGGAAGATAATAAAATTTAAATTGCACCATACTGTTACAATTAATACATTTCAGAGTTCAGAACAAAACAAAGTGAGATTGATGTTCAATCAGGTATTACTTACTTTTTGCGTATGGTGAAGTTTGTAGGGGGGAATGTGAGGGGTGAGGCTGGGTGCACGGAGATGGGTTACATTTCTTACCCAGTTTCCTAATGTAAGCTCTAACCCAGAGAGCAGCAACACTCTCTATAGCTTTTCAATGTATAAAGTATCAACACAAATTATAGTGTTTACTATAATGGAATCATTCAGTGATGATGTGTACATACAAACAAGCAATGGGAAAAGTCTTAACATGGGCTCTGTTCACTCATTTTCATTTTAATTTACGTGTTGGTTTGAATCAAAATCCTCTCATTTCTAACGAGGATTTTAGGTTCAAATTCTACTTAAGAACTGAACACTTTACCAAAACACTTGCAGCACTGCAGGAGGGTTACAGCTTTGCTGAAGAGACCGTCTCTCTGATAGGATGTTAAACTGAGACGCTGCCTGGTCACATAAAGGATCCCAAGGCACTCTTTAAAGAAAAGTTGGGAATTCCCTTGGTATCCTGTCAACATTTCCCCCTCAACCAGTACTGCTGACACACATTAGTAGCACAATGCTGTTTGTATGATTCTGCACTGTGCATATTGACTGCCTTACTTATCTGTTTAACAGTAACTGCACTTCAGGTGCAATTTATATGAAATGCTTTGAAACATGATGAAGCTTTATGTAGAGTCATAGAAATTTACATCACAGAAAGAGGTTACAAATGTTTGCATGCACAGGCTCCTTCCTGAAAAAAGTCAAATCTAACCTTATCTGCACGATCCCTTGCCCTTGTACCTTCTTCTACCTAAAATGTTTATCCACATGGAAACAGTTGAGAAGCTGAGGAGAAACATCTACCCAACTGTTAAATTCAGGAAACCTGAGACAATCATTGATTCTTCATTAATGGATTCCTCTAGAACCTTCACTGCACTCCGAGCCTGAGGCATTTCAACATCCTGACATGCACACAACAATTATATGAAGACCTGAATTCCCCAACTTTGGTTAAAAAAATTGGGGAGAGGGAATCCCGATGAGGGGAACATCAGCTGCCCCATGTCTGTTTGTAGTTAATTGACCATTAATAGACTTGAGGTGGAAATTCTACCCTTCTGGATCAGGAAGTTCTGCCTTAGAGCTGCAGCTCTTCCACATTACTGGATAAAGGCACGTGGCATTGTATTAGGACTTGGGTGAGTTTGAGGATCTCACTGGGTGCCAAGGTGGCAGGTGCTGGCAAGGAAGGAGAGGAGGTAGTGAGAGGGAGGGGAGCTGGCATTTGAGAGACCACAGGAGAAAGGATAACATATTGGAGGGTGTTTCTGATTAACACAGTGGGGGAAATTGAGTAGTGACAATCCGCCTGCTCACCACAAGTCCACTCAGGGAAATTTGCCATGCTGGGAGCTTGGTTAAAACATGGTGGCAGCAGAATGAGGCCCTTAAGTGGGCATTAATCACCTTCTTAAGGGCCGCAGTTGACCACAACACTGCTGCTGGTATAACTACTGTGGGGACAGGTGTGGCCAGTTAGACAAAGAGCAGGCTGCCTGCTGGATTTAACAACCCTCCCACATATTCAAAACTATTGGCGTGGAGTGCAGAACCCAGTCAACAGACCAAAATGCCTCCTTCTGTTCTATACCCACTTCATAATTCTGTGATCTGCAGGAATGCATGTTGTCACAAATTAAATAGATTCTGGTAACAATGCAACAAAATTCAAGCGGATAAAAGTCATGACTCAGATGGTTGGGCTTTACTGACCCTGCTCTGGCAGGATCCATTTTGGGAGATGTATCAGGTCTGCCAAAAGACGTTTGGAAGGACTGGAAGATCCCTGGTGGACAGTGCTGGAAAATTCCAGCCAAAGTCTTGGTTAGATCACACCTGAAATACTGTGAGCGACTCCAGACATGGTATCTTATATTGGCGCTGAAGGAAGTGCTAAGAAATAGAGATAGTTGAAGTAATTTATATTTGTATTGTGTAAGGAATAAGTTATAATTTTAATTTAGCTTAATGTATGTTTCTGTAATTATGCACTGAGAAAAGATTTATAACTCATTTACTTCAGTTTTAGTGTCACTTTAAACTTTGCCTGTTTTGGAATAGTGTTTTACAACCCTTAAAGCAAGCAAGACTATAAAAGTATAAGCTGTTGCTTAGCAATCAAAGACCCACACTGGGACAGCAAGAGTAATTGGGGTCAGTTTGGAACCAGGCAATGCAGAGGCAAGGACCACTCCTCAAGCACTGACAGAACATGCAGGACAATACTGAGGGACAAAAAGCAAATCCCAGAAATTCACGAATGGAAAGTCCCAGAAACCAGGAAATTAGAGAGAAGAGAGTTCCAGGATGTCAAAGGAACAAAGAACTGACATCTGGAAAAATGATTCTGTTCAGTGAAGCTAAAAGTAGAAAGAGAGGCGCTCAGTTGAAGGCAGGACTGCAAAGTGTAGACCCGAAGAAGTCAGTTAGTGAGAAGCCAGACATCCATGATAATCAAAATGTTGGTGACGCTTAATATAGCCTCTGAAGCATTGATATTTTGTTGGCACAGTTGGATAGCTGAGAGTTGCAAGGAAGCTTGAATGCACCTGGGCAGATACAAACAAAACGGGAAAGTTGAAATCCTGGAGGTGGATCCTTGGTGAGAACATCCGACTGAATGTACTACTTGGGAAAGGATTCCAAGGAATGTTCTTTAAGAGCAGAGATTTGAAACTCATGTATGATATATAGACCAGTTAGTTCACAGTGTGATAAACATTGGGTGGGGGGGGGGGGGGTGGTGGGATGACTGGGGAAAAGGTTAGAGAATCATTGAGAAATCTCCAGAGTTGTTTGGATGGTATCTGTCCCTTGGTTTGAGAGTGTGGTGTGGTTGACCACATTTCACCTAATGGTTTACATGGACTGCATACTTAACGAGAATCTTAGAGTATAAGATAGACTTGTAACTTATGTTACAATAGAGTAGAAATAGAGTAGATATTGACTAGTTGTTGAATGTGAGATGAGGGGGCATAATCGTAGCGAGTGAAATTATTAACTTCCTCTTCATACAAATATATGTGTACGTGTATGTGTGTGTGTGTTTGTATGTGTGTGTGTGTGTCTGTCTGCTTCTGTCTTTGTCTCTGTCTCTTTTGTCCCCAGCTTTTGCTAACAGGAGAAGCATGGTCTCAAAAAATTGTTATAGCACAGAAGATGACCATTCAGCTCTGTATGTCAAGAGCAATTCAGCTATTACTCAATCCTTTCCCCATTGTTGTGTATTTCTCTACTCTTCAGGTAATTATCCAGTTCCTTTTTGAAAACCATGATTGAATCTACCTTCATTACACTCTCAGCTAATGTATTCCAGATCTTGTGTAAAAAACCTTTTCCTCATGTTGTTATAACCATGTGTTTATTTCTAAAAACAATTTTTAATTCTTTTTTTGGCTGGATTTAAACATAAACAATAAACTGTAACCCAATTAAGACAATGGAGTACTGCTAGCCAGCCAGAATATACAGCTTGCATCCCACTCAAGTGGAAAAGAAAGGGAACAGAACCAAACTTCCCTCCACCCTCCTGAAGTGTGAAAGGCCCTCGGGTGATCTCAGCAAAAAAATTCAAATTACTGAACGCGCATTAAAATGGAAGAGTTTCAAATCTGTTTTTTTCAGTGAGGCCACAAATGAAATCTTGTGCATTTTTGCACTAATTCCATCAGGAGGGGAGAGGATGGAGTCTAGGTTCACTGGAAAGCCAGCTGCTTACACCATGCTCAGATCTCTCTGTTCTATGCCAGGCTGATCACGCTGGAAATTCAAGGCTGATTTTTTTGCCTCTTGCACGATCTTACCAGCATGTCCTGGCCATTGACTGGGTTATCCCCTCCTCCTCAAAATCTCCTACTGGCTTTCACATTACTGTGGAACTCTTCACAAGATTTTGAGATGAGGTATCAGAATGCTGCTACCTGTTCTCTAAAACAGTGACCACAGAATCATAGTATCTGTTTACTAAACCAAGAGACAATGAGGTCAGAATATTGTCCCTAAAACTGCAAGAAGCTGTTTTTCTTTCTCTTACTCTCAAAGGTATTCTGCCCAGGTTTGCAAAGTAACAAACTTGAGAAGAGAAATCTACTGCTAACCGAGCTCCTTTGGGAATAAAACATGGAAATCTGATCTGTACAATTGTACCCCGGGAAGACAAGGGAACAAATTGGCTGCAACATGGACTCATCACATTGAGACCAGCCAAAGGACTCCTTTGATCATCTTCTTCACAATCTGTAAAACATCTTTAAGTCTCCTCTTATTCTACCATCTATATCAGTGTATGCGTGTGGGCCCAAGGAATGTTGGTAACATGTGAGATTCCCCCCACTGATGGGAACCATATGTGATCTTCACTGGGGAGAACTTTCACCAGCAAGGCCAAAAAGGCAAATGAACCTAGGCGATAATCTCTCTTTGCTTCTCTTATTTTTTGACTTCCCCTCTGAAATTTTGATATTCGGTCTGGTTCTCATAGCATGAGAAGCCCCAATACACCAGATTGTAGTCTAACAGGTTTATTTGAAATCACAAGCTTTCAGAGTGCTTCACCTTTGTCAAGTGAAGTGAAATAAAGTGTGTGGGCGCAGAATGTATAGCGGAGTGACTATAGTCCAACACTAGTAGGTAATCAAGAGTGTCAAAGGATAAATACAGGTAGTGTAGGCCAGCTGAATAATAACAACTATTTACAAATAATCACGAGCACTAATGGACAATTGTCTTTATGTCACAAGTATGTCCCTGTAAAAATGAATATAAAGATGGCAAGAATCGGGAACTCTGGATGACAAGAGAGATTGTGTGTTTAATGAAAAAGAAGAAGGATATGCACAAGAGCACACATAAATTTCAGGAAATTGAGAACAGATAAGGCTTTTGAGGAATTCAAAGATAGCAGGAAAGAGTTTAAGCAGGGACTTAGCAGGGCTAAAAGGGGCCATGAAATATCCTTGGCAGGCAAAATTCAGGAGAATCCCAAGATTTTTTATGTGTATATAAGGAGGAAACGGGTAGCTAAGGAAAAGATAAGTTCATTCAAGGACAATGGAAGGCATTTGTGTTTGGAGAAGGATGTGTTGAATGGTGAGTTTATAAAGGAGGATGTTGATATTCTAAGACATGTTGAGGTAAAAAGGGAGGAGGTATTAGAGGATTTAAAAGACATTGAGGTGGTCATGTCCTCAGAGCCAGATAGTATATCTCAGAATACTGAAAGAGACGAGGGAAGATATTGCTGAGGTTTTCACTAAAATCTTTGCATCTCTTTAGTCATGGGTGAGGATCAAAGACTCGCTAACATTGTTCCTCTGTTTAAGAAGAGCAGAAGAAACAATCTGGGAAATTACAGATCTGTGAGCCTTACATCAATGGTAGAAAAATTAATGGAGAAGATTCTTAAGGACAGGATGTACTCATATCTGGAAGTGAATAGGCTTATTAGCTATAAGCAGCATAGTTTTGTGAAGGGGAATCATCTCTCATAACTTGATATAGTTCTTTGAGGAAGTGATAATAAAAATTGACCAGGGCAGGGCAGTGGACATTGTATACTTGATTTTAGTAAAGCCTTTGATAAGATTCCTCATGGCAGGTTGATGCAGAAGGTGAAATCATATAGGAACCAAGGTGAGCTGGTAAGATGGATACAAAACTGGCTTGGGCATTACAAACAGCGACTAGCAGTGGAAGGTCTGTGATAAGCGATATTCCACAAGAATCAGCGCTGGGGTCTGTGTTGTTTGTAATATATATAAATGATTTGGAGGGAAATACAAGTAATCTGATTAGTAAACTTGCAGATGATCCAAAATTTGGAGAAGTAACAGATAGTGAGAGGATTGTTAGAGGATACAACAGAATATGAATTATCTGGAGACTTGGGTTGAATGATAGCAGATAGAATTTAACTCAGACAAGTGTGAGGTGATGCCATTCGGAAGGTCTGCTGTAGAATGAAAATATACAGTAAATGGTAGAGCCCTTAGAAATATTATCATACAGAGGGATCTAGGCATGCAGATCTACAATTCCTTGAAGGTGCTGACTCAGGTGGACAAGGTGGTGAAGAAGGCATATGACCTTCATCGGTCAAGGCATTGAATCTCAGAATTGAAAAATCATGTTGCAGCTGTATAAGACTTCGGTTAGGACGCATTTGGAGTATTGCATACACTCCTGGTCGCCACACTACTGGAAGGATGTTTGCTGCATTGGAAAGGGTGCAGAAGAGATCTTCCAGGATGTTGCCTTGTTTGGAGGATATGGACTGGGAAAGAAGTTTTAACAAACTTGGATTATTTTCATTGGAGCATCGGAGGATGAGGGGAGACCTGATAGATGTTTATAAGATTATATCAAGCTTGGATAGAATGGATTGTCATAGTCTTTTTCCCAGGGTCAAAGGGTCAATTACTCAGGGGTATAGATTGAAGGTGAGAGAGATGAAGTTTAAAAGAGATGTGGGAGGCAAGTTTTTCACACAGAGGGTGGTGAATGCCTGGAACTTGCTGCTGGAGGAAGCAGATTCTATAACAATGATCAAGAGGTACATAATAGATGCATGAATAGGCAGGGAATAGAAGGATATGGACCACATAAAGACAAGAAAATGTTACAGGCATCTGTGCTGGCACATCCTCAGTGGGCGAAAGGGCCTTCCCTGTGCTCTACTGTTCTTTGTTCTTTGTCACTAGTACTGATTGAGATTGACTATGACCACCTTGTCCACCTGAATCTGCGCCTTCCCTCCACCTCCCCTCTCTCCTTCCCATACAGAAGAGTGCTCTGTAGCTGCTCAATGACATCTTGATGCCCAGGAGGCAATATAGCATTCTGCATTCATGTCTGCTGCAGTATAAACATCTAACTGTTTTGTTAACTTGACTCTTCTATCACTTTGATCATTTGTTGCTTTCCCATATTTTACCCAGCACCACCCCTGCCACCTCTCCCCTTACCTCTGCCCATATACAGCTGAGTCAGCCATGGTACCCTATGCTACCCCAGGTGAATCATCACTCCTATCAGTATTCTGAATGTATACTGTTTGGAGAGCATGCAGTACTCAGGGTACTTCTCCATCACCTGCTTAGAGCTCCCGGGCTGTCTGGCAATCACGCATTCCGTGTCTACCTCTTAAGTTGAGAGATGACCACATCTGGAAAAATGCTATCCACAAGATTCTCAGCCTCACAGATGCATCTCAGTGACTACAGCTGCTGCTCAAATGCTAAAAGCTGGAATTTGAGCTGTTCCGGTTCAGGACAGCTCCTGCACATCATTGCCCAAAATATGAGAATTGCCCTGACATTCCCCCATGGTAAGAAGTCTCACAACACTCCATTAAAGATTTCTTACTGTGAGACTTCTTTCTGTGCTTACCCTAGTCCAATGCCGGCATTTCCACATCATGGTTCCCACATGGAACAGGATGTTCATTCCATCGGACCAAGATGCTCTGCCATGCCTTTATTTATTAGACCATTAACTGGCTTAACAAATAAACCTGAGACTTCAATCGGTAAAGATTAACCAGCAACTTCTCTTGAGCTAGTATCACCTCATTTTACAGGATGGTAGACTTAAATGTTTTTATTTAGCTCTTATTATCCATATATCTCAGATATTAATTTACTGATAAATTCAGAATTTTTGATATTAATTAAAAATTTATTCTCCCTCATCAGCCACGAGGGGCTGAATGGCCTATTGTTCCATATTGCGTATGTTTTATATCCAAGGGAACACATTCTTCCTCGCTTTAACAAACATATTGTTTAAACTGAATTTTTAGTGCCTGATTCTTTGGGGTCAGTGAAAATAATTTTATATTAATGATATTTATAATAATGTTATATTAAATGATGATTTTCTGATGTGTTGTTTATGTTTTGCTGTGAAAATTGTTTCCTCTTAAAAGCTCACTTCCTGGGGACATTTTTATTGTCTTGGGTATGGGCCACAATTCTGTTCCATAGTCATTGACTCTATTTCTTTCCCTGATCATTGTCTGAAGACAACTCAGACTCCACAATCTTAGCATCCTATCTGACCCTGAGCTGAACTCTGACCTCATATCTACTGCTTCCACCTTCCGTATCACTGCATGCCCCTGCTTCAGCTCATCTGCTGTCCAAATGCTTATCCATGCGTTGTCACCTCTTTCTGGATTATTCTAAGATCTCCTTGACAAATTCCCATTTTTCACTCCCTATAAATTCATCCAAAACTCAGCTATCAATAGCTTAACTCACCAATTCATTACCCACCTTTGGTTCCAATCCAGCAACAAATCCTTCCAGATTTTCATTCACCTGTATTTTCATCCACCCAACCTTCCAAGGTAACAGTGCTATTCTCATTCAGGCCTTTTGTTCACCATTTTCATCAGTTGATCGTTAGCCTTCATGCCTTCAGTCGCCTGGACACTTGGATCCGGAATTT
Source organism: Sphyrna mokarran (assembly GCA_024679065.1). Taxonomy (NCBI): domain Eukaryota; kingdom Metazoa; phylum Chordata; class Chondrichthyes; order Carcharhiniformes; family Carcharhinidae; genus Sphyrna; species Sphyrna mokarran. The sequence goes on along the minus strand of JAGIQG010000007.1, from coordinate 68,406,731 downwards.
CCTGTCTAAACCTTTCCATCTTTCTACCTCTCATTCTTCCTTCAGAATGCTTAATTAAAACCTCATCAGTCCTCATATCTCCTTATTTGGTACGATGTAAATTTTGTTGGATAATCACTTCATTAAAGTTCCTTGGGATGTTTTATTACGTTAAAGGTGTGACAGAAATGCAAGTTGCTGTATTTGCTGCAGTATGCTATGTAAAATGTGCATTGACATCTGTGATCTCTCCCATATCAAGCTTGTAATCTCAGACATGTTGCCATCATGGGTTGTTGATTGGATAAAGGAACACAGGAACGTAAGAGCCTTTTAATGAGGTTGTAGCTGGTTACTGATTTGTTGCTGGATTGGAACCAAAGGTGGGTAATCTGTAAAGAGGATGTTTGCCATCGGAAGGGTTGTTGTCTGGAGGGTGGGCTGTCACAATGATTGGTTCACCTTCCTTGGGAGAGTAGAAGGTGCAGGTTGCTGTACAGTGACTGCTGGATAGTGTATATGTAATAGATTAGAAAAGGATTTGGCTTGGCTGTGACTTCCTCCAGTTATGCATCCTACTACTGCTACTGACAGGAATTGGCTCACAATTGTCACAGGAGTACTTTGTAGACAGTTTATCCTGAATTTCTGCTGATCTTCCATTGGAGATACAGCAGATCAGGAGAAACTTCCTGAGGAAATTGGTGATGTAACTGTCTGGTCCACATATTTAAAATGGAGGCTGAAAAAGCGTAATTTCCTGGCATGGATCATAGAACATAGAACATAGAACAATACAGCACAAACAGGACCTTTGGCCCACGAGTTGTGCCGAACACATCTACCAATCCACAGACCTATGTATAACCCCCTATCCTATTCTTTTTCATATACTCATCCAGAAGTCTTTTAAAAGACCCCAGTGAGTTTGCCTCAACAACCTCCGACGGCAGTCGGTTCCATTCACTCACCACCCTCTGAGTGAAAAACCTACCCCTGACATCTCCTTTGTATTTGCTTCCCTGCACCTTAAATCTGTGTCCTCTCGTAGTGACCATTTCAGCTCGGGGAAATAGTCTCTGAGAGTCCACCCTATCTATTCCTCTCAACATTTTACAAACCTCTATCAGGTCGCCTCTCAACCTACGTCTCTCCAGTGAGAACAGTCCCAGCTTCCTCAACCTATCTTCATAAGGCCTGCCTCCCAATCCAGGCAGCATCCTTGTAAATTTCCTCTGAACTCTCTCAATAGCCTCTACATCCTTCCTATAATGAGGCGACCAGAACTGCGCACAATACTCCAACTGGGGTCTGACAAGAGTCTTATAGAGCTGCATCATTACCTCCTGACTCCTAAACTCTATTCCTCGATTAATGAAGGCCAGTACACCGTACGCCTTCTTGACCACTTCCTCCACCTGCGAGGCCGATTTAAGAGTCCTATGGACCCGGACCCCGAGATCCTTCTGCTCTACAACACAGCTAAGACTCCTACCCCTTATATTGTACTCCTTCATCCCATTATTCCTGCCAAAATGGACCACTACACATTTATCTGCGTTGAAGTCCATCTGCCACTTCTCCGCCCAGTCTTGCATCCTGTCTATGTCCCGCTGCAACTTTTGGCATCCCTCCAGACCATCCACAACACCACCGACCTTTGTATCATCGGCGAACTTGCTAACCCATCCCTCCACTTCCTCATCCAGGTCATTTATGAAAATGACAAACAGCAGGGGTCCCAGAACAGATCCCTGGGGCATTCCACTGGTTACCGATCTCCATGCAGAACAAGACCCATCCACAACCACTCTCTGCCTTCTGCCGGCAAGCCAGTTCTGGATCCACGAGGCCAAAGCCCATTGGATCCCATGCCCTCTCACCTTCTCCAGAAGCCTTGCATGGGGTACCTTATCAAACGCCTTACTAAAGTCCATGTACACTACGTCCACCGCCCTTCCTTCGTCAATGTGTTCAGTCACAGTTTCGAAGAACTCAACTAGGCTCGTAAGGCATGACCTGCCCTTGACAAAACCATGCTGACTATTTCTAATCAGTCCAAACTTCTCCAAATGGCTATCAGAAAAGGGAGGAAGAGAAATGATACTTGCTATAAATTTAATGCATTGCTTTGCAGATGGAAAATGAAACATTGTCTTTAAAAGTGTGTAGTCGAAGTCAGATTATTACCAACGATAGTGTTAAGTGCTACTGAGCCTCATTTGTACTTCAATTTGTATTTGAGGAAGCATCTTTCTGCCTGCACTTTGTTTGTTAGCAATAAACTCTTGCGCACCTGTTGATGTTTCAGATTTGGCAGGAAAATGAACTGACCAGATGTCATTTGATAATAAAGTCAATGGATTGTCTCTTTGAGCATCAAGGTATCCATGTGGTACTATCATTCCCGTGACAGAAAATTTCCCTTTAATAACTGAAATTTTTCAAACTAAAGAAGAAATGTGAAATACAAATTTATCTTAAATGTATCAAGATCACTTCTGAAGTGAACATTGATGTCTATTGTTACATTAACCAATATGTATCTGGTGTAAAGTTGCAAGACAGAGAATCATATAAAATACAATTTAGCTGTGGTTGGCATGTATATTCAACAATGGAAAAAATGTACTATTTTTATTGGACAATGTTAGCAACAATATCCCAGATGCCACCATCACCATCCCTGTGTATGTCCTGTCTCAGTGGCAGGACAGATCCACCAGAGGTGGCAGTACAGTGGTGTACATTCAGGAGGGACTCTGGATTCCATGATATATTAGGTCAGACATGGTCAGGGAAACCTCCTGATTACCACCCCTCCCCCACAGCTGATGAATCATTACTCCACCATATTGAACCTCAATTGAAAGAAGCAATGAGGATACCAAGGGCATAGAATGTACTCTGGATGTTGAACTTCAAAATCCATCACTAAGAGTGGCACTTTAGCACCACTACTGTGCAAGACAATTGAGTCTTGAAGGATGTAGCTTCTAGACTAGGCCATGGCAGATGGTGAGGAAAGCAGTAATAGCGAAAAACCTATTTGACTTTAGCCTCACTGTTTTGTCACAGTTGCATCTCTCCATAGCAGTATTGGTAGGAGAGACGACTGCACAGTCTTCATGGAGATGTAGTCCCATCTTCATATTGACGATACCCTCATTGTGTGGTGTGACACTACCATCGTGCTAAATGAAATAGATTTCAAACAGATCTAGCAACTCAAAACTGGGCATCCATGAAGCACTGTGGGCCATCAGCAGCAACAGAATTGTACTCAACCACAACCTGTAACCTTATGGCCTGGCCTGTTATTCACTTTCCCATTATGCCACCCTGAAACATCAACCCTGGTTCAATGAAGAGTGCAGGTGGGCATAACAGGAACAGTACTTGGCGTAGCTAAAAATGGAGGAGTCAGCCTGGTGAAGCTACAACACAGACATCTTTGTGTGCCAGACAGCTGAAGCACCATGTGATAGGCAGAACTAAGCGATCCCACAACAGATCAGATCAAAGCTTTGTAGTCTTGCTACAGTTCTGGCTCTGGGACCTGACCGGTACTTAAGAAACTTAATGAGTTGTCATGAGCTGGGTGGCATGGTGGCATATTTGATCACAATGCTACTTCATAGCGCCAGGAGCACAGGTTCAATTCATCTGACTGTCTATGTGGAGTTTGCACATTCTCCCCATGCCTGCATTGGTTTCCTCCAGATGCTCTGATTTCCTCTGACACTCCGAAGGTATGTGGATTAGGTTGATTGGCTATGCTAAATTGCCCTTAGTGTCACGAGGATTAGCAGAGTAAATAGATGAGGTTACAGGGATAGGTCATGGGTGAGATTGTGATTGGTGCAGACGTGATGGGCCAAATGGCCTCCTACACTTTAGAGATTCTATGAGTTGTCAAGGTGAGATACCATCTGACTTTTCAATAAATGTACCATCATCATCTACAACACACTTCAGTCACTGTCTAACGATACTCTGACATTCTTTTATTCACAGGCATTGCTCACATCTCAGACATGTTTCCTTGCTCATCAACTATGTGAGGCATCACATGACAATCATATCTGTCAGTACATTAATTCTTAATCACTGCTCTTTATGCTCCAAAAGGAGATAGCACATAAAGCAAAATGTAACTGTTGGTGGAGGGCAGTGGGGAGGATTCAACTGTGATTCCGTGAGATCACACCCCATAAGGAGGTAGAACTGAAATTGATAAGAACAGAAATAGGAGATACCCTGTCCAGAGGTAGAACAAGAGGAATGCAATCACTCCTGCTTCCTTATAGAAAGCACAGATTTCTCTATCTTCACTCCCAAGCACCATATGGTCTCAGCACATACACATCCTCCTTTAGTAGCCACATGAGCTACATCCTCCCCCTTCCACTTGTATCATTGCTCCCAAAAGCAAAAACTATCTTGCCTGTCAAAGAAAGGTGACCACCTTTCCCCCACCTTATCCTCACTAGAGGAAGAGAAAAAGGAAGAGGAGAGTGAGAGAAGGCACTGAATTAATGGTTACAATTGTCATAGGCACCAGCTCAAAGACCAACACCACATGCAATTTAGAAGTTAGATTAGAAAAGGAGTTCTTACAGTGTGATATGCACTATAGGACAGAAAGGTCACCAACACATGTCATCTTCCCTATGGCGCAAGATCACACACCAGTATTGCTGAGGAATTAGATGAGGAATTGACAAGACCAAACCACCGATGAAGACTGATGTGCTTGCCTAACTAAATGCTTAGTATAATGGTCAGCTTGGCTGAATGCTGATAGGTTGTGCTAAGGGGAATGGAGGTGTCCATCTCTAGTTTGCTCTGTGAGATTGCCTGAAACTCATCCCCTCTGGTGTGGAGAGGCTGGCAATTCCAACCAATGATCTGTGGACTCCATCATTATCCAGCTTCCACTGCAGTCACAGCGTAGGAATATATCAACATATGAATTATGAATAGGTCATTCAACCTCTCAAGCCTGCTCTAATATTTAACAAGATTATGGCTGATTGTATGATTGTAGCCTCAAAATCACTCTCCTATCTTCCCTGGGTGCCCTTTGGCTCTCTTGTTAGCTAAGGATCTATCTATCACTGCCTTGAAAACATTCATTCATCCTGATTCCCTGGGGAAGAGGGTTCCACTGACTCCATGACCCACACAGAAAAAAAAAATCTCCTCATCTCTGTCATATATGGGAGACTTCTTATTTTTTAAATTGTGTCCCCTAGTTCTGGTCTCTCCCACAAGGAAAAATATCCTCTCAGCATCCATTCTGTCAAGTTCTCTCAGGATCTAATACATTTCAGTAAGGTCACCTCTCATTCTCCTAAAGTCCAATGGACACAGGCCCAAACTGTTTCCTCATACAGCAACCGCTTCATCCCAACAATCAGTCAAGTCAATCTGCTCTGAATTGTTTCTAATGCAATTGTCTCCTTTTGTAAATGAAGAAATCAAAACTGTACAGGGTACTTTTGATATGATCTCACCAACGCTCTATACAATTGTAGCTAAAAGCCCCATGTTTATATTTCATGCCGAACAAGTGCCCATGATATCTTCCTATGGTAAGTACATTGTGATTATTGTTGGGGTGGGGGATGGGAGGAGATGTATAAACTATTTCCACAAGTGACTTCCTTTATTATTTCTCATCTCCACCCAAACTGATTCTACATCATGATCTTTAGAAAAAAGGTCTTTCAAAGGAGGCGGATTCAATTGAGGCATTTGAATGGGAATCAAATTGTTACTTGAAAAGGAAGAATGTACAGGGTCATAGGACGAAAGTGAGAGAAAGGCACTAGGTGAATTACTTATTCAAACAGAGCAGCTCCTGCTGTGACAGGACCATAAAGTTCTGCCCATGGAACTAATCCCCATTACTGAATTCTAAAGATTGCTTAAAACTGTACAACAACAGCTTGAATACATATAGCGCCTCTAATGTAATAAACTGTTCAAAGGTGTTTCACAGGAATGTTATGAAACAAAATTTGACACAGAGCTATAAAAGGCCACACTGAGATAAATACCAAACTGAAATTGGAGCTGAGACTGAAGAACTGACTAGCAAATGCTCTGGATTCCTGACATGTCTTCACTCTTGTGTTCTCTGCTGACAGTACACAGAAGCTGGGTTTGAAAGGCAGGCTCTTGGGCAATAGTTACATGGCACCTGGAAAGACTGGTGCAGTAGTATTTGACTTTTCACTTCTGGGATATAGACAAATAGGATGATGGCTCATTATCAGTCTCAATTCACAGCATAGTACTAATTAGCACAAATAAACACATCATCAGACAAAATGTTCTGCTAATTCTTCACGTTTGAAATAAATTTAAGTACATTAAATGTTCATCTCTAAGTACAGAATATTGTAATTAAACATTAGTATATTATAATTAATATACTAACATCTCTAAAAGATAATTAATCTTTTAGAGAAAAATTTTGGAGATGGGAACACAGAGCAGCGGCCTCAGGAATGAAAGGATGTGGGATTGAAGATGCAGTTGAAATATAGACTTCAGAAAGAATTTAAAAGGAAAAAGAAGACAAGTTGCAGTTGTTTTAGGATAAAATTATAAACAGCTAAGACCAGAGTGGTACAGTGATTGAAATGGAGTAACTGACGGACTGGGGACAAGCAGTAATCCAGTCTTAAGAAAATGAAAGGTATTGGAGGCATATGACTGGGGAACCATACTGGGTAATGCTGTGCCCATTGTACTAAAGGGTTAAACTTCATCTCTGACATGTTAACCATCACATCTGTGAGCACTTGTAATATTTTCCCGTTGCAATTTACATCATACTCTGTCCATTGTCGGGAGAACCCTAGGAATTCAGGATATTACTCCCCAGGGTAGGCGGCAGAGTTGCTTATTTACTACTGAGATTTCCCAGTCATGTCTACAAGATAAATAGCACAGTGGCGCTGTTGTCAAAACTAGACCTCTGGCAGAATGCTGACTGTCCTTCCATTGCCATCTCTCACGGCTGTCATCTTCCTCACAATGACAACTGAACTTTTCACATTGATGGTCTGGACTGACCTTTGTCTGGATAGGTCCCAGAAGGGAGATAAAGCCACTAAATTGATTTTCTAATTACTGCAAACATATAAATCTTGAGCATACGTATTAGCTCTGTTAATGCTGAATTTATCTCTCGGCATAACTGGGGTAAATTTAACACAAAGGAATTGTAGCATGTAGTTGGATGATATTCTATTTTAGTTCTATGCAGATTAATCTTTTTTATCCAACAGATTAATTACTTCTTTCTTAAAGAATATGGCTTGTGTCATTCTGTTCAAGCTGTAGGAACAGACCTCATTTCCTTGCCTCCTCTTTATAATTTGACGGTTTACATCTGAAACCATCTTGATTCTCATTATCAAAATCTTTGCCATTATCTTTTTAGCTCTTTGCAAGCATGCTATATGCCCTACCTCACAATTTCCCCTCTCATTCTCACCACTGCCTCTCTTTTTTTGATATCTAGTATTTGACGAACAGATCCGACATCTAGTATCTGATGAACAGATATTTCCTTCAATAAACTGTTAGGAAGATCAAAGCGATCTATGGTCTCCAACAAAACTTGCCAATGCCATCCCTCTCCCTGGCCACTACCTGAGTAAATAACAGACTGTTCACAAACATGGCCTTCTGTTAGAATATAAGCTGAACTGCCAATATGGTATCTTCCCCTTCAGCATGCCTATCTCCATAAAGGCCTCTGTCATTACCTCAGCTCCTCTGCCGCTGCAATTTACATCCTATCTGCAACCTCCTTCCATTAAACCCCTCTGAGATCTCTGCACTCATCCAACTCTGACCCAGGCATTCCTGATTTTCTTCACTTCACCATTGGCCTTCACCTTCCTAGAGTCTGAACATCTAAATTTCCAGTCTGAACACCTTTGTCTGCCTGCTGCTGTCTCCTCCTTTAACATAAGTTCAGTACCTCCCTTTTTGATCATTTTTCTTGCCCTCCGAACTAATATCTCCTCAGTAAGAATTTAGCAACACCAATTTTAAATCCAACCGATTTATTTGATAGTAAAATTGCGAGCTTTCAACACTCTGCATCTTCGTCAGGCAAATGCACTGCATTTGCCTGACGAAGACACAGAGTGTTGAAAGCTCGCAATTTTACTATCAAATAAATCGGTTGGATTTAAAATTGATGTTGCTAAATTCTTACTGAGTTCTTACTACCCCAGTCCAACGCCGGCATCTTTACATCATGACTAATATCTCCTCACATGGCTCAGTGTTAAATTGTGTGAAGTGCCCTACATTAAAGACGCTATATAAATATAAGTTATTGTCTCGTATTGGAAGCATAGAAATCAAAATTTTACATTACATTTTGATAAAACCTATGGAATTAAAGGGATAGTTGAAGCACAGATAGAATAAATTGGTTAAGAGGCAGAAAGCAGAGAATAGCGTTGAACAGTTTTTCAGACTGGAGGGGGCTGCAGAGTGGTTTTCCGCAATGTCAGTTTTAAGATAACGGTTATTGGTAATATCATTGCTGTTGGTAATATGTATTCATTGCTGTTGATAGTACGTATTCGCTGCTGTTAGCGATATCACTGCTGTTGGTAATACCATTGCTGTTGGTAATATATGTTCACTGCTATTGGTAATATCACTGCTGCTGGTAATTTGTATTCACTGCTGTTGATAATACATATTCACTGCTGTTAGTAATATCATTGCTGTTGGCGATATCACTGCTGTTGGTAATACATATTCGCTGCTGTTAGTAATATCACTGCTATTGGTAATATCACTGTTGTTGGTAATATATATATTCACCACTGTTAGTAATATCACTGCTGTTGGTAATATATATTCACTGCTGTTGGTAATATATATATATATATTCACTGCTGTTGGTAGTATCATTGCTGTTGGTAATACATATTCACTGCTATTGGTAATACACATTCACTCCTGTTGGTAATATATATTCACTGCTTTGTTAACATATATATTAGAGATCTCAACTTGATAGGCAGGTGTCATTTCAAAGTTTGCAGATAAAATGAAACTCAGGAATGGAGTAAACAAGGAGGAGAATGGTTACAGGAAGGTATAGAAATATTGCTGAAATGGCAGATACATGGCAAAGATGTGGGATTTTTGGCAAGAGAATAAAGCAAGGTAACATGATCATCATGGTACAATTTTAAAGGAGGTGCAGGAACATTGTGAACTGGGGGTGTATATGCGCATATCCTTTGTGTATATGAATACTTTTGTATATACCAAGATAGCAGCACAAGTTGAGAAGGTTGTTAAAAAGGCAGAAGGGATCCTTGGCTTTACTATTAGAGGAATAACGTACAAAAGCAAGAAAATTATGTTGAACATTTATGAAATTTATAAATGGCTCAGCTAAGTGGGAATATTCTGTATAATTCTGAGTGCCACATTTTAGTCAGTCATAGTTTGGAGAGAATGAAGAAGAAATATATTAGTAAGGTACCAGGGATAGGCTGTAATTTTGTGTATGTGTGATAGAACTTAGAACATAGAACATTACAGCGCAGTACAGGCCCTTTGGCCCTCGATGTTGCGCCGGCCAGTGGACCCTCTAACCTAAACTATTCCAATATCATCCATATGCCTATCCACCGAACATTTGAATGCCCCCAAAGTAGGCGAGTCCACAACTGCTGCAGGCAGGGCATTCCACGCCCTCACCACCCTCTGTGTGAAGAACCTGCCTCTGACATCCGTCCTATAACTACCACCTCTTAATTTAAAGTTATATCCCCTCGTGTTGGTCATCACCATCCGAGGAAAAAGGCTCTCACTATCCACCCTATCCAATCCCTTGATCATCTTATACGCCTCAATTAGGTCACCGCGTAACCTTCTTCTCTCTAATGAAAATAACCTCAGGTCCCTCAGCCTTTCCTCATAAGGCCTTCCCACCATACCAGGCAACATCCTGGTAAACCTCCTCTGCACCCTTTCCAATGCTTCCACATCTTTCTTATAATGCGGCGACCAGAACTGTACGCAATACTCCAAGTGCGGCCGCACCAGAGTTTTGTACAGTTGTAACATAACCTCACGGCTCCTAAATTCAATCCCTCTACCAATAAAAGCTAACACACCGTACGCCTTCTTAACAACTTTATCAACCTGGGTGCCAACTTTCAAAGAGCTATGTACTTGTACCCCAAGATCCCTCTGCTCGACAACACTATTAAGGGTCCTTCCATTAGCCCTATATTTCATATGCCTGTTATTCCTACCAAAGTGAATCACCTCACACTTATCCGTATTGAATTCCATTTGCCACCTCACGGCCCAGCTCTGCAACCTATCTATGTCCCTCTGCAAACTGTAACATCCATCCTCGCTGTCTACAACTCCCCCCACTTTGGTATCGTCAGCAAATTTACTAATCCAACCCTCTACACCCTCATCTAGGTCATTTATAAAAATGACAAACAGCAGTGGCCCTAAAACAGATCCTTGAGGTACACCACTTGTAACTGCACTCCAGGTTGAATATTTCCCATCAACCACCACCCTCTGTCTTCTATCAGCTAGCCAATTCCTAATCCAAACTGCTAAATCACCTTCAATCCCATGCATCTGCACTTTCTGCAGTAGCCTACCATGGGGAACCTTATCAAACGCTTTGCTAAAATCCATATACACTACATCAACTGCCTTACCCTTATCCACCTCTTTGGTCACCTCCTTAAAAAACTCAATAAGGTTTGTGAGGCACGACCTACCCTTCACAAAACAGTGCTGACTATCCCTAATCAATTTATTTCTCTCTAGATGCTTATAAATCCTATCCCTTATAATTCTTTCCAAGACCTTGCCCACAACAGAAGTCAGGCTCACCGGTCTATAATTTCCAGGATGGTCCCTACTCCCCTTTTTGAACAAAGGGACAACATTTGCCATCCTCCAGTCTTCCGGCACTATACCTGTAGCTAACGACGACATGAAGATCAAAGCCAAAGGCTCTGCAATCTCCTCTCTAGCCTCCCAGAGAATCCTAGGGTAAATCCCATCTGGCCCAGGGGACTTATCAATTTTCATACCCTCAAGATTCGCTAACACCTCCTCCTTATGAACCTCAATCCTGCCCAGTCTACAACCTAGTATCGCAGTATTCTCCCCGACAACATTGTCTTTCTCCTGCGTGAATACTGACGAAAAATACTCATTCAGTGTCTCTCCTATCTCCTCAGGCTCCACACACAACTTCCCACTGCTATCTCTGACTGGCCCTAATCTTGCCCTAACCAATCTTTTATTATTTATATACCTGTAAAAAGCTTTAGGATTCTCCTTAATCCTATCCGCCAAAGTCTTCTCGTGTCCTCTTCTAGCTCTTCTCAACTCCCTCTTTAGCTCCTTCCTGGCTGATTTATAGCTCTCCATTGCCCTAACTGAGCCTTCACGTCTCATCATTATATAAGCCTCCTTCTTCCTCTTCACCAGAGATTCAACTTCCCTAGTACACCATGGTTCCCTCACTCGACCACTTCCTCCCTGCCTGGCAGGTACATATTCATTAAGGACATGCAGAAGCTGTTCTTTAAATATGCTCCACATTTCAGATGTCCCCAGCCCCTGTAATTTCCTGCTCCACCCTAAGGATCCTAAATCTCTCCTAATAGCCTCATAATTACCTTTCCCCAGCTATAACTACTGTTATTCGGTACGTGCCCATCTCTTTCCATCACTAAGGTAAACGTAACCGAATCGTGGTCACTATCACCAAAGTGCTCACCCACCTCCAAGTCTAACACCTGGTCTGGTTCATTACCCAATACCAAATCCAATATAGTCTCACCTCTTGTTGGCCTATCTACATACTGAGTCATGAAACCTTCCTGCACACATTGAACAAAAACTGACCCCTGTAATGTATTTGAACTATAGCTTTTCCAATCGATATTAGAAAAGTTAAAGTCCCCCATTACAACTACCCTGTTACTTTCACACCTATCCAGGATCAACTTTGCAATCCCTTCCTCTACTTCTCTGGAACTTTTTGGAGGCCTATAAAAAACTCCCAACAGTGTGACCTCTCCTTTCTTGTTTCTAATCTCAGCCCACACTACCTCAGCAGACAAGTCCACATCAAACGTCTTTTCTGCCACCGTAATGCTGTCCTTAACTAAGAATGCCACTCCTCCCCCTCTTCTACCACCACCTCTGCTCTGACTGAAACATCTGAACCCCGGAACCTGCAACAACCATTCCTGCCCCTGCTCTATCCATGTCTTTGAAATGGCCACAACATCGAAATCCCAAGCACCAATCCAGGCTGCAAGTTCATCCACCTTATTGCGTGTGCTCCTCGCATTAAAGTATACACACTTCAAACCACCGTCCCGTTTGCCACTATACTGCTGCGACCTAGAAACCTTATCCGTGACCTCCCTATTCACATCCTCCTGTATACTGGCACAACAATTCAGGTTCCCATCCCCCTCCGAATCAGTTTAAACCCCCCCGAATAGCACTGGTAAATTTACCCCCCAAGATATTGGTACCTCTCCGGTTATCTGGATATATCTGGGAATATTCACCTTTGAACAGAGAAAGTTAAGAGACATTTTTATAAAGGAGTTCAAAATCATAACTGAGTTTGATAGACTAAATAAGGAGAAACCATTTCCAAAAGCAGAAGACCTAATATCCGAGAACATAGATTTAATTAGCCAAAGAACTAATGATGACATGAGGAAATATTTTTAATCTAGTGTGGTGTTGTAGTCTGGAATGTATTGCCTGAAACAATAAAGGAATAAAGGATTCAAGAGTAACATTCAAAAGAGAAGAGGATTAAATATTCAAGGAGAGTATCAGGCTCTGGGTGAATAACAGGAGAATGAATCTAATTGACTAGCTGTACTAAAGAGTCAGCATCAACACTGTGGACTGAAGCTTCCTTAGATAATTTTATGATATGACTTCAAACACCCTGCAGCAGGTCTAAATCTCTGAACTAGTTTTAGGCAGATAAAAAAGCAGGTTTTAAGGCTTATGGGCAGGATTTTCTGGCCCCGTGAACCCCAAGACTGGAGAATCCCACCTAAGGTGAATGAACCTTTAAATGGTCCGCCATATTTTCTCTCCTGCCCTTTACCATTCCTGCAGCAGGCAGGACTAGAAAATTTGGCCCGATACCACATAAAGCTAGCTCGCATTGCTTAAAAGGAAAGTGCATTGTGGCTGATGCATGTTCCGGAAATTATACAGGAAATGAGTTGGCAAGATCAGTGAATGCATCTTTAAATGTTGTATCCTACTACATGCACCACTAGTCCCATACACTGCTGCATGCACATGTGCGTCCCTCACCTACCAACAGTCTCTATCAATCTAGTCTTGTGTAGCACTGATAGCTTCTCCTCTCTCTGACACACTTATCACTGTTGTCTCACATTCACACACTTGGTGGGAGCTGATTCTAATGTTACACCCATTTTCCTTTCCACTGAAAATTTTCAATCCAGATAGGAACCTATTCTCTGTCACTCCCCTACTTGCTGTCACTTCCCTACTCTCCGCTACTCTGTCCCTCCCCTACTTGCCAACAGTCTCCTTAATCTCTGTCACTCCCCTACCTTCTGTCACTCACTTACTCTCTGTCACTCCACTACTTTCCATCACTCCCCTACTCTCTGTCACTCCACTACTCGCCATCACTCCTTTACTCACTGTCACACCTCTCTCACTCATTCATTATCACAGTGTCTTCTAGGGCACAATGCAAAAATAAAAGTCACAAATAAAGATTCCAAACCAAATATATGAACTTAACCATGTAACAGTGTGCAAATCTAAACTAAACACTCTTAACATTCACTTAGTGGCTGTTTTCCATGCAGTGTTCCCCGGTAACTGCAGCATTCCTGCTGAAGATCTTTTTAATGAAGAAAACTGCAGATAGACTTGGAAGATGACCTCAAACAACTCTGACCTTAGAAAGTCCAGCTGCCAACTGCATCACCTCATTGTGAGAGCCAGCAGTCTATAGGTAACAGAAGGGTGGGAAGAAGAATGCTGTTACCCGAGAGAGAACAGCAGGATCTTGCCCCATGGAGTAACAGCCACTCACCTTGTGAACCTGGGGAGGATGCCCCTCAGCTCTCATTGTAATGTGTTGGAAGGCAGATTGCTAGACTGTAACACTCTGCAAGCCTCTTTGCACATTTCAATCCACAGTGATGGTGACAGCAGTCTGAACCTACATAATCTTGGTCTGAGCTTCCATTGCAGCACTTAAACATTGGAGTTGCTGTTTGTGCTGCAATGGATGTTATTACATTTACCATCATAGCTTGGCCTCCCATGTAAATGAAACTGGTCACTACTTTGATGCCTGAAAATGGTGGGTTACAAAAGCCCTGTGCCAAGTTTATGCTGACTCCTTGTCATCAAAGGCAGGCTTTTTGGAAGGCTTCCGAGTGCACCGATCATTTTGTTCTACATACCCATCAGTGTTGTAGGCTGCCCTCTGAAAGTTCCCCTCTGAGTCCTCTGCAGCGATATCACTGTCATCTTGTTGTGCCTCCACTGCCATTTCCTCACCTCCTGGATATCTGAAAGGAGAAAGACACAAGGGGAAGGTTACAGTGAGAGGAGGGTGGGGAGAAATCTGCTTATACTGCTCGTAAATCTAAAGTGATTGTAGAATCCAGGGGAAATGAGATGTGAGAAAGACGATTACATATGAGAACACTGATATATTTGATTTCAGCATCAGTGCTTATCACATCCTTATCAATAGTCATTCCAAAAATGGCCAACACTGTTTCTTCCATGGAAGCTAAGACATGCAACTTTGGTTAGTCCCCGCTTTCCATAGACACCCTGAAGAGAGGAGTATCAGTGGGGATGACACAGTGTGTTTGGGTGATAATAGCTGACATGGTTGAATTGCCACAAAGAGTATTCACTTGAGATGTGAATGTGAGACAACAGTGATAAGTGTGTCAGAGTGATGAGAAGGCATCAGTGCTCCACAAGACTAGATTGATAGAGACTGTTGGTAAGTGAGGGATGCACATG
Source organism: Sphyrna mokarran (assembly GCA_024679065.1). NCBI lineage: Eukaryota > Metazoa > Chordata > Chondrichthyes > Carcharhiniformes > Carcharhinidae > Sphyrna > Sphyrna mokarran. Next base: position 68,391,635 of record JAGIQG010000007.1, on the reverse strand, counting down.
TGCGTGCAGCACTGTATGGGACTAGTGGTGCATGTAGTAGGATACAACATTTAAAGATGCGTTCACTGATCTTGCCAACTCATTTCCTGTATAATTGCCAGAACATGCATCAGCTACAATGCACCTCCCTTTTAAGCAATGCGAGCTAGCTTTATGTGGTTACAAAGTTACGCTATTGGCCCTTTGCTAATGTGTACAGCCAATAACAACGCAATGATTGAGCAGGTAGCATTAAGTTGGCATATTGCTTTCATTTCAATCAATGGGTGTGAGCTAATCACATATTGCGCTACCCATGCCTGTTTTTGGGGCCCATCCAATTTACCCCAAGTATCTTTTTCCCCTCATAATTCTAAATTTCTGCTACATAGTTTGCCTTTCCACTCCATCCTTTCTCTTTTTTCTCATCAAATTTCTTCTCTTCCCTCCTCCCGGGCATGGACATGTTGCCGAATTGGATATTTTGATCTGGATTTTGATGTTAATTTTTCACTCCTGTAATGATATCTTTTGTATTTCAACACTCTACTCTTCGAGAATTGTGTGAAAGTAGTGAAAGAATTCACAAGCTGATTAACAGTCTGTGCTACAATGCTGCTTCCATGACTTGAACCGTCTTTATACCAGCTAGTTGGCTAATTAGCCCTAAATGCTGGGAGGATTTTGTGTCTCCCGCAACTTGTATAATGAGGGGGAGGCCACCCACATAAATCCGATGCAGGTATCTCATTGGGTGTTAACCCAGAACTGAGAGCCAGATCTTTGTTCTCCATTTGTGAAGATTGCTTGGATCAGAATTTGAACACAACAGCTTGAACTCACAGGTTGGATTACTACCAATAAGTGAAAGACTTTCACCAGGTGGCAAGAACTATTTCAAGAATTCAACAATGCCAAAACTTTAAGAGGCAGCAAAGACTGTGACAGCAAGTGTGAACACAATGGCGAGGCTGCCATTATTACTATTTCCATAGGGAATCTTGCCCTTGGCTATTCACAAAGGCCATGGATAAGGTTTTCTTTGGTTGCCTTTTCCACTTATTGTGGAAGATTGGTCCTGTAATCGGTGACTTTCAAATCAGTGTTTATATCTGGCTTCAATTCTACTGAATCCACCTTGTAACATTCCTGAGCCAAATTCCACAATACCCGGAGCCGACAGTATTGCAGAACCACTTCTTGAAATATGGTGCAATATAAAAGGTTGTTTGCACTCCAGTATTAGTTGGCAAGCTATTCCCCTGAGTTTAACACACTCTACTCAACAGCGCTGAAGTCTGGTGCGCTTAATCCCATTATGCTGGCAACACACAGCAGAGCCTTCATGACAGGCATGTGTCATTCATGTTGAATTCAGTTCTTCAGTTTAAGTTCTGAGCGCAATTTCATAACATTTTATTAATGCTATGGATTCACAATCTGATTTATTCCCTCAACAGATTTGGAATGTTTCAAGCCACAGCCAATGCCAACATTGTTGTAGCATGGGGTATTAATTTCACTTATTATTCAAATCTCCACTGGATATACAATGACATACTTACTTTAGGGGTGGTGAATACAAAGTAATTTAAAAATTACTGCTCTCAGTGGAGAAAAATTACATTACACATATGTAACCCTCCTGCAGCCAACATTTACATAATTTTGAACTTGGAAGAGTGACAATAATTTTATGTTTGGACTGAAGTTAGACTGAAGCTTCCAGATTTAAATTTAACTTGAAGGAATTTTACTGCTCCCACATTCTGGGATTTCAATTATCAAAATGCAAAGCAGTTTTAGTATTATGCAGTCTGTGCTTTGTTCTGACATGCATCAAGCTCATTTTAATTTAGTTAGCACTTCATTAGAATAGCTACTTTAAAAGGTTCAGTGCTGGAAATGTGAAAGTGATGCTGTTGTTCTTACATAAGAATTTATTTCCTCTTGATGTGAAATAAAATCATTTGTTTGCTTTGCTTTACTGGGAGTGAGGTGGGGAGGTGGCAGTGGATGGAATGGTATGGGACGGTCACCTACAATATACCTTCAAACCAAACTGTCACGTCTCACTGAATCGCCTGCCTGGTGTCTGTCTCACTGATATGAAAACATCTCAAGGTCCAATGTGGTGTGAGCCTCAGGCCACTTGTTATTGGATGATTTCCTCATTTTTTTTTGTTCCATTTCTCAAGCATACAGATAACCAGCTTGTAAAGTATTAGGTTGTATTCAAGTTATGGTGAATGCATCACTTTTTATTGTAACTCCTGCCAGCACAAATGGTTCTGATGGTGAAATGGGCAACTGAAGTTGGTGGTCCTTTACAAGAAGTGGGAAATTAATGTTGAAGTTGTTCATGTAATATCATTCCTTTATTGTTACCCAAATTCTTGCATCATATCTAAGATTGACAGATATTTAATCAGTAGGGATTATGGATATAAGGCAGGAAAGAGAAGTTGAAGATCATCATATCAGACCAGTCGGGATCTCATTGAATGGCAGAGTAGACAGAATAGGCAGAATGGCCTACTTCTGCTCTTGCGTCTTATGGTCTTAAGTCTTATGGTGCTATGCAACTTCTGAATTTTATACAGGTTGGGCAGAATTTTCTTTAAGCGCTGGCTTAGACAAGAAGAGTTATATTCAAAGAGTCATATTTGGCTTGAAACATTTCTTTCAGCATTTTGTTTTTATTTTGGATCTCCAATATTTTGCCTTATGATATTAATAATTAACATGTTTGGCCATATTATGAATGCACCTTCTCTGACCATCAAGTCTGAGAGTGGGACTCAAATTGGAGTTTCTGCCTCTGAGGCTGGGATGCCACTCGCTGTGCCGCAAGACCTCCTCCATCGAGTACAGGTACAAAATGTCTCAAAATAGCAACCTTTGGACCAGGTCTGTGCCAGATATTGGATCTTGTTGGTTTCCATGACAGGTGGTTTGTGTTGAGATGTTTGGATCAGGTTGGGTCAAAGGTCACTTAGATCATTTGGAACACAGGAAAGGACAGATGTGCAAAGCTAAGATAACTGGTTATCTCAGCACCTAGCCCAATAAGGCATTAAGTTATTTTATTAATCATCTGATAAAAATTCATGCCTGGCAGCTTAAAAATATGAGGTTTTCAGATGTAGCTGTTTGTCTCAAATCCAGGACCTGGACCTTCAGAATCTGTAGCAAGTGGAAGTTAACATTATGGTTTAAAAAAAAGTAAAAATAATGCAAGTTCCCGGAACGAGGTCCTGTCTGTTATACTCCACTGATTAAGAAGTGAAATGATCTCTGGTCATCAATCTAATATTACAATTTTGAATAAATCACGGAATCTGAATCATTCACTCAGCATTTCTTGAACTGTAGTCAGTTCTACACTTGCCTTTTAGACTACTTAAACAATCTGATTGCAAATGATGTTTCTGATCTTTTCCTTTATACTCGAGCTGCGATTGACTCATTTTGGAACAATTCAAGAGTAAATTAATGTTTCCTCAAATTCAATTGATATAAGATTCAAAAAAAGGGAATTGTTTGCAGAGCATGATATTTAATAACTGAAACTCACCCCAGCTTCGTAGAGCATGCAGACTGGTTCGATTCCGTTCATGAGTATCACCTGTCTAGAGCACTGTGGGTGTATCGGTGTTTCTCCATTTAAGAATTGGTTGGATAAGTCATCAGATAGAAATCAGCTGATCACATTTTGTCTGCAGATTCCTTAAGCAGTGAACAAATATCTTAACCGCTACAGCTCTGAGCAGGCCATATGTACAGCTGTGCAATGAAGACTTCAAAATGTGCACACATTTAATGCTAACAACATTGAAAAATAACTAATGTGCTCACCAAGGTTTCTTTGTCCTTTGTGCTATGTACAACAAACTGATCTTTCTGGGGTCAGACATCCATCCACTAATCAAGGTCAGGTCCAAGTTCTCTGGGTACCCTTTGCGCTGTCCTGCTGACCCTCATGAAAACCCCTTTCCACCCGTTAGGTACATCTTCCTTGACCAATGGTTGCTCCTTTATATGTACATAAAAGATCCCATGACACTGTTCAGAAAAAAACACTGTATTCTCCAAGCCAAAATTCACCATTTGCCAAAGTCACTTAAACAATATACCTGATTATTATCTTATTCCTCATTTTGGAACATTGCTATGTGTAATTTGGCTGCTGTGTTTCTTGACAGACCAGCAGTTGCTATATATAAAAGGAACTTAATTGCCAATGAAGAAGTTTGGGAAATCCTAAGAGCATTGAAGATGCTTAAATAAATGCAAGTTCTTATATAGTTTTTTAAAAGTTCTGCTGGAAAAAGAAGACATGCTACCACTTTGCACTCATTAGGATGGCTCACAAGAAATTTCCAACACTATTGGGGAACAACAATTTATAATCCATATGAAGAGTATGTTGATGTTTGGAAAATGGACTCTGATTGGTGGAGGCGTTGCCAAGGAGAACCCAACTTGGAACACTGCCCGCATTGTTCAAATTTAAACCAAGCAGATTGACCTGCTTTAAATGTAGAGTAAATGATGGTGGTCATGTGACAGAGTTCTGAAATCTGCCTGTCAGTAGGCATGGCTGGAGGTCAGAGGAAAGCTTAGAACATTTTCCTGAAGAGAAGGTGCAAGATATTTACTCTTGGACACAATGGCAGCAGTCATTAAATTATCAGTGAATAAATTTTACTGCTCCAGTTGTGTCAGCATCAAAGACTAATATTCATATTCTGACAACATTTACAGATCCAGGTAATTTTTTTTTATGGTGTTGATTGAGAGACAGGTACTGGCTAGGATACTGGGCATAACTTCCCTTCTTAAATGGTGTCATGGGATCTTTTATACCCATCTGAACAGTGACAGGATCGCTACTGGGGAACCCATAGCCGGGATGCACCATTGACAAGACGAAAAGGTCCCGCTGGCATGAATAACCTGAAAATTCCAGTAAATGTGTTTTGTGTTGCTACTGGGGAGAGAGCAGAGGAAGCAATTTTTGGAATCAGGTTATAGGCTTCCCTACAAATTAATGAATATCACAGAACAGGAAGTGTTGGTTTGGAGTGATCTGCATTGATGTAAAAGGCAGAGAGTAGTTGAACAAGGCAATCAGTCTTACATCTGAAGTCGACAAAGTACTGACTGGATTGTTCACCATGCAAAATGTGGTTAGAACTTGTGCTCAAATTGAAGAAGTTTGGAGATTTGCCTAGCTTGGGCTAGAGGAATGGAATTTCCAGTATAATTCTCATAGTGAAAGCCAATCTAGAATCAAAAGTTATTTGGCAGAAGCTGAGAATAATTGTAGCGTGGATCCTGAAGGATGAAGTATCCATTTTAGGGACAGCATAATCTAGAACTATAGCAGGAGATTTTCTGTCATGCTACAAGTTAAAAGTGGAATCTCTGGTCTATAATTTAAAATATAAATTGCTACAATAAGAAAATGATGCTTAGTCAATATATTTTTGTAGTCTTTTGTTACAGTAAAAGTTTCAAAATGTGAAATCTTGCTGGATCATTCTTTAAGGCAACAATTGAAATGTTGCTTTTTAAAAGAACATACAAATGTGAACTTTATGTTCTTAATCTTTTTCCTTTTATTGTACTATGCGCAACTACTACATAATCTAATATTTCATACTCGCGTTATTAATTTTGTCTTTTTGCCATTGATCATGTTGATAACTCTACACCTATCATTTCTGGTCTCCATTCTCATGGAGGAACACCTCAAATATGTATCAAGATGTAGTAGTTTGGGCAGACCAATATGTTTGTGGCTAGTTGTCATTATTTCAAAATCAGATCAGCATTGTTCCAATGTAAACTATGCAATTGAGAAAAATATAGATACTCATCTCCAAACTCAGAAAACAGTGAGTTGACAAGATTCTTTGTCAACTCACAAAGTTGAGCAATTTGGCATTATTTCCCCATTTTTGCAGTCCCCCTTTTTGACACCAATGTAGGAATACTTTTGTCAGCAAACTTTGAGATTGTTTCCCCTCTACCCAAGTCCAAATGAGAACTAAAATGAATCAAACTCTGACTTCTGGTGAGCACTACATAACCAATTACTCAAATCTGACTTTTTTGTAGGTGTATACTGTAACTATATTGTGTCTTCGTCTGAAAAAAAAAGAACATTTTTAAAGAAAATCTCTTAAGATTTGCCATCGGCAGTCGTAATGTTAACAAGTTTTGATGAAGCAGTCTTAGGATTGCTGTACAGAATAGGCTACAAAGTGCCTCAACAGGAAGTTTTCTTTTAGTTTTTTAAAATGTGTAACTTGATTCAATTTAGCATGTTTTTAATGTACAACATGCCAATTGATTGATGAAACCCCAATGAAGTATTTTTGTTGGCATTCCAGGCTGGAAAGAATCACTGTGTATGTATATCATCTTAGGACATCTGCATCTCTATAGGTCACATTGATATCCATACCCTTCTGTGAAAGATGCATTTGCATGGATTATGTAATCTGCACTGAAATGCACAGATAGGAATCAAAGGCATTAAACTACTATTTCAGGAGATGGTACAGCATGTGTTTATCAGGCTTGATGCAAAGTTTTTGGATCTTGAAAGGGAGATGTCAGCCAAATTTTCATGTCGTTATTATTACATATGTGGACAAATGGTGCAACACCAAAGAGATAACTTACCAATTGGCTCCCAGTTTTCATTCCTGTTGAAATATTGACCAGGCCAAAATTCATTGTGATAACAAAATCCTGAGAACTTGGTTACTTTGCCAATATCACTGCATTTAACATGACACATCATGAGCCAATGGCAGAGTCAGTGAGCAAAAATATTATTACACTAAATGAGATTGTTCTCTCAAGATGCTCTGAGGCACATATGCACAAAGTCTATCACTTGCAAGACATTCAAAAACTCAACAATGCAACGCTATTCCAATTCTTGTCACAGTAATCTTGGGAAGGCATACAATAAAGCCATGTTCCTAACTTTGATGTAGAAGATTGATATAAACTATAAACAAGCTATATTTGCGCTAGGAAATATCACAATATTTGCCAACTATGATAGTTGTGTGATTTTCTTTGAATATCATATTCGTTATTTTCATTAGTAGCTTAGAGCCTGTACAATGAGCCTATTGTCTTGCTTTGAAAACCACCTGGCAAGACCAGCATTTGCAAAAGCAGCTGGGAAACAGCAAATCTGGCTGAAACAAAGGAGACAGCAGTGCTACCAGCGAGAAGATCAGCTCTTTGATTCTATTCCACGCTGTGATCATTTTTCTATGAATAAAATCTAGAACCCATTGTATAGCTTACACAAAAAAACAAATACATGTTTTTCAGTATGCAGCTCTGTATTTCAGTTGCAGGTGGCTGAGTGAAGGCAATAATGCTGAATTAGGTAACAATAGCTGGCAAGACTGTTTTCAGTATTACAAAGCTTTGCATGTGAATCTCTACAGATCAGTAGTCAGCTCTCAGTTCACATTGGGTCTGATGCTCGGAGCTAACCAAGAGTAGGATGGTAGAAGATTATGCAGATCAACATCCTTTAATGGGCTATAGATATTTTAAAAGTATGCTTCAATCTTTCCAGGAGCGATAGGAGGTAAAAAGAGTATCGGCAAAATAGATGTAAAGGCAATGAATGATGTCAGTGAACAAGCACAAAAACAAAGGACATTTAAAAAAGCTGTTATCTGCAAAAGTGACAATAAAACCATTGGATTGCTGTAACATCCTGACTAGTTCAATAATGCCCTTTAAAAAAGGAAACTTGTTGCTGGTACCTATGGCTATGTAAAATTCCAGTCCTGACTTTTAACTAATCTCCAAAGTGGGCAAGAAAACCTCTTAGTTATAGCAACTCATTACGTGTAGCAGATCTACCACCTTTTCAGAGCCACACAGATTTGCAACAAACATCAACCTTGCCAGCAATCTCTACACCCTGAAAATGAACTTTATTAAGAATAATTTTAAAACCTGAATGATGGCAAGTGAAGTTGAAATGCTGATGGGAATGGTGGGTTTGAGAAAGATTGATCTAGCTGGTACTCCCTGTCATCATCACCACAATGTAATTTATTTGACAGGGGTTGGATAGGGTCAGTGGGTGTACAAGATCTGCAGCATCAGAGAACAGGCTGAAGAAGATGACATGTTAAAGAAACTGTCAAAGTAGGACCAATCCATTGAAGAATTTAGGTTGCTCAAAGATGCATGAGATCCAAAGATGCAACCAGTTCCATATTCACAGTTGGCCAATGCAAAGTCACCAACCATTATTGCTTATTATGCAAATATTCCAGTAGAGAACACAATCAAATTGCAACTCTGATCAAACAACACACTGACATATTCAAGTAGCTTCATAAAATTACCGAATGATGTAGTACACAAAGAAACCATTCAGCCCATTATGCCTGATTTATCTCTTTGACAGAGATTTTCAATCAGTCCCATTCCTCTTGCACTTGCAAAATCCATCTTAGTCCACACCATATTTCTCCTGAATTGATTGCTCATGCTTATGAACTAATACTGTTTGTTTCTCTAAGTCCTTGTCCACTTTGCATTCCCTTTCTAAATGCTTCATCCTAGTGCTCTTTTTGTCTCTGAATTAGTTACAACCCTCTCAAAGTTATTTTACCACAAGCACCAGGAATGATGTGTAGTATTTACTGGAACACACTTCAGCTTGGCCATGTGACTGATTTCCCTTATCCTTTCACAGAACAATGATAGACTTCTCTTGTGCTCACCTTTCACCTCACCATCTCCATAGTCAACAGTTCATCCTCAGCTATTTCTGCCACCTCCAGCAAAGTGTCGCGCTTTCAGCATTCCAAAGGGACTGTTTCCTCTGGAACATTCTGGCCACCACGTGACTCCCCCAAACACCTATTCCCCTTCTCACAGCACCTTACCATGCAAGGATAGGATATGTACCACCTGCCTTTTCACAGCTCCCTTCCTATTGTACAGGATTACAAATGAAACAATTTATTCCTTTAATCATAAAATTATCAAATGATGTAGTGCACAAGGAGGCCATTCAGCCCATTCAGCTCATTATGCCTGATCTGTCTCTTTGACAGAGATATTCAATCAGTCCCATTCCTCTTGCACTTGCAAAATCCATCTTAGTTTACTTCACATTTCTCTTGAATTGATTGCTCTTACTTATGAACTAATACTGTTTGTTTCTCCAAGTCATCTGCCCACATTGCATGCCCTTTCTAATGCTTCATCCTTGTGCGCTTCCTCTATCTGAATTAGTTACAACCCTCCCTAACTGACCAATTAATCCTCTTGTGAGGATATGGCTCCTAGCTCTGTTGCATGCTTATGTGGGTCCCGTACTGCTACTCCCAGTACTCCAGAAATCTAAAAAAATTTATTCTGCACAATTTGCCCAGCCACGTATTAATCAAGTGATCTTCCTGCTCTAATATTCATTCTCTGGAGATGTCAATGTTGGACTGGAGTGGGCCCAGTAAGAAGTCTCACAACACCAGATTGAAGTTCAACAGGTTTATTTTGTATCGTGAACTGCTCCTTCATCGGGCGAGTCAAGATTCATTTACACATGTCTCTAGAGTAATAGATAACTGTTGGCTGTTCCCCTTGTCCTTCATTATGCCTTTCCCTGTTCAGTGAAGTTCTTTATCCTGGCACCATGAAGAAATGCTTCTTCATGATGAAGCCCATAACTATTGAATTCACTAAAACCCACTGCATTCCTACACTTATTATTCCAATTTGCAGCAATTTTCCTTATGGTGCCATGGATACGCTTCAGATTGCGCTCCAGTAATGCAGACTTGGTTATCTATCACCTGATCTGGTTGGATTGCATCAAGCACTGCTGGGTTTTACTCTTCTCTACCAAACATGCTTACAACTGTGTTTTCATCCCAGAAGCGATGACAGGGTGTACATTGCACAAAGAGTGAGTAACACTCAGAATGGACCTCTATGCAGGGCACTGCACTAAAAATCTTGGAGTCCCTTAAGGCTCAGTTGCAGAATGTGATGGGAGAGGATGGAAACTGTACATTTTTCTAAGTGATGGCGTTAAAATAGTCATGTGTTTCTTTACTTTGTGTAGCAGTCAGAATGGTGGCTGTGTCTTTGTGACCATTGCCTTTTTTGGCTTCAGGTGGATCTAGTCTAACATGAGGTAGTGGTCAAAATCCACCTCAACACTTCAATATATCTGGACACCTTGTAGGGATGTCATCCATTTTTTACTGATACAAATATAGTAAATTTCATTCAGGGTGGAGATCATCATGCCTTTTTGTGGGTGTCCTGTGTTTGAAGAAAATATTTCCAATGCTGACCCCAAGGCCACTAGACACTCAGCAATGCTGTTACGCATGCCTGCCTGCTGACTGATGGGACCCAGTTGCATTATTTGCTCCTCCCTGGCTGCCATCAAGATTAGCTTTGAAGTCAACAATCAGTAGCTTGATATCATAGCTGGGTACCTTATCCAGTATGTCCTGCAATTAGTGGTACAACATCTTTCTCCTCCTCTGTGTTTGCTTCTGTTGGTGTGTAAACTTTTATGATAATGATGAAATAATGATTTACTGCTTCCACCCAACTAATACTTGTGCTGTTCAGTATGAGGCCAACTCCATGGATTTGATATTTTTCTTGTCCAAAATATAGGTTCGTCATGCCTTCAACACCGGTTCATCTTTGGCCTGTCCACCCTATCTCACTGATCCCTAATATGTCAAGTCAATAGGTCCACATGTCTTGCAGCACCTTTGAATCTTCCAAAATGAAAGAATGTTCAGATATTCTAAGTGCCATTGTTGGTGATGGTTTTGGTGGTGAAGACTGGGCTTGTCAAGTACCAGTTTTTTTAAAGTTTTAAAGTTTATTTATCATTGTCAAAAGTAGGCTTACATTAACACTCCAATAAAATTATTGTGAAAATCCCCTAGTCGCCACAGGCTGGCGGCTGTTCAGGTACACTGAGAGAGAATTTAGCACGACCAATGCATCTAACCAGCACATCTTTCGGACTGCGGGAGCAAACTGGAGCACCCGGAGGAAACCCATGCAGACATGGGGAGAAGATGCAGACTCCACATAGACGGAGGCCGGAATTGAATCCGGGTCTCTGGCACTGTGAGGCAGCAGTGCTAACCACTGTGCAATTGTGCCACCTCTATTTCCACCCAGTTCCATTATACACACCTTCTTGAATATGCCGTCCTCTCTTTGTTAGAGTTTGTCAGAATGGCGGCTTGCTTGTTTTGCAGCAGTGATAATTTTTTATGGATTGAGTGTACTAGTCACACACCCCACCCTTCTCATTTTCCAATCAGCCTGAGGACTCTCTTTAGTAGATTCACCTGAAGCTGTAGGAGACAGTAACCATAAAGTCCCAATAACCTTTTGAAATGGGAAAACTGAAAGACAAGCACATGGGAGACAGTTTCTGCCTAGTCCACTGCAAAATATGCTGTTGGGGGACATCAAGGAACAGCAGAAAATCTTCAAAAGTGGAATTAAGGAGAATGCTGAAGTTAGCATCAGATGGAGGAGAGAAATCAACAAAGAATAGTAGATTCTTCTCAATGTGAAGGTTGATTGATGAAGGAAAATTGACAAAGAACACAAGGGACCAGGAAAATAACATGGACCAAAGAGGAGAAAACAATGAAAGGTACTGAAGACTTGACAAAGTGAAGAAGAACTGCCAGAAAGACAAACACAAATGAATGGAGTAAAAATGCACGGAGATGCAAAGTTCAAATCCTAGCTGCTGCTAAGGATCATACAGCAACTAACTGGTGCAACATCACTACCAATCAAAGGTCTCCAGCAGAGCCACAATGTCCATTTGTCTCAGAGTCCTGGGAATGACCAGGAGTAAATCTGGTACTCAGAAGAGCCCTCCACATCAGAGGAAAGGCTTGCAGCTTCAATGATCAGAAAATGGATAGTCTGCTGATTGGAATGAGTGCTCCCTGCAGCCACTAATGAGTTAATTCCTTTCTCAGCTGAAGTTTTTAAACTCCCCAAACAAGCTGGACCTTTAAAACATGAATTCCCCACATGGCATGATTCTCACCCTGAAGGCGTATTATTGCCTTCAAAGCATATTATTGCTCTCAATTGAATCCTTAATGACCTTAATTACTTTCTAAATTGAAATTTGAACAACGTGAGCAGGTTTCTAACTTTTATCCCCGAACACATGAGGTATTGTTGCAAACAAGCTGCCTGGCATCACGATATTAACTTGGCACCATGGGGAACGCACCAAATCTGGGAGTGTATTATTCACATCCATGTCTCTGTAATTGCCATTGGTCATACATACTGATTCCTATCTGTGCTAACAATGCATCCATTTTGTTACGGATGTTGCATATATTCAAATATAGAGCCTTTATCATGGGCATTTTACCATTTTTGCACTTTCTGGTCCAAGCTTGTCCAGCCTTTTCACTCACTGGGCCATATTTGCATAGTTCTGTCACTTGAAGGGTCGATGAGCACATTTTGGAAGGATAATGCTTGGTACAACGAAGAACTGAATATCAGAAAAACTTGAGGTTTTAAGGAAAGAAACAATTGATGGACAAATGTGAAGCAATGTCATAGCAATGAACCCACTCTGTCACTCACTCACTCACTCTCACACATTTATTCACTCACTCACTTAGTCACTATCTCCTCCTGGTGCTATCAAAACAGCAAAACTTCAACCTTTCCTGGCTTCGATGACCTTGCCTGATGTTGTTAGCACAGATAGGAATCAGTATGTATGACCAATGGCAATTATAGAGACATGGATGTGAATAATACACTCCCAGATTTGGTGCGTTCGCCAAGGTGTTAAGCGTAATATTGTGATGCCAGGCAGCTTGTTTGCAACAATACCTCATTTGTTCAGGGATAAAAGTTAAAAAAGTATAAACAATAAAAATTACCTGAACATTGCAGAGTCATTTTATGGGTGGAAGGTGAGAGTGCGTATTAGTGTGTGGTGATGAGAGTGAGTGAGAAAAATGAGACTGGGCATAAGGTAGATTCACACTAAGCCAGACCCATACACTCAATTTCTCACCCCCACTCATACACCCATTCAGTCTCTCACACCCACTCACTCTCATACACCTGTTCACTCTGTCACTCACATCCACTGTCATACCCACTCTGTCAGTCACCCACTCACTCCCACATGTTTATTCACTCACTGACTCAGTTACTGTCTCCTCCTGGTCCCATCAAAACAACAAAACTTCAACCTTTCCTGACTTTGACAACCTTGTCCTCTCTGTTCCTGATGTACATATCTCCCCAGGCTCCAGTCCATCATTGCCTGTCTTCCCAGACCAGTTCCACCCATTGCCTGTCTCCCCAGGCTCCAGTCCCATCATTACCTGTCTCCCCAGGCTCTAGTCCCATCATTGCCTGTCTTCCCAGACCAGTTCCATCATTGCCTGTCTTCCCAGGCTCCAGTTCCACCCATTGCCTGTCTCCCCAGACCAGTTCCATCATTGCCTGTCTTCCCAGGCTCCAGTTCCACTCATTGCCTGTCTCCCCAGACCAGTTCCACCCATTGCCTGTCTCCCCAGACCAGTTCCACCCATTGCCTGTCTCCCCAGACCAGTTCCACCCATTGCCTGTCTCCCCAGGCTCCAGTCCCACTATTGACTGCTTCCTGTGATCCAGCTCCACCATTGCTTGAATCTCTAACTTCCAGATTTTAACTTTTAAATTTGGCATTACTCTAAGCAATGTTGTGAATATTTTCCTGAGGTCAAATATTTTAAGGCTTTTGTTGCTTTTGTTGTTGTGATTTATTCACTTTGTTCATGTTCTGGACCTTGGAAGAATAGCCAGCTACAAACTGACTTGTGGTAATGGCAAGTTGCTGTGGCTTTGACTTGGCAAAGTGATCCCATTTGCCACAGTTATTGCAACACTTATTAAATGCACTAAATATACGTGCTTCTTTTTTGTGGACGTTGGTCGCTGTAGTTTAGGCAGGGTATGTTCCATTTTCAGGAAGCTTAAGTTTCTCTCCTTAATTCCTTGGTGCTCCTCTCAAGCTGCTCATTAAGCACGTAGATACTAATGTCAGATTCCTACGTGAGGTTTTTTTTTGGAGCAACTGCTTGTATGCCACACCACTGTGCATTCTGCACATTATGCAATGTCTTACTAGTACCGAATACACAATTTTTTTGCTGGAATCTTTAGTATTAAGGCTTAATATTGCACCAATTCAAGTTTCTGTTTTGTGGTGTTAAAATGTTTCTGTCCATGATGAGATTTTTTACAGACCAGCATATCTGCTCAAATAAATGCAAATTACTGCAGATGCTGGAATGGGCAACCAAAAGAGAAAATGCTGGCAAATCTCAGCAGGTCTGGCAGCATCTGTAAGGGGAGAAAAGAGCTGGTGTTTTGAGTCCAGATGATCCTTTGTCAAAGCTAAAAGGTATAGAAAGTGGGAGATATTTATACTGTGGAGTGAGGGAATGAAAGATGAGTTGTAGCCACAGAAAACAAGAGAAAAGACTGCTAATGGAGTCCATAGCGGAAAAAAGGGTGTAAATTGTCAAATGGCCAAGAAGCTGATGTCAGAGGGTAAGCTGTGACAGATTACGATGTGGGGGAAGAGGAGCATGGGTGGAAGAGAGGTAATATCTGCAGAAATATTTTTAACAGCATCTCAGGGACTTCTTCCTCCCCTTGGAAGATAAAAGAAGCAGATTGTTAAACCATCTCTGGCCTTCTAGGTTGAACAATATGTGCACTTGTGCTTCCTTCAATTTATTGGAGAGACCAGCATGGCAGTATACACACCACTCCTTTTCAAACTCTTTATAGTTGTTGGCGATATTCTCATCAAAGATGAGCGGGTCAATGTGACGAAGTCCTTGTGCCATCTTGGCCAACTCCCGATACAATTAAAGTTGCTAGGTTGTGTGGGAATGATGAAACAGTTTACTATAAAACCTTCAGCAGTTCTCATGTCATGCCTGGATAGATTCACACACTACAAACATGTCAGGCACTTGGACAGAGTTTGCTGAATGTGTCCAAAAATGTTTCTTGAAGCTATACATAAATAGTCCAACTCAGGAAGAGGCTGTCTTAGGCCTGATTCTGGGAAATAAACCTGGACAGGTGATTAATGTCTCAGTGAGATACCATTTTGGGAGCAGAAATCACAATTCTATAAGTTTCAAGATATTTGTAGAAAAGGATAGACGTAGTCGCAGAGTGAAAACACTAAAATGGGGGAAGGCTAACTAGGACAGTATTATGCAGGATCTACGGAGACTGTGGTGGTAGTATTTCGGTAAATCCAAATGATATGTAGGAATCTTTTAGAAGTCAGTTATTAACAATTCAGGACAAGTATGACCCAGTAAAAATGAAGGATAAAGATAGCAAGACTTGGATGACAAGACAGTTTGTGAGCTTAGTGAAAAAGAAGAAGGAGGCATACATAAATTTCAGGAAATTGAAAATGGATAAGACTCTTGAGAAATACAAAGATAGCAGGAAGGATCTTAAACAGGAACTTAGGGCAAAAAAGGGCTGTGAAATGTGAAAGGATTAAGGAGATTCCCAAGGCTTTTTACGCTTTTTAAAAAAGAAGAGGGTAAGTGTAGGAAGGAGGATGTTGACATTTGAGGACATGTTGAGATAAAACGGGAGGAGGTATTAGAGACATTTGAAAAACATTAAGGTGGACAAGACCCCAGGCCCAGAATATTGAGAGAGGTGAGGGAAGAAATTGCTGGCCAAAATTTTTGTGTCCTCTTTAGTCACAGGCGATGTTCTAGAGAATTGGAGAATAGCTAAATTATTCCTCTATTTAAAAAGGTCAAGACAGACAATCTGGGAAATTACATACTTGTAAGCCTCACATCAATGGTGGAAAAATTATTGGAGAAAATTCTTAGCTTCAGGATGTATTCACATCTGGAAGCAAATAGGCTTATTAGCGATAGGCAGCATGGTTTTGCAAAGGGAGATAGTATCTCAAAAACTTGATTGAGTTCTTTGAGGAAATTAACAATAAAAATTGACCAGGGCAGGACAGTGGATGTTGTATACATGGACTTTAGTAAAGCCTTCGATAAGTTTCTCATGTCAGGCTGATACAGAAATGAAGTCATATGGGATCAGAGGTGAGCTAGTAAGATGGATACAAAACTTGCGCATCATAAGCAGACAGTAGCAGTGGAAGGGTACTTTTCTAACCGGAGGTCTGTGACAAATGATATTCCATAAGGATCAGTGCTGGGACCTTTGTTGTTTGTGATTATATATAAATGATTTGGAGGAAATGTAGGTATTCTGAATAATAAATTTGCAGATGATACAAAAATTGGAGGAGTAGCAGATAGTGAGGAGGATTGTCAGAGGATACAACAGAACATACATTGGCTGTAGACCTGCGTTGAAAGATAGCAGATGGAACTTAACCCAACAAATGTGAGGTGATGTGATTTGGAAGGTCTACTGCAGAGAGAAAGTATACAATAAATGGTAAAGTCCTTAGAAATATTAACGTACAGAGAAATCTCGGCGTGCAGATCCGCAGAAGGCAGCAACTCCAAAGGGGTCAAGAAGGCATATGTCATGCTGGCCTTTATAGGTTAGAGCATTGAGTCTCAGAATTGAAAAATCATGTTGCAACTGTATAAACTTTTGTTAGGCCACATTTGGAGTAATGTGTACAAATTTGGTTGCCAAACTACCGGAAGGATGTTGATGTATTAAAAAGGATATAGAAAAGATTTACAGGATGTTGCATGCTTTGGACAATATGGACTATGAAGAAAGGTTGAACAAACTTGGAGCATCAGAGGATGAGGGGGGAACTGGTAGAAGTTTACAAGATTAGGACAGACTTGGATAAAGTGGACAGTCTGAGTCTTTTTCTAGGGTTGAGGATTCAATTACTTGAGGGGATAGATTGAAAGTGAGAGAAGGAAAGTTTAAAAGAGATGACTGCACAGCAACAAGACCTCCCATCACCAACTGGGAACAGAATATTAAGGACATTGACCACTTCACCTTCTAGGAAGCTACCTCTCCATGGAGGGCGATGTGCACACAAAAATCAGACAGCAGAAACTCCACAGTCTGGGCAACCAATATCATCAACAAGACCATGAAACTGTGACTCCTGTTGTCCAAAGAAGTACCAACTGCAATGCATGCCAGTAAGACATGGAAAAAAACAATAAAGGTGCCATGTAAGTTGTACATTTTCACCAGTGCTGCCTACATCCTGGGCATCACATGGTAAGACAAATTCACCAATGAAGAATTGCTGCAGAGAACTGGTCAGAGACACATGCAGGACATTGTGTTGGAGAGACAAGTGGTTGGCAGGGCACATATTTCACCTACCAGATGTACACCCTGCTAGAGTGATAGTAGAGTGGATAGCACCAGATGGAAAATGAAGATGAGAACAATCAAAGAAGACCTGACAAAAATGAGAGAAATTTCAAGACTAGAACCCCACCTGAGCTGGTGCAAAAGTGGCTGTGAAGGATCGGAACAAACGGTGGAGTGTTGTTGCCTATTGACCCACGCAGGACCAGAGGAACTAAGTAAATAACATGAGTAAAGTTAATATTTTGCAAACAAGTATTTTCTTCCTGAAATAAAAAAAGTGATGGATTTCCAGTATAGCCTTACAGTGCCAGGGACCCGGATTCGATTCTTGACTTGGGTCACTGTCTGTGTGAAATCTGCACATTCACACCGT
Source organism: Sphyrna mokarran (assembly GCA_024679065.1). Classification (NCBI taxonomy): domain Eukaryota; kingdom Metazoa; phylum Chordata; class Chondrichthyes; order Carcharhiniformes; family Carcharhinidae; genus Sphyrna; species Sphyrna mokarran. Next base: position 68,373,853 of record JAGIQG010000007.1, on the reverse strand, counting down.
GTTTGCATGGGTTTCCTCCAGGTGCTCTGGTTTCCTCCCACAGTCTGAAAGATGTGCTGGTGAGGTGCATTGGCCATGCTAAATTCTTCTGAACAGGCACTGGAGTATGACAACTAGAGGATTTTCACAGTAACTTCATTGCAGTGTTAATGTAAGCCTACTTGTGATGTTATTAAGAAAATTTAAACATACCTGGCAGCATCTTTGAAAAGAGAAATAGTGTTAACTTTTCAGGTCATTGATTCTGTCAGAATATTGAAATGTTAAGAATTTATGCCGTGACTTTCTGCCACTCTCCTTTTACCACTTTGGAAGTGCCAATCTGGGGATTAGATCGTAACCCAGTGTCTGCTGTTCCATTTACCATATTTGGTAACCCTCATTTTTGATAATGAGATATTCATGATAATTTTAAATATGGTGAACATCCAGTACATTTGTATTGTAAACACAAGCAATGGTTGGAGCAAAGATGTCAAATGATGTGAGTGTGCAATAGAATAGGTCAATTTTATAGAATAATTTAATTTCTTCTAAAACTTTGGCTGCCCTGCAATTTAAATGCTCTTTTTTATTCGTTAATTGCAAGCCTTAGGGTATGCAGGAACAGAAGTGTTACATTCACTCTAACAATTTGGTTTAGAATTCATACTTGTGAATTAAACATAACACAATTTCACAAGGGACAATGAAAATCGGTAACAGTTATGAATGCCTCATGTGGTAAATTATTAGGATATTCATTTATTAAAATCAGTCTTGTGATGAACTAAAATGAAACTATTAATAAAATATTTAACTGTGCTTCTAACATGGATGAAATAATGCTGTTGGTGCTGAAGGTCTGGAATTTAAATTTCTTTGCAAAATATGTGATTAATGATTATTGTTGAAAGTTTTTCATTATAAATAATGATCCCCATTACTATTAAATTACAGAATATTAAACTGGACTCTATCCGGGTATAACAATAACCTTACTCATAGGAGACCATGGTCTCATTCATTAGATGTGAGGGTTGCATTTTGCATCTGTCCGTGCTGGTTCTGATTGAAGTGGCATCACGTCAACTTGGTGTGTCCGTCAACATCTAAATGATGGTGACATGTTGCCAAGTGGGGCCCAGGCTGCTTCTTTCTTCTTTGTACTATTGGCTGCCCCTGTGCATTCGGAGGCAGGGGTGGGGGGAGGGGGGGGGAGGGGGGTGTGTGTGTGTGGTGAGGGGAGTGGTGGTGGTGGACAAGAAACATTGTGAAGATACTGTTGTATCTTCAAAGATGGGTCACCATAAAGTAGATTAATGAATATATAGCTTGTTAGAGGTAAATAACTAGTTGCAGAGACAGATATAAAGGCTTCATGACTCCCAGTCGTAGGGAAAACCCACAGTACAGGATTCACACGTTTTAGCCTAAGTTGATGAAAAGAGAGAGCTGCTTATGATTGGTTCTTTATAAATCAGGTGACCCGTGTTCTTAACCCGTTCATTCTCAGGTTCACAGCAATAGAATCTGAGCTTCATTTTGTTGGGTAAGAGTTTTTCTCACACTTACTAGAAAGTGGCAAGCTAGACTTAATGCTTATACCAACCTGTACTAATCAGGTGGGTCTATTTGTGAGATTAGCAGCAATCTTTTCTTTTTTAAGTGCCTAACTAATATTTAGTTTTTAATCTAACAACCAATAGAGGGAGGGAGATGTAAATTGGCGGGGTTGTGTGCTACTCCTGCACAATGTGGGGTATCATGGACACTTCAAGTTTCCCTGAGGACTACATCTGTGAGAAATACATCCAGTTCCAGAGGCTCACCAACACATGGATCAGTTAGAGCAACAGCTGGAAGCACTAAGGAGCGCACAGTTAGCTGAAATTGTTATAGACAATAGCTACAGAGATGTAGTCACATACAAGTTCAGGAAGATAAATGGGTGGCCGTTAGATGGCATAGGCAGATAGTGCAGGGGTCCTCTACGGTTGTCTCCCTATCTAACAAGTATGCCATTTTGGATACTGATGAGGGGGAAGTTCCATCAGGGGTTGGCAACAGCAGTGTCCAGATCATAGGTATCACGGCTAGCCCTGCTGCATGGGGGAGGGAGTGTGGTGTTGGGGGAGGTACAAAGTGCAGTAAAGCAATAGGAGTAAGGACTCAATAATCAGGGGCACAAATAGGCACTTCTGTGGCCGTGAAAGGTATTCTAGGATGATAGTTTGCCTTCTTGATGCCAGGGTCCTGGCTGTCTCTGAGCGGGTGCAAAGCATCCTAAAATGAGAGGGAAATCAGACAGATGTCATTGTTCACATTGGTACGAATGGCACAGGTAGAAAGAGTAGCGAGGTCCTGCAATGCCAATATAAGGAGTTATGTAGAGGATTAAAAAGCAGGACCTCTACGGTAGTAATCTTAGGATTACTCCCTGTACCATGTGCAAGTGAAGCTAGGAACAGGAAGCTAGTGCAGCCAAACATATGGCTAAAGAATGATTGCAGGAGGGAGAATTTCAGTTTTTTAATCATTGGGATGTCTTGCAGGGAAGATGGATCCTGCACAAGAAGGACGGATTACATCTGAACTGGAGGGGTGCTAATATCCTGGCTGGGGAGGTTTGCTATTATGGTTTGGGTGGATTTAAACGAGTGTGGCAGGGGAGTGGGAATCAGAACAATAGGACAGCAAGCGCAGAGACTGCGGATGAATATGGTACTAAGGCCAGGCTGACTAAGAAGAAGCACAGACTGGGGAAGGCCAAACTCAGTGGGCCCAGAGGTCTGGAGTGCATCTGCTTCAACGCAAGGAGTATAACAGTAAGACACATGAACTTAGAGATTTGATTCCTTCGCGGAGCTTGGGTGTATTTGCAATAATGGAGACCTGGTTAAAAGAGGGACAGGACTGGCAGCTAAATATTCAGGGATATAAATGTTTTAGGCGAGACAGAGGAGAGGTAAAAGAAGTAAGAGAGTTGGGGTATACTGGATAGGGAATACATAACAGCTGTACAGAGGGAGGACACCTTGGAAGAATCATATAATCAGTCACTGTGGGTAGAACTCAGAAACAGGAAAGAGCAATCACTATGATGGGGGTGTACTGCAGGACTTCCAACAGCCCATGGGAAGTTGAACAGATATGTGAGCAGATTCTGGACAGATAATAGGGCTGTTGTAGTGGGAGGCTTTAATTTTCCTCATGTTGACTGGAAATCCCTGAGAGCTAGGAGTGTGGATGTTGAAGAACTTGTTAAGTGTGTCCGGGAAGTTTTTTGGAACAATATGTGGATAGTCTGATTAGAAAGGGGGCTATATTGCACCTAGCACAAGGGAATGAGCCCAGCCATGCCATCAAAGTTGCAGTGGGGGAACATGTAGTGAATAGTGACCACAATTTTGTAAGCTTTTGGATATTGATGGAAAAGGACAAGTGTTGTCCTAGTATTAGGGTGCTAAATTGAGGGAAGGCTAACTACAACTGCATTAGACAAGATTTGGAGGCTGTTGTTTGAGAGAGACTGTTTGAGGGTAAATCCACGTTTGGCATATGGGAGTCTTTTAAGAAACAGTTGATTGGATTGCAGGACAGATATGTGCCTATGAAAAGGAACGACAGGAAAGGCAAGATTCAGGAACCATGGATGACCAGAGAAATTGTGTCTAGTCAAAAAGAAAATGGATGCATATGTGAGGTCTAGGCAACTAAAAACAGATGAGGCATTTGAAAAATACAGGGAAAATAGAAAAGAACTCAAACAGGAAGTTAGGAGGGCAAAAAGCAGTCACGAAATGGCCTTTGCAGACAGGATTAATACATATATTAGGAACAAGAGAGTAGCTGGAGAGAGAGTTGATCCATTCAACGACAAAGGAGGGAAATTATGTGTAGAACCAAAGGAATGAGGTGAGGTCCTTAATGAGTACTTTGCATCTATATTCACAATGGAGAGGGACAATTCAATTGATGGCATCTCGAAAGGGTGTGTAACTCCTTTAGAGCAAGTCATTACTACAAGGAAGGAAGTGCTAGGTAAATTCAAAAGCATTAAGGTAGACAAATTCCCAGGGCCAAATAGCATCTATTCCAGATTACTGAAGGAGACAAGAGATGAAATTGCTGGGCCTCTAACAGAAAGTTTTGTTTCTTTGTTGGCCACTGATGAGGTCCCAGAGGATTGGAGGAGTGTTGTCCCTTTATTTAAGAAGAGTAGCAAGGATAACCTGGGTAATTATAGGTAAATGAGCTTGATGTCAGTGATAGTAAAATCGTTGGAGAAGATTCTTAGAGATAGGATCTTTACACATTCGGAATTGAATAGTCTTGTTAGTGACATGATGTGGAGATGCCAGCATTGGACTGGGTAAATACAATAAGAAGTCTGACAACACCAGGTTTAAGTCCAACCGATTTATTTGATAGTGAACTCGCAAGCTTTCAGGGTTTGCCCCTTAGTCAAGCGAATGGAGAGTTCTGGCCTCAGACAGAGCATATAACAGCATGCAGTTTACAGATTACTGATTAGAATGCGAATCTTTACACCTAATCTGCTATCCATGTCTTAAAGTGGCCAACAATATGAGTGGAAGGAGCATTAAGTACAGGTTAAAGAGATATGTATTGTCTCCAGACGGTACAGTAAGTGAGGTTTAGCAAACCCAGGCAAGTCATGGGCGTTACAGATAGTGTGACATGAACCTAAGATCCCTGTTGAGACCAACCTCATGAGCGGAATTTGGCTATCAGCCTCTGCTCAGTGACTCTACACTGTTGTGTGTCATGAAGGCCATATTGGAAAATGCTTACCCGAAGGTCAGAGGCCGAATGCCTGGGACCACATAATTCTTGAAGTAAACCAGTCATCCACCCGAAATGCTCTCTCTGTTTTTGTCGAGTTGTGATGCTTCTTCTGTGCATTCTATTTGCCTCCACCCTCCCCACTAAATTTGGAAATATGAGGTCCAATCTTCTTTTAATACATCTGCCCATTTGCAACTCAGCAGTATAATGCCAATGGTGAAATGAGGAGGAAACAGATCAGTTTGGTTTCTAGAGAGGCTGATGACTATTTTTTGGTGGTTTACTGGCGATTTTGAAGGTTTTGATGGCTCTGTCTGTCAGCCCATTTGAAGCAAGGTGGTCAGATGCAGTTCAGATATGTTGAATGTGGGTGCTTCTCATGAAATGCTGGAACTCTTCACTACTGAAAGCAATCCCAACATTGGATACTAGCACCTCAGGCAACTTGTGGATGGTGAATGTTTGTTGCTATTTCGTGACCATTGCTGATGAGGCTGTGGACTTAATTTCATGCCTGTCTAACCATTTGGAGTGCACATTTATCATGAGTAATGGTAAATGGTGCCTGTGAACGGGCCTGCAAACTGATGTCCAGTTACACCCAAGGTCGACCCAATCACTCCCATGGGTACATTAAAGCCACAGATGGCAATCTTTTTCTGTTTTTGATATTGGTCACATTGTTTAACCAGATTCTTGATGTCAGTATTTATTCTGGACCACTATACACAACTTTGTACAAGCATTGTTATCTTTGGGATGGGCACAATGTGACTCTTGCAACAATAACTTTCTAGTGGGACCACTCTTATTCACCATAATGATACGCTGTCCTCACAAGTTAACTTGTCTTTTTGTATCTGAAAAGGCTTGAATTGCTCAGACCCGTTATTGTAATGTCAGCCATGAAGAATCATATGATTATATAAGATAATATGGGGTCTTTTTGAACTTGACGTATTGTGCCAACATTGTCAATATATCAAGAAAGTTAGGGACAAAACTGATTTCCTGGTGGAGGTGGTATATTTCCAGGTAGGGAAAGTGGCTCAAAAAAAAACTGTGTTTGAAGTATGTGTGTCTAGCCTGGTGGAAAAGTATACTTGTAGACTACTAGCAAAAAAGCCCAACATTGGATCTGCACTGTAGCAATGGGAAGAATGGCCTTATCCTCCTTATGTAGGTCTAATAGAGGTTTGTGGTCAGTGGCTAATATGAAATGTTGTCCATTAACTGATGGCACTTCTTCAATTAAATATGATGGCTAGTCCCTCTACTGTCCCAGGATGTGTAGGTCAGAGGGATATGTGGGGTGATGGGGATAGGGCCTGGGTGAAATTGTTGTCAATGCAGACTTGATGGGCTGAATGGCCTCCTTCTGCACTATAAGGTTTCTATGAACTATGAACGTACTCTATAAGAGCTTCCCGTGGGTAAGTTGAATTACACCAGAAGTGAATTCTCTCAGATCAGGGGAGCTTCATAGAACACCTTGAAGTATCCAACCTGGTTTGTAACATGTGCACCATCTTCCATCACTCCAATTCTGTAAGGAGATGCATTGAAGGTGAGAATGATCTCTTTTGAGGGATTATAATGAACTAAGAGACTGGATGACTGCAGTACCAGTTTAACCTGTTCAAAGGTCTCTTTCTGATGCTGTTGCCAATACCACCTCTGGTGCTTCTTGAGTCATGCGTGTAGGGATGCCAACACTGTAGAAAGATCAGGAATAAATCTTCCAGAATCATTCACATTCCTTAAAAAAAAATCAATTCTGATATATTTCTGGGGACTGTTGTTTCCTTAATTGTTTTTATCTTCTCTTCCACAAACAAGCCCGTTTGCATCTATTCTGACCTCTAAGTGTGTTATTTCATGAACCTGGAATGTACATTTCTCCCTTTTTAACCACACCCCTCTCTTCTTAAATCTCTTTAAAACTTTTTTGAGATTTGCCAAATGCTCCTCTTCAGATGCTCTTGTATTCGGAACATCACCTTGCTAGACAATCTCCTACAGTAGGAATCATAGTAAGTTTTACATTATATTCTGGAAAGTTGCACATCCGATGAGACTCGGAAGGGTAGCCAAGTATACTGATATAAACTTTTCTGGATATTTATTGTAGCAAATTTTCAAGAAGCCTCCTCTAATTCTAATTGTTGGTAAGCATGGCTCATATCAAGTTCAGTATAACTTAAGCCTCCTGCTAATTTGGCATACAAATCTTCAATTCTCAGCCCATCAAACTGAGCCCTTGGCCCTCTCCTATCTTTAGAGCCAATTGACCTCATTGACGTTGTTGTTGTTCTTAGGAAGCTTAGAATTTCCGCATAATATGTTGCTAGTCTGCTGAATGTTGCTTTGTAAGTAATGATGTTTATTCCTCTATAACTGTAATGGAGGCACAAGTATCCACCTCCGTGCTGAGTGGCTGACCATTTACTATCAAACAATTGTAATTGGAATCATTGTGTACACCTTGGAGTAGTTTAACCTGGATACTTCAGAATCATTTTCAAAGTTATTCTCAACACTGGGTCCTGGAGTTCAATTTTTCTTTCGGTTTCCAGTAGGGTCTGCTTCATCTTGCATTTACTCCTAATATATTCCCTCCTATTGCTAGCATAACAAGCAGCTTCCCTGAATTTACATTTTCCCCACATGGTTGCTTCAGTCCATCATGTGTAAAATTCAGGCCAATGAAATACTTTTGAAACCTAGTCATTGCAGTAATACAATAAACACACCCACCCACAACAGCAATGGTGAGCTGACGGTGGCTGCCCTTAACATAGAACATAGAACATTACAGCACAGAACAGGCCCTTCGGCCTTCGATGTTGCGCTAACCAATTAGGAAAAAGCAATGACCCTCTAACCTAAACCATTCCCTTTTCGTCCATAAACTTATCTACTAACCTCTTAAACGCCACCAAACTTGGCGCATCTACAACTGCAGCAGGCAGGGCATTCCATACCCTTACCACCCTCTGGGTAAAGAACCTACCTCTGACATCCGTCCTATAACCACCACCCCTTAATTTAAAGCTATGTCCCCTCGTGCTAGCTTTCTCCATCCTAGGAAAAAGGCTATCACTGTCCACCCTATCTAAACCTCTAATCATCTTATATGTTTCAATAAGGTCTCCTCTTAGCCGCCTTCTTTCTAACGAAAACAACCTCAAATCCCTCAGCCTCTCTTCATAAGACCTGCCTTCCATACCAGGCAACATCCTGGTAAACCTCCTCTGTACCCTCTCCAATGCCTCCACATCTTTCTTATAATGTGGGGACCAGAACTGCACACAATACTCCAAGTGCGGCCGCACTAGAGTTTTGTACAGTTGCAACATGACGTTGCGGCTCCGAAATTCAATCTCCCTACCAATAAAAGCTAAGACTCCATATGCCTTCTTAACAACCTTATCAACTTGATTGCCAACTTTCAGGGATCTATGTACATATACACCAAGATCCCTCTGTTCATCAACACTATTAAGAATCCTACCATTAGCCCTATACTCTACACATTTATTATTCCTGCCAAAGTGCATTACCTCACACTTTTCCACATTAAACACCATTTGCCACCTCTCAGCCCAGCTCTGCAACTTGTCCAAGTCTCTCTGCAAACTATAACACCCCTCTTCACTATCTACCACTCCACCGACTTTGGTGTCATCCGCAACATCAAGACAAAAGTTGACATATGGCACTATGAACCCCTGGAAAAATACGAGTCAATGAGAAATGGGGAGGGGGGGGGCGGATCTATCCTCTGTTAAAGTCAAAGGAAAAATGGTTGTGGTGTTGGAAGTCAATAATCTCAGTTCCAGGATATTGCCTTAGGGTAGTGTCCATCCATCTTCAGCTGTTTCATTTCTCTCCATCATAAGTCAGGAATGTGGATGTTTGCTGCTGATTACACAATATTCAGCACCATCCACTATTCCTCAAACTGAAGCAATCCGTGTCCAAATGCAACAGGATCTGAACAATATCCAGGCTTGGGCTGATCAGTGACAAGTAACATTTATGTCATATAAGTGCCCAGGCAATAACTATCTCCAACAAGAGACAATCTAACAACTCTTGACATTCATGGCATTACCATTGCTGAATCTTTCACTGTCAGCATTCTGGAAGTTAGCATTGGCCAGAAACTGAACTTATTACTCATTCAGGAGATGTGGGCATTGCTGGCTGGGCCAGCATTTATTGCCCAACCCTAACTGCTCTTGAACTTAATGGCTTACTAGGCCATTTCAGAGAGCGTTTAAGAGTCAATTACATTGAAGTGGATCTGTAGTTATATGTGTTATGACAAATTTCATTCCCTTAAGGACGTTAGTGAACCAAATGGGTTTTTTACAACAATGGTTCCATTATTCCAAGACCTTTAATTTCAGATTTTTATTAAATTCAAATTTCACCATTTGCAATTGTGGGATTCGAGCCTGGTGCTCAAAGCATTACTATGGGTCTCTGGATTACTAGTCCGGCGCCAATATCACTGCCTCCCCTTTATAATTCCTGTGGCTACAAAAGCATGGTGTGAAGATGCCGGCATTGGATTGGGGTAAACACGGTAAGAAGTCTCACAACACCAGGTTAAAGTCTAATAGGTTTATTTGTAGCAAATGCCACTAGCTTTCAGAACTGGCTGTTTCCCACCCATCTGACGAAGGAACCATTTGTCAAAGCTTTGTCAAAGGAACATTTGGACTTGAAACATCAGCTCTTTTCTCTCCTTACAGGTGCTGCCAACCATGCTGAGATTTTCCAGCATTTTCTCTTTTGGTTTCAGATTCCAGCATCTGAAGTAATTTGCTTTTATTTACGTAAGGAATTCAGTTTTGTGTAGCTCACCCCCGACTCCCCAAAGCCTGTCCGTCATCTACAAGGCACAAATCATTGGCAATTCTTCACCTGCCTCTCCAACAGCACTTTAGAAGATCAACATTATCCAGGATACATTTCATATCACCACCACCGATATGCAGTACAGCAGTATGCACTACCTACAAGTTACATTGTAGCAACTCACCAAGGCTCTTTTGATAGCACTTTCCAAACCTCTACCGCCTAGGATGACTAAGGCTACTGATCCATGGGAACACTACCTACCTACAAATCCCCTCAAAGTCATACACGTCCTGACTTGTGACTCTATTGCCATTCTTTGACTGTCATTGGACCAAGGTCCTACAGCTCGCTATCTAACAGCACTGGTGGGTATACCTACATGACATGGATTGCAGCAGTGAAAGAAGGTGGCTCTTTATTATCTTCTCAAGGACAATTAGGGATGAACAACAAATGCTGGCCTTGTCATTGATACTCACACCCCATGAAAAAAGAAAACAATGACAAGATAATTGTGACGTTGATTGAGGGATAAATATTGGCCTGGATACCATCTCCTTCTACAACTGATATGATCATCTACTTCCATCCAAATAGGCAGATGGAGCCTGTGTTGAACTGCATCTGAAGGCCGGTACCTCTGACACTGCAGCACAAGTTCTGAGTACCTAAGCATTGCACGAGAGTGTCAACCTTAAATTTTGTGCTCAAATCCTGGACTCGGGTTTACACCCGGAAACAAGTGACTCAGCAACAAGAGTTCTATCAACTGTGTCATGCTTGCATTGCCTTGGGTAAAAAAATAAAATGGGGAGTTGGGAGGGGTGAGCAGTGGATGGAGTGGAAGAAATGGGTGAAGGTTACACCATGGCCTCCCATTTTTATGGGGCCTGATTTGAGGTTCTCAAGCTATCCTGGAAATGCTGTCTATCATGACTTTGTCCGACGTCAACAGTAGACTTGTTGGCTATGTGCATTTGGGTTCATTTGAGGCTCTTCAGAAGGTCCTAAATATTTTTCAGACAAAGGCAATTTATCTGAATGCAGATCAATTGCACTTCCCAAATGACACTGCCATTCTCCTAGGATCATTTAATAAAAAGCGGTATTATTCCTCTGCATGTGTTCAAAGGCTTTCAATCAGTAACTGGAGCAACATATCACCCTCCCAACTCCCTCGGCATTGAATCAGTGTCTTCAATCACTTCCATTAAAGCAGCAGCCTGGAATGTCAGGGCCATAGATATTACAATTTGTTACACCCAAAATAGAAGAACCATGTGCTCAATTATATTTTAAAAATACACTGGCACCTGGAAATTACTTGTTTTTTTGTTAATATATGTCTCCAGCAGCTGATTATCTATCAGTGAGGGAAAAGGTTTTCCAAGTTTTCTCTCTTAATACAAATTAAACAGCAGATTTGAACACAATCTTACTCGTCATTTGGTGATTTCAGTCAGTGATGTGGGCAACAAATTTAGAATAATATGTGGCATTCTCCCAGATGTCATCCCTGGCCCCTTTCCATGGTAACTAGTATCATATTCTTGATGGTGTGTGGGTACTTAATCCCCTGGAAATACATTTGCCTTCACCTTACAGATGGTGCATTCTGGTTATTTTTAACCATTTTGAAAGTTTGCAATGGATTGATTTTAATCTTCAGAATAAATAACAAACAACTTTTGTAAACTCAATGTACAAGTAGTACATTATTAGTCTAGATTTGATTCCAGCAATGATTCTCCCATCTCAACTCCACCTCCAGTTTGGAAAGACACTCTTATTTCCCAACTTTCCGCTTCCATTTTGGAATACCATTCAATATGAACGTTGTTCCCTTCTTCCAATTCAAATTATTGCTCTGGACCTATTTGACCCATCTGGCACTTTCCTGTCCTGGCATTTCAATGGATGTAGTTCTCTCCCTCAGTTCAGGCCAACAGTCTCTTTCAGTTTTAAGTTGTCATTCTCCCTCATTCTTACTACTTAGTGCTTTATTTCCTCCTCCTGCCCAGAGTACGACGCTCAGCTTCTCCATTCTTGCTCTTTTCTCCCAACACCTCACCTTTCTTGTAGGCCTCTGTTAAATGTGCCTTTCCTGCTTCTACGATCTTTAAACTATCCCCACCACCCCTCCAAAGAACTGCTCTTACCCAAGTGCTGCTGCTGTGAATGGTTTCTGCCACATTTTCACACACACAATGCAGTGGGAGGAATCACCCAGACTGTACTGAAAGCAGGCAATGAAGAAAGTGACTTTACAACACTGATTATTAATTAGTGAATACCATTGAAAAAGTTTAATCATTGCATTGCTGAATTGTCACCCTTTTCTGAAGGGGAACAAATGGTTTTTAGTTTAGAATCAAAGAAGCATCAAATGAGGCAACATCAGAAGCTGCCATTCACTCCATTTTACTCGTATTGCTTTTTGACCTGAGCTATTCAATTTGACATACTCCCGTGCTCTCACATACCCTGTTAAATAATATACAGTTCCTTTTTGAAAGTTACTCTTGAATCTTTTTCACAATTTCAGGCAGTCCCAATCACAACAGTTCACTAAGGCAGAGAACAGCTTTTCAAATCTTGCAATATCCCTGGGAACTGTGGCCACCTCTGGGACTGCAGGAAACTCTGGAGCAGCTGTCAGCAATGGAAATCTGAGGAGAAGGTAAATGGAGCAGGTTCGCTGAGGTCCAAGTGAAGGGATAGGGGTCATTGTGAGAGCAAGCGGTGGAGTGGGGGAGTGGGGCTTCCAAGAATGCAGGCTTAAAAGTCGCATCATTCTCTAGAGACCAGAAGGGAGGGCATAAATGGGGGTTAGAAAATCTCGGGGGGGGGGGCCTCCAGTTAAGGACTTGCTCGTTCACTAACTAAAACAGCAAAAGCTTTAAGGCTGCATATTTCTTTGTGCCTCTCTCGATGTTGGTTACGTTGCAGAGGCAATATGGAGAGGCTCTTCAATGGCCATTAATTGGCTGCAAGGGGTCCTCAATTGGCCCATGCGCACATGGACCTTCTGTTGCCTCTCATACCATTGCAGTGTAGGCAGGGGTGTGGGTACACAAGTAGGCAAGACAAGGACGGGCACCAGTAGCATGGTGCCCACTTTACCAGCTACTCTGCCTGTCATTCCCCCCACCCCTACCCCCCATTGCCCAGACAGGTGTGGCAAGGCAGTGAAATCAGTCCTAGCAGATTGACTACGTATTCCTGAAATCTGATACTCTCTTTGTAATGATTACTTTTCTAGGTTTCACATCATCTGCAACCTTTGAAATTGTGCCATCTTTATCCAATTCCTGATCATTGATTAAATATTAAAATGAATGTCCTAATATTGACTCCTTTAGGAAGCCAATCTGAAAATAACTGTTCACTTTGCTTTCCCTCTGAGTCAGTATTGGAATAAGAGGGAAAAGCAGTGATTAGTGGTAAATTTCTTGGGCTTTAATTATTTTATAAAATGCCTTTCGTGAGTCCACATACAAACCATCAACCACATTACCCTAATGGACCCTCTCTGTTCCTTCAGCAAAGAGCTGAATCAAGTTAACCGAGCAAGATTTGCATTTAATAATTCCTTGCTGGCTTTTGTTTATTAGCCTGTATTTATCCAAGTGCCAATCATATTAAACGAATGGCTATCGATGGATATAACAGTCTAGATGGAATGTGCAATGTTGAAGGACTTGGATGAAAGAGACCACTGCCAAGATCTGAAAATTTGAACAGAGAAACTGCTGGTAGGAATTGGAACTGCTGCCATTGGCCTTTGATAATGTTAAAACGAGCTGCAGATAAAGTGCTAACCCTCGGTTTGCCACAGATGGAAAAGGGCAGAGCTAAATCGGATACTGAAAAGAATCATGGATGAAATTTTAGTCCAAATGACCATAGGCACTAGCTGGCCCTGTGAAAAAGTCTGAAAGGATGCAGTGATACCAAGTGAGTAGAATCGGGGTTGGAAGGATAGTAAGGACAGTAGAAATCTAATTATTGGATACTCACTTGTGGCATTGCTTTCAGTGATCTTGGGTCAGCTCAGATAAAAATGATGTGAATCATTAAAGTCAATCTCTTTATCGCTCATCAGTATTCATCACAATGCAATCAGGTTGGAACATGCTTTTCATGGACTTGTAAGAGAAAATCAGGGTTAGTTGTAAAAGGTTCGTACTAAGGTGAATAGCTGCAATGAGAGCAGACACACCTATTAAATAATTCTGATCCATCACTGGGACTGAAATGTATATATTAGTTTGCCAAATGAAGTATTAATTTAAAACTACACTGATTGATGTATGTAATTTATGCTGATTAGAAAATGAAAGCATCGTAAACATTTTTTTGTCTCTAACCGGAGGAGGCTTTCTTGGAAATAGATAAAGGAAAATGCCCAGTAATTAACAGTAATGTGACCACAGGCACACATGCACAAAAATTAATGTTCTTCATTAAGGCTGCAGCTCTCTGCAGCAAGAGTAAGTTTAAAAAAAAATTGACACAAGCAGCGCAAACAGCCCATAAACTGGCAGCTAGCATCCTTATCAGATATTCAGTCCCTTTCTCTTTGTTTTCCTGTCGCACATTCGGCAATTGAAAATCTGACCGTTTTCCAACAACTTGATTTCACAAATGGAGAAACAGCATCTGTTTTCCTGCAGCTTCACATATGGCTATCATTGTTGCTTAGATGAGCTGAAGCAGGTAGCCCATGAAAAAGTGCCCCACTGCAGCATTGCCTCCCCTTGGGATGGACACGGCCTGGTCTGTGCTGACAACTGCTGGGTCCCCAGGCAGATGAAGCCTCATATTTAATTAGTACATGTAGACCGAGTGCATAAACGGCACATCACAGACAAAATGATCAAGCGCTGATCTTTTTTCACCTTTTTGTTCGGTGCTATTTGTCTTTGCTTTCAGATATATGAGCCACGCACTACAATGAGTTTTCACAGTTATATCCAGGGGAATATTCTCACAAGGCACAATAGTTGTAGCAGTCCTGTTCAAGTGGGATTAATGACATGAAACAAGTAGTGACATATTTATTTTCAATCTTCAGCTTGGATGGTCCTCTGCTAAAAGCAGGGGAAAATGAGGACATTTGATGCTCAAGTTGATTTTTTAAAAAATATTGGATTAACAATACTGTGATAGGTAGCTTTAGGGAAAAAAATATGCAGATGGTTCTTACATAGCGTGCATGTAAACAAACTTTTATCTGGCTATTTGCACTCAGTATGGGGTAGCTAACAGAAACAGCACTTGAGTTCACAATCAGCAGTTGGATACTTAACTGCATTTCACTTGCTGTAAAACAAACTGAATTCAAGCTTAGAAAGGCCAAGTAGCATACATGTCTGTTTTGTACTGTTCCGATCATGGTTTTGAGATTTTGGCACAGTCTTGTCATCAAATATTGAGAAGCCCTTAATAGAAACACACCTGCGGTGAGTGAAATGTTCTGATGTAATTCCTGTTATTAAGCAACAACTGTAGAATGTATGAAGGTTAACGGTGCCTGAGCAAATGTTTTCCTCAAATGAAAATTTCCACTCACAGAACCCTTACTGTTTTGTGATGTATGCAGAATAAATTTCAGGTTATTCTGCATGGATTGTGCTTTAAATGAAAGATTTTCCCCCCTCTTCCTTTTACTGAATCCTATTAATTGGAATAGGCAGATTTAGTTCAGAAAACTAAGCTGTGCTGAAACTAACATACATTTGGACAAGCAATCAGAAAAATCTTGCAATAATTGATCTGAATTATTGATTAACTTCCCTAATAATGAAAAAAGAAACACTGTACATTACACTAACAGTGTCAATTTTTTAAAATTCATTCATGGGACATGGGTATAGCTGGCTGGCCAGCATTTTTTACTCTTCCCTGGTTGTCCTTGAGAAGGTGCTGGTGAGATACTTTCTTGACACGTCACAGTCCATATTCTGTGGGTTGACCCACAGTGCCATTAGGAAGAGAATTCCAGGATTTTGACCCAGTGACTGTAAAGAACAGTGGTATATTTCCAAGTCACAACAGTGAGTAACTTGGAGGGAAATTTGCGGGTGGTGGTGTTCCCATTTATCTGTTGCCCTTGTCCTTCTAGATGGAAATGGTTGTGGGTTTGGAAGGTACTGTCTAAGGATCTTTGGTGAATTGCTGCAGTGTATCTTTTAGATAGTACACAGTGCTGCTACTGAGCATTGGTGGTGGAGGGAGTGAATGTTTGTGGATGTGATGCCAATCAAGCTGGCTGCTTTGTCATGGATGGTGTCAAGCTTCTTGAGTGTTGTTGGAGTTGCACCCATGTAGGCAAGTGGGGAGTATTCCATCACACTCCTTGTGCCTTGTAGATGATGGATAGGCTTTGGGGAGTCAGAAGGTGAGTTAGAAGGTGAGTTGGGGAGTCAGAAGGTGAGTTATTTGCAGCAGTGTTCCTAGCTTCTGACCTTCTCTTGTAACCACTATGTTTATGTGGTGAGTCTAGTTGAGTTTCTGGTCAATGGTAGCCCCAAGGATGTTGACTGTTGGGGATTCAGTGATGGTTATACCATTGAATGTTAAGGAGCAACAGTTAGCATGTATCTTTTGGTGATGATCATTGCCTGACATTTATGTGGTGCGAATGTTATTTGGCACTTATCAGCCCAAGCCTGGATATTATCCAGATCTTGTTTCATTTGAACATGGACTGCTTCAGTATCTGAGGTCTCATGGATGGTGCTAAACATTATGCAATCATTGGCGAACAACCCCACTTTGCCCTTACGATGGAGCGAAGGCTATTGAAGCAGCTGAAGACAGTTGGACCCAGGACACTACCCTGAAAGACTCCTGCAGAGATGTCTGGAACTGAGATAACTGACTGTCCACAATCACCTTCCTATGTACCAGAAATGAATCCAAACAACGGAAAATTTGCTCCCTATACTCATTGATTCCAGTTTTGCTAGGGCTCTTTGATGCCACGCTTGGTCGAATGTGACATTGATGTCAAGGGCTGTCACTCTCACCTCACCTCTGGAATTCAGCTGTTTTGTCCATATTTGAATCAAGGCTGTAATGACGTCAGAAGCTGAGTGACTCTGGCAAAACCCAAACTGGGTGTCACTGAACAGGTTGTTGCTGAGCAGGTGCTGTTTGACAGACTGTTGATGACCCCTTCCATCACTTTACTGATGACTGAGAGTAGACTGATTAGGCTGTAATTGGCCACATTGGATTTGTCCTACTTTTTGTGTACAGGCAATTTTCTACATTGCTGGGTAGATGCCCATGTTGTAACTGTACTGGAAGAGCTTGGCTAGGGG
This sequence comes from Sphyrna mokarran, assembly GCA_024679065.1. NCBI lineage: Eukaryota > Metazoa > Chordata > Chondrichthyes > Carcharhiniformes > Carcharhinidae > Sphyrna > Sphyrna mokarran. Next base: position 68,356,859 of record JAGIQG010000007.1, on the reverse strand, counting down.
AGTGGCAAGTTCTGGAGCACAAGTTTTCATTACTATTGCTGGAATGTTATCAGGGCCCATTGCCTTTGCAGTATCCAGTGCCTCCAACAATTTCTTGATATCACATGGAGTGAATTGAATTGGCCAGAGACTGGCATCTGAGATGCTGGGGATCACTGGAGGAGATAGATCATTCACTTGGCACTTCTGGCTGAAGATTGCTATGAATACTTCAGCCTTATCTTTTGCATTCATGTGTTGGACTCCTCCATCATTGAGGATGGGGATATTTGTGAAGTCGCGTCCTCCAATGAATTGTTTAATTGTCCACCATCATTCTCGACTGGATGTGGAAGGACTGCAGAGCTTAGATCTGATCTGTTGGTTATGGGATTTCTTAGCTCTGTCTATGATTTGCTGTTTTTGTCATTTGGCATGCCAGTAATCCCGTTTGATAGTTTCAAGCACTATGTCTGGTGCTGCACCTGGCAGGCCCTCCTCCACTCTCCATTGAAACAGGGTTGATCCCTTGGCTTGATGTAATGGTTGAATGGGGGATGTTCCGGGTCATGAGATTGCAGATGGTGCTGGAGTACAGTTCCATGCCTGTTGATGGCCTGCAGCGCCTCATGGATGCCCAGTTTTGAGTTGCTAGATTGGTTCCAGGTCTGTCCCACTTAGCACGGTGATAGTGCCACACAACACTGTGGAGGTTATTCTCAGTGTGAAGACGGGACTTTGTCTCTACAAGGATTGTGTGGTGGCCACTCTTATTGATTCTATCATAGACTATTGCATCTGCAGCTGACAGATTGGTAAAGATGAGGTTATTTGCTCTTGTTGGTTCCTTCACCACCTGCTGCAGACCCAATCTAACAGTTATATCCTTTAGAGCCTGATTAGCTCAAGCAGTAATGCTGCTGCTGAACCACTCTTGGTGGTGGACATTGAAATATCCCCATTCAGAATATATTTTGCGCTCTTGCCATCCTCAGTGCTTCCTCCAAGTGTTGGTTAATATGGAGGAATACTGATTCATCAACCAAAAGAGGATGGTACGTGGTAATCAGTAAGAGGTTTTCTTGCCCATGTTTAATCTGAAGCCATGAGACTTCATGGGGTCTGAAGTCAATGTTAAGGACTCCCAGGGCAACTCCCCCCTGACTGTATATCACTGTGTCACCATCTCTGCTGCGTTGTATCCTAGTGCTTCACGTCGTTAGTGTATGCTTGACCTGGACCATCTGTTGTGCAACACGACAGCTCAGTGACTATCGCTGTGCTGTGCAGATACATGGATTTGGGCCTGTGTCTGTGGGAGTTTGCGCATTCTCCCCGTGCTTGCGTGGGTTTTCCCCGGGTGCTCTGGTTTCCTCCCACGTCCCAAAGATGTGCTCTTAGGCTAATTGGCAAAAGAAATTCTCCCTAAATTGTCTCAAATTTGGTTTTTAATCCATAGATCTATAAACATGGACAGGGATCGCGGGTAGAAGTGGGAACATTGGGGTGGCGGTGCGGGCTCGTTGGGCCGAAGGACCTGTTTCCTGTGCTGTTTTATTCTTTGTTCTTTGTTGTCCTGCCGGTGGGACAGGGCTTATCCAGGGATGGTAATGATAGAGTCTGGAGTGTTATCTATAAGGTATGATTCTGTGAGAATGACTATGTCAGGCTGTTGCTTGATTAGTTTGTGATTAGTCCCAATTTTGGCATTCGCCCCTGGATATTGGTAAGAAGGACTTTGCAGGGTCGACCTGGCTGTTCACTTTGCCATTGTCTTTTCCGGTGCCAAGGTCGATGTCAGGTGGTCCATCCGGTTTCATTTCTTTGTTGAGACTTTTTAGCAATTATTACAACTGACTGGCTTGCTAGGCCATTTCAGAGGGCAGTTAAGAGTCAACCATATGAGCATTTGGACTGCTGCTCTTTCATTAAGTGAGTGGAGAGGTAGGTTTCTCAAATACAATATATATGAACAAAAATACAATAGCAAGGTAATGGTTGGAATGCGATTCTTTTCAGGTAATCAAGTCTTTTCATGTACAGAGAGTGCAAATAGAGAGAAGGCAATGCTTCAAAAGCTCATGATTCCAAGTAAACCTGTTGGATTTTAACCTGGCGTTGTGAGACTTTTTACTGTGCCCACCCTAGTCCAATGCCGGCATTTTCACATTATGAAGAATGAGGAAGTGACAGTCTATCACTAGACACAGATACCACTTTGAGATGTGAGTGGAAGGGGGCAAGAACATCTTTGGAAGGAGTGGGGGGAGTGGTCCAAGCACACTGAAGAGATCTACTTGTGGGAAGTGGACAATCACGCAAGATAGTCCAATCACAGTAGTGGAGTCTGATCCTGCGTGAAGAAATTTGGCTTTGGGATCTTGGAGGAAGCACTCCTGCTTGTCCTAGCCCACAAGCAGTGTTGGGAAGATATCTTGCCTCCCTTAAGCTTTTGGGTTTCCTGAGGACTTGAAAACTTTGGCAACCAGTGTTAAACTTGGAAGAGAGATAAAATCTGTGGTATGCAGCCTCATTAAAATATTCAAATGACCAACCTGCCCCTTAAAAGAGGGTTGGTTGTCCGCTTTCTGTCCATCTCGATTAGAACCAGAAGTGGGTGGTTCAAGACTGGTTGTATTCAGATTTTTAAGAGATTTTACATGCTACCTGATCCAAGCCCACTCAGTGGTTAATTACCCCTTGAGATGTCTGATTTGAAGATAAATGCAGGTTTATCACATTGCTTTACATCAATGAGTACATTTACCTTATTAGTGGGAGGAGATCCATGTGTAGCATAAATGCCGACAGATTGAATGGCCTGTGTCTGCTCTGTAAATCTGATGTAATTCAATATAATAACCTGAACTAAAAGACTGAGAATGCTGATCATTTCTGCCTGAATATTGTTAGATTTGAATTTTGCCAGTGGCCTGCTGTAAATGAAGTGGAAGAGTCAGAAAATGCGGACATTTCTGCAACAGGCCAGGCAAAGCAACGGCATGTGTTAGCACCCGAGAATGATTATCCCTAACTATTCTTGTGTACAAATACAATGAGTTAGACGACATAATACACTTTCAATCTTCAGCTGGTAAGCTTAATTACTTTGTATTCTATCAGAATCATATACAATATGGTGCAACCTGTTTCCCTACAAACTTACCTCTAAAGAAATGCGTACTTTTCTTGCAGAAACAGATGACACTCAACAAATATGACCATTGATGGGACTGGCTAAAGTTCATAATCAATAACTCCCTAACTTTATTTTAGTGAATGATAGGCTCCAAAGCATAGCTCCTGTGCTCATCTTATGCATTTTTCCCTTTAGATTAAGTTGTACAAGACACATCAAATGATATTCATAGTATATACCTAGACTACCTTGTATTTCATACCTCTGCCAATACTGTAATCTCCTACTCTCCTCTTAAACTCAATGGTAAATATGGTCAGAAGGATACCCGGATATCCAAATTTGGCACTACAGATGGTATATCAGCTTTTGGTACAAAGGGACTGGTTTGAAGAAGTCTCACTACAATTATACAGAACAGTGGTGAGGCCATATCTGCAATGCTATGCACAATTTAGATATCATTATCAAATGTATTGTCTGATATGGAGATGAAAGAATAATTACAGAAATCACAGACTGATAGATTTGTGGGTTTTAAAGGAATTAAGAAAAATGGGGATGGTATGGGGGAAGGTGGAATTGACATAGACATAGATATATGGTCTTGTTGAATGACATAGTAGACTCAAAGCCAAATTACCTAATCCTGGTCTTATTCTTATGTTCTTATGCTCTGTATGCAAAAGCAATGCCTTACTAATCCATGATATAGGTTATCTGTGTACAATATGCAAATGTGCTAGAATCCTTGAACATTATCAACTCCTGAGCTTCTAGATGGACCAGGGTTCTTCTAATATGACCTAGGTAATGCTGAGTCCTAAAAGCTTTTGGGCTGAACATGGTGTTGGGGTAGGAATCCTTGTACCTGGTGAATTTAAATTGGGTTATCCTTATAAATAGGAACAAAATCTGAGCGAAGATAATTAATTTCAAAAACCTATTAGGGTTGCTTATTATTTTCCATCCACCAGGCAACTATGACTAACATTTTGATACTGAAAACCTGTTAGAGAAATTTCACTCCCTTAACACACAAACTGCAATCTTTCTCACCTGCGTGTACGCCAGATGGCGCTGTGCTATATGTGTCAAAAAATAATAAACAGGAAAGCTACATGTTTAAACATGTTCAAAAATGTTGGCTGCAACAGCTTAATGAGGGTGGGTGCAACAAATTTTCAGTGGTTGTTTGTAAAGTTATGGAATCTTAGAATTGCACAGTGGCACAGTGGTTAGCACTGTTGCCTCACAGCACCAGGGACTTGAGTTTGATTCCTGCCTTGGGTGACCGTCTGTGTGGAGTTTGCGCATTGTCCCTGGTCTGTGTAGGCTTCCTCCAGGTGCTTCAGTTTTCTAGGTCTTCTTTGATGTAAGGTAAACATCCTTGTTTTCTAGTCTTGCCCTGTAATTAAAGCCCTTCATTCCCAATAACATTCTTTCAATCTCCACTGCTTCTTCTCCAAGATTTTGACATCCTTTCTAAAACGTGCTGCTTAGAATCAAACATAACACTTAGCCAAACCGATGATCTATAAGTTTAACATGACCACCTGTAAGTTCTGCTCCAAGCCACACACTATCCCAACTTGGAGCTATATTGTTGTTCCTTCGCTGTTGCTGGGTCAAAATCCTGGAATTCTGTTCCTAACTACTGCGGATGTAGCTAAACCACATGGGAGCAGTGATTCAAGAAGGCAGCTCACCATTATCTTCCCAAAGGAAATTAATGATAAACGTTGACCTGGCCAGTGATGCCTGAATGCTGTGAATGAATAAATAAAAAAGAATTGCAGGGTTATTGAAGACAGGGTAATGGGACTGATGGAATTTCTTTAAAAAAGTTTAACAATGGCATGTAGAATCTCTACAGTACAGGAGGAGGCCATTTGGCCCATCAAGCCTGCACTGACAACAGACACTCCCAGGCCCAATTCCTGATTTCATTATTTTGGAACATTTTGATTCCTTTAAATTCCAATCCTACTTCCTAAACAGCTTCAATTACTTGACAAGATTTGAGGAATAAGGATGTTTTCCTTAGATCAGAGAAGTCATAGTTCCCATGTAGTTGCTGCCTTTGCCCATTTAGATGGTACTGGTTGTAGATGTCTTGGCTAGTTCCTGCAGTACATCCTGCAGTAGATGATGCGTTAATGGTGGTTATCAAATCCTTTATGACAGCTCTGATTGAATTTGCACCTTTTACCCTTCCAGGCTGAGCGTTCCAGATGACAACTCACAGTGTAAAGAATTGTTCCCTCGTGCCACAACTGAATTTTTTTGTCAATCACCTGGAACCTATGTCTATTATTACTGACAAACCTATCAATGGAAATCATTTCTCCTCATTTACTTCATCAAAAATCTTCATAATTCTGAACAGATCTATTAAACTTCCTCTTCATCTTCTCTGAGCTAAGGAAAACACCTTTACTCCTCTTGTCTTGCCCGTAACTGAAGTCCTGCATTCCCAGTAACATTCTATTCAATCTCCACTGCTTCTTCTCCAATATTTTGACATCCTTTCTAAAACGTGCTGCTTAGAATCGGACATAATACTTAGCTGAATCAATAATCTATAAAGGTTTAACATAACGTCTTCTGGAGATCTTGTGGGAAAGTCCCTGTCTCTGAACCAAAAGCTCCAAGTCACAGTCCACCCCAGGACTTAATGGCCAAGGAAAGTGCCTTCGTAGTTCAACCAAACAGTTTGATTATCAACCTGCAAATCCTCACAACACACCTGTGGTGGTGGTACAAAGAGGAGAGATTCTTGGCTAACTATACTTCATAAGGAGTAATGCACCTCAGAGTCGTGACTCTTCCAGGAAAACACAAGCCATGGAAATTAAATATATGCATGTGTCCCTTGCGCCTCTAGATACATGAAGTCTTCTATTTCTAATTTCTTTTGTACTCTATACCTATGCTTATGAAGCAAAGATCCTATATATTTTATAATAGCCTTTTTGACCTTTTCTTTAAACCTTTATTGCAGAAAAAATTAAAATTAATATTTACATAATATAAAATAGGTTACTGATTACATGTGAAATAGTTTCTTCAGAAGAAGTTATCATTATCATTTAATAACGTCAAACAGCAGCACTAAAAAGGAAAATAATTTGGGCATGGTGAAATCCCCCAAATTACAATGTAATAAATGACAAGGTAATTAGTGATCTTGCTCGGGCTACATGGTGGCACAGTGATTAGCACTGCTGCCTCACAGTGCCAAGATCTGGGTTCAGTTCCAGCCTCCGATCACTCTGTGTGTGGAGTTTGCACATTCTCTCCCATGCCTGCATGGATTTCCTTCAGATGCTCTGATTTCCTCCCACAGTCCAAAGATGTATGGGTTAGGTGGATTGACTATGCTAAATTGGCCCTTCCAAAGATGTATGGGTCAGGTGTATTAGCCATTGTAAATTGTCTCTAGGTGTCAGGGGAACTGGCTGAATACGTAAGTGGTGTTATGTGGATAGAGCCTGGGTGGAACTGTAATTGGTGCAGGCTTGATGGACCAAACGATCTCTTTCTGCACTGTAGAGATTCTTATGATTC